>CP136063.1:232909261-234109261 GCA_032622095.1 Siphonodentalium dalli
AGAATGAGGTCCCCAGAGGGTGAATTTAGTGACGCTATCCTGCACAGTGGGCTAGCATCACCAAATTCACTCTCTGGGAACCTCATTCTGCTTAGGCCTCAACTGCTATCAGAGACTCTTATATATATGAGAGTCTTCCATAGGGAGCCTCGCATATATAAAACAATGCACTGGCTTACAAGGTCATGGTAAATATTGTTAGGCCAAAGTATTCTCTTATATATGCAAGGCTCCCTATGGAAGACTCACATAGATAAGAGAATGCATTGGGCACAGGATTTTTGCAAAAATTCAGGAAGCTGCAGCTATGGAAGGGTTAAAAACTGAATAGTCTGATTGTGTATGTTACAACGTGTGCCATATGTGACCCGCCATATCAAATCCAGTAGGAAGTCGGGATTTTTTTACCCTGTGCCAATCAATGCATTCTCTTATATATGCGAGTCGACCATAGGTCGCCTCGCATATATAAGAGAATGCATTGGCCTGACTTCCGACTGGATTTGATATGGCGGGTCACATATGCATCCTGTTGATGTCACACAATGTAAATGAGGTTCACCTCAACCATGAAATCAGAACTATAAAATATAAGCATCATCACACATGACAAAACAAGCCCTGTATGTGTTCTAATAAATCTTGTAAGTCATGTGTCATGTAATAAACACAAAACAACATGTGTGTTAATTGTTTTGTTGATTGTGCCATTGCGGAACTCGACACAGCCTCTCGTTATATCCATCTGCAATGGTACTTGTGCCTTAACAGCAAACCCATTGACACACTCATCTCATTCTGTGTATGTATTGTAATTATATTTTTCTCATGTTTTCCAGTTATCAAGGGGAGCTTGTGGTGGTCATCTGTGGAAACTACCAAAAATTAATGTCAAAGTTGAAGAGAAAAAAAGCATAAAGGATTCTAATCTTGTGACGTGGAGAGTAAAAATTATAATGGTAAATATTCAAGCTATCAGACCTCAATAAAATTATTATGGTAAATAAAATTAATGTTTATGTTCCTAATAAGGAGCATTTTCTAAACAATGTCCATCTATATTTTCAGTTTTACAAAAAACTAAAAAGATAAGCAAGCAGGCGGGCATCTACAAATGGCGATAGCTTGAACTTGTGATGAAACGAACAGTGGAATTTTGTATTCGAATAATCTTTGAATATTTGTGATGATTTTCCTGAGTATACAAATCTGTAGCACATTTTCAAATAGGGTTAACACAGATTGGTCATGGGTGAGAACCCGTAATTTCCACCCACAATACTCATCACAGATCGATGACAGTGGCTAAAGTCCAATGTGATTATGTTAGGCCACAGGAAGTTGATTCTCTGTTTCTCAGACACTTTTTTTCCCAAAGCAGGCAGGCAGGCAGATTTTTATATTTATTTTTTATGGCCAAAATTTACCAGCAGGCAGGTTTTTATTACCATATTTTATGACCAAAATTTCCCGGCAGGCAGGTTTTTATTTGTTTATCCTAAAATTGTAAAACCAATGTTCGGACATTGAAACATGACTACTTGATTTGATTTTAATGAAATTTTATTAATACTTAAACTTGTCAGGCTTCACTAAGCCATCTTTGAATGTGTCAATACAAGACAAAAACAAAATATATTAAACTTTCATAACATAAAATAACAACAATATGAATGCAGACTTCGTTGGTGCATCCGCACTGGTAGTTGCACGTTGACAAGTACTTGAAGAAGTATTGGTGGTCACCATGATCTTAAAATAAAAGCCAAAAATGTCTGCAACCTGTGTGGCTTTCAGTTCAGGTGAGTCGAAGTCTTGATATTTTGTTTTTTCCAACAGAAATGGATTTGATGCTTCTGCCGTGTTGGGACGTTATCCGTTCCGATAAATTCCGACATGTTTCATCGATCTCAACACTCACTATAGTCCAGGGGATAATATATTTGTTGCCGTCCCACACGCAAACATTCAGAATTGCAACCATTGTTTTAGCGGAAGAAGATCGGGCGCGTTCGATTAAGATTCCGGACATCGGCTTGTTCGATCTATTAAAAGATTGGAATTATGAGATAGAGTTGCGCCTCTTTATCCACACCTGTTAACAATGGTCGATTGCGAACTTCACGGATTGCGAGCGGCGGGATGAATTATACTTTTAATTTTTGGTAGGCTATAAAAAGTACCCAGCGGCATATTTTTTCGGGGGGCGGCGGTGTCTGAGAAACAGAGAATCAACTTCCTATGGCCTTAATATGACATTGTCACCATAAAATAATGTGATTTTGATTCTTCAAATTTTCAATCCATGCCATGTTCTTTGCATAGCTACTCCACATGTCTGATGTGAATTCTTGTTCCTGTCTTCTTCAGTCTCTAGGTTTAGCCATGGTGCATTTTCATAGCAGATGGTTGGATGAAGGGAAGGAATCAGGATATTTCTCTCTGTCGACATCCTCAAATGATTCTAGTTTAAACCAACCAGAACTTACACCGGTGCAACTCTTCCTCACCAAGTAAGTTATTATAATCAGGAACTTACACTAGTGCAACTCTTCCTCAGCAAGTAAGTTATTATAATCAGGTCATACACATTCTCAATATCAATGATTATAGTTAAAGACACGGTTGGCCTTGGCGGTGGGTATCCTGTGAAAATATATCCACCCGTCAAAAACTGCCACAAGCAGAAACAACATCAAAATGTAGATAGACTTTGTCCGTATACAAATAAGAAATATCGCATAAACAGTATGTTGTGGTCATATGTTTGACCATTGTTATGTAAACAAAAGCATAAAAAGTAACTTTTCTGGTGTTTGTTTATATTATGATGGTAAACATAAAGAGCGTTCTTTGTTGGTGAATACCTGATATGGAACTAATAAAGAGCGTTTATGCCATTTGTGTGTGATTAGCCAGTAGGATTGTGCTATCTTCTGTGACACAATCAGGCTCTTGCTAAGGTAAAATATAGTAGGCCTTTATGATAACATGCTGTTTACGCGATGGTCATGGTATATATGAACGGAACTGTATGCGTTTTAATGTTTTTCTGTTTACGGTGTTTGGAACAAATTTGAATATTTTCGACAATTAAGGCCACACGTGCCTTTAAAGGGGTACTTTACTCTAAATCCGGCCATTTATAGGACCATCTTCTTTATACTCAACAGAATATTTATAAGAAATAAATTAATTTGAGCCATGGATTATGGCAAAATACACTTGTGTGCTCTATGAACGATGCAAACAACATGGTAATAATAATGAAAATGAGTTTACGACTCAAGTCATAGTATTCCTGATGCCACAACTCAACCTTATCATCTCTGATGCGTACCACTGTTTAATTATTATGTGATGTCTATTGATTTTCATCTTCCAGGATTTTCACAACTTACACAGAATATGGAGTGGCTATTTTCTTGGCTGCTGTTCTTGCACTGAAATTTTTGTTTTTTGACGAGCGGATTGAGAAATCTATTAAGGAGGAGACTGGACTGTATGACAAGGCTGTTGTGAATAAACAAGATGAAAAAGTGTCACCACTAGAAGTGCCAGGTATGAGATCCTGACTTTTAATCAAATCCCAATTGGCAGGATTCACCTGTCGCTGGCCAATGGAATTTTTTTTTTAGAAAAAGACTAACTAAAATTTGATGTGGCCAATCTTTATGTTCCAGTTAAACAAATAACTCTTTAAGGGAAATGTGAACAACATTGTTTGACATTTCATCGACTATCATTGTGATGGTGAACATCCATACCTAATTTCATTTAAAAGCTATAACTCTTTGCTGGGATAGTCAGGCTGATTAATAAAAAATCAACGTTTTCCGATAAACGAAGAAAAATAACTCCAGAATGGAAAATATTGACAAACCCATTGAATTTTCCTCTGGATATTGATGGTAAACATCACATACCAGATTTCATTGAGATCTGACAAACCTGTGCTTTAGATATCTAGAAAACCTTGCAGATAAACAAAGGATAACTCGAGACTGGAAAACGTGATCAAAATGATGGAATGGAAAATTCAAGCAAGAGCATTGTGCTCTCTTTTGAAAGTACTCCTGATGGCAAACGTCTATAACATTATCCTGGATTGACTTTGTCTGTCTGTCTGTCCATCCATCTGTCTGGGCATATATCTCAGCCAACCAGTCTCAGTATTATCGGATCTGAATGAAATTTGGTATGGCGGTTCACCATCATGACTGCTTTCAAAAAAGGGACAAATGACATTCTCGTTTTTCATTCTAGAGTTATCCTTCGTTCATCTGGAATTACTGGTTTTTATACACCCGTTTAAAAAAAATAAATAAAATATTATGTTATTGGTCATTCGGGGGCATCTGTTCGTCCGTCCACATTGGGTTTCCAGATAATTACTTTAGATAGTCTCTGCTGAATGGATTAAAATTTTGTATACAGGTGTAATAGTACACAATACAGGTCAACTTCGTATTTGGGTTCCGCACGCCAAATTTCACCTGAGTTATGTCTCTTTTTGTTGGAGTTTTCACTCAATTTTCATTTCATATGATAACTTCAGTAAGTCTAAACTGAATTGAATGAAATTTGGTATGTTATGTTACTAGCCCAAAATACAGGTAAAGTTTGTTTTGGGTTCAGCCCACTAATTTTCACCAAAGTTATGGAGCTTTGTTTGAATTACCACAGGTGTATTTTGCTACAGATATCTCAGCCTTGGGTTATAAAATTTTGAATGAAATTTGACATGGAGGTTTGCCATCATTAATGCTTTCCAAATAATTTTGTATTTTCCATTCTAGAGTTATCCTCCTTTATTTAATTTAAATTTGATTTCTGTCCTGCGGAATGTGCAACTTCTTGTATTCAAATTCTTCATTTTATAGTTTTAGTTGATATGAATACTGACTCAAGCCTTGATATACTGTATACACCCGTCAGTAAGCCCGGGGGGCTCGTGCACGTTTTTGCTCAAAAACTTGGTACTGGGCTTACTCACGAGGACCGCCCCGTGCAAAAATTAGTGTATCTATCATTTGCATAATGAGGTCCCCAGAGGGGTATTTAGTGAGGTCCCCAGAGGGGTATTTAGTGACTACCCCCCCACAGTGGATTAACATCCCCAAATTCACCCTCTGGGAACCTCATTCTGCTTAGACCTCAACTTCTATGGGAGACCTAGGATCAGATTGAAGTTCCCCAGTTGAAGTTGGTGATGTTCAGTCATTAGTCACCATGATTATGCATATTATATTCTGCAAATTATGGGATATAAACTGAACAGAAGGGAAAAAGTAGCTAAAAACAATGTCAATTTGAGGCTTCCCAAAAGATGAGACCTGAGCAGAATGAAGTCCCCAGAGGGTGAATTTGGTGATGCTAGCCCACTGTGCTGGATAGTCACTAAATTCACCCTATGTGGACCTCATTCTACAAATGAGAGATATGCTATTTCAATACTTGGACTGACTTCTATTTATAGGATCTGGTCGGAGTTCTTCTACTGTTAGCTTTTCTATTGGTGATGATGACATGTTGTCAGATGATGAAATGTGTGAAACACATCGGAGTAAATCTACTCAGACAGACTCGGGTGCTCAGTCAGACGTCTCTTCCTCGCGTGAACCACGATGTATGATCACATGTCTCCAAATACTCCAATCCGATGTAAGTATGGAATAATAGTTAAAGGCGTCCAAGGCACTCACGGTGGGTAAATGTGCAAAAAAATTAAAAGTCTACAAAACATCACCGCTAAGAAGAATGTGGAGAAATAGATGAACTTTGTTATTTTATTCATTATTTATAGTTCTCCAATAAAAAAATTTTGCATGTTGAAACCACTGTTATGTAAACAACTGTCACAGTGATTTGTCAACAAACATTGCTAATCATGTAGTAAGTTCAAATATTTTAGTCTAAATGTGATTTTCAGGATATTTTTCAATGCTTTTGACCTTTTCCAATGTTTTGGTTTAAGTTTGGTATTTTATTGGACTTTTGTTCGATTCCATTCATATTGGGTGTATGGATCTTTCACAGTAATCTCTAAATCAAGTTCGAAAACCAGCTTTGTCCAATATTGTTTTACCTATGTTACGGCAGGGACCAGCCTAGAGGGCGACTTGGGAGACATATTCTCCATAAAATGCACCACATCTCCCTATTTGTGTCCTAGGGAGAAGTGAATTTTCATGAGTTCAAAAACCAGGTTTGTCCTATTTTTTTTCTGTGAGTTATGGCCCTTAGTTTTGAGTTATGGTTCGTCCAATTTTTTTTATTCTCGGTTGGACAGATTAACTCTTATGGGCAAAAAGATTCAACCAGAGCCATCTTTGATGTTTTTACCAGTGGTTTTGTCACTCAGCTGGTCAGGTTTCCAAACCTAGGTTGGTGTTTGATAATTACTTTAAGTGGAGGGAATACGTTTTCAGGTTTGAGAACATTATTTTTTCTAAATCTTCTAATAAAAGCAATCTAAATAAGGCCAAAATTGACAAAAAAAGATGTTGTTCATCTGTGGTACAAAAATGTATTGAAATTGAATTAAATCAGAATTTTTAAGTGAATTAAAAAATTTCAAAGATGGATGCGTTGTTCACCTGTCAGGGACACATGTAAATTTCGACTCCTCAGTTGTTCACCTGTCATTGACATATGTACATTTCGAGCCCTGAGTTGTTCACCTGTCATTGACATATGTACATTTCGAGCCCTGAGTTGTTCACCTGTCATTGACATATGTACATTTCGAGCCCTGAGTTGTTCACCTGTCATTGACATATATACATTTCGAGACATATGTACATTTGAACTCAGTTCACCTGTCAGTGACATATGTACATTTCGAGCCCTGAGTTGTTCACCTGTCATTGACATATGTACATTTCGAGCCCTGAGTTGTTCACCTGTCATTGACATATGTACATTTCGAGACATATGTACATTTGAACTCAGTTCACCTGTCAGTGACATATGTACATTTCGAGCCCTGAGTTGTTCACCTGTCATTGACATATGTACATTTCGAGCCCTGAGTTGTTCACCTGTCAGTGACATATGTACATTTCGAGACATATGTACATTTGAACTCAGTTCACCTGTCAGTGACATATGTACATTTTGAGCCCTGAGTTGTTCACCTGTCATTGACATATGTACATTTCGAGACATATGTACATTTGAACTCAGTTCACCTGTCAGTGACATATGTACATTTCGAGCCCTGAGTTGTTCACCTGTCATTGACATATGTACATTTCGAGCCCTGAGTTGTTCACCTGTCATTGACAGGTGTACATTTCGAGACATATGTACATTTGAACTCAGTTCACCTGTCAGTGACATATGTACATTTCGAGCCCTGAGTTGTTCACCTATCAGTGACATATGTACATTTCGAGCCCTGAGTTGTTCACCTGTCGGTGACATATGTACATTTCGAGCCCTGAGTTGTTCACCTGTCAGTGACATATGTACATTTCGAGCCCTGAGTTGTTCACCTGTCATTGACATATGTACATTTCGAGCCCTGAGTTGTTCACCTGTCAGTGACATATGTACATTTCGAGACATATGTACATTTGAACTCAGTTCACCTGTCAGTGACATATGTACATTTCGAGCCCTGAGTTGTTCACCTGTCATTGACATATGTACATTTCGAGCCCTGAGTTGTTCACCTGTCATTGACATATGTACATTTCGAGCCCTGAGTTGTTCACCTATCAGTGACATATGTACATTTCGAGCCCTGAGTTGTTCACCTGTCATTGACATATGTACATTTCGAGACATATGTACATTTGAACTCAGTTCACCTGTCAGTGACATATGTACATTTCGAGCCCTGAGTTGTTCACCTGTCATTGACATATGTACATTTCGAGACATATGTACATTTGAACTCAGTTCACATGTCAGTGACATATGTACATTTCGAGCCCTGAGTTGTTCACCTGTCATTGACATATGTACATTTCAAGCCCTGAGTTGTTCACCTGTCAGTGACATATGTACATTTCGAGACATATGTACATTTGAACTCAGTTCACCTGTCAGTGACATATGTACATTTCGAGCCCTGAGTTGTTCACCTGTCGGTGACATATGTACATTTCGAGCCCTGAGTTGTTCACCTGTCAGTGACATATGTACATTTCGAGCCCTGAGTTGTTCACCTGTCATTGACATATGTACATTTCGAGCCCTGAGTTGTTCACCTGTCAGTGACATATGTACATTTCGAGACATGTACATTTGAACTCAGTTCACCTGTCAGTGACATATGTACATTTCGAGCCCTGAGTTGTTCACCTGTCATTGACATATGTACATTTCGAGCCCTGAGTTGTTCACCTGTCATTGACATATGTACATTTCGAGACATATGTACATTTGAACTCAGTTCACCTGTCAGTGACATATGTACATTTCGAGCCCTGAGTTGTTCACCTGTCATTGACATATGTACATTTCGAGACATATGTACATTTGAACTCAGTTCACATGTCAGTGACATATGTACATTTCGAGCCCTGAGTTGTTCACCTGTCATTGACATATGTACATTTCGAGCCCTGAGTTGTTCACCTGTCAGTGACATATGTACATTTCGAGACATATGTACATTTGAACTCAGTTCCCCTGTCAGTGACATATGTACATTTCGAGCCCTGAGTTGTTCACCTGTCATTGACATATGTACATTTGAACTCAGTTCACCTGTCAGTGACATATGTACATTTCGAGCCCTGAGTTGTTCACCTGTCATTGACATATGTACATTTCGAGCCCTGAGTTGTTCACCTGTCAGTGACATATGTACATTTCGAGACATATGTACATTTGAACTCAGTTCACCTGTCAGTGACATATGTACATTTCGAGCCCTGAGTTGTTCACCTGTCAGTGACATATGTACATTTTGAGCCCTGAGTTGTTCACCTGTCATTGACAGGTGTACATTTTGAGTCCTGAGTTGTTCACCTGTCAGTGACATATGTACATTTGAACTCAGTTCACCTGTCGGTGACATATGTACATTTCGAGCCCTGAGTTGTTCACCTGTCATTGACATATGTACATTTCGAGCCCTGAGTTGTTCACCTGTCATTGACATATGTACATTTCGAGCCCTGAGTTGTTCACCTGTCAGTGACATATGTACATTTCGAGCCCTGAGTTGTTCACCTGTCAGTGACATATGTACATTTGAACTCAGTTCACCTGTCCGTGACATATGTACATTTCGAGCCCTGAGTTGTTCACCTGTCAGTGACATATGTACATTTCGATCCCTGAGTTGTTCACCTGTCAGTGACGTATGTACATTTGAACTCAGTTCACCTGTCAGTGACATATGTACATTTCGAGCCCTGAGTTGTTCACCTGTCGGTGACATATGTACATTTTGAGCCCTGAGTTGTTCACCTGTCATTGACATATGTACATTTCGAGCCCTGAGTTGTTCACCTGTCAGTGACATATGTACATTTCGAGACATATGTACATTTGAACTCAGTTCACCTGTCAGTGACATATGTACATTTCGAGCCCTGAGTTGTTCACCTGTCATTGATATATGTACATTTCGAGACATATGTACATTTGAACTCAGTTCACCTGTCAGTGACATATGTACATTTCGAGCCCTGAGTTGTTCACCTGTCCGTGACATATGTACATTTCGAGCCCTGAGTTGTTCACCTGTCATTGACATATGTACATTTCGAGCCCTGAGTTGTTCACCTGTCATTGACATATGTACATTTCGAGACATATGTACATTTGAACTCAGTTCACCTGTCATTGACATATGTACATTTCGAGTCCTGAGTTGTTCACCTGTCAGTGACATATGTACATTTCGAGACATATGTACATTTGAACTCAGTTCACCTGTCATTGACATATGTACATTTCGAGCCCTGAGTTGTTCACCTGTCATTGACATATGTACATTTCGAGACATATGTACATTTGAACTCAGTTCACCTGTCATTGACATATGTACATTTCGAGCCCTGAGTTGTTCACCTGTCATTGACATATGTACATTTCGAGACATATGTACATTTGAACTCAGTTCACCTGTCATTGACATATGTACATTTCGAGCCCTGAGTTGTTCACCTGTCAGTGACATATGTACATTTCGAGCCCTAAGTTGTTCACCTATCAGTGACATATGTACATTTCGAGACATATGTACATTTGAACTCAGTTCACCTGTCATTGACATATGTACATTTCGAGCCCTGAGTTGTTCACCTGTCATTGACATATGTACATTTCGAGACATATGTACATTTGAACTCAGTTCACCTGTCATTGACATATGTACATTTCGAGCCCTGAGTTGTTCACCTGTCAGTGACATATGTACATTTCGAGCCCTGAGTTGTTCACCTGTCAGTGACATATGTACATTTCGAGCCCTGAGTTGTTCACCTGTCAGTGACATATGTACATTTCGAGCCCTGAGTTGTTCACCTGTCAGTGACATATGTACATTTCGAGACATATGTACATTTGAACTCAGTTCACCTGTCATTGACATATGTACATTTCGAGCCCTGAGTTGTTCACCTGTCATTGACATATGTACATTTCGAGACATATGTACATTTGAACTCAGTTCACCTGTCATTGACATATGTACATTTCGAGCCCTGAGTTGTTCACCTGTCATTGACATATGTACATTTCGAGACATATGTACATTTGAACTCAGTTCACCTGTCATTGACATATGTACATTTCGAGCCCTGAGTTGTTCACCTGTCAGTGACATATGTACATTTCGAGCCCTGAGTTGTTCACCTGTCATTGACATATGTACATTTCGAGCCCTGAGTTGTTCACCTGTCATTGACATATGTACATTTCGAGCCCTGAGTTGTTCACCTGTCATTGACATATGTACATTTCGAACCCTGAGTTGTTCACCTGTCAGTGACATATGTACATTTCGAGCCCTGAGTTGTTCACCTGTCAGTGACATATGTACATTTCGAGCCCTGAGTTGTTCACCTGTCAGTGACATATGTACATTTCGAGCCCTGAGTTGTTCACCTGTCAGTGACATATGTACATTTCGAGCCCTGAGTTGTTCACCTGTCATTGACATATGTACATTTCGAGCCCTGAGTTGTTCACCTGTCATTGACATATGTACATTTCGAGCCCTGAGTTGTTCACCTGTCATTGACATATGTACATTTCGAGCCCTGAGTTGTTCACCTGTCAGTGACATATGTACATTTCGAGCCCTGAGTTGTTCACCTATCAGTGACATATGTACATTTCGAGCCCTGAGTTGTTCACCTGTCATTGACATATGTACATTTCGAGACATATGTACATTTGAACTCAGTTCACCTGTCATTGACATATGTACATTTCGAGCCCTGAGTTGTTCACCTGTCAGTGACATATGTACTTTTCGAGACATATGTACATTTGAACTCAGTTCACCTGTCAGTGACATATGTACATTTCGAGCCCTGAGTTGTTCACCTATCAGTGACATATGTACATTTCGAGCCCTGAGTTGTTCACCTATCAGTGACATATGTACATTTCGAGCCCTGAGTTGTTCACCTGTCATTGACATATGTACATTTCGAGCCCTGAGTTGTTCACCTGTCATTGACATATGTACATTTCGAGCCCTGAGTTGTTCACCTGTCATTGACATATGTACATTTCGAGCCCTGAGTTGTTCACCTGTCATTGACATATGTACATTTCGAGCCCTGAGTTGTTCACCTGTCAGTGACATATGTACATTTCGAGCCCTGAGTTGTTCACCTATCAGTGACATATGTACATTTCGAGCCCTGAGTTGTTCACCTGTCATTGACATATGTACATTTCGAGACATATGTACATTTGAACTCAGTTCACCTGTCATTGACATATGTACATTTCGAGCCCTGAGTTGTTCACCTGTCAGTGACATATGTACTTTTCGAGACATATGTACATTTGAACTCAGTTCACCTGTCAGTGACATATGTACATTTCGAGCCCTGAGTTGTTCACCTATCAGTGACATATGTACATTTCGAGCCCTGAGTTGTTCACCTATCAGTGACAGGTGTACATTTTGAGTCCTGAATGAAATAAGCACACAATATGCCTTTAACATTTATAAATTCTGAGTCTTGCTTTCAGCATCTCCCATAGTTTTTTATGTTATATAAAATGAACTTTCAGGAGGGTGCCAAAGAGCTAACAGATGATGAATTATTACTCCTGGTGCAAAACAAACACATTCCTGCCTATAAACTTGAGGATATGGTCGGGGAACCTGAAAGAGCAGTTAATATTCGGTGAGTCAGAGAATATTTGGTGAATATCCTGTGCCATTGCATTCTCTTGTAAATGTGAGTATCCCTATATAAGAGAATGCATTGGCACAGCGTTTTCGCAAAATTTCAGGAAGCTCCAGTCATGGAAGTGTTAAATTGGTAGCCCACATCGGTATAATATGCCGAAAACCTCATAATGATAAGAGATTGTGAATGAATCTTGCATTATCTAACCATGTCAAAGATGCATAATCAGATTAAGCTCCCCTCAATTACTATTTATTTGGATTGGGGGGGGGGGGTAAAAAGATTAGATTCGAGTCGAGGAACCCACCTATCAAAGCTCAGAGTTATTAGATACAATTTTGAAATCTATTTTTTTTCACCATCAAGACTTATTAGTGGTCAACTAAAATTTGACAAGCCAATGGTCTGGGACCAAATTGACGATGAAGATGGATAACTCTAAAATGCTTTGTGTTGATAATAAGGCAAAATTTCGTCGAACAACATTTTGATAAATAACATGTTTCGGGCAATTTTATAATATAGTGGATTGTAGGTTAGCATTATTTTTGGGCAATTAATCGATTCTGATAACTGAAGCGGCATTTCTAAAAATATTGTTGTTGGAATCTGTTTATATATGTCCATCGAATCGGATTGAGTACCATTAATGTGTTTTTTTTGTGGTAACGTCTACTATATGATGAAGATAGTCAACAAGAATATGCATGCAGCTCATTCTCATGTAACTATTCAGAAATATTTTTATTTATTTTTTCAAAAAATATTATCTGGTTTTACCAATTGGTAGTTTTTGAAGTACATATATAAATGCATTTTTTGCAATTTAATTCACATACTATATGGGCTTTTAGAAAATAAATTCTGTTATGTAGGCTTATCTTTTTCTCAGGTGGGGTGGGGTGGAGTTAAAATTGTGCTCTGAATCAATAATAATTATTTATATATTTCTCAGGAGGAAACTCATAAGTCAGGAACTTCAGTATAACACTTGTATGAGGAAATTGCCATATGAGAGATATGATTATAAATATGTAAGTATCAACCAAAATTCACACATATATATATAAAAAGGTAAGAAAAAAATATGGTTATGTTGCACAGGGAAAATGTTTTATTAATTTGGATTTCTAAAGCAAAATTTCTGTCATTTCGCTTTATTGATCACGGTGCAAATTAGTGAACTTAAGTAGCTTGCAAAATTGTCATAATTTGTAGTGCCAGAAATTCAAGGATTTGTATTATCCAATACTTAACTCTGGGGTTCATAATGGGAGCCGTGCTGGTGCAGCATTAAATATCCTGTCCCAGTACATTATTTTATATATGCGAGTCTCCCATAGGGAGCCTCTCATATATAAGAGAATGCACTGGTTTACAAGGTCAAGGTAAATATTGTTAGGCCAATGTATTCTCTTATATATACGAGACTCCATATGGGAGACTTGCATATATAAGAGAATGTATTGGCACAAGGTTTTTCGCAAAGTTTCAGGATGCTGCAGTCATGCATGGAAGGGTTAACTTTGTGAAGGGGATGATAGGAATTCAAGTTTGTTTTAAAATATTAATGTCATCAAAGTCAGAAGTCATTAGACGGGTTATCTAAAAATAGTGAAATTCCCCTTGTAATGGTCGAAACGTTAATAAAGATTATTGCTCCAACATCTCTAAAGTTAACCCGCGAACAAACATTATATTTAGTTACTGAAAACATGATCCGGCATCTAAACCTGTTCTATAATTTTTTTGTCTGCTCCGCACATGTCTGAAGAAGTCCGGACATCGTCAGACAGGAGATGTCGCTTTGGTTTATAATAATATCGAACCACACTTTTTTGACAGACAATTTATGGCAATTGCTGAATGATGGCCCTTGAGGTCTAGGCCTATCATGCTATCCTTTTTTTCATTGCCAACTGATGACCATGAATGCACAAGCCCAATTCTATGTAATTAAATCTGAATACACATGTACTGTGGATGGCTTTAATTTGATTTAATCAATTTTCTTGGTTTCTCATATAAAAGCCATTTTGTAGGGATGTGAATCAGTCGATCAGATCTCATATTTATCCACATCAACAGGTTCTACAATAGCAGGTTTATGACATCTTTGAGTAGTCACTTCTGAGAAACTAGACCCCAAGGTATTACTGAGCCAGAAAGGGCATCATGCCATCAGTGCACAATATTTACCCACTTCATTTCACAAGATATAATCACTTATTGTTTTATGAAGCCTGCGCAAGTTGAGACCTGAATGCACAATCATTGTTTCCATCTTGCATATATACTTGCTCTACCAAATCCGAAACACTTATTTTGTTTGTATCGTGGATGGGCCAAACCACAAAATCAACAAATAATATAGTAACACATTACATGTGGTTTATTAACAGGTGAATGGTGCATGTTGTGAGAATGTTCTTGGATATATTCCTGTACCTGTTGGATATGCTGGTCCCTTGGAGTTGAATGGAGAAAAATATCATGTTCCCATGGCAACCACAGAAGGATGCCTGGTGGCGAGTACTAACAGAGGATGCAGGGCAATATCTGTAAGTTGGATAATTAGATTATCTAGTGGTATTTCATTGGATAAATAGATGATCTAGTGGTATTTCATTGGATAAATAGATGATATATCATTGGATAAATATTTGATCTAGTGGTATTTCTTTGGATAAATAGATGATATTTCTTTGTATAAATATATATTTCATTGGATAAATAGATGATCTAGTGGTATTTCATTGGATAAATAGATGATCTAGTGGTATTTCATTGGATAAATAGATGATCTAGTGGTATTTCATTGGATAAATAGATGATATTTCATTGGATAAATATATGATCTGGTGGTATTTCTTTGGATAAATATATATTTCATTGGATAAATAGATGATCTAGTGGTACTTCAATGGATAAATATATATCTCATTGGATAAATAGATGATCTAGTCGTATTTCAATGGATAAATATAGTATAGCGATCGTTTGCCGACAATCCAAATACTATAATAATATACAGATCATTTCCTGACAATTGGATCAGCTACAGTCTGATCCAATGTCATACCACCATCCTCTATCTTAGATTGCACATGGACTTAACCCTTACTATACTACAGCATCATTGTTGAGTATTTATCCCATAGGAAAGGGCCTTGGTGGCTCAATCGGTTAGGGGTACAACTCCAAGCTGTTTCACCCTCGAGCGCTGGCATTGATGGTTCAAATCCACATGTTTCCATCGTGGGCTTTGTAACTCAAAATCGTTTTCTAGTGGAGTTGTCAGTTACTCACTGATGGCCAGCAGTTTGCCGCACATGGTCGACAAGTTTATCAGCCATTGAAATAACTGTTAGATTAGCCGTAAGTGTGAGGATTTCTTCCACCACTAAAACTGACAATGTCATGATATTGCTGATAGTGACAATAAGTGATAGTAACGCCAATCAATTATAGGAAATGTTCAAATAATAAGTTCAACAAAGAACCATAGGTCATTTGTTGAATTTATTATCTAAACATTTCTCTCAAAAATAGGCACATTTATTTATTTGTCATCTGCTTTTACCACCATAACATCCCTCCAAATTAATAATAGACCATTCCTATGAAGACTTTTTAACTGACTTGGAGAATCTATTTAGTATAGAAAGTGTTGAGAGAGTCTTAAGACCTGCAATGAAATACAACTAGGTCATCTATTTATCTAACGAAAAACGACTAGATCATCTATTTATCCAATGAAATACCACTAGATCATCTATTTATCCAATGAAATACCACTAGATCATCTATTTATCCAATGAAATACAACTAGATCATCTATTTATCCAATGAAATACAACTAGATCATCTATTTATCCAATGAAATACAACTAGATCATATATTTATCCATTGAAATATTACTAGATCATATTGTGGTATCTGTGGTGAAGAAAAAGGATAGTCATATAAAATTAGACAGATCACAATGTGCATCTTAATCGAGAATCTTTTATAGAATGAGTTGCAGTCGGCATAAGGATATATTTCACAAAAGTAGAGTTTGAGTGAAATGTGACTATGCGCCGTCCGCAACGAGTTCGACAAAAGATTCTAGATTATGATGCAAGTTGTGTTCCAAATATTTATTCCAAACCCATATGTCGGATAAGATTTATCCATGACTGTGACCACCATTGAAAATATAACTACCTTTATTGTGATTTAAATCTGATGAAAAACCGGTAATTATCTGTGCATTATCCAAGCGGATTGTTGACTTAATGTATGTCATCACTCTTTGGACACAGTCAACTCGGAGTAATTCCGACTTGTATTCCTCTGTGGTATACAACAATATGTATTCAATATCTGGTATTCCATTGAATAAATGTGACTTTCACCAATGGGTGTGGAATAAATGAACTTTCCACAACAATACCTCGATCAATGACAAAAGCGATTGTATTCCAACTTTTTAGGGTAGTTAGTCAATATAATATTACAAAAAAATCGAGAAAAAACTCCAGAGAAAACCTTCAACACTCAGATAACCTGCAGTAAAGGTCTAGCGCTTTCGTTATTGTTTAACTTCATCAGGACCGAGTTTGGCATGTGATTTTATGAGGATTTTGCGAGCAAAAGCCTCATAAAATCACACGCCAAACTCGGTCCTGATGAAGTTAAACAATAACGAAAGCGCTAGACCTTTACTGCAGGTTATCTGAGTGTTGAAGGTTTTCTCTGGATTTTTTTCTCGATTTTTTTGCCTTCCTCGCCAACTTCAACACTCAGATATGGCCTCGAGTTTTTTCACTCTCCAATGTCACCAGTGACACAGCTTAATCACAGTGAATTTTCACTCTACGAACACCCCAAACCACTGGGGTTGGTCAAGACGGACTTTTAGTCGATTTATTCAATATAATATTACCCCAAACCAAATCTGGAAGATACTAAATGGCAAAAATTCAGAGCCACATCTGAATTGTGTTTTCTTGTTCCACACTATTTTTATGGGAGTATATATCAAGTTGTAACATCTTCATTACAGCAAGGAACTGGTATAACCAGCTCTATTATTAATGATGGTATGACAAGAGGCCCAGTTGTTAGATTTCCGTCAGCTGAAAAAGCCAGGTATGTATCTCTATTTTATTGTAGGCTCTTTGGTAGATTATCATAGTGTATTTTCGGGTTTAATTCTGATGTTCAGGAACATGTGCAAGGAAATTAGTCATAATATTGCTAAATTATTTGAAGAAAAAAACAGTTGTAATATATAATGTCAGTCTGTCCATCTGTCCATCCGTCTCTCTGTCTGTTAACATTTTTGTTTTCCAAATGATAACTCCAGTTTGGAATAATTGATTAGAACCTATGTTGGTGTGTCACATCGAATAATACAGTCCCAGTGATGCTCTTGTTCTAATTTGATCATTTTTTATTTTTTTATGTTCCAAGCTCCAAGATCTGATGTTAGAAACATTTGGTAAAAGAGAGTGATTGAGTTTTCAAAATAACATGTCAAACACGTCTAGATCAGGATTCAGGCTCTTTTGTGACCCATATTGACTTTCAATGTTTTTTTTGTATTGTCAGTGCTTTGAAAGCTTGGCTATCAGACAAAGATAACTTCAAACAGATCAAGGAGACATTCGATGGTAGCAGCAGGTAAGATCACTATGAGTTTAATCCTTAACCCATTCTTTACTAAATGAATTCTCCAGTCAGTTATAAAAGCCACATTGGAATGGACTATTATTCATATGGAGGGGTGTTAGGAAAAATAAGCAGATGCCATTCCCAAAAACAACAAATCCTTGGATCGATTACGCCATATGGATTGGTCTATTATTCATCTGGAGGGGCATTTAGGAAAAATAAGCGGACGACAGATAATAAATGTGCAGAAGTAATCCTATTTATTTGCAGGAAATGTTTAGATAATAAGTTCAACAAACATTTGTTGAACTTATTATCTGAACATTTTCTAAGGATCTTTTTTTAACACTTTTTACCATTTTTTCTTACATTCTTTAACAGTTTTATAATTTTTAATGTGTTAAGCCAATGCATTCTCTTATATATGTGAGGCGACCTATGGTCGACTCGCATATATAAGAGAATGCATTGGCACAGGGCCCTTCTGTTGGGTAAAGGGTTAAAGAGATCCTCATGGATGTATTATTTTCTTTTCAACTTTTGGTGTGATGACCCGCAAATAGACCTCGGTATCATAACCGCATGGGACCGTTACTCCACCGTCTCGATACCGCTGTGGATACCGTATACTACCGGTAATACAGCAGTCATTACTGGGATATCGCCCTGTTTTTCAAGTCAATTACTTTGAGGACAGCAGTATATATTACTACATACAACATGACTACGACCGGAGTGTTGAATTGAAGCATGGTGATAATTAGAAGAAACATACGGCAATGCTCTAAGTAATTGACTTCTTAACCACAGCAGAATTATGGGTAACTTTTCAGGATTTAGTCGGAAATATGGCTTGTTGCCATTCATCGGAAAGCTCTCCCCGAGAGCTTTCTGATGAATGGCAACAAGCCATATTTCCGACTAAATCCTGAAAAGTTACCCATAATTCTGCTGTGTTTAAGGAGTCGATTAATTAGAGCATTACTGTAGCTGAACTCAGCTATGTAAGACATTGTATATAAAATTGTGAGTCAGCGCTAAATTTGAGGATAATTGTGAAAATATATTTCATACAGCCTTTTCATATATCACCAGGTTTGCTCGCTTGACCAAAGTCCAGTCTGCTCAGGCTGGGAGAAATCTCTACATCAGATTTGTTGCCAAGACGGGAGATGCCATGGGGATGAACATGGTCTCAAAGGTATGTAGTCTTCCTGCAACCTCATTCTGCATATGTCAGACACACTATATCCAGGCTTGAAGGAATTGCTCATGAAACAAAATCATTTTTTGGGCCTATAATATCACTAGCTGAAACAGGCTCCCTCTGGGAGACTTTATTTAGCATCGAGGGGGCCTGCGACCCATGCAAAAGAGGCCTCTGCCCCATTGTGCATTACACCCTTTGTGAGTTATTTTGATCTTAGCAGAGCCTTTATGCAGAGGTGGCCCCTTTGTGTGCTTCGCATATATTTTGATCGTTATTTATTTTGATTTAAAAGACAAATAACAAAAATATTAAATTTTGTTGTATTATATTTAAAAACTATTTTTTTTTTAAATTGAACTCCTTGCTCAAAATTTAAAAAAAACTAACGCCATTATAACATCTGTCAGGGTACCCCGAGTTACCAAGTTGGTTGGAATCGGTCCAGGGGTCTGGGGGGAGGGGAAATTGCAAACAAACAGACAGACAAGACAAGACGGATCCTACTCTTTTATATATAAATTAACCCTTTCTATACTAACTGGGTTCTCCCACTCAGTTATAAAAGTATACAATGGAATGGTCTATTATTCATAAGGAGGGGTTTTCAGGAAAAATAAGCAGACAGTAGATAATACAAGTGGAGATTAATTCCTATTTATTGTAGGGAAATGTTCAGATAATATGTTCAACAACTTCAACAAATGACCATAATTGAACTTATTATCGGAATATTTCTTAAAGGAACTACTCGTGAATGAGTATTTAGTATAGAAAGTGTTAACCGATCTCATAGGCCCTAATTTACGGTCTGTAAAATCGGCCCTAAAAAAAATACAAAATAAAATTTTAGATTATTTTGGGTTAAAGTTTTTTTGGGTATGCTTAAGCATGCTATAGCAAATTTAAAAACAAACTGGATAAAACCTTAGGGGCATGTTATAACTCAAAACAATCACCAAGTATTTATAGTAATAATTTTGATGCCCAAGAAAAACGTAAGATTCCCTGGCACTAAACCTACAAAATAAGTCTGTTAAAGAATACAAGAAAAAATTATCAAAATTGTAAAAAAATAATAACAAATGATTAAAAATTGTTAGGCCAATGCATTCTCTTATATATATAAGAGAATGCATTGGCACAGGGTACAAGAAATACAAGAAAAAATTATCAAAATTGTAAAAAAATAATAACAAATGATTAAAAATTGTTATGCCAATGCATTCTCTTATATATATAAGAGAATGCATTGGCACAGGGTATATGGGTTGATACAAAAATCGGACCTGGCACTGAAAGGGTTAATGCAGTTTTCTAAATCAAATCATTTGTCTGGCCATTAGTACTCACCTGCAAAGTCTTTCAACTAAATAAATAAAATGTTTTCACAACTTGACTATTTTCCTTTCAGGGTTCTGAGAAGGCACTGGTTATGTTGTCTGAACAGTTCCCCGATATGGAGGTTATCAGCATCAGTGGGAATTACTGTACAGATAAGAAGCCAGCAGCTATTAACTGGTATGAATGTCTTTGTATATACTAGTAAGCTAAAGCTGAGAACACAGATATTTTATTTTAACTTGGATTGTATTTTGATTCACTTAGGGCATAAGGCCATTGGAAATAAATAGCTGTGTTCTCAGCCAAATTGATATGGAAATTTGGATGATCATGGGAGGTTTTTTATTTTTTATTTTTTTTCTTCAGAATTCTAGAAATTGTTCATGCAATTAACAGAAACTTCTTTCCCAATAACTTGTAACCATTACATCTTCAACAGAAAGTGATCTACATTTAAAATTGTGAATGAACAGAAAATTCTGTTTTGAATTTTCGGATAATTCTCGATGAATTTGTTAATAAAAATTATTGAGGAGGCTCTCTTCAGGTGATGAGGGAGATAGGATAGGATAATTTATTTACAATATACACATGAATAATACAATGGAAGTAACACATAAAAGGTAATGTTGTATATTGTTGGGGGTTAGCCTAGCCCTATCGGGCTGTCTTCCTGCTACCCCCTATATCACTATAAATAATTGAATCGATGGCTTGTATTTCATATCCACGCACACGTACAGACTATAATCATATACATATACAAGTATCTAGAACATAGTATTTAGGGCATAT
Source organism: Siphonodentalium dalli (assembly GCA_032622095.1). Lineage (NCBI taxonomy): Eukaryota > Metazoa > Mollusca > Scaphopoda > Gadilida > Siphonodentaliidae > Siphonodentalium > Siphonodentalium dalli. The sequence goes on from CP136063.1 coordinate 232,930,611, forward strand.
CACAAACAAGTATCGGTGTGGTTGTGAGACAATCCAGACTAGTTATAAGATCGATAATGCATTATCTCTCCATAATAATGTTTTGAACTTTTCATATTTTCTAACACATATGAACAGTTTCGATTCCAGTTCCATGGGTATTTTAAGAACAAAGTATTTAGTTTTTATAAGAGGAATCTATATAGATCGCCGGAAAGTCTTTTTGTTGAGTGAGGTTTAGGGATTATTCAAATTAACAGTACAAATATATCATGTTTATGTGTATGTCTAGTGGTATAGGGTCATTGTTAGAGAAATCCTAATGATGTACGGTATTATGATGCATGGTAGTATATGGGCATTTTTAGGAACGAGAATGCGATAGTGTGAACACCGGTGTGAAGTATACAATGAATGTTCGTATTATTTAAGAGCACAGTCGGGACATCCTTTGTTTTTACATCGTACATTTTCTGGGTAATTTCTCAGCATGGCTATCTGTAAGCGCTTCTTCAATGTGTGCCTGCTTTGGCAAGATGTATAATCTTTTTCCATATTGTTCCATGTTGTGGAGAAGGCGTGGTGGGGTAGTTTTCCTGACCAGTCAGTTCTGGGTAGTTCTAATAGTACGGGATTCGGGTGTCTAGGTGTTGATTTTGCTCGTTTGTTGTACATCATTCCAAAAGACGCGGGCAGGCGATTATAACACCAGAGATGCCGAGAACAGTGTTTTTATACACCCGTTTTAAAAAAACAGGACATATTATGTTATTGGTCTGTCCATCTGTGTGTACGTCTGTGCACATTTGAGCCTAAGATGGTCAGGGGAGGAACCTAGACAAAAGAAAGTTTTGATATGACGGACTACTGTCCGTCTGTTCACTTTTATCGTTTCCGGATGATAGTTTTTGTAAGTCTGAACCGAATGGAATGAAATTTAGTATGTGGGTTTACTACCTCAAATTACAGGTCAGGTTCGAATTTTGGTTCCATCAGCCAATTTTTACCGGAGTTACTGTCCTTTTTAGCTCAACTTACTTTTGTAAGTTTGAGCTATTGCCATGGTTTGGCGTCCGTCGTCCGTGTGTCCGTGTGTCCGTCAACAATTTCCTTTGGCGCGGGCTACAGGTTGTACCTTTGGTCTGATCTTCATGAAATTTGTCATGAATGTTGACATTGACATGTAGATGGGAACGAGTCATTTTGGGGTCATTCGGCCAAAAAACATGGCCGCTGGCAGCCATCTTGGATTTCAAGATTCAATCCATTGGCGCGGCCTACAGGTCGTACTGTTCATCTGATCATCGTGAAATTTGTCATTGATGTTAATATTGACATGTAGATGGGAACGAGTGATTTTGGGGTCGTTCGGCCAAAAAACATGGCTGCCAGCAGCCATCTTGGATTTTACTCTTTGCATGACTAAATCCTTTGGCGCGGGCTACAGGTCGTTGTTTTGGTCGGAAGTTTATGAAATTTGTCATGGATGTTAACACTGTCATGTAGATGGGAACGAGTGATTTTGGAGTTGTTCGGCCAAAAAACATGGCCGCCAGCAGCCATCTTGGATTTTACTCTTTGCATGACTAAATCCTTTGGCGCGGGCTACAGGTTGTACCTTTGGTCTAATCTTTATGAAATTTGTCATGAATGTTGACATTGACATGTAGATGGGAACGAATCATTGTGGGGTCATTCGGCCAAAAAACATGGCCGCTGGCGGCCATCTTAGATTTCAAAATTCAATCCATTGGCGCGGGCTACAGGTCGTACTGTTCGTCTGATCATCATGAAATTTGTCATGGATGTTAATATTGACATGTAGATGGGAACGAGTCATTTTGGGGTTGTTCGGCCAATAAACATGGCCGCCAGCAGCCATCTTGGATTTTACTCTTTGCATGATTAAATCCTTTGGCGCGGGCTACAGGTCGTAGCTTCGATCGGAACATCATGAAATTTGTCATGGATGTTAACAATGACATGTAGATGGGAACGAGGGATTTTGGGGTCGTTCGGCCGAAAAACATGGCCGCCAGCAGCTATCTTGGATTTTACTCTTTGCATGACTAAATCCTTTGGCCCGGGCTACAGGTCGTACCTTTGGTCTGATCTTTATGAAATTTGTCATGAATGTTGACATTGACATGTAGATGGGAACGAGTCATTTTGGGGTCATTCGGCCAAAAAACATGGCCGCTGGCAGCCATCTTGGATTTCAAGATTCAATCCATTGGCGCGGGCTACAGATCGTACTGTTCCCCTGATCATCATGAAATTTGTCATTGATGTTAATAATGACATGTAGATGGGAACGAGTGATTTTGGTGTCGTTCGGCCAAAAAACATGGCCGCCAGCAGCCATCTTGGATTTTACTCTTTGCATGACTAAATCCTTTGGCGCGGGCTACAGGTTGTACCTTTGGTCTAATCTTTATGAAATTTGTCATGAATGTTGACATTGACATGTAGATGGGAACGAATCATTGTGGGGTCATTTGGCCAAAAAACATGGCCGCTGGCGGCCATCTTAGATTTCAAAATTCAATCCATTGGCGCGGGCTACAGGTCGTACTGTTCGTCTGATCATCATGAAATTTGTCATGGATGTTAATATTGACATCTAGATGGGAACGAGTCATTTTGGGGTTGTTCGGCCAATAAACATGGCCGCCAGCAGCCATATTGGATTTTACTCTTTGCATGACTAAATCCTTTGGCGCGGGCTACAGGTCGTAGCTTCGATCGGAACATCATGAAATTTGTCATGGATGTTAACAATGACATGTAGATGGGAACTAGGTATTTTGGGGTCGTTCGGCAGAATAACATGGCCGCCAGCAGCCATCTTGGATTTTACTATTTGCATGACTAAATCGTTGGGTGCGGGCTACAGGTCGTACCTTTGGTCTGATCTTTATGAAATTTGTCATGAATGTTGACATTGACATGTAGATGGGAACGAGTCATTTTGGGGTCATTCGGCCAAAAAACATGGCCGCTGGCAGCCATCTTGGATTTCAAGATTCAATCCATTGGCGCGGGCTACAGATCGTACTGTTCCCCTGATCATCATGAAATTTGTCATTGATGTTAATAATGACATGTAGATGGGAACGAGTGATTTTGGTGTCGTTCGGCCAAAAAACATGGCCGCCAGCAGCCATCTTGGATTTTACTCTTTGCATGACTAAATCTTTTGGCGCGGGCTACAGGTTGTACCTTTGGTCTAATCTTTATGAAATTTGTCATGAATGTTGACATTGACATGTAGATGGGAACGAATCATTGTGGGGTCATTCGGCCAAAAAACATGGCCACTGGCGGCCATCTTAGATTTCAAAATTCAATCCATTGGCGCGGCCTACAGGTCGTACTGTTCCCCTGATCATCATGAAATTTGTCATTGATGTTAATAATGACATGTAGATGGGAACGAGTGATTTTGGTGTCGTTCGGCCAAAAAACATGGCCGCCAGCAGCCATCTTGGATTTTACTCTTTGCATGACTAAATCTTTTGGCGCGGGCTACAGGTTGTACCTTTGGTCTAATCTTTATGAAATTTGTCATGGATGTTAATATTGACATGTAGATGGGAACGAGTCATTTTGGGGTCGTTCGGCCAATAAACATGGCCGCCAGCAGTCATCTTGGATTTTACTCTTTGCATGACTAAATCCTTTGGCGCGGGCTACAGGTCGTAGCTTTGATCGGAACATCATGAAAGTTGTCATGGATGTTAACAATGACATGTAGATGGGAACGAGGGATTTTGGGGTCGTTCGGCCGAAAAACATGGCCGCCAGCAGCCATCTTGGATTTTACTATTTGCATGACTAAATCGTTGGGTGCGGGCTACAGGTCGTACCTTTGGTCTGATCTTTATGAAATTTGTCATGAATGTTGACATTGACATGTAGATGGGAACGAGTCATTTTGGGGTCATTCGGCCAAAAAACATGGCCGCTGGCAGCCATCTTGGATTTCAAGATTCAATCCATTGGCGCGGGCTACAGGTCGTACTGTTCGTCTGATCATCATGAAATTTGTCATTGATGTTAATAATGACATGTAGATGGGATCGAGTCGTTTTGGGGTCATTCAGTCAAAAAACATGGCCGCCAGCAGCCATCTTGGATTTTACTCTTTGCATGACTAAATCCTTTGGTGTGGGCTACAGGTCGTAGCTTTGGTCAGATGGTCATGAAATTTGTCATGAATTATAACAATGACATGTAGATGGGAACGAGTCGTTTTGGGGTCATTCGGTCAAAAAACATGGCCACCAGCATTTTACTCTTTGCATGACTAAATCCTTTGGCGTGGGCTACAGGTCATACCTTTGGTCTGATCTTTATTAAATTTGTCATGGATGTTAACACTGACATGTAGATGGGAACGAGTTGTACCTTTGGTCTAATCTTTATGAAATTTGTCATGAATGTTGACATTGACATGTAGATGGGAACGAATCATTGTGGGGTCATTCGGCCAAATAACATGGCTGCCAGCGGCCATATTGGATTTCAAAATTCAATCCATTGGCGCGGTCTACAGGTCATACTGTTCGTCTGATCATTATGAAATTTGTAGGTCGTAGCTTTGGTCAGATCTTCATAAAATTTGTCATGGATGTTAACAATTATACGTAGATGGGAACGAGTCCTTTTGGGGTCAATTGGTAAAAAAAAATGGTCACCAGCAGCCATCTTGTATCTTACTCTTTGCATCACTAAATCCTTTGGCGCAGGTTAGACATTTCAATTAGCACCTTTCCTATTCCTCCATTTACTGTCAACCATTAAATTATTCCCCTACCTAAGTTGAGCTACAGTGTCATTGACACTTTCATTTGTTGTAATTTGCACTCAATTTTCATTTCCGGATGATAACTGTAGTAAGTCTGAACTGAATGGAATTATATTTGGTATGTGAGTTCACTTGCCCAAAATACAGGTCAAGTTCAAATTTGGATTCTGCCTGCCAATTTTCACCAGAGTTATGGCCCCTTGTTTAAATTACCAAGGGCGGATGTTGCCACACCCTAGCGATGCTCTTGTTATTTATTTGGCCTAAATGGGAATATTCAGTAATGCCCTAATTAATCGACTCCTTTAACCACAGCAGAATTATGGGTAACTTTTCAGGATTTAGGCGGAAATATGGCTTGTTGCCATTCATCGGAAAGCTCTCCCCGAGAGCTTTCCGATGAATGGCAACAAGCCATATTTCCGCCTAAATCCTGAAAAGTTACCCATAATTCTGCTGTGGTTAAAGGAGTCGATTAATTAGGGCATTACTGTATTATCATAATAATTATTTTGAACTTTACTGTGGGATTACTCATGCATGCGTAATCATTTAATCCTCAGGATTGAAGGGCGAGGAAAGTCTGTTGTGTGTGATGCTTCCGTTCCTGGTCATGTCGTGAAGACCGTTTTGAAAACAAGTGCACGAGCTCTAGTGGAGGTCAACATTAACAAGACACTAATCGGATCAGCATTAGCCGGGAGTATAGGCGGATTCAACGCACATGCAGCTAATGTCGTCACTGCCATATTTATAGCAACAGGACAGGTATGCTTATATGGGCCTAATTTATCTGAAATCAAATTAATTTTTCATATTTTCAGTCATGTTGTTTGATATAACACACTACAATTAATTTAATATTCATGCCCAATCTTTCTTGTTAATAATACTGATGACTCTAGTCCAAGTTTCCTTCGATGTAAACAAACTAGTGAAATCAATTGGGATAATGCTGTTTTATGTTAAATTCCTGTGTATATGTATTTCTATATTGGGATTTAGCATTGTTGACCCATTCATGTAAAATCCACAATAACTGTAACAACGGATTTTTAATCGATTTGAATCATTTGGCCGATATAGAATTGAATCTCGAACCTTTATTGGAGTATAATACACACACTTATCGAGTATAATCTTTGTATTTCCATTGATGATGAAAGATATGAAATCCCATCTTTTCACCTTGACTTAATATACCTAGATCACTTCACTGCAGTAATAATATGTATTTATCATCAGGATCCAGCCCAGTGTGTAACGAGCTCTAACTGTATAACTCTGATGGAGACATGTGGTCCGGACCACGAAGATCTCTATATCAGCTGTACAATGCCATCCATAGAAATCGGTACCATAGGAGGAGGAACTGTCTTACCACCGCAGGCTGCATGTCTCGAGGTATGTAGAGTCATCAGTCCACATCATATCCCAATTCTAAACACCCCAATCTCATGAATATTGTACATTCACAGGATTATATAGAGAATAATCCCTTGATTGAACTGGTGACGTGAAATAATTCATGAGAGGCAGTGACGTTGTACAAACACGAGAGTGCTTTGTACGCTCGGTTTTACAAAATAGTCCCTGCCTTGAATATTTCACATCACCATTTCAGTCAAGTGATTATTCTGTTTATTATTCTCCAATATGAACATCTGATTTAGCAGAAAATTGGAATAATATTGCCACCATTATACCCATGATGCATAAATTTTGATGGTGCTTCACTAGTGTTTATCATTATACCTCCATCCCAAAAGATGGGGGGGTTATACTGGATTACATGCGTCTGTCTGTCCATCCGTCTGTTTGTCTAGTCGTCCGCCTTTCCATTTGCTTTTTTCGTTTCTGGATAACTTTAGTAAGTCTAAACTGAATGAACTTTTGGTGTGTGGGTTTACTAGCACAAAATACAGGTCAAGTTCAAATTTGGGTTCCGCCCGCTAATTTTTAACAGTTAGAGCCCATTTTGTTGGAATTTGCACTTAATTTTCATTTCCGGATGATAACTTTAGTATGTCTGAATTGAACGGACTGAAACTTGGTATGTGAGTTTACTAAGCACAAAATACTGGTCAATTTCAAATTTGGGTTCCGCTCGCCAATTTTCACTTGAGTTGAGTTATGTTGAAATTAGCACGGGCGTATTTTGCCACGCCCCAGAAATGCTCTTGTCATAGTTATCTATCCTGGAAACGTGCTAACATATAAGATAACCATCTGTGGCTTTCCATGTATTTTGTTTAGTTGTAAATCTTCCTTGTAGTCCTATCTCATCATTAATATATGCATTGTTTAAGTATGCCAAAAATAGAGGAATATACAAATCTTCCATAACTATGTAATTGTGACCTCACAAAATCATATTTACGCCCTGCGATCGTTTTCATTTGCTTGTGAGGTATTAATTTGTTATGATGTACATTTCAGATGTTGGGAGTAAAAGGATCATGTGATGAGTGCCCAGGCGAGAATGCGAGGAAATTTGCCGGTATAATATGTGCCACTGTGTTAGCCGGAGAGTTGTCTCTGATGTCCGCTCTCGCTGCAGGACATCTGGTTAGGAGCCATCTCAAACACAATAGGTATGTTTCAGTATAGAGTTATCTCCCATGTGGCTGCAGGAAATCTGATCATGAGTTGTCGAATGTATAACAAGGTTTCTGTCTTTATGTTTGTTTATTGGCATGTATGGATTTTGAGTCTTTCTGCCCCCATGAAAACATTTCGAAGGGCTATTCAGCCAATTCTGTCCGTCTTTCCCATTCCTTGCTCGGACTTTAACTTAAGCAATATTAAACAGAATTTTTTTATATCTGGTATGTGGTTCACATATATAAGGCGTAGGCCAAGTTAGAATTTGATCACAATGAATGTTGATGGAGTTATGCCCCTTTTTCAACTTAGAAAAAGATTATATATTAGGTAAGGGACAAACTGTCCAAATGGTCCTAGCACTTTATTATTGTTTAATTGTGTTATCGGGGTTGGTTATAGGTCTTTATGTACCCAATGTTCCAAAACTGCCTTGTGGGTGTATACTTACATGTAAATATATCGCTAGTTAGTGTCATGCTATCACTCCATGAATATGTCTGCAGATTATACGGTATTGATATCAAACTGGATAAACATTAATGATTAACTGCAAACTGCATAATTATTTTTGAGAACCTATTGACTTCAATTAATAAAACTTAATCAAAATGTATATAACTTATTCAACCGGAGAATAGCATATGCGATTTTATTTTCTGTCGACATACTTTAAAGGTACGGTTGGCCTTGGTGGTGGGTATCCTGTGAAAATATGTTCACCCGTCAAAAACCGCCACAAACAGAAAGATCATCAAAATGTAGACAGACTTTGTCCGTATACAAATAAGAAATATCGCATAAACAGTATGTTATTGTCAAATGTTTGACCATTGTTATGTAAACAAAAGCATAAAAAGTAACTTTTCTGGTGTTTGTTTATATTATGATGGTAAACATAAAGAGCGTTCTTTGTTGGTGAATTCCTGATATGGAACTAATAAAGAGCGTTTATGCCATTTGTGTGTGATTAGCCAGTAGCATTGTGCTGTCTTCTGTAACACATCAGACTCTTGCTTAGGTAAAATATAGTAGGTCTTTATGATAACATGCTGTTTACGTGATGGTCATGGTATATATGAACGGAACTGTATGCGTTTTAATGTTTTTCTGTTTACGGTGATTAGAACAAATATGAATATTTTCGACAACTAAGTCTGAAATTTATGAATATGTTATAGGAATGTTATATTACACTCCTATGCACGAGTTCCATTGAAAAAGCCGTTAATTAAAAATGGTAATGTCACTAGTCCCGCCTCTCGAGAATTATTTAACGTAATTTTCGGAACCAATTGATTACTCTCTATAAAATCCGGACATACTTTGAAGACATATGTTCTGGACTGGCGGCTAGCTGATTTGATTCGAGATTTGATGATTCGATGTCGACATCGGTTTCCCAATTCGATATCTGATTTTGAATATGCGGAACAGTGCCGATTCACAGGGCCCTATCGAGGATCTTTAACACATTTTAGTTTTTTCTCATTTTAGGTCTACAGTAAACATGTCTCCCAGTCATGTGGCCAAAATGAAAGCTGCGTCGAAGAACGAGACACAAAACAACTCCACCCAACCACATAGGAATAGAGATACAGTGTCTCCAACACTAAAACGAGAAACTTTGTGTAAACTCATCAAACGCAGCTGATATTATGCAGCATAGGAATAATAATAAATTTACAATTGATAACTATTTTTGTTAAATTTATTCCCACCAATCGGTTCGGGCATGGGAGCTCTGTGGTTTAGTGGTTAGCGTGTCGGACTTGTATTCGCTGTTAACACGTCGATATGGGTTCGCAGTGCGTCGCCGGTCATTGAGTCTCCACATAGCAGTGGCTTGGCCGAATTGTTGGATTGCTCACTGTTTCAAAACCCTCACCAAGTTGTGACCCTTGAGCAAGGTCGCTCGTACTGTGTCAGCTTCGCATCACTCATGCATTAAACGAGTACCAGTCAGCTTGTCATACTGATGATTATCAGAGCATGTTCTGATCAAACTAGAGCAGCGCCTGCAATGGCTGCAGCCGGTTCATTGGTTGGCTTGTACAAATGACTGGGGTAATATTGTACCAAGCATGTTAGAGCAAGTGATTGGTTAATCGCTATATAAAACTGGTCATTATTATTTATTATTATTCACTGATTAAAATAGGTCGAACAAGCTTGAAATAATAACAGGACTGTAACCGGGCTAGGAATCTAATGTCACTGATGTAATCTCTAAACCATCGCTTCAGAAGTTAGTTTAGCTGCTATTTGGGGATTCATGCAGTGGGTGAGCTAGATATTTGTTGCAGGAGTAATTGATCTTACTAATGAAAGGTGTAATGTGCAGACTTGATTGGTGACGGAGGTTCCTGGCTATGTTTATATACCATGAAAATACTTTTTTTTTGCATTCACCAAAGATTCTAGGTAAAATTAGATGGGGCATCCAAAAACGGTGTATGATTTTTTATACGCCCGTTTGAAAAAAAACGGATGATTACTTTAGATTGAATCGAGTGAACTAAACCAAATTTGGTATATTAGTTTACCACCCCAAAATACAGATCAAGTTCGAATATGGGTTTCGTCTGCATGATTTTGACTGAGTTGTGTCCCTATTTCCACCAAAGGAAGCCTTTCACACTGAACTATATGGATATTTGTCCTGCGTTTGTAAACCATAGTAGAAAGGGGTTAACTTTTTTTTGCCCAACCCCACAACTCGCCAATCTTCTGATTTAGTTGAAAATAAACTGCCGAATTCAATCTGTAAAGTGAGTTATATTGGGACTGCGCATGCGTGACTGATTCCGAGCAAGCCAATGGTAGGCGACCAAAAAAAAGTTAACCCCTTTCTACTATGGTTTACAAACGCAGGACATATATCCATATAGTTCAGTGTTCAGGCTTTCTTTAAGGAAATATATATTATACTAGCCGATGAGCCCGACGTTGTCCGGGCTATTCAAAAACCAAATTTAAAGTCGATAGCTATTCAAAAACAAAATTTCAAGTCGATAGTTCCACCCGTTTCCGAGATCTGGTCTGCGCATGCGCGAAGCTGGCGTCGCACGGACTCAGCGACCCGATAAAATTTGTATCCGGGGCAAGATACATTCACATACCAAATTTCAAGTCGATAGCTCCACCCGTTTCCGAGATCTCGTCTGCGCAAGTGCGAAGCTGGCGTCGCACGGGCTCGGCGACCCGATAAAATTCGTATCCGGGGCAAGATACATTCACATAGCAAATTTCAAGTCGATAGCGAAGCTGGCGTCGCACGGCCTCGGCGACCCGATAAAATTTGTATACATCCGGGGCAAGATACATTCACATAGCAAATTTCAAGTCGATAGCTCCACCCGTTTCCGAGATCTCGTCTGCGCATGCGTGAAGCGAGCGCCACACGGGCTCGCCAATACGACGACCGCCTGGTCAAACTACACACACGTACCAAGTTTCGTCCCGATCGGTCGAGAATCGTAGATTTGTATCAATGACATACAGACAGACATACATACAGACAGACAAACAGAGGTCTTCAAAATATATATGAGATTTTTCGCCTTAGATTTTACCCGATTTGCGGTTTCCGGATGATAACTTTACATTGAATCAAGTGAACTGAACCAAATTTGGTATATTAGTTTACCACCCCAAAATACAGATCAAATTTGAATATTGGTTTCACCCGCCTGGAGAGGGAATTTATGAGACCTACATTTTTGCTTAGCACGAACACTTAGCTTTCGGAATCCGTATGTTGGATTTGTCAGATGGGCGGACTTTTTTCGCACCGCGTGGTTTTATTGAGGCATCTGGTGATAAAATCGGTCATTTTTTAAATAAAGCCGACATATTTGACAGAGTATATTCACACCTGTTGAGAAGAGATATTCGTCCAATTTTGATACCTATGAATGGGGCGATAACCAGAGTAAGGTAATACATGTAACCATTGAATCTCGGAACGACAGTCATGACGTTATGTGACGTTAAATAATTTTTAGGGTGAGAAGTGGTGCATCTTCGAACATTCTGTTCGCACGAACAATCACATTGAAGGTAAATATCTACTTTTGTTCCTCACAGTTGTTTTTTTAAATTACAAAAATATATATTTATAATAAAATATATTAAAAAATATTACAATGTGTTCTATTATACTTTGCCATTTTCATAACCTCTTTTTCATATTATTCTTTGCCATTTTCATAACCTCTGTTTTATACTTGTAGCTTGGCACAGGCGAATGAACAGCAAGGCGGGTCAGCGGCTAAGTTTTTACAAACTAGCACCAATTCTGCATGCCGAGGCAGACCACGTCGCGATCTCCGTGGCAGCTCGTGACCTTGAGACAGACCACAGAACCAAACACACCAAGATCGAATTGGCGCTTGAAGAGTTGTGGCATCAATATAGAGAGAAGAACGTAACGACGACAGATTTTCTGCGAAAGTGCAACGAAATTTACAAGATGGGAAAGAAGAAGAACTAGTGATGAGAACTGAAAACATGTATATAAAGTGCTTTTGTGTGACATTGTTCGGTTTTTCATATACAGTTGTAGTCACAATATATTAGCGATGTTATTCATTTTTATGGTTTCGGACTAAAACCATAAAAATAAATAACATCGCTAACATCGCTTAAATGCTTTTACTATGTCGTTTATTTATGTTTAAATTTACTGAAATAAATTGTTATCCATATCGCCAAAACTGTTGTCAAATCTGTCATAATCTCCAACACACCATAAAGTGATGAAATAAATCAGCTTAAAGTGATGTGAAACGTAAATTGAACCTCACAATTGAGTTCCCTGCGTTATTCTGTGGAAAGACTGAATAAAATAACCCCCATACACGAAATGCCCCAACCAGATATCAGTTTGTACTAATTATACAGCCACGTAACTAACTATTTACTTTCCCTCAATCGGGACGAATAATTCCACTGTAAACGCGAAATAAATACACAAACGAGTTGTCGTGTGCAGTCGCGGAAACACCCGAACACTTCCGACTTGGTCGGGATTGAGTCGGCTTTCGTTCTCAGAAAATAGCTTCCGTGGAGGGAGGCCGTTTGCTGGAATAGCGTAACATCAGCTTAATAAAACGAAAAACAAGCGGTATAGTCAATTCGAATGGGAGGGATATAAAAGGAATTATTGCCTGAAATCACCAACGGAAGAACATTGACCGAGTTATGAAAGAATTATAATCAAAGTGGTCATGATCGAGCAATGAACAACGGTAACAGTTGAAAATGTTACTATTTATAGAAATTTGTAATCGTTGCAGATCGTTGACCGATTTTATGATCGAACTACAGCAGGTACAGTCTCGTGCAGAAAGAGTTGTCTTACATGTGTATTTCATACTGTTTAATTACCTGTGCAATGCTACATGTGTGCCATATTGCTATTCACTATTCTAGTACAGACCGCATTTGTTTGGGACAGCGATAGTGATATATATATCCATATGGAATTATGTTTTCTTCAATTTTTGAGTTTATATAGGCCCAAATAAATATACCATAAGATGGACTCAAATCATTGACAGTTAAAATTGGATGGAAGTAAAGAAGTGTTGTGTATTTGCACTAAGTAAGCGCAATTGCTTTATGCTTAAGCGCAAATATTTGTATGCAAATAAATAATAAATGTAAAAAAGACTCCCATGTGATTTGCTCTAAACTCAAATTAACTCAGGCCATAAAACATTACTCAAACATAGGTGAGGACTCCACCCAGATCCCATACTAAGATGGATGTTCAGACTGAGGAAACCAGTTGGAGATAGGTACATGTATTTGCTTAATAAGCATAATTCATTTCAATTACGCTTAAGTGTAAATGAAATCCACTTAAGCGTAAATGAGTTGCGCTTAACCGTAATTCATATACACCCCCATTGAACTCCACATACTCAAGCTGAAATTGATGCAACCACATTACTAATGCCAGTAAGTTAACATACATCAGATTATACAAATATACATATAAGGTAAGACAGCCGATGAAATTATTGCTCTTAATATAATTCCAATGTATTATGATAACGCATAAGTCAATTATGCTTAAGCGTAAATGATTACATTAAGCGTAACTGATTTACCCTTAAATGCAATTAGTTAATATAAAATGTGAAAATGAATCATTTGCGCTTAAGCGCAAGTATATGTCTATCAATATATTTACGCTTAAGCGCAAATACCTAACACTCCCTTACTTCCCTCTGATTGTGAATGATAGAGTCCATCTCATAGTATATTATCATGGACCCATAGTAGTAGCCCCATATAATACTGAAACATTGAAGAAAAAATATTTCCATATGCATATATCAGCATCTCTGTCCCTGGTGTCCCAAGAATTGGTGCCTCACTCCCAGAGCTCTAGTATATTTTATTAAAGGGACATCTCCTACACAGATATATACCATTTCCATGGCCATAAATATGGAATTCGGGGTTACTGGGGACTCGCTTCCCTCATATGGTGTACTTATTGACTTGAAATTGGGGAAAACCCCAATTTTCATATTATCAGCATCCCTGTCCCCAAGAATTTGTGTCTCCATCCCAGAGATCTAGTATATTTTATAAAAGAGATATATCCTGCACATATCTCTACCATTTCCATGGTCATAAAAGAGATATTGGGGTTACTGGGGGGGGGGGGGGTGCTTCCCTCATATGGTGGGTCTGTGCCATTTAAAATTAATTCAGGGGGGTGATATCAATGCATATTAATTTTTATTTGCGCAAATGATTTACACTGAAGCGCAAATGATAGATGTTATTTTGCGAAATATTTGCGCTTGATCGTAAATGAATAATAAATGTGAAATGGGTATCCCATACATGAAATGCCGTATCTAATGCTATAGCGCGTATATCCTACAGGTCTGGGTGAACCACCGATCAATCAATAACAGCCCGATCGGGCTAAAGTAGACCGATCAGGCTAAAATAGACCGATCGTTCTTTCACAGCCAGCTTGAATCTTGGATAAAGGGAGTAGGCCTACTCTAAATTGTTCTTTCAAGTGAAATAGGCCTCCCATACATGAAACGCCTTATCTATATACTATAGCGCGCATACCCTACAGGTCTGGGTGAACCACCGATCAATCAATAATAGCCCGATCGGGCTAAAATAGACCGATCGGTCTTTCACAGCCAGCCTGAATCTTGGATAAAGGGAGTAGGCCTACTATAAATTGTTCTTTCAAGTGAAATAGGCCTCCCATACATGAAACGCCTTATCTATATACTATAGCGCGCATACCCTACAGGTCTGGGTGAACCACCGATCAATCAATAATAGCCCGATCGGGCTAAAATATACCGATCGGACTAAAATAATCCCATCGGTCTTTCACAGCCACCATGAATCTGGATCAAGGGAGTATAGGCCTACTCTAAATTGTTCTTTCAAGTTACAACCATTTTTTTGTAAAAAAAATTATTCTTATTCATTTTGAAACTAATGAAAGACAATTTTGAAACTAATGAAAGACAATGTATAATTTTTTGCTGGTATATTCATCATAAATTTGAACAAATCTTCAAGCAAACAAAATTTCAATATTCAAGAAATCTCTTACAACAGTGTCAGGAAGACCAATCGATCTAGCTCAGCACGATTGGTCTATTGTGATGTCAAATATTATTGAAATATTGCTTATAATTTACATTTACAGAAGTCAATAATTCGCATGCAGATAACTTCACCTTGTATTCGGCCAAATATGTTGACGTTAGATTAGAAGGCAGAATTCCCAGATTTGTTTATTATTGGTGAACCTGGATAATTTCGGAGGTGTGCCAATCGTCTTATGCACACTGTGAATACGTACTCATTCTCTCCTAAATTTGCAAAAATTCCATATATATATAAATATATATACAGAGTGTGAAAACTTTGTTAGTTGCCAAATAATTGTCGACATTTTACTTAGAAAACTTGAATGCAAAAACTATGATAGGCTCCCTATTATTTTTTTATTTTTTTTTTCTCTTTTTGTTGAATCTACTTTCGTTATCGCCATGCCGGCCTTTGTTTTGGCTGTTCTCCCAGTCGTGCGTGCCAGCCGATCGTCGTTATTCGGGTGGTTCCGATTTCCTCCGAATATAATTCCATGAGACTCCGCGCGCTGATTCGCTCCGAAAATGTGTTAGTATCTGAGAAGATTTCTTACTCTGATCGCAGTTTTCAACAATTTAATACAGGGCGAGTACCGCACTAATAATATGCCACATTGGGGTTTTCTTTCTAATTTTGTATGACCTTTCTTGTGGTATATCGGGCACAGTTCTGTCTGACATCAAATATATGCCCACCGGGAGTGAAGCTAATGACTTTAAGTAGTGATTAAGCTGTATAAGCCGAGTTAATCCCCTGCAATCAACTCCAATTAACACAATATATGGGGCCGAAACGTCCCAGCCGAAACGTCCCTGGACCGAAAAGGTCTGAGCCGAAACGTCTCCGGACCGAAACGACCCGTTCCCGAGAAGAATATGACGATTCACGCAAAGCGTTGTCTTTCGTTTCTTATAAAATCAGAAGTAAGATAGTTATGCCCAATTATTTTATACTATGGGAAACTACTGCTAATTAGCTACGTTCTAATATATCAATTATCGCTGTTGGTCGCATCATTTTTTATCAAAGGCAGAAAAATCAACCCTCCCCCCTAAAGATGAGAGGCGTCAGGCTGTTGTGTAAGGCACTCAGAACGCATGATTATGTGCCAAATTGCGAAATTAACACAACGGCCGTCGATGGACTGCTAAGGTATTGTCTAATAGATATGTGTAGATCGACACATTCGAGCATTACAGTAACAATATTACATAATGTACCTCCTGACTCAATTTTTTAGATTTTTTCCCCAAAAAGATCATCTAAAATGCTTTTTGTCTTCTTCCGGGAGGCAAAAATGAAAATAATGTATTATGGGTGGAGATAATTAGTGTATGTAATTTCGTTCAGTCTTGGATTAAAAACTGGCCAAATAACCCAAGATGGCTGCCAATATGGTGGCCGGTATATAGGTGGGAATTGTGAAATTTGTAAGAACGCACGATTACTTGCCAAAATGACTTTACTAACACAACGGCCGTTGATAAACTGCTATAGTTTTATGTAATATATATATCCCGATCCATCGAACATAAGATTTAAGTGAAACCGGTACACAAAGCACCTCCTGGTCCCGATTTTTTATTAAATATTTAATTAGTTTAGTCCAAAACTAATCGAAAACCTATTTTGTCATCTTCTCGAAATGCATAAAGACATTAATGTTGGGTGTGTGGATATAATTTGTATGTACGATAATTTCATGCCGTCGGCAGTTACTACGTGACATATTAACCCCAAGATGGCTGCCAATACGGTGGCCGGTATATGGATGGAAATTGTAAAATCTGTCGTGACGCAATTAACACCACCATCGCAATGGAATGTCTTATAAAACCAATAGTCCTATTATATTCATATAATTTTTTGCAATACTATGACGAAACATTGGTCAGTTCTATTAAAATGACAACCAAATTGGTACCCACGAGTGAGAGGATCGACAAATTTTGCATTCATTCGCGCTCAAGTAAGATTTGTTCTTCGAAATCTGTGGCATGTCGTGCAAATTATTTCACAATAAACATGATTGATTCAAGGCAGATGGCTGTCTGACTATCTTTGGGGAAAGAATAAGGCAATTGTTTATGTTACATTAAATCTAACACGACATTTAAGCATACTTGGCACTCTCTATGGCTATCTGTAACAAAATGCGATCGCGAATAACAGAATTAACCAATTAACCATTTCGGATACATATCTTATCAAATAACTCATATTTATACGAATCGTTAGTTACTATCTATCAACGAGGCGTGGTTACAAGAACGGAGCTATTGATACACTGGTCTTATGTATACCGTTCTAAAAGTAAGTATAAATGGATCTCATCGACCAATAGCAATTGCTACCAAGTCCGCAAGAAGACATATCCAGCAAATTATCAAACCGTCACATCATACAGGTTCGTTCAGTTTCATCACATGCAATAGACTCGTTGAATTTTTTATTCAAACATTTACCAGCTTATTTTCCATGACACATATTTCGCACACAAGGAGATGGAAACCTGGTTGATTTTCCTCTTGTAGTTTGTCAGCTGCTTAACGGGTGGGGGTATTTGCTTGTACTAGCAGTAGATAAGTTGCAAAGCCAAGGCTCTAAGCGACATTTCCAACAATGAAAATACCAGCGATGTGGTAAATCACATAAAACTGTCAAACTATGTCCCAATATATTTTGATTGTATGTTACTCTGTATAGTACGGTACTGGAGTCTCGTGTCACCCCATGTGCACTCGAGATTTCTAGAAGTGACTGAACAATTGCTTGTTGAAATATGGACAGTTATCCCATGCTAGATGAACAGTCCCATTACCCATATCTTGATATGCTGATGAGTAGGTAGGATTACTTCTGGAAGGCTGTACATTCAGAAATCAGCATATAGATCGGAGTATTGGCATGGAGTTTTATCATGTAGACTGTTACATTTTGGACTTTTTGGTATCCCAGTGTATGTCTTAGCTCATTATGACACCAAATGAAAAGGACGACAATTTCAATGATTCGTATACATGCCATACACAGGTTGATACCAGGCACCGTATAATAACTTTCTAGATAAGTTCAAAGATAATGCGGTTAGGGACCTGTTGTCTGAAAACATACCATATTTTGACTATGGCCGTTCATGATTAAAGCATTATAATTCCACCCACACGTCATATCTAAAGCCATATGTTCTGCAGTTTAATTCAAATATATCTATAGTTAACACATTATGCGCGATTTGAGTAGACCGTGTGTATATAGTGCATGCGTAAAAAAAAAAAAATTGTGTTAGTGTTAAAGTCATTAGCTTCACTCCCGGTGGGCATATATTTGATGTCAGACAGAACTGTGCCCGATATACCACAAGAAAGGTCATACAAAATTAGAAAGAAAACCCCAATGTGGCATATTATTAGTGCGGTACTCGCCCTGTATTAAATTGTTGAAAACTGCGATCAGAGTAAGAAATCTTCTCAGATACTAACACATTTTCGGAGCGAATCAGCGCGCGGAGTCTCATGGAATTATATTCGGAGGAAATCGGAACCACCCGAATAACGACGATCGGCTGGCACGCACGACTGGGAGAACAGCCAAAACAAAGGCCGGCATGGCGATAACGAAAGTAGATTCAACAAAAAGAGAAAAAAAAAATAAAAAAATAATAGGGAGCCTATCATAGTTTTTGCATTCAAGTTTTCTAAGTAAAATGTCGACAATTATTTGGCAACTAACAAAGTTTTCACACTCTGTATATATATTTATATATATATGGAATTTTTGCAAATTTAGGAGAGAATGAGTACGTATTCACAGTGTGCAAAAGACGATTGGCACACCTCCGAAATTATCCAGGTTCACCAATAATAAACAAATCTGGGAATTCTGCCTTCTAATCTAACGTCAACATATTTGGCCGAATACAAGGTGAAGTTATCTGCATGCGAATTATTGACTTCTGTAAATGTAAATTATAAGCAATATTTCAATAATATTTGACATCACAATAGACCAATCGTGCTGAGCTAGATCGATTGGTCTTCCTGACACTGTTGTAAGAGATTTCTTGAATATTGAAATTTTGTTTGCTTGAAGATTTGTTCAAATTTATGATGAATATACCAGCAAAAAATTATACATTGTCTTTCATTAGTTTCAAAATTGTCTTTCATTAGTTTCAAAATGAATAAGAATAATTTTTTTTACAAAAAAATGGTTGTAACTTGAAAGAACAATTTAGAGTAGGCCTATACTCCCTTGATCCAGATTCATGGTGGCTGTGAAAGACCGATGGGATTATTTTAGTCCGATCGGTATATTTTAGCCCGATCGGGCTATTATTGATTGATCGGTGGTTCACCCAGACCTGTAGGGTATGCGCGCTATAGTATATAGATAAGGCGTTTCATGTATGGGAGGCCTATTTCACTTGAAAGAACAATTTATAGTAGGCCTACTCCCTTTATCCAAGATTCAGGCTGGCTGTGAAAGACCGATCGGTCTATTTTAGCCCGATCGGGCTATTATTGATTGATCGGTGGTTCACCCAGACCTGTAGGGTATGCGCGCTATAGTATATAGATAAGGCGTTTCATGTATGGGAGGCCTATTTCACTTGAAAGAACAATTTAGAGTAGGCCTACTCCCTTTATCCAAGATTCAAGCTGGCTGTGAAAGAACGATCGGTCTATTTTAGCCTGATCGGTCTACTTTAGCCCGATCGGGCTGTTATTGATTGATCGGTGGTTCACCCAGACCTGTAGGATATACGCGCTATAGCATATAGATACGGCATTTCATGTATGGGATACCCATTTCACATTTATTATTCATTTACGATCAAGCGCAAATATTTCGCAAAATAACATCTATCATTTGCGCTTCAGTGTAAATCATTTGCGCAAATAAAAATTAATATGCATTGATATCACCCCCCTGAATTAATTTTAAATGGCACAGACCCACCATATGAGGGAAGCACCCCCCCCCCCCAGTAACCCCAATATCTCTTTTATGACCATGGAAATGGTAGAGATATGTGCAGGATATATCTCTTTTATAAAATATACTAGATCTCTGGGATGGAGACACAAATTCTTGGGGACAGGGATGCTGATAATATGAAAATTGGGGTTTTCCCCAATTTCAAGTCAATAAGTACACCATATGAGGGAAGCGAGTCCCCAGTAACCCCGAATTCCATATTTATGGCCATGGAAATGGTATATATCTGTGTAGGAGATGTCCCTTTAATAAAATATACTAGAGCTCTGGGAGTGAGGCACCAATTCTTGGGACACCAGGGACAGAGATGCTGATATATGCATATGGAAATATTTTTTCTTCAATGTTTCAGTATTATATGGGGCTACTACTATGGGTCCATGATAATATACTATGAGATGGACTCTATCATTCACAATCAGAGGGAAGTAAGGGAGTGTTAGGTATTTGCGCTTAAGCGTAAATATATTGATAGACATATACTTGCGCTTAAGCGCAAATGATTCATTTTCACATTTTATATTAACTAATTGCATTTAAGGGTAAATCAGTTACGCTTAATGTAATCATTTACGCTTAAGCATAATTGACTTATGCGTTATCATAATACATTGGAATTATATTAAGAGCAATAATTTCATCGGCTGTCTTACCTTATATGTATATTTGTATAATCTGATGTATGTTAACTTACTGGCATTAGTAATGTGGTTGCATCAATTTCAGCTTGAGTATGTGGAGTTCAATGGGGGTGTATATGAATTACGGTTAAGCGCAACTCATTTACGCTTAAGTGGATTTCATTTACACTTAAGCGTAATTGAAATGAATTATGCTTATTAAGCAAATACATGTACCTATCTCCAACTGGTTTCCTCAGTCTGAACATCCATCTTAGTATGGGATCTGGGTGGAGTCCTCACCTATGTTTGAGTAATGTTTTATGGCCTGAGTTAATTTGAGTTTAGAGCAAATCACATGGGAGTCTTTTTTACATTTATTATTTATTTGCATACAAATATTTGCGCTTAAGCATAAAGCAATTGCGCTTACTTAGTGCAAATACACAACACTTCTTTACTTCCATCCAATTTTAACTGTCAATGATTTGAGTCCATCTTATGGTATATTTATTTGGGCCTATATAAACTCAAAAATTGAAGAAAACATAATTCCATATGGATATATATATCACTATCGCTGTCCCAAACAAATGCGGTCTGTACTAGAATAGTGAATAGCAATATGGCACACATGTAGCATTGCACAGGTAATTAAACAGTATGAAATACACATGTAAGACAACTCTTTCTGCACGAGACTGTACCTGCTGTAGTTCGATCATAAAATCGGTCAACGATCTGCAACGATTACAAATTTCTATAAATAGTAACATTTTCAACTGTTACCGTTGTTCATTGCTCGATCATGACCACTTTGATTATAATTCTTTCATAACTCGGTCAATGTTCTTCCGTTGGTGATTTCAGGCAATAATTCCTTTTATATCCCTCCCATTCGAATTGACTATACCGCTTGTTTTTCGTTTTATTAAGCTGATGTTACGCTATTCCAGCAAACGGCCTCCCTCCACGGAAGCTATTTTCTGAGAACGAAAGCCGACTCAATCCCGACCAAGTCGGAAGTGTTCGGGTGTTTCCGCGACTGCACACGACAACTCGTTTGTGTATTTATTTCGCGTTTACAGTGGAATTATTCGTCCCGATTGAGGGAAAGTAAATAGTTAGTTACGTGGCCGTATAATTAGTACAAACTGATATCTGGTTGGGGCATTTCGTGTATGGGGGTTATTTTATTCAGTCTTTCCACAGAATAACGCAGGGAACTCAATTGTGAGGTTCAATTTACGTTTCACATCACTTTAATGTACAAATGGGTAAAACAAAATGAGATCACGAGTCTTGGTGTAATTTGTCGCTGCATCTCAGATAGAGCAACAACTTCTGTGCAGACCAGAATCTGATCTACGATAACTCATCCATAACAGCTCCCATTGTGCTGAGCGAAATCAGTAACTGGAGACGACAGCCGTAGTTTAGTATCTACTGAACAGCGTGTGTGGAATACATGCATATGTCTTTATAAACTCGGGACGATATGGGGACGAGGAATTATTCGGCACATTGTTTTCCGCCGGAGTTGCCTGTAAATACGAATATTGAATACAGCCCGACTGGTACATTAATGCCATGGGTTTTACGTTTTAAACACCGATGGTACTTGCAACATCAGCAGGTCTCCTGGTCTGAATATGACCAGTTCAGATGTAATGTAACGTAGACAAGTTTACTTTCCCACCAAGTTAGAAACAACATTTTATATTTCTGAAGGTTATCGCGTTCATATATTGCAAAGAAAGCTATCCTTCGTGGCGATCTTGTTCAACAGAAACTGCATAATTAAGTTAGAAACACAGGAGGGATTCTCATTCAAATTAATTAAAATTTCGGGTTTGGGGGTACATTATATATTGTTTCTACGTTAATATTCGAATTTATAGACAGAAACTTATATATTATTACATTCTTTAGCAGAATATCAACGGTCGTCGTGTTAATTAAGCCTATTGGCATGTAATCGTGAGTTATGTGTGTCTTATACCACATCATGGCGCATCTTAACTTTAGGGTGGAGGGTTGATTTTTTTGCCTCTGATAAAAAATAATGCGACCTGCAGCGATAAGTTATATATCAAAATATGGCCAATTGGCAGTAGTTTCTGAAGGTATAAAACAATGTGGCATAACCGTCTTACTTTATGATTTAAAAGAAACGAAAGTCAACGCTTTGCGTGAATCGTCATATTCGTCTCACAATAAATATTATTTAACGTCACATGACGTCATGACTGTCGTTCCGAGATTCAATGGTTACATGTTTTACCCTAATCTGGTTATCACCCCATCCTCATGTATCAAAATTGGACGAATATTTCTACTGAAAATGTGTGAAAATGCTCTGTCAAAAATGTAGGCTTTATTTAAAAAATGACCGATTTTTTCGTCGGGTGCCTCAAGAAAACCACCCAGAGAGAAAAAAGTCCGCCTATCTGACAAATCCAACATACGGATTCCGAAAGTTTAGTATTTACGCTAACCAAACATGTAGATCCCATAAATTCCCTCTCCAGGCGACACCTATGTCCATATTTGCCTGGCCTATATTGACAAGAACCGCATTCCCTGGGATCTATTTTGTTCAAGAAAGTTCAGTCCCTCACAAATTCAACAGCGGAAACTCCCCATTCATGCACCATATATATTAGGGTGATGGTACAATATGGTGCTCTGCACACTACAAATTTAAGAGTTTAGTCTTTAATTTCCAAAGCTGTTGATCTTTGACCAAATCATACCAGAGCCCAGAATTATTTTAATTCTCTCCTGCATCTTGGTCCAAAATTTTTTTGGACTTATTTTATGAGATTATTTTACGTTTATGATTAGGTAAGTTTATTTGTATGTTGAATGAGTGAATATTTTACATGAATAAATCGATGTTATTACTTACAAATTACTTACTTACAAATAACTTTTTTTACTTAGAATCTTGTAATTTTCTGGTTTCCGGATGATAACTTCAGTTTGTGTGATCATATCTGAACCAAATTTGGTATGTGAGTTTATCAGCCCTATGCACAGGTCAAGTTCTTATATGGGTATGCTCCGCCTATTTTTGCGAGAGTTGTGGCCCTTTTTCGACTTGTTTTACTTAGAAAATTTCTCACTTTTTCGGTTTCCGGATTATATCTCAAGTTTGGATCCTTTAATTGCAAATACCGTTTTTATGTGGATCAGTCATATCAAGATACAGGTCAAGTTCGAATATGGGTTTGCTCCGCCCATTTTGCGAGAGTTATGGCCCTTTTTGTCCGCCGACCCAACGGGTTCGGAGGACTAGTATAATCAGCACGTCCGTGCGTGCGTGCGTCCATCCGTCCGTGCGTCCGAGGTTTCCGGATGATAACTTTAATTAGAGTGAACCAAATTAAATTAAATTTGATATGTGGGTTTACTAGCAGAAGAGACAGGTCAAGTTCGAATTCTGGTTCCGTCCGCCAATGTTTACCAGAGTTATGCCCCTTTTTTGTCCGCCGACCCAACGGGTTCGGAGGACTATTATAATCAGCCTGTCCGTCGTCCGTGCGTCCGAGTTTTCTGGATGATAACTTTAGTTAGAGTGAACCAAATTAAATTAAATTTGGTATGTGGGTTTACAAGCAGAAAAGACAGACCAAGTTCGAATTCTGGTTCCGTCCGCCAATTTTCACCAGAGTTATGCCCCTTTTTTTACTTAGAATTTGACCGTCTGTTAACATTTTTGGTTTCCGACCGATAACTCCAGTTTGGATTATTTGATATGAACCAAAGTTGGTATGTGTATTTCCCAGCTAAAGATACAGGCCAAGTTCGAATATGGGTTCCGTCCAATTATTTTTACATGAGTTACGGCCCGTTTTCGACTTAGAATTTGACCGTCTGTTAACATTTTTGGTTTCCGACCGATAACTCCAGTTTGGATTATTTGATCTGAACCAACGTTGGTATGTGTATTTCCCAGCTAAAGATACAGGCCAAGTTCGAATATGGGTTCCGTCCTGTTATTTTTACATGAGTTACGGCCCTTTATGTCCCTTTTAGACTTATTTTACTTAGAATCTTGTAAATTTCTGGTTTCCGGATGATAACTTCAGTTTGTGTGATCATATCTGAACCAACTTTGGTATGTGATTTTATCAGCCCTATGTACATGTCATGTTCTTATATGGGTATGCTCCGCTCATTTTTGCGAGAGTTGTGGCCCTTTTTCGACTTGTTTTACTTAGAAAATTTCTCACTTTTTCGGTTTCCGGATTATATCTCAAGTTTGGATCCTTTAATTGCAAATACCGTTTTATGTGGATCAGTCATATCAAGATACAGGTCAAGTTCGAATTTGAGTTTGATCCGATGATTTTTCTCAGAGTTATGGGCTTTTCGACTTAGAAAATTAAATTTTTCTTGTAATTTTCTTCATTTTGTGCCAATTTGAGGTTATATTTTGACTTTAAGAGTTTTTTTTAAGATTTGGTTATTTGTATGCATGTCAGTAATGAGACAATGCACAAGTGTCTTATCCATATAGTATACTTCTACAAAGCCTCCGCTCCAAATGAAGCCACCGGTTCGGGGGACACTGTGGCCGAGCGGCCTTTTATTAGACTTAGATTTTACCTGATATGCGGTTTCCAGATGATAACTTTAGATTGAATCAAGTGAACTGAACCAAATTTGGTATACAGATCAAGTTGAAATATTATTTCATCTTAAGTCAAAGGTTTCAAACAAATGATTTAAACCTTGCCCCACTCTTGTATATTATGCCACGCCCCGAAGACGTGCTCTTGTTTTTGCTTTATTCTCTGCTCCATGAAAAACATTGCAGGATGCAGAAAATAATAGAGCATGTAAAAAATAATGATAGAATGAAGAAGCTACACGCAGCGACCTCCCGATTGGCATTTAATCGTCATTGTCCTCATTGACACCATCCACTAGCAATGTAATCATCATCTTCAATGCCACAATCATCATCACCACTATCATGATCACCATCGTCATGACCATCATCATCATCACTATCATCATGATCACCATCGTCACCACCATGACCATCATCGTCACCATCATCAACATCACCATTATCAAAAGTACCTTCATAGTCACCCTCGATATCATCGTCATCATCAGCTGGGGTAATATAAGCCAAGGTCCATATTAACCGGGGCCTGTATGAGCCAGGTTCTGTAACAGACACTGGTCCATCAAAAACATTGTCGTTATCCAGTATCCACATTAGCCTCATACCTTCAAAACATACTTGGAAAATTATCAATAGATATTATCTTCAATTCCCATGAAATATTAAGATGACGCAAACTATTATTCACCATATATGTTTCATTCATGTTTGAAAAGCAAACAATTTAATAATTTAAATATTACTTTTATTTTGCCAATCGGACATATATTAATTAGATATGACATTTTTGTCCAAAATAGAATGTTATCAAACTAGGCTTATATCGTCCTTAAACCGATAAATATCGATTTGCGGCATCTCAAATCAGAGTAATATGGCTTTACATCATGCCAAAAATCAACTTCACTGCTATAAAATAATGTGTGGGTATCCATTTTTTGCGACATCACTCATATGAAAGAGTTGCCAGTTAATAAGAGGCGATCTAATTAATAATAGGATATTACTCGGTTGGTTTGATATTATTTACCTGATATCGGGCCTAATATCAAACAAACCAAGAAATATCCAATAGTTTCTCTGACTTGGTCATCTTGAAATAATTTTGGTGACAGAAATGTAGCTAGTTGTGCGGCTTGAATGAAAAGAGGAACTTAATTTAGATTGTATGCTTTAAAGGGGTACTGTACACTAAGATAGGCGATTTTTTTATTTACTCCAATTGAAATAACTTTCAAGTTAGATTGTGTTCGTGTTATATGAGTTTCGTATAAACCTAATTTAGCGAAGAAAATATTGATCTTGGAAACAAAAATATTACGATTTCAAACTACGCGCCATGTTTTTGACCTTCACCGGAGAAGACGCCGGTCGCAGGAAGAACCGGAAGTTCATTGCTCACAGCTTCGATTGATGCATTCAATCTCTTCCATCGAACAATCTCACTCCCTATAAAATACTTGACGCTTTATGACTCTTGTTTCTTTCTCCTTTTTTACCGAATCGGTTATAACGGGCCTTCTTTTGCAGGTAACATGTTTTGTTTGAAACTCAATAATGTTCGCGAATGGCCGTCGATAAAAGACACGCAACATATGCGATTTCAAGAACGATAACTCGTAATGGCATAATTCTCCATTTTATGACTCCAGCCATAAATGAATTTATATTAAATAATTCAATTTTACTTTTACGATAGCCTGTTAACCGGAACGTTTTCAGTAGACATCGTCGACTCAAATTAGTTATTTTATAATATAATATTCATATTAGGTGGCTATTGTCACTGGGAATTTATTGAAATTGGGGTACAGTACCCCTTTAAATTTTTCATGTATTTTCTCAATTGTTGATATAATTGATGTTCATTCTTCATAAAATGTGAAAGCAGAAATGGCAGCCTTTATCTGGTGAATGTTGGTTTGTAGAATTTCCGTAAATAATACATTTTTTTAGGAAAACTAATTTGACCATTTATTGATTCTCAAATATTATAGATTTCACCATCGCGCATCAACAAATCATGAAGCATTCTCTTTGACGCCTTTATTGACAAGAACCGCATTCCCTGGGATCTATTTTGTTCCAAGAAAGTTGAGTCCCTCACAAGTTCACAGCGGAAACTCCCCATTCATGCACCTTATATATTAGGATGATGGTACATATTGTGCTCTGCACACTACAAATTTAAGAGTTTAGTCTTTAATTTCAAAAGCTGTTGATCTTTGATCAAATATTTCTGTGCAATCAATGCGTCGCCAGAGAGCGATACTGTTCCAAGCGCAATTTTCATTAAAAAAAAAATAGTATTTGGTATCATTGGAATCGGCAGGGCATGAACTTTATCATGGGACGATTGGACCAAGCATGGATTGTCTATATACCAATATCATAATGATACATAATGCATCTGGACCCAGATCATAGTGCTACATATCAATTCAGTTCAGAACTAAACTGTTGCACCAGCAATCAATAGTTCAGTATCACACTGTTATGTACCCACATATAACATAATTCACAGGTCTGACAGGCCATTGTTCAGTATCTCACTGTTGTGTACCCACATTTAACACAATTCACAGGTCCGACAGGCCATTGCTCGGTATCACACTGTTATGTACCCACATATAACACAATTCACAAGTCTGACAGGCCATTGTTCAGTAACACACTGTTATGTACCCACATATAACACAATTCACAGGTCTGACAGGCCATTGTTCAGTATCACACTGTTATGTAGTAACCACATATAACACAATTCACAGGTCCAACAGGCTATTGCTCAGTATAACACTGTTATGTACCCACATATAACACAATTCACAGGTCCGACAAGACATTGTTCAGTATCACACTGTTATGTACCCACATATAACACAATTCACAGGTCCGACAAGCCATTGTTCAGTATCACACTGTTATATGTACCCACATATAACACAATTCACAGGTCCGACAGGCCATTGTTCGGTATCACACTGTTATGTACCCACATATAACACAATTCACAGGTCCGACAAGCCATTGTTCAGTATCACACTGTTTTGTAGTATGTGCCCACATATAACACAATTCATCGGCAGGGCATGAACTTTATCATGTGACGGAAGTCATGACGATTGGACCAAGCATGGATTGTCTATATACCAATATCATAATGATACATAATGCATCTGGACCCAGCTCATAGTGCTACATATCAGTTCAGTTCAGAACTAAACTGTTGCACCAGCAATCAATAGTTCAGTATCACACTGTTATGTACCCACATATAACATAATTCACATGTCTTACAGGCCATTGTTCAGTATCTCACTGTTGTGTACCCACATTTAACACAATCCACAGGTCCGACAGGCCATTGCTCGGTATCACACTGTTATGTACCCACATATAACACAACTCACAGGTTTGATAGGACATTGTTCAGTATCACACTGTTATGTAGTAACCACATATAACACAATTCACAGGTCCAACAGGCTATTGTTCAGTATCGCACTGTTATGTACCCACATATAACACAATTCACAGGTCCGACAAGACATTGTTCAGTATCACACTGTTATGTACCCACATATAACACAATCCACAGGTCCGACAAGCCATTGTTCAGTATCACACTGTTATGTACCCACATATAACACAATTCACAGATCCGACAGGCTATTGCTCGGTATCACACTGTTATGTACCCACATATAACACAATTCACAGGTCCGACAAGCCATTGTTGAGTATCACACTGTTATGTAGTATGTACCCACATATAACACAATTCATCTGGCGGGTCTGAACGACACGTTACGAAGTTCAGGGAAATCATTTGAGGCTTTAGTCACACAATAATGTTTAGTGATGGGGCTATTTTGGTATATGAGTAAGTTGTGCCCTTTTGTCAATTGGGTTTCGCGTTTGTGTTCTTTCATTAATTTTTTGAGACTGAAGGGATTATTTTTCATTTCTTTTGTTGGATTTTCTGCGATCAGGATAAGTTTTTGTGTTGGCACATCCGAGTTTGTATTGCTTTTGTGTGTTGTTGCTTTTGTGTTTCAGACTGTACTGGTCAGAATTTAGGATTGATCCATGGGTTTGGATTTGAAATTTCTATATTTCTGTATTTTAAGTTGTAGATTTTCTTCATGAAGCCTTTCGAAATTGGTCTGATTATATTTCTTCATATCCACCATCATATCCGCCACAGCGGCATGTAGTGGAGGGCCTAACTGCACGAAAATGGTCAAATCGTTCACTTTGTGATAGAAGCACCAAATTTGGTACAGATGTTGCCTAGTATGTTGGCAACTACACCCTAGCCAGTTCCACCTTTCTGATGAGTGGAACTGGTAAAAATCTGGAGTGGAACCGGATCGGGTCGCCGAATTTCGCGTTATTAACATATCTCTAGTTATACGCGGATTGTAGAAAAAATGTTTGCGCTATGGCATTGGAATTTATTTCCTGCTGTTCCTCATATATTTGCCCATTTAATGACGCTACTTTTGTTAGGCAACGTCCAAGATGGCCACCAAAATATTCCAAAATGGCCGCCGAAATTGAAAATAAATGGTATTTTTTCTTTAAATCTTTATTTCTTTCGCAATTTGACCAGAATTCACTACGGTTATTCGGCAATTTGTCATCATTATATTGAGAGTAGTCACTTGACATCACTTTGGAGCTATTTCGGTACTCTGGGGTCACCATTGCATCGCGCACTTGATGTTGAAAAAATGGTCATTCAAAATTCGATTTTACAGAACCCGGTATAACATTTCACACAAAAATCACCATTGGGATTATAGTCATATTTCATCAAGAAATTGGAAGGACTGTGCGATGTACGTGATGCATTCTATTGCTTATGAATATGCCAACTCAATGGTACCAAAATTGTCACTTTGGCTCAAAATGGCGGCCAAAATATGAAAAATTGTAAATATTGCACCAACGTGCCGTGCAACCGCCTATAAGTTGTGGTGGATCAACAAAATTGACTATTCTGTCTTATATATATTGAATACTAACATATCTGATGCACCTTGATTAATGTTAACCACTGAAATTACCAGAATTATCAGGGGGGGGGGGGGTCGGAAAAAATTTCCAGGCACGTATGGCATTTTTTCCTTTTCGATAATTTTTTGTACCCACCCACCCCCACCGCCAAATTTTTTTCCGTTTTCGGCAGTTTTTTCCGACCATTTTTTGACACCCACCCCCCCCCCCCTTTTAACACTAAAACAGAGATTTGCGGGGGAAATTCACTGTAAACAGCTGTATATGAATTTCTGTGCATACTATTTATCATGGATGTTAACATGGACATGTAAATAGGAATGAGTCATTTTGAGGTCATTCGGCCAAAAAAACATGGCTGCCAGCGGCCATCTTGGATTTCAAAATTTGCAACAAAATACAACACGATAACTGCCTGCAGTCAGTTTACCAGTTAGAATTACATTATTTCTCTCATTCAAACTGATTCAAAGTGGTTTTGAAGCCCAACTCATTGCCAAAACACTAAAAAAACAAGCAGGAAATTTTGTTGGTGCCTTTGACCACCCACCCACCCCGGCATACGTGCCGGAAGATATTTTTTCACCCCCCCCCCCTGGAATTATGGGACTTTTTTTATCACAAACTTGGCATCAAAATCGGCAAAAAAATAACTTTTCAGGTTGCACCATTTTTTCAAGTAAAATAGAACTATCTTTGGTATCAAATGTGCTTTTTATTATTGATCTATCTTATATGTGTGACACTGAGTTGTTTTTAGACAAAATTACTCAAGATGGCTTGCAAAATGGCAACCAAATTTGGTAAAAAGTTTATTTTTTCCGAACATTATTCTAAGCTGTTCCGAAAAGGTTGCAAATTGTGACTCACTTGGTTATTAAACATGCTACTTAATCAACTGACAACTAAATATTATATTCTGGTTGTCCCAGTACATTATGAGGCATGACAAATCATTTTAAGGGATGCGGTGTGGATTTTTGCCGAAAACTTCTTTTGAGATTCTGTCTGTGTTTTTGAACGGAAATGGGCAGAACGTTGAAACGGAATTGAGATGGATCATATTATGTGGCTACTCTGGCCCATTAGCATCAAACTTTATTAACTTATGAAAACCGTTTCCTTCGTATTGCATACCAAACGCCATTAAGGTGGAGAACACTCTGATATGATCTCTCTATCGGTTAACATATCCTTGAGTTATAGCGATAGGAAATCGATAGTCACCCAAAGGTACACCAGTTCGACTCACACATTACCATGCAGTCACTCCATATATACATGAATACCACATAAATGAACATATGTAACTCACTTTATACACATACACCTCATCCACTACTATACAGCCACACATGGGTATGCCCATACACCCAACACATGGCCATATAGCCGCGAGTAAACATGCAGGCACACCAGGTATACTCATACACCTCACCCATGACCATATAGTCACGACCTGTACACCTATTCACTACATTCGAGAACATACAGTAACATCTTGTATACTTATCCACCTCACCATTGGTCATACAGTCGCTCCGTGTGTATGTATATATTTGCCATATGGGCACTCAAGATATACATATACACGCCAACGATGACAATATAGTCACTCCCGGTATACATTTTCGCCACATTCATGATCATACATCACTTCTTGTATACATATTTGCCTCACCAGTGGTCATAAAGTCACTCCCTGTATATATATTTGCGACACCCATGGCCATATAGCCACTCAAGATATACATATGCACCCAACACAAAAATAAAATCTTGTTTTGTGGGGTACGTTCTAAAACTATTTTCAAAATTCCATTAAACCGCTCCAGGACCCACCAGCGTCCACCTCAACATTCATGTCATTAGAACGGGGATCAATTTGTCTTCGAGAAATTGGGACCTTGGTCATCATATATTTAGCCTCGCATGGTCTGTAATATGCCAAGCAGACATCCTCCCCTTTCTTTTGACATCCATATGTTTATGTACCACCTTCATTGTGTGGGGAATTACATGACGGATAGGATGTAAGCCATTATTTCTTTCACTATACTTATGTTGACAACACGGAAAGTCCTTATGGTCCGTCAGCCAGTGCTCACTTCTGACTTGTTATTGTCATTCGGGAGGGCTAGGTGTGATTTGTGTTGACCCGGATAGATGTGTGACTTTGTCAGATACCCACTTACATGTATTTGTTAGCCTATACTTACCTGTATTGGTTGGTTGTTTGTATTGGTTAACCCATTACCATAGTCACTCCAAGTGTATATATACCTCATTAATTACCATACAATCCTTCTATATATACATATACGCCGCACATGGCCATTCGTACACATCAGACTTGCAAATACAGCTCAACCATTACAATTCAGCCACTCGCTGTATTCTTACACACCCATCCATGAGCATTCAGCTATTCACTGTATACCGGTACACCCACCAATGACAATACGACCACAACAGATAAACATATACATCCCACCATGACCATGATGTTACTATCTATGTACACAAGCATGACAATCAAACTACTGCAGGTATGCATATACACTTCACAACATTGACCGTGCAGTCATTCCATGTACACATATATACATTGCCCATAACCATACAACCACTCCCTATTTATCCATACAACCCATACGTTACCATACAGCCAACGCGTGTATGCATATACACCCATCCATGACAATACAGACACCCAATGTGCACCTGTACATCACACCCATGATCACACAGTCACTCCATATATACATACATAACACAAAGATGGACAATGTAGCTAATCTCGCTATACACATACTCCACCATACAGCCACTCCCTGTATACATGTTCACCTCACACATGACCATAAGTTACTCCTTATATACATGTACATCTGAAAGTGGACACCCCATACATGACCATATAGTCACACATTGAATAACTATTCACATCATTCATGAATACAATAACTCCCCGTATAAATACTCACCTCACCTATTGCCATACAGTCAACAGATATACACACTGTATTACGTTGATCAATGTTGATTCTAATGGGCCAGAGTAACCACATACTATGATCCCTCTCAGTTCATGTTTCAACGTTCTTCCCATTTCAGTTAAAAAAACATGGACAGAATCCCAAAAGAAGTTTTCGGCAAAATCCATACTGCATCCCTTAAAATGAACTGTTCATGTCTCTTAAGGTACTGGGACAACCAGAATAGAACATTTAGTTGACTAAGTAGCATGTTCAATAACCAAGTGAGTCACATTCTGCTACCTTTTCGGAACAGCATAGAATAATGTTCGGAATATATGTGACAAATCAACATTGTACCAAATTTGGTTGCCATTTTGAAAGCATCTTAATCCATATTGTCTAAAACACCTGTACTGAGTGTGACACAGTTAGCACATATCAAAACAATAAACACATTTGATACCAAAGATAGAGTTCCATTTTACTTTAAAAAAATGGTTCAAACGAATCAAACCTGATAAGTGATGTTTTGCTTATTTTGATGTCAAGTTTGTGACATAAAAATTCAATTAATTCTAGTTATTTCAGTGGTTAAAATAGTAACAATTAACCAGTATGCATCAGCAATGTTAGTATTCAATGTATATAAGACAGAATAGTCAATTGCGTGCGTCAACCACAACTTGTAAGCAGTGTCATGGTACGCTGGGACAACATTTACCATTTTTCATATATTGGTCGCCATTTTGGCAGCCATTTTGAGCCAAAGTGGCAATTTTGGTACATTTGAGTTGGAATATCCATAAAAAATAGAAAGCATCACTTACAATGCGCAGTCCTTCCAATTTCTTAATGAAATATGACTAGAATCCCAATGGTGATATTTTGTGATATGTTATACCGCGTTCTGTAAAATCGAATTTTTGAGTGATCGGAAGGGGTTGGGACCCCTTGAATGGCATATTTCATTGCTTCGAAGGTCAGTTAATATACTAAATACAAAATAAAGTCAAAATTCTCAACCAGTTCCAAAGAGCGGAAACTTATCGTAAAGATACTAGTAAAAAACGTACAAAAAAATTCACTTCCGGCCGCCATTTTGGCTGCCATCTTGGACGAGGAATTCCAATTTTGGCACAGAAAGGTGGCGTTATATCTTAGCCTCACAAAAATGAATACATGTGTATATGTCATAGGGTTACTATGGGTCCATTTATATTATTAAATGTCCTTGAGCCTTTGACATTACATTTATAAAGTTAGCCTTGGCAGTATGGGCTCCGTCAATGAATTCTCAGTGTTGGTGGGCAGGGTCTATGGAAAGTTCATATTACCTTTTGTAGTCTTCAATAGCATTTATTCATCTTAATAACACATCTTGATTATCATCATCATCACCACCAACACATACAATCAAACATCATCCACAGACTGGCATAGTCTGTTCACATAACACAGAGAGTGTTATCATACATCAGTATAGGCATAGAATAGGCCCTGCAACCAAATGCAAATATATTACCATTTGCATGATAAGCACGCATATGTGCATACACAAATATATGTTAAAGGAACTTGAGGAGTTCCTGAAAATACTAGAAATGCCAGATATCCAATCTATCTAATTGAGATATCTACAAACTGGCATCTCAGGTTATCGGGAGATAACCTCACAAAAGTAATCACATTAAAATATAATTAAAATAGGAAATATACTTTATGTCAAAATGGACAAACTCTATGGTGATTTACTTGAAGACAAAAGTATTAATAAAAAACATGTTATAACGATAAAATATAGAAACTGTGAACATACCAGTTCAATGAGACATAGGCCACTATGTCAGGATCTGTATACAACGATAGTCTAAACAACTTGACGACATCTTGACGACAAAATAAACTAAGACTTTAAGACAATAACTTTCCGAAGACAACTTTACTTTCTGACAAACTAATCTAAAACCCCGCGAAACAAGATTGACCTTTGACAATTTACGCGCGACCATGTGTCATCCAATCAGCTGCGAGCTTACCTGTACTAGTTGACGTAGCGATACTAGAGCGTTTAGCATTGGGCTGAAGTGACAGTGATAAGACAGGGACGGATCGAATACAGCAAAGTTGAGAGGGTAAACGGGATGTCGTAAATACCGGTGATATGGATGAATATGTTAGCTGCTAGTTGTCAGTATTAACTTGTATTAGTTGTATATAAACTAGGGCTAAATTACACCGTCACACTCTCCCTCCTGTTGGCGAATGATCTCCGCATCATTCAACTGAAAGCTACAAAATATCAATAAACTCTCACACTCTGAAAAATAATAGTAGAGCACCATCTAAACCACGATGTAATAAATTCAGAGTTCAAAAACTGAATTCAGAACTAATCTCGAAACCGATTAGCTGAAAGAGAAATGATATGAACACTATATATCACCAGAGTATATAACTAGAAACAAAATTTTCTTGGAGAACTGGAACCTCAAATAGTTAAACCACTGGATCGTCAGTCGAAAATTTGTCGTATATCTCTGCAATAATGAGATTATATGTAACACTATCATAACCGAAATAAACTGAACATAGAATGCTGTAAGTAATCCATGAACTAATCAAATCAAACTTAAAGTCACCACTATCGATCCCTGCTAATAACTGAAACTATGCCATGAATAATTCAAGACAGCTGGTAAATAATCAGCTGAAAAGTCATAATCTGCTTCACTATTTGAAGTAGACAACATTCGCACTGGTCCATCTGAAATTTCAATGAGTAAACAAAAACACAAATGTTAAAAACATAATCATAAGTTGAAAGGAACATAATATCACCTCACAGAGCATATAAGAAAAAAAAAGAATTCCTTGAAAACTGGTACCTCAAATGAGTCGTAGCTCTACACTGGATCGTCAGCTGGAAAACAAGTTATACCTCTGATCGTACGAAGATGATACATGATACCCAACAGTACACAATACTTATTAAAAGATAATCAATGGACACAACAATATCTGACATATGACACAACATATGTTCAAGGTACATCACAGATTGAATGCTCACATTACACGTGAGAGATATCCTAACAAGGCAGTGGATGCCATGTTACAGATAAAAGCACTGTAAAGATAGATAGTCACAGACACAACTGTAACTAACTGGAAATATTAATGTTCTGAAAATTTACTGAAATAAATACATGAGTAAACTGAATATGGATACATCTTGCACAGATGAACTGATATCACCTGAAAACAAGAGTTCACTTAAGTATTGACTCAAATATTGACTGTAGTACATCAGGAGAAACTCTGGAAAATAACTGATTGTCCGTAAGTTTCTTAATTAACTCATTTTTGTCTATCATGCTACCTGAAATAGGTTGCAATTTATTGACAACAAAGTCTCCTTTCTGCATCCACAATGGCTTACTCCTTTCTCTTGTCGATCTCCTAGGCACTGGACTTGGCACACTGGTATCTATATGGGAAGAAATTTCCT
The DNA here is from genome assembly GCA_032622095.1 of Siphonodentalium dalli. Taxonomy (NCBI): domain Eukaryota; kingdom Metazoa; phylum Mollusca; class Scaphopoda; order Gadilida; family Siphonodentaliidae; genus Siphonodentalium; species Siphonodentalium dalli. Next base: position 232,967,434 of record CP136063.1, read on the forward strand.
CATTACCAGATCTACTAATCACTACATCTGAACGAACACCTGAGGCTACATCATCTGAAACAAAAGCTACAATTCTATCACCATCTCCGCTAACTCGTTCTCCATCATCTGCAACAGCTGCAGAAGGAACAATATCATTAATCTCAACACTATTCTCAGCCTCTACATGTACACCTGTGGACCTAAGTTCTGTCTGAACGAATGGCTCATGTGTATCATAATCTGAAACAAATTCTATCACATTATCTTCACTAGGCTCCCTATTTGGAGTGCGGTCGTCACCACTGGAAGAAATACCAGGATCCATCCTCGAACGCCGATCGTCATCAGGACGAGGTGGACCTCCATTATCCGCATTACCTGAAACAAATGAGACACTTGGAACATTTTGCGGAGTAAACATAATCACTGACTCCTCATCACTATCACTAACACGACCATTAAGTCTGTTCTCTTTATGAGATTTGTCAACAGTGCCTGGAATATAATCTTTCCTCGCAGTTCTTGGTTTGGGGACAGGTCTGACAGGATCTTGTCCAGCTGGAACATCAACACCTTTAAAAGAATCGGGTTTAACTGTTGGATCATCAACTGGAAGATCAAAAGGAATTGAACCAATAGGTAATAAATGATTCCTATGTAAAGTTCTGGTTCTACCTGAGTCATCCTGCAACACAAAAACTGGAATATCACTATTCGGTTGCTCTTTCACAACATACACCTCCGGATCAAATTTATCCGCCAATTTATGCCTGCCATCAAAAGCTAAAGTTTTAACAAGTACACGGTCGCCTACATGTATAGTAGCACCTCTCACTTTCTTGTCATAATTCCTCTTATGACCTTCTTGAGACTTAGACATACCACTGGAAGCTAACCTGTAAGATTCTCTAAGTCTGTGCTTAAGGTCAGTAACATAATCACAATATGAACGATCATCATCAGAATCAGATTTATGCAAACCAAACATGACATCAATTGGTAACCTTGGTTCTCTGCCAAACATTAACAAATATGGTGCATAACCTGTAGTTTCGTGACGTGTGCAATTATATGCATGAACAAGTGGACCAATAAAGGATTTCCAATCTTTCTTTTGGTCAGGATGAAGAGTACCTAACATTCCTATGAGTGTACGATTAAATCGTTCTGTAATGCCATTACCCATGGGGTGGTAAGGCGTAGTCCTAGACTTCTGTATACCACACAGCTGACAGAGTTCTGAAATGACTTGTGACTCAAAATTTGCACCTTGATCACTATGTATACGCTGTGGGTATCCATAATGAATAAAGAAATTATTGAATAAGACATCGGCTGTAGTCTTGGCTGTCTGATTCTTGGTAGCAAAAGCTTGAGCATACTTAGTAAAGTGATCTGTAATAACAAGAACATTTTCATAACCACCTTTACAAGATTCTAAACACAAAAAATCAATACAAACTAACTCAAGTGGCTGTGAAGTAGAAACTGAAACTAAAGGAGCTCTAAAATTTGTAGAAGTCTTTCTCCTTATACATCTATGGCAATTCTTGATCCAGTTATCTACTATACTGTCAATGCTGGGGAAATAAAATCTTTCTTTCACCAGAGAAATAGTCCTATCCCGTCCGGGATGTCCAATGTCATTATGCAATGACTTCAATACAAGTCTAACATAAGAAGAAGGTAATACAAGTTGAGACGTTGAACTACCATTAAAAGTTGACTCTCTATATAAAACACCTCTCTGCAACTTCAACTTCGAAAAATGCCTGAAAAAAGGAGAATGATCCTTTGAAGGAGGCAAAGACCTTCTATTCGGACATTTCTTCTGCCTAACTGCTGTCATCCAAAATGATAAAACATTATCTCGCTCCTGTGCTCTCCTCCAATCCTTGTAATTCATCTCATCAAGATCATAACCTAATTCATCAACTGGTTTTAATACATCAGAGTCTACACATAAACTCTCAACAAAAGGCTGCTGAACCTGTAAAGAGTTACATATAGTCTTTACGGATTCAACTGGAATGAATTCATGATTAAAAGCTGAAGAAGGCTCATCCAACCTAGATAAAACGTCTGCATCTGTATTGGTCTTACCAGGCTTATAGAGAATATCGAATTTAAAAGCACCAAGGGCTGACAACCATCTTTGACCTGTAGCATCTAATTTAGCTGAAGTAAGTACATAAGTTAATGGGTTATTGTCTGTATACACAACAAAATAATTTCCATATAAGTAATCATAAAACTTCTCCGTCACTGTCCATTTCAAAGCTAAAAATTCTAATTTGTGGGCGGGATAATTCTTCTCTGCGGCAGTAGTACCTCGGCTGCCATATGCTATCACCCGCATCACGCCATCGTCTTCCTGGAGAAGGACACAACCTAAACCATGCCGGGACGCATCAATATGAATTTCAAATGGTCTGCTATAGTCTGGGTAGCCTAAAATGGGGGGATTTGAAAGACGATCTTTCAAATAATCAAATGCAGACTGCTGCTCACTTTCCCATTTCCATTTACCTGTAAAAGATGATTTAAACTTATTCTTTGACTTCTTAACATTAGTGGGTGGGAGTAAATCAGTAAGAGGTTTAGAAATTGCAGAAAAATTCTTGACAAATTTCCTATAAAAACCACAGAAACCTAAAAATTTTCTCAACTGATCTGGATTCTCTGGAGCTGGCCAATTGACAATTTTGTCAACTTTCTCAGGATCAGTTTCAATTCCATGCTCTGAAACTATAAAACCAACATAAGTACATTTACGTTGAAAGAATTTGCATTTTGAAGGGGCAAGCTTCAAATTACACTGCCTCAATCTGTCAAAAACAGCTTCAAGTCGCTCTATCATCTCTGGAACAGTCTGCGACCAAATAATGATGTCATCAATATAAATATTGCAGATATTATGGTTTAAACCTTCGAGACAATCCTCCATCATTCTCTGAAATGAACTTGGACTATTGTTAAGTCCAAATGCTAAACGATTGTACTCGTAAAATCCTAATCCTGAAACAGAAAAAGCAGTTCTCTCTTTGTGTTCCTCGGAGATCTCTAATTGATGAAAACCCATTTTCAAATCAAGCACAGAGAAGTACTTGGCACCTTTGAGAGAATCAAACAACATTTCTGGCCTAGGCAAAGCATAATTATCAGGTATAGTCTGTTTATTGAGTTGCCTGTAATCAACACACAGTCTAAGAGCATTAGAACCGCGCTTCCTAACAAGCACAACATTAGAAGAGAATGGACTTCTGGATCTTCTAATAACTCCAGCTGAAAGTAACTGATGAAGATGATTTCTGACCTCTTCAATCATACTAGGTGGAATGTGTCTTGCACGCTGCTTAAAAGGTGTACTGTCATACATATCAATCCGATGTTTAATCCTGTTATAAAAACCTAAGTCCAAGTCACTCTGAGAGAAAACATCTGAAAAACTTTTAATAAGTTTCATCCCAGCTTTAAATTCATCAGCTGTCAAAGAAGATAAGTCAAACTGAAGTTGATCTGTAAATGAAGAACTTGTTTCACCAGACTTAGACTCCTCTGTATCCTCTACTGAAACAGGTTGAATCTGGCATATTACAGAGTTAGGAGCAATGCTAATGGTTCTGGAAGAAATGTTGGACAGATGAACATCAATCGAATCATTACTCTTGCAATCATATTTAACAACGTACGGACATATTTCTAAAAAATCAAATCGACTATCATCTGGAAGTGGCTGCAAAATTGCACATGTAGGCTGATATGGCATCTTGTGATCAATAAAACCTGAAAGAACTTTCTTTGTGTTTGGATGAAGGATCACATGCTGATTCTCTGCAGATTTAACCTGCCCTAAAACAAAATTATTCTTTGCAAGATTCCTTTCTCTGAATGTCATACAGCGGAATGACATATACCATGGAGAAGACAGATTAGATACCTGCAAAAACTTGGAACCATGTAGTCCAAGTCTTCTTGTACTAAAACCAGCTAAGATATTGGGATGGCGATGCTGGCGTTTAGTCCAAGACCGCCCTATATGCTCGCTTATGACACGGCTTAAGCGTTAGTGACCCACTCAAATAAAACCACAATTATATGAAATAAAATATCACAATTGCGACAATAAACGGATATTTTCCGCAGAAGACATGCTATTTTATCTGAAACCCACATCAGTTGTGAATTTAAAACGGTAATTTAATGCGAAAAGAGACATTTACCTCAATGTTTACAATTTTTTAAAAGTATGCAAACTCGGTTGACCTCGCGAACTGTGTTCGGCATTTTCCGTTGAAAATATTCCGTAGATTTTGGACAACAACGCAAATTACGAAGAATTCTCCATTGTAATCGTAATTATGTGTGTCAATAAATAAAATAATAAATAGATTAATTAAACATTGAAGATATAAATGTAATACATTAAATAAATTACGGGGAATTACAACCCTCTCAAAGTTTAAAACAGTGTAAACACAACGAGTATTAGAATAAATAATATGGTGCTACATTTCCCACATTTGGTGGACTTCGGCGAAATTAAGATATATACTAAGCGAACAGAGCAATATACTGCTCTTGTTAAGCACACAAAAAATCAAACAAAATTTGTATAAATTTTTAACCTTAAGTTTGAAAAGTCCCACTAAAACGGAAGAACTATATTTCGAAACTGTGTGATTCGGTTCTCCGATTATTTTATCAACACAAAAGTCAAAATGCGCATGGATGAAAATCACACGGATGGAAAGTCAGACACAAGAGTTCTAATTTGCTCCAATTTTGACAAGTTGCTTGCGAAAATTGTCAACAAAACTACCGTTCTGATCCTCCATTATGTCAATAAGTTTTTAGTGCGGGAATTGTTCTGAAAGCACATAGAAAACTGGACTTTCGGGCGATCGGTTTTCGACATTTTTGTTCGGAAAACCCGCGCTATATATAGAAACAGAAAGTAGAATTCCCAGAACAAACAGCGGATTATGCCGAACTTATTCGGACCACTTCGGCTTTCGGTTAAAACGTAAACAAACAGACAAACAAATCGATGTTTATGGCAATCAACCGGAATATTCTATGTGTAATTTAACATTAAAGTTAGATTATTATACACCATTGTGACCATAAGATGTAAGCCTTTCCGATGTATATAGCATCATGTATTGATTTGCTAGGTAAATCGAGTAAAATACACCACAGATTCCCGCCACAGATCGTGGGCGTAAGTCGTGTGGTAGGATTGGTATGCAAGCGGGCTTGGACTAAACGCCAGCATCGCCATCCCAATATCTTAGCTGGTTTTAGTACAAGAAGACTTGGACTAGGAACCATGCTGCTGCTTACAAATCTCCATGAAATCAGCTAACACATTTGTACCTAACAACACTGGAACTGAAAAGTTATAATTGCTATTTGGCACTACAAGAAAAATACAATCTCTTGTCGCATTCCGAGTAAACTCAGAAACTGTCACTGGACAGTGTATGTACCCTAGGTACGGAAGACTTTTACCATCTGCACACTCAATGTTCAGGATCTGGTTTAGAGGCTGAAGTGGGGACTTCGACAAAAATGAAGTATAAAACCGCTTTGAAATAGTACTGACTGTGCTCCCTGTATCAAGAAGTGCTTTTGTATTAAAGCCAGCAACTTGAACTTCAGTCTCTGCGGGACTTCCACTTAAACCAGAGGGATCCTGTAAATTAAGATTCATGGACTGCTGCTGAGGTCTGGAAGAATGACTATTATAAGTCTGTTTGGCTCTGCCCCTATTCCAGTACCTGAAATTCCTACAACCTCTAGCAAAATGTGAGTCCTCTCCACATTTATAACAACCTACAAATTGTCTGGAACAATTTATATCATCTTGCAACCTGTCATTAGAAGGATGATTAAAATCATTCACTTCATGAGCATCTCTCTGTGAACCTTTATGGTTCTGTGACCTCTTCTGCTTATACCGTCTACGCCTAGAATAAGTGTTATTATAATCATAACCATTATTATAATAATTGGTGTAATAGGCATTCTCATTCTGCATTTCCATCTCCTGCTCCTCCTGGAGTCTTTCAATCTGTTTCCTTAATTTACCAATCTGAGCTGTAATCTTATCTAATAACTCATCGTTCCGCTCCATTGACTGTAAGTCATCAACACCGGCCATCATGATTCAATTTAATGAACAATATGGAAATAATAATACAAATAAACACAATTATTCAAATGAATCAGCAAGTTGTGGTTAAAGTAATGTACTAACCAATAATTTATTCAGAAAAATATCTGAAAAATATTTCAAGATCAGCTATCTAATAACTATCGACTATCGTAACCTGTGAAAAAAATATTCAAGTCCAATTGCTAATTGAAATCTGAAAAAAATATTCAAGTCCTAAGTTCACTGTAAATAAATTACGGCTTTAGCATAAAAAGAAGAAACAAATCTCTATATATGATAACGCAGAAATATCTGGAAAAAATTTCTAAGTCCGATGAAGTCACCTAATGTCGATGTAAATCGGCTACCGTCTACAAAAAAAATTTCAAAGTACAACCATGTCACCTAATTTCAATGCAAAAACAGCTGAAAAAAAATCTAAGTCGGGACAAGTCACCTAACTTCAATAATATCTGACGACGAGCTGAAAAAATTCAAAGTCAAAACTAATCACCTATATCCGAACTAAAATGCGAACAAACTGAAAAAAATTCTAAGTGTCCTATTTTCAATGTACTGCGTCCACCGTCTTCGGAAAATCTGAAAAATTTTACAAGACAGGCGAAGTTACCTAATTTCTCTAATCTGACGTAGACATAATAATATAATTAGCTTAGTTAATTAATTATACCATTATTAATTTGAATTATTTAATTCATGCTATGATATGAAATGATGCGAGCGCACGGTATTGTACGACAAAAAGATTGAAATGTCAAGCGACAAGTGGGCAAGTCAGAATGTAGGTCGGGGCAAGTCGATGTATGGGCAAGATACCGTGACCAATATTATTGGCCAACTGACTGGACGACACTAAACTTACCGTCTTATGTTATCTGCGACTACTGAACATAACACAAAAACACTGAAGCAGAATGAAGAATGTCGAACAACAACGCTGATGGAAAACAAGCTGAAACTACCATTTTCACAAATGCCAGCTTAAACACTACCGGGATGATGCAAAAATTATTTGCATCCAAAGCCAACACAAATGATGCACTAAGTTAAGTATGCATCCGCAGAAAGCGATTAAATTTACACAACCAGAAAACACGGAATGTTTGGAAAAATTCAAATATTTTCCAACAAGTCCGGCTTTGGAAAAATATCACTTAATCAGCAGTGTGATTCTGGCACATGAGAAATTTGACAAAGTGGCCTGACAAATTTTGTTGTCAATTTTGGATACTCAATCAAATACAACATTTTGAACATGCTATGAGCCTCAAAATAAATTACCAGTATATTAACTAGTCTATAGTTTGCATGAAAACAACTTACACTTACAAAAATACTGGCACTGATGAAAAACAATGACAAAATCGTCCGGATCTGCTCACGTTGACATGTCAACAAAAAGCCATGTGTCAATGTTTACAACGCAAAACCGGAAGTTCTATTTATGTGTCGGGTTTACTAAACAGAGCACTTTATTGAGCGTTGAAGAAAACAGACAATACTTTGAATAAGAACTATAACGCTCTTTATACACGACACACGTTAGTTATGAGATTATACAGGCACATTTGACAGAATGACCGGGGTCACGTCACCAAAGTTGCATACACAAGCTCACAACCCTAAATAAACTAATTAAGCTATTGATGATGCATGGCTCAAATCAGAATGAACAGAAGTGCATATAAACAAAACAAGTGTGCATATAAATAAACAATGGGCATTTTGAGAATAATTGACATCAGATCCCAATTGAATGTGAATTGTTTACAATTTAGCACGTCACAGTTTGTGATTCTACACACTGTTGTATTTGTCTACGAATCTAGGTCATCACTCCATCGATGCGCGACTTGGTCAAGCGATAATTGAATAGCACAATAGTTTGCCTGCACACTGCACTGGATCAAACAATCACTGAACGAATAGATCACACGGGCGAAACATTGTTGTTACTGCGTGCGCGTCCTCAGTTGACAGGTTGGGATTTCCCAGTTTCCAGCAACAGTTATCTTTGGGCTGGTTTACCAGTTTCACTTAAAGAAACACAACTTCTTCGAATTTCCAAGAGTTCTGGAAGCCACTGCCATTACCACGGTGAGCGCCAAATGTCATAGGGTTACTATGGGTCCATTTATATTATTAAATGTCCTTGAGCCTTTGACATTACATTTATAAAGTTAGCCTTGGCAGTATGGGCTCCGTCAATGAATTCTCAGTGTTGGTGGGCAGGGTCTATGGAAAGTTCATATTACCTTTTGTAGTCTTCAATAGCATTTATTCATCTTAATAACACATCTTGATTATCATCATCATCACCACCAACACATACAATCAAACATCATCCACAGACTGGCATAGTCTGTTCACATAACACAGAGAGTGTTATCATACATCAGTATAGGCATAGAATAGGCCCTGCAACCAAATGCAAATATATTACCATTTGCATGATAAGCACGCATATGTGCATACACAAATATATGTTAAAGGAACTTGAGGAGTTCCTGAAAATACTAGAAATGCCAGATATCCAATCTATCTAATTGAGATATCTACAAACTGGCATCTCAGGTTATCGGGAGATAACCTCACAAAAGTAATCACATTAAAATATAATTAAAATAGGAAATATACTTTATGTCAAAATGGACAAACTCTATGGTGATTTACTTGAAGACAAAAGTATTAATAAAAAACATGTTATAACGATAAAATATAGAAACTGTGAACATACCAGTTCAATGAGACATAGGCCACTATGTCAGGATCTGTATACAACGATAGTCTAAACAACTTGACGACATCTTGACGACAAAATAAACTAAGACTTTAAGACAATAACTTTCCGAAGACAACTTTACTTTCTGACAAACTAATCTAAAACCCCGCGAAACAAGATTGACCTTTGACAATTTACGCGCGACCATGTGTCATCCAATCAGCTGCGAGCTTACCTGTACTAGTTGACGTAGCGATACTAGAGCGTTTAGCATTGGGCTGAAGTGACAGTGATAAGACAGGGACGGATCGAATACAGCAAAGTTGAGAGGGTAAACGGGATGTCGTAAATACCGGTGATATGGATGAATATGTTAGCTGCTAGTTGTCAGTATTAACTTGTATTAGTTGTATATAAACTAGGGCTAAATTACACCGTCACATATATATAACAAGATTTTCTCACTATATTTGCATCAAACTAACTTAACAGAAATGGCAGCCATCTTGGACGCCATCTTGAATTACAAAAAATGCTCAAAGCGGATTTTCGCGGATTTTGGATATGTTATAGAGGATATATTCCTCTTCAAAATGGTATACAAACCAACTTAGTCCAAATTACTAATTCACCAAACCGTAATAATTTAACATTTGGCGTACGAAACAGAGTGGCAACTGCTGGCAAACTATTCATTTGACTACGTGTATCGAGTTGAAGAGAATGGAATCTACACATGACTCTTTAACTTTCCAAAATACAACCGCGAATACAACACCAACTACGGGTAACTTTCCTGTGAATTCGTCGGAAATATTTCTTGAATACAGAATCGCAGAATGGTTATTTTTGATATGTCCACCCATTCTGTTGGTTGCTGGAATGGTAGGAAACAGTATCGCGATTCTTGTTCTCACGCGGAAGGATATGAGTCAGGGGACTATGTCGGTTTATTTAGTGACACTGGCAGTTGTTGATCTGGGTGTTCTGATTACCGGTTTACTCCGATACAGCGGTGTAGCTATATTTCATCTGGACATTCGGACTTTATCGGATGCTTCGTGTAAAGTACACGTGTTCGCCACATATTTCCTTGGTGATTTTTCGGGATGGATACTTGTTTCCATAACAACAGAAAGGGCTTTGGCGATCCACTATCCACGTGCATGGAGCTTCACAAAGAGAAAAGCGGCACTTACATTAATATTTATCGGAATTGCACTGTTTCTGATGAATGCACATTTATTATACGGAAATAGTTTGATCAGTAACGGCCCAGCATCCGCATTATCTTCTTGTTGGTGGACAAACTCTAAAGAGTATCTCTTGTTTGTGAAATTCTGGGTATGGCTGGATCTGTGTTTATACTCCATCCTGCCATTTGCATGTCTTTTCGTCGGAAATGTTGTCATCATCGGTGAAATTCGAACTAGCCGGAAACGCATGGCTCGTTTCAAAACAAGAGCAGACGACAAAGACAATAGTTCGTCGCATACGTTGAGTAAAATGCTTGTGGCCATGAGTGTTTTGTTCCTTCTCTGTTCGTTGCCTATATCCGTCTACTCTATAGTCGTAGAGATATATCCTGAGTGGCTTAGCGGTCCACACGGAGGAGCTCGTCATCATCTGTTCTACAGCGCATGCGCGGTGCTCATGCATGTCAACAACACGGTGAATTTTTATCTTTATTGTCTCAGCGGAGCCAAGTTCAAAAGGGAACTCATGAAGATGTTGCGATGCACGGAGCATACAATATCACAGCCTCAGACAAAGACAATATTAAACTCACCGAGATCTGAAATCACACGCAACGGGACGGAACTTTTTACAGTAAATGTTAGCGACAACGACATAAATGCATAGTGTTGTGGAAATAGTCTGATGTGTCCACTCTTTAATGCATTATCTGGTTTCAACCGATATAGGATGGGGCTCTTTAGCTTAAAGGTATTCAATCCGATCAGACGCACCTAAATTACTACTTCTTTTGCTTCGGGGGTAAACAATATTTGATTCGAGTCGAGGAATTACACACCCATCAAAGCTCAGAGTGATTAGATATCGATTTTTGAAGTTTGTTATTTCTCGAGATGTGTAATAATATGTGGCCCAGAAACACGTGGTCTCGAACAAAATTGCGGATGAAGATGGATAACTCTAAAATCAAGTGGTAATACGGTCAAATTTCGTGATAATACGGCCATATTTAGTTGTTGAACAAAATGTTGATAAATAACAAGTTTTGGGAAATTTGATACCATAGTTGACAGTGGTTAGCATTATTTTGTAATCGATTCTGATAACTAAAGCGTGTTCTGAATAAATGTTGGTTGTTGTATCTTGATGGCATGCATGCGGACCGTCGGATTGAGTACCTTTATACATATGTATTCTCTATCAACTTACAAAGTCACTATTTACATCCAATATAGTAATGATATAGTATGGTATGGCTATAAGCTACACACGTGTTGGTGCCATCTCTCATAGATAGAATAATATGGATTTGCGGATGATAGCTAGAAGTGACACGAATACATATACGATTTGTGATCGTTGTTATATAGTGTTTAGAAATCGTTTTTATTTTGTTTGTGGTGCAGCCACACATCACCAAGTTATCTCGATTTAATATAAGTCGGGGACAATTTAAAAATGTATTCTTGGTTCCAGGCTAAGTTTTACGAAAATAATTAACTTTTTAATTATATCCTAATGTATAAAATAACACGTTTAAAACAGTAATCGCTACACGAGATACGCTATAGTTGTGGAGCTCCATGGTCAGTGGTTGGCGCGTTGATCTTGTCTTCGCTGTTAACACAGCGATATGAGTTCGCAACCGGTCGGTGGTCTATGTATTGGATAGATCATCTCAACGAGGGTCTTCATAATTAAAAAGGGTGGCGTTAGTCTTGATTGGAAGTTATTAACTCAAATAACAAGTGCGCAGCTCGAGTGAGCATAGTTAATAACTCCCAAATCAAGACTAAGGTCATCCTTCTTAACTCTGAATGCACGAGCGAGATGATCTATCCAATTTAGATGATTCATAATGATATGCGATTCATTATTACTGTCACTATATTCGTTAGGCCACATTTCCAAAATTAACTCTGAATTTGGAAATTTTAACCCAGGATATTAGGAAATATTCTTAGCCAACTTGATGAGGTATCGTTGGAAAGTTTAATTTCCGAATATTACTTAAGCAAACCTGCAGGTGACGACATAAACAAAAATAAGGTGTGTATTTCTAAAGTTTAACTTGAGTCATGCCAAGAACTCGATGAGGTAAATTAAAGGGAAGTACTGAGCTGGTAATGGAAAGGTAACATATATTCTGAATAGCTGATTCATGGTCCAAAGTCTGAACAATTATTGATGGGGAAGTCAAGTGACATATTTTGAATGGGGATTTTCATGCAAATCTCCGCAGCAAAAGTTATATATGAAGCAGTTGTCTGGACACCAAAAGCAGCCATATAGCATAAAGCAGAAGTAATAATTAACTGGCGACTGTGCTCGGTAAATCACCAATTTTTGCTGTAAATTTAATTTTGAGAATTTGTTTCTGAAATTACAACAACTGTAACTTTTGCTGCGGAGATATACATAGAAATGCCCATTCAAAATTTGTCACCTGACCTCCTCATAAAACGGACATCCATGGAATACCGGATTTTTCTTGTCGAATCGCTTTTCCTCAAGTTTCATAAGAACTTATTTAGACCCCACCCCATTTCCCCAGAAGAATGTCAATTGCAACAATTTCATGTATTGGTTAAGACGTTTGGGCTTGTGTTGTATTATTAAGCAATCAACCAGCAATAATTCGAGTGTCTGCACAACTCGCACCTAATTTTCTGTTGTTGAATGCTTGGATGTTGGTTCGTTGATTTCTTGGCAAGACAATTTGAACACAAGCGTAGTGGCTTATAGACATTAATAGCCACATATAACAAAATAACGTATCGTCTAATGCGAGTTCTCACACAACAGTGGCTTGGCCACTTTGAGACATGTGCAATTGTACAGGATTCTACGCTATTTGAATCTCGCGCCAAGTTGTGACGCTTGAGTAAGGTCGCTCGTACTGTGTCTGCTTTGCACCACCCATGCGTTAAAAGAAAACCATAGTCAGAAATGGTAACGCGCTCAAGATAATATATTATATACCCATGCTTGTAATTATAGAATATAAAATATATTGCTTTCGCGAATGTCCAACTCGGAATTCCGTTAAAATAACAATAACAACCAGCACCTAATTAAAGGACTTATTCGCTCTAGAAACTACAAAACGCAATCGGAAAGCCCTCCCTGTTGTGATTAAAATGATCCAAGTCCCATTCCGATCGCATAATAAATAACCCGTAAAATAAATAAATAATACCAGCACCGGTATTCGGAGATTTCCGTGACTAAACTACGAGTGACGTACTTGTGGGGAGCGAATTAAAAACACAGATTCGGAGCCGGAGTTTATTATGCAGACTACGAGGACGTAATCGTAAGTCAGCCGATACTAAAATGCGGAGTCGTATGTGCGCGTGTGGTGTATAGATTACGTTACGCTTTGGCCGTTTATCTGGAATAGAAGACAATAACTATGTGAATAAAGTAATTAATAGCCCCTAGAATTATTGTTGTTTTTGTAGCCATTAATAATTAACATGCCGGCAAATGTCTGTTTTGGTAAATAGATGGCAGTAATAGTGCTTTGATTGTCTCGCGTATTCACTCGGTGATTTGTAATCACTCAGTGACTATTCATCAGTGTCAGTCGCGAACTTGTTTGCACTCTAATATGCCACAAAGTGAATAGAAATAATTCGAACATTATCTCTCTGGTCATACATATATAAGAAGCGCCCAAATTTATATAAACACTGGGCTGAATAATGTTAACTCTATTTATGCGCCTTTGTTTTGTGTTTGTTTGTTGTTTTACTTTCGATATAAATATCCCGAGTATCTGTCATCTCCACATATTCCAAGATGGCTAGTAGATGTAGTGTGTTCAGTTGTGGGCGGGCTAGCGATCCATTATTGAGTACCTCCAAAAAGACAACACAGTGCGTAATTTAGAACGCTCTTTATTGCCTACCGCTTTTGGGAGACGGAAGCATGGACGCTCTTTATATTTAATTGTCACAATACCACATACAAAATCACCCATGACATTGAAATAGAGCACGTTCATAATTGAGAACGCTCTTTATTGTCTACACCGCGACAAAAACATGGACGCTCTTTATTAGAGGCAATCATTGGAGTTTTTCTATGCTAACAATTAAAAAAAAATCCTCTCTAGAAAGTCAATATGTGCCATCAAAACGTAAAATAAAACAAACAACAAACTGAAAAACAATGCCAGGCTAGCCTTCAATTAAAAAAAATATCGTTATGCCAAACTGCAGCCTAACTAATAATTATTGTAGTTTCAACAGTCTGTTGTGTATTCGAGTGAATTATTTTGTTTACTCACTAATCGATCTTGACTGGAAGGATTTTAGCAAGCTGTTCACAGTCGTGCACTTCTCCACACAAAATGTTTCGTGTGAAGAAACAGACAGGAACATTATTATGACGAATTCAAGCCATCATGATACATGTACTAGTACAATAACTACCACCTATTTAATCACACCCATTTGTATTTAATTGTACGCATATAGCGCACAACGGGATGACATTAATGTGTAAACTAGCTTCCGAAACTGGTACCATACAACGAAGAATGAAGTACCCGTATATGGCCTAACTTGTATTCTTTCAGAAACAGTTAAATTAGTTTTGCACGAAATTCCGCTCGCTCATTGCATTTCTGCATAAATTAATCTCATGATTTAAACATATTTTATTATCCCTCAATTAATAAACAAAATACAAATAAAGAAAATACAGTTGGGGAATAAGGATGAGAGGCGATAAAGGGATCGGAGCACAAGGTACAGAACTTAAAGAAGCTCATATCCCTTATATGAACGGAGAATACTGTTTCATTGCATTTTGGTCTCAAGATGAGTTGTGTAGACATAATGGTCAAAAAGCTGAAGAAATTTCATTATACTGTATGTAGTATCAATAAAATAATTCCAAAGGTAGGGGGATGAAATTCTTAAATGTAATTCTTAAATGGAGCTCTTAGTCGGTTAAATTTAATTTAGTTTGGTGTGGTTCACTGCCTATATTCTTCACTAGAAATAAAACAAGAATTGGCTTTAGTTGAGTTATCAAGTTGGTAATAGGACAAGTTGACTGGCTATCTAAACAAAGGATAAAAAGGATAAGAATGGAAGAAAAACATAGAAAAAACAAAAACAAATTAATCATTCGGTCATCATCAATCAATAATCAGTTAATCGTGCTGCAAAATTAATCGTGCCAGTGGATAATATTATTTGTTTTATTATTTTGGCATTTATCTCTGCTTATCCAAATCTGCCTGTTGAATCTAAATAGGATTGTATCATTTTAAATAAATATTCATTTTTGTCATAATCAAGATCAGTTAGGCCGAAAGGCAGATCTTTGATATTTGCAATTCTGATATTGGCTCTATTTAACTCATTTCAAATAACTTTTATCGCATCAAAGTGCATTTTAGCCATCATTATTCGTTATATAATCCACATTCTAGCAAAGCCAGTTCATAATTCAGCACATTCAAACAGTTTTATTCCGTGATCGCTATATATCGTAAAGGCTTAGGTAATTATCCAGCGTAATTTATCAACTCGTTACGCGATTGTCGGAATTATTTCAATCTCCACCCACCGCTGTCATCGGTAAGCGTCGATGCAGATGATCGGTCACGTGACCGCGTTGTGGTCATGTGATCGCACTCATTGACTGACTTCGGATATTTCCGCGATTTTTTTAATATCATAATAATATAATTACTATCTGCTCGATTTTGAATTTTCTTGGCGAAATGGGTCTGTTATACATATATTATTATTATTATGACGATAAAAAACATATTTTTTTGAGAGACTAATTCCTTTAACGAACCGGCGGCCGACTCGGCCGTCTCCGACCACAACCCCCAGTGGGCTGCAGAACGAAAACTGTCTAAAAAGTTGTAATATAAGACTTACAATTTATCCCTTTTTATTTCTTTTGTAATTGACATAGCTTATCACAAACCAAAAATCAACATTATTGACATAATGTTGACAACAATAAACGAAATTGAAATTGCCAACTACACCTTTTACCGGACTCTGCCTCCGGTTCGCAGTTCGACTTTTAATCCTCCCAAAAAACCCCATGCGCCCAGGCGAAACAAGAATCTCTACATTAGTATACACGCGGCGCGCGTAATAACGTATCGGCTAATGCGAGTGGCTTGGCCACTTTGGGCGATGTGCAATTATTGGTGTGATTATTGATTTTGCCTATTATTATAGACATTAATAGCCACATATAACATAGCAACGTACATATCGTCTAATGCGAGTTTTCACACAACAGTGGCTCTCGGCCCCTTTGAACCATGTGCAATTGTACAGGCTTCTACACTGTTTAAATCTCGCGCCAAGTTGTGACGCTTGAGCAAGGTCGCTCGTACTGTGTCTGCTTTGCACCACCCATGCGTTATAAGGGTACCTGATAATGAGCAGTGAAATATCATGTCAGTATGCTAGCCACGTGGTATCTTGGTATACTCTCGGCTGTATTTTGTTTTGATTTTTCAATAACAGAATGATATTCTTCAGTATATGTGGGTCTAGTTTATGTCATATTTGATTTTCAACACTTTGTTCAACAGAATAAAAGGATAAGAGATGTTAAATTATATGTTTATGTTGTTGTTGTTGTTATTGTAACTGGAAAAACCCAAAATCCCATTTTTTTTTACTTTGTTTTCGGCCAGTTTTTGACACCCACACACACACACACACACAAACAGTAATTTACGATGTTAATATCATATGATTTTGAGTTCAATACAGCTTTATATACTTTACTTTACATAGCATATCTTATATATAATGGAATTTGATGAACAATCTTTCAGAAATATTATTTGTCGTATATTTCATCTTGATTAATCTGGACTGATCAGGATTCACGATAGAATCAATTGTTGATTTCTCACTTTATATTGTGTGTCTCGTTAAACTGTTCTTATGTCACTATTGATATATAGCACCTCATTTAAAACATATAATAACCAGTAATAATAAATGTATATCTTCAGATACCTTGATATGTTAGTAGATATTTATATTATTTCATCCGTGACTACATGGGATGATAAATGCACATATACCCTGTCTTTATATATACTTCTAATATCCACTCAAATCTGTAGGTATTTCCGGATACCCGGTATACCCCCTATTTATTTGCTTGTTATCTGACCAGTTTATCTGATCACTGATCTATTATATATTTTGGACATTCTGTCTGTCCATCTGTATGTATGTACGTACGTATGTACGTATGTATGTATGTTGTATACTCGAAAACTGCTCGACGATCCGACTCAAATTTGGTATGTAGACCTACATTGATCCCGGGAACAATATGGGCTGGTCCAATTTCACGTGCGATTTGACTTTGTTCATATACGCTAATATAGGCATGTTTATGTACCGATCGAACAATAGTTTGTCAAGAAGCTGTATATTGTGCCCAGGCGGAGGCGATCACAACGAAATCCATATAGAGCCCGAACGAAGTCGGGCACATCAGCTATTATCCGATACAAACCAAAATCGAATTACGAATCTTGAACTTTTGGGCGAAGTTCATTAGCTGAAAATAAGTCATCTGTTCTATTGGTAATTATATACGCGATTCAGTCAGAACAGAGAGCTCCGTAGCAAATATATATGTTAATAACCTGCCGAACTCACTCGGACATTCCATATTTGTGACCCGCCATATCAAATCCAGTCGGAAGTCGGGATTTTTTGACCCTGTATGCCAATGCATTCTCTTATATATGCGAGTCGACCATAGGTCGCCTCGCATATATAAGAGAATGCATTGGCTTAACAATTTTTTATCATGTTTTTTAAATAAATGTTTCTTACAATTTTTAGGACATAAAATAAAAAACATCAATTACCCTGCAGGGAGTCCCACACATATATAGAAGCACATAGAAGAGTGTCGTATGCTCATGTTTGTCTGGGGCTCTGTATGGGTGAAATTATAAAATTGTTAAAGAATACAAGAACAAATTATTAAAATTGTAAAAAATTGTTAGGCCAATGCATTCTCTTATATATGCGAGGCGATCTATGGTCGACTCGCATATATAAGAGAAAGCATTGGCACCAGGGGGGGGGGGTCGGAAAAAATTTCCAGGCACGTATGATGGGGTGGGTGGGTGTCTCGGGTCCGAAAGGCAGTTTTTTCCATGTGCCAATTTTTTTTTCCATTTCTGCTATTGAGTCTTATTTTGATGTGTTCTGAACAGAAACAGGTCATATATAGTTAATAGCAATGCTATACTATATATAGAGGTTATCAGAAGCTGGATCAGTTGCACAATGGCCAACAATAAACCAAATTCAACTTGATAGAACAAGAAACTGCGCTATTGGTAAAATAAAATTTAGTCAGGATTCCATCTACTGATACAACAAAGTAAGAATAACTATGCAGAACTCAGCTGAAAATAAGCAATAAAATGAAAGCACACTTGACCATATGTGACATGGAAATAAAGATATAATAAATAATGGAATAAAAATAGACTTTTGACAACGTAAAACATAAAATCTTAACATATAAATTGAAGGCCAGCCGGGCCAGCTTGAACAATTTCAAATTGTTTTCCAAGTTAATGTGGATCAGCTTGTAATGTTAATCACAGTAACAAAGATTTTATCGTCACTGATATCGTGAGCAAAAAAGAAGTGAGATTGGGCTATCCATCCATATGTTATTCCCAATTATTACGAAGCCTATTACTTCAGGCAGTGGCTACCAGCCTGCCATTACACGCTATAACATGTTTCCTCAGTTCTGGTTTCTGAGATGCCCCAAGAAGAGTCATGCGGGTATATCATGGTTATGTTTGGTATCAGCATTATTCTTCAAACTGGGATGAACTGGGATGAACAGTTGTATTTCCACATGTTTTGATAAAAAATTTGGTTCAAGCAATATATCACATAGCAAATATCAAAATATCAAATAATCACTATATATTATGAAAATGAATGTTAATAAAAACTTTGGCACTCTGCCTATCCCTAGAAATGTGATTATGTTGACACATTTCTTGATTAATGACACTTATATGATAAATTCAAATAGTATCGTTATCTTCATTATGCACTGTTCTATTAAAATCTCGCGCAATAAAATTTAGGGGGTGGGTGTCCAAAACTGACCGGAAAAAAATTCCTGAAACGGAAAAAAAAGGGTGGGTGTCCAAAATTGCCTGGAAAAAAAGGCCGGAAACGGAAGAAATTGGGTCGGTGGGTGGTCCGAGGCCGGAAAAAATTAAAATGATCATACGTGCCTGGAATTTTTTTCCGACCCCCCCCCCCCCCTGGCCCTAATGCCAAATTCTTAGAAAACCATGAATTATAAACAAGTCGTTTATAGAATCATGCTGGTAGCATCGTCCACCCCATGTGAACATAGATACTTTGGTTTAATGAAAATGCATTATTATACATGAACATAAAATTAGGGGGGGCATGTTGATATATTGTGTCTCTCTCTATTACCATATATATATTTGGTTTGAGAATAAACTATTTGATTGATTACTTTATTGTAAATAAATGTTTATTTGGAATCTAATTTTATCTTATTTATACTATATGTAGCTAGGGTTATGTCAGGTTATACACCAGTGAATGCCCAAATGTAGTCTAAATGGTTTAAATACTATTTGTAGACCGTTTAGGCCTCCAAATTATTTAAAACATCATGGAGGGAGAACAACATTTTGGCTTCCGGCACCCACGGTCTAGAATTTATTTCCGATACCCTCCTAAGGCAGGGTTCTTTTTTATTCTCGGTTAATAGCGGGTTATCAGAATTATTTCCATTCCATTAATGAGCTGTTTAGTTATTTATTAGTAACGCGCGTGTTTGGGCTTAAACCACCTTACCCGTTAGTCAGAAACGCCCAGTACATATAATGAACTTCTGTACAACATCGAAAATTTTAATGTTCAAATCATCAGCGAGTTCAGGCGACCCATACATAAGTACATCAGGTGATATTCTAATTGGTGGCAAATCAGCTAACATTTCAGTTCTTGCTTGAGTATATAATGGACATTTCAAGAGAAAATGATATGCCTCGTCGTCGAGGCAAGCGGAACAAGGGAGCAGGAAACCACCCCTGCTGTTCCTGCCGCCTGCTTCGAGGTGGAACTGGACAGCTTGCCACCACGGACACCGGATTACCAGCACATCCCGATGTCCCCCAGCTCCACCGCTAGCAACAACAACAGCACAGACACCACTCGGTCTGTTCGGTCTCATGAAGAAAAAATGCGGATTGCAGATGACGCCATCGCTGAATTCCAAAGATACAACAAGGAACTAAAAGAAAACCTCCAACTACAAGAAGCGGAAATGCATCGTGTCACTCAGCAGCAAGCGGAAATGCATCGTGTCACTCAGCAGCATATGCAGAGACCTCCATCATCTCCTCAGTCATCAACAGAAAAGCCAAACCCAAAAAAGAAAAGGAAAAAGAAAAAGTAATCACCATCACAAAATGGTTACCATTTATTTTTATTTTTTTTTGTTCTCACCAATAAAGGCAACAATATGAGGGATTAAGGGGAGGACCATTCGGTCCTTCCGACAATCCCGGGGTAGCCCCCCGAACCACTCATTCTCTCAAAATGATATGCAGATTCAATTTCAAAGCCACCACAAGGACACATCGGGGACTCTTTAAGGTGATTTGTGACAAGGTCTTTGTTCAGGTTACTGCATCCCAATCTGATTCTAGTATGATAAACTTGAGCTTTACGAGAATAACTATGGTAATAAAATTTAGCAATCTTTGAACGACCAGTGTTAATGTTTCGTTTAAATTCTGTTAACGTTTCTGAAGACCTCACTGAGTCCGATAGGCTGTTCCAAGCACGTGTGGCAGATTGTAGAAATGTATACATGTAGTAATTATTATTACTATCAGGCGGGTGGATGCTAGGGTGTCTAAAGTTGTAGCCAGTTGAGGAAGAATCAGGTGGAATCATATTAGATAAGTAGGATGGAGCTCTGTGTTTTGTCATATTGTAAAACTGAACTAATTTATGCTTATGCCTGCGTTGTGCAAGCGGTTCCCAACCTGTTTCAAGTAATAATTTCCTATCGCTAGCACTTCTGGTTGCCCCAGTGACTATTCTTGCCATTTCATACTGGATATCCTCAATTCTATCACTCGTATACTTGGGGATATTATCCCATACAGGTGATGCATACTCTAGGATAGGGCGAATAAATGAAAAATATATTGTTTCATATATATTGTTCTGTATTTTAAGTTGTAGATTTTCTTCATGAAGCCTTTCGAAATTGGTCTGATTATATTTCTTCATATCCACCATCATATCCGCCACAGCGGCATGTTGTTGCTCTCCGATAGGTGGATACTACACGTAATTATGGGTTTAGCGTTCATGCTTCTGACACAACACAACGACGCTAAATCCATATTTACGTGTGGTATCCGCCTACTGTCCTGTCCAGGGGGATATTTAACGAACGGTAACAGCGAACGATTACAGAAAAAGGGGATTAGAGCGGATAGATAATAACCCCACCAAGTATAAAATCCTGTACCAAATAATAAATATTTAACGATAGTTTCAAATCAATAGCCGGTAGGCATTTCAGCGAACAACAACACTCATGCAATATATATATACTACACTACATTGTAATTATATAATATAATACCGTGGTGTCACGTTGGGGACCAGTACTGATACCCATCACCAAACCGTAATAATTTAACATTTGGCGTACGAGACACAGAGTGTCAACTGCTGGCAAACTATTCCTTTGACTGCGTGTATCTATAGTTGAAGAGAATGGAATCTACACATGACTCTTTAACTTTGCAAAATACAACCGCGAATACAACACCAACTACCGGTAACTTTCCTGTGAGTTCGTCGGAATTATTTCTTGAATACAGAATCGCAGAATGGTTATTTTTGATATGTCCACCCATTCTGTTGGTTGCTGGAATGGTAGGAAACAGTATCGCGATTCTTGTTCTCACGCGGAAGGATATGAATCAGGGAACTATGTCGGTTTATTTAGTGACACTGGCAGTTGTTGATCTGGGTGTTCTGATTACCGGTTTACTCAGATACAGCGGTGTAGCTATATTTCATCTGGACATTCGGACTTTATCGGATGCTTCGTGTAAAGTACACGTGTTCGCCACATATTTCCTTGGTGATTTGTCGGGATGGATACTTGTTTCCATAACAACAGAAAGGGCTTTGGCGATCCGCTATCCACGTGCATGGAACTTTACAAAGAGAAAAGCGGCACTTACATTAATATTTATCGGAATTGCACTGTTTCTGATGAATGCACATTTATTATACGGAAATAGTTTGATCAGTAACGGCCCAGCGTCCGCATTATCTTCTTGCTGGTGGACAAACTCTAAAGAGTATCTCTTGTTTGTGAAATTCTGGGTATGGCTGGATCTGTGTTTATACTCCATCCTGCCATTTGCGTGTCTTTTCGTCGGAAATGCGGTCATCATCGGTGAAATTAGAACTAGCCGGAAACGTATGGCTCGTTTCAAAACAAGAGCAGACGACAAAGACAATAGTTCGTCGCATACGTTGAGTAAGATGCTTGTGGCCATGAGTGTTTTGTTCCTTCTCTGTTCGTTGCCTATATCCGTCTATTCTATAGTCGTAGAGATACATCCTGAGTGGCTAAGCGGTCCACACGGAGGAGCTCGTCATCATCTGTTCTACAGCGCATGCGCGGTGCTCATGCATGTCAACAACACGGTGAATTTTTATCTTTATTGTCTCAGCGGAGCCAAGTTCAAAAGGGAACTCATGAAGATTTTGCGATGCACGGAGCATACAATATCACAGACAGAGACAATCTTAAACTCGCCGAGATCTGAAATCACACGCAACGGGACGGAACTTTTTACAGTAAATGTTAGCGACAACGACATAAATGCATAGTGTTGTGGAAATAGTCTGATGTGTCCACTCTTTAATGCATTATCTGGTTTCAACCGATATAGGATGGGGCTCTTTAGCTTAAAGGTATTCATTCCGATCAGACGCACCTAAATTACTATTTCTTTTGCTTCGGGGGTAAACAATATTTGATTCGAGTCGAGGAATTACACACCCATCAAAGCTCAGAGTGATTAGATATCGATTTTTGAAGTTTGTTATTTCTCGAGATGTGTAATAATATGTGGCCCAGAAACACGTGGTCTCGAACAAAATTGCGGATGAAGATGGATAACTCTAAAATCAAGCGTATTCTGTTGTTGTTGTTGTATCTTGATGGAATGCGGACCGTCGGATTGAGTACCTTTAAATATATGTATTCTCTATCAACTTACAAAGTCACTATTTACATCCAATATAGTAATGATATAGTATGGTATGGCTATAAGCTACACACGTGTTGGTGCCATCTCTCATAGATAGAATAATATGGATATGCGGATGATAGCTAGAAGTGACACGAATACATATACGATTTGTGATCGTTGTTATATAGTGTTTAGAAATCGTTTTTATTTTTGTTTGTGGTGCAGCCACACATCACCAAGTTATCTCGATTTAATATAAGTCGGGGACAATTTAAAAATGTATTCTTGGTTCCAGGCTAAGTTTTACGAAAATAATTAACTTTTTAATTATATCCTAATGTATAAAATAACACGTTTAAAACAGTAATCGCTACACGAGATACGCTATAGTTGTGGAGCTCCATGGTCAGTGGTTGGCGCGTTGATCTTGCCTTCGCTGTTAACACAGCGATATGAGTTCGCAACCGGTCGGTGGTCTATGTATTGGATAGATCATCTCAACGAGGGTCTTCATAATTAAAAAGGGTGGCGTTAGTCTTGATTGGAAGTTATTAACTCAAATAACAAGTGCGCAGCTCGAGTGAGCATAGTTAATAACTCCCAAATCAAGACTAAGGTCATCCTTCTTAACTCTGAATGCACGAGCGAGATGATCTATCCAATTTAGATGATTCATAATGATATGCGATTCATTATTACTGTCACTATATTCGTTAGGCCACATTTCCAAAATTAACTCTGAGTTTGGAAATTTCAACCCAGGAAATATTCTTAGCCAACTTGATGAGGTATCGTTGGAAAGTTTAATTTCCGAATATTACTTAAGCAAACCTGCAGGTGACGACATAAACAAAAATAAGGTGTGTATTTCTAAAGTTTAACTTGAGTCATGCCAAGAACTCGATGAGGTAAATTAAAGGGAAGTTCTGAGCTGGTAATGGAAAGGTAACATATATTCTGAATAGCTGATTCATGGTCCAAAGTCTGAACATTTTACTATTATTGATGGGGTGGTCAAGTGACAGATTTTGAATGGGGATTTTCATGCAAAAGTTATATATGAAGCAGTTGTCTGGACACCAAAAGCAGCCATATAGCATAAAGCAGAAGTAATAATTAACTGGCGACTGTGCTCGGTAAATCACCAATTTTTGCTGTAAATTTAATTTTGAGAATTTTTTTCCTGAAATTACAACAACTGTAACTTTTGCTGCGGAGATTTACATAGAAATGCCCATTCAAAATTTGTCACCTGACCTCCTCATAAAACGGACATCCATGGAATACCGGATTTTTCTTGTCGAATCGTTTTTCCTCAAGTTTCATAAGAACTTATTTAGACCCCACCCCATTTCCCCAGAAGAATGTCAATTGCAACAATTTCATGTATTGGTTAAGACGTTTGGGCTTGTGTTGTATTATTAAGCAATCAACCAGCAATAATTCGAGTGTCTGCACAACTCGCACCTAATTTTCTGTTGTTGAATGCTTGGATGTTGGTTCGTTGATTTCTTGGCAAGACAATTTGAACACAAGCGTAGTGGCTTATAGACATTAATAGCCACATATAACAAAATAAAGTATCGTCTAATGCGAGTTTTCACACAACAGTGGCTTGGCCACTTTGAGCCATGTGCAATTGTACAGGATTCTACGCTATTTGAATCTCGCGCCAAGTTGTGACGATTGAGTAAGGTCGCTCGTACTGTGTCTGCTTTGCACCACCCATGCGTTACAAGAAAACCAAGATAATATATTATATACCCATGATTGTAATTATAGAATATAAAATATATTGGTTTCGCGAATGTCCAATTCGGAATTCCGTTAAAATAACAATAACAACCAGCACCTAATTAACGAACCGGCGGCCGACTCGTCCGTCTCCGACCACAAACCCTAGTGGGATGCAGAACGAAAACTGTCTCAAAAGTTGAAATATAAAACTTACAATTTATCCCTTTTTATTTCTTTTGTAATTGGCATAGCTTATCACAAACCAAAAATATGTTTAAATCTCGCGCCAAGTTGTGACGCTTGAGCAAGGTCGCTCGTACTGTGTCTGCTTTGCACCACCCATGCGTTACAAGGGTATCTGATATTATGAGCAGTGAAAGATCTTGTCAGTATGCTAGCCACGTGGTATCTTGGTATACTCTCGGCTGTATTTTGTTTTATTTTTTAAATAACAGAATGATATTCTTAAGTATTTGTGGGTCTAGTTTATGTCATATTTGATTTTCAACACTTTGTTCAACAAAATAAACGGATAAGAGATGTTAAATTATATGTTTATGTTGTTGTTGTTGTTGTTGTTGTAACTGGAAAAACCCAAAAGCCCAATTTTTTTACTTTGTTTTCGGCCAGTTTTTGACACCCACACACACAAAAAAAACCCAGTAATTTACGATGTTAATATCATATGATTTTGAGTTCAATACAGCTTTATATACTTTACTTTACATAGCATATCTTATATATAATGGAATTTGATGAACAATCTTTCAGAAATATTATTTGTCGTATATTTCATCTTGATTAATCTGGACTGATCAGGATTCACGATAGAATCAATTGTTGATTTCTCACTTTATAGTGTGTCTCATTAAACTGTTCTTATGTCACTATTGATATATAGCACCTCATTTAAAACATATAATAACCAGTAATAATAAATGTATATCTTCAGATACCTTGATATGTTAGTAGATATTTATATTATTTCACCCGTGACTACATGGGATGATAAATGAACATATACCCTGTCTTTATATATACTTCTAATATCCACTCAAATTTGTAGGTATTTCCGGATACCCGGTATACCCCCTATTTATTTGCTTGTTATCTGACCAGTTAATCTGATCACTGATTATATATTTTGGACATTCTGTCAGTCCATCTGTATGTATGTACGTACGTATGTACGTATGTATGTATGTTGTATACTCGAAAACTGCTCGACCGATCCGACTCAAATTTGGTATGTAGACCTACTTTGATCCCGGGAACAATATGGGCTGGTCCAATTTCACGTGCGATTTGACTTTGTTCATATACGCTAATATAGGCATGTTTATGTACCGATTGAACAATAGTTTGTCAAGACGCTGTATATTGTGCCCAGACGGAGGCGATCACAACGAAATCCATATAGAGCCCGAACGAAGTCGGGCACATCAGCTATTATCCGATACAAACCAAAATCGAACTACGAATCTTGAACTTTTTGGCGAAGTTCATTAGCTGAAAATAAGTTATCTGTTCTATTGGTAATTATGTACGCGATTCAGTCAGAACAGAGAGCTCCGTAGCAAATCTATATAACCTGCTGAACTCACTCGGACATTCCATATTTGGAAAACACATGATGTAAGCTCTATTAAGGCCTTCAACACGGTTATGAAGACCGCGGTTCAAAACAAATTCGTTCAAGAATGGTGGACCATATTAAACACATCAAGTAAATGTACATTTGTGTAAAAACATTAAACCCTCTTTTGGTTTTGAAAGCTATCTTAACCGTCTAAGCAGTGAAGAAGCTCATATACTTCTCAGATTACCGATTGAGACGGGGGATTGGGCTGGAGCAGATGAAAACCCTTCTTCGTGTCGCTGTTGTTACTCCGGCGCAATTGGTGATGAATGTAGCTTATTTGCGATAAACTCGAGTCGCAGAAACGCAAATCTATCCCACCATATTACTATACTAGACCGACAATGGTGAAAATGAATCAACTGATGAATAAAAGTAGGCCTAAAATGCTACGATACTTGTGCAAACTTATTTCCTGTAATTTCCAGTGCCCTAATGCCAAATTCTTAGAAAACCATGAATTCTTTATAACTTTCAACATTAAATAAACAAGTCGTTTATAGAATCATGCTGGTAGCATCGTCCACCCCATGCGAACAAAGATACTTTGGTTTAATGAAAATGCATTATTATACATGAACATAAAATTATGGGGGGGGGGGGCATGTTGATATATTGTGTCTTTCTCTCTCTATTACCATATATATTTGATTTGAGAATAAATTATTTGATTGATTGATTGATTACTTTATTGAAAATAAATGTTTATTTGAATGTTATTTTATCTTATTTATATATACTATATGTAGCTAGGGTTATGTCAGGTTATAGTACACCAGTGAATGTCTAAATGTAGTCTAAAGGGTTTAAATAATAATTGTCGAGTTTTTATGCCTCCAAATTACTTTAAACATCATGGAAGGAAAATAAAATTTTGGTAGAAAAAACTTTTCTGCTCTTCCGGCACTCACTCACCGCCCACATACGGTCTAAAATTTATTTCCGATCCCCTCCTAAGGCAGGGTTCTTTTTTTTCTAGGATCTTATTCCAAGACATCAAAATGGTCCTTTATTCCGAAAGAATTTTTGTCTAGGCGGTGCTGGGGGGGGGGGGGCGATCGTCGCACATCGGGTGGGGACGGGGATTTGTGCAACCATCATTTTCTTATGGGAAAATTACTCTAGTTTTCCATTTCAGAGGGCGCCGAACCGAGCCAAATATCCATTTTCGCTGTTTCATAGGGTACCCTACCGAGAAATGGACATATTTTCAGCGGTTGACAGGCAATAAACAACTAACCCGGCGTCAAATTGTGAAAGATTGGAAATATATAATTGCACATTTATGATTTATTAGGCATAATTATGTCGACACTAAATCAGATTTAGCATATTTTTTTTCCTGATTTCGTGACGTCATGTGAATAAATGTAACGTGATGCGACAAACATTCCTGGCGATTCAGACAATTTGTCGTGACTGCATGTGTCAATAATATTATGTGCAAATGTATATGAATTATTCCATGTTATTATATTTGGATATTTTAGGGTATTCCCTTCATAATGGTGTTCCTACCTGTATTATATATCTCCAATTCGCGAAATAACAGACAAAAACAAGACCCTCCAACAATTTCACAAATATCCACATAGAGGCGACCATGAAGGTTGTGTCCAAGAATGAATAACAATGCACAGTTTGTATTGTGTAGATCCACCCGGGGACAGCGAATGTAATCATTTGGTCAAATCCTAGATTAGGAAGGTAATAACATTCCAAATGGCGTCCAAGATAGCCACCAATTGTGATATTGACATATAGTCTGCATCAGTCTGCATCTTAATATGCAAGTATACGGCAACGGGTTATGTAAAACCGATAATGGAGACCAAAAAAAAAAAAAAAGTTTCGATAAACTATAAAAGAGATGCAAGAGAATCTCCATGTTATGAGATTTGTGACTTATTCGTTCGTTCATATTTGTCTTTGTGGCTAATGTGATGCAATCCGATAAAACTATTGGCATTAAGATAGTAAATACTCAATAATAATGCCTCGACAAATGGACACCAAGCAATGTCAAATAGCCAAAATGGGACCGAGTTTCAACCTGGCATCCATTTGGCGGTATCATACAATTCAATAATCTGCTGAACGATGCAACTGCTGACTTCTACATTAGTATAGCATGAATAAAAGCCACACTGCTGATTAAATATACATTAGTAGATATATATTCAGTCATCAATAGCTAAATTAAACGAACCAATTTCTAATCGAGATAAGTGCGGGTATGTGGTTTATACTGTAATTTTGTCAATTGCATACTGGGGTATAATTAATTTTCACTTCAGTGAAGTGATGTCCCGGTGAAATAACCGAAGATAATCTCTAACAAACCAGACGGAACTAGTAATTGTGTCGCTATATTTCCACAGGGTCCCACGACGCATGGAATTATGCTTATACAGGCAGTTCATTTGCGTATTTGTTTAGCAGTGCTTGCTTCTGACAATTGATATAATATTACACCGCTACAGCTTCGTTTCCATTATTCATTATATTAAATACAGATTGGCGACCATTAGTTTAATTATATATTTATTATATTAAATACATATTCACGTTGCTATCTATCACAGTATATCTAAAGTCAGTATATGCATTCAGTCTATGTAACGTTACACAGGGCGTTGGTTGGTTGAAATAGCAGCATGTGACATCGAGCCCAGCCCGGGGCAACCATGTTGTTCAGAAGCAACTTGTAACGATTATTTGGAACAGGCAGGATATTGTTACAACTTACCCCTAATTGCATATGCAAGTGCTTTAAACGGACATGGCTCATTCGAGCTTCCAAATTATGAAATTCTGATAAATACTTTCCATGTCACAGCTATTTTCCAGCAGCTGTTTTCAATTGTTCGCACAGCAGTGAAACAAACGCTCTTTATTTCTACCATACCAGGAATAGACTAATGCGGAAATATCTTTTCGGTTCCGTACCCTGGAAATGGCTGTTTTTTTGGGACCCAAACATCGTGTTCAAAGTTGTATTTTTTATAACTTCAATGCGTCTTTCTTGGACATATAATGCTCGTAGATAGGTACATCAACTATTTATCGACCTATTTCGATACCGGGAAAAAATCAAAAGCGAATATTATGAGGTGAATTTTGGAGCGCAAGCCGCCAAGTGGCTTTAAATGCTAAGTGTAAGGTGTGATTATTGATTTTGCCTATTTATTGTCGAATACTGCAACACAATCTGGAACCCATACCTGAATTACCAAAGTATAACACTTGAAATAATTCAACGAAGGACGACAAAGTTAGTTCCACAATTAAGACAAGAGTCATATATACAAAGAACGATTAATAAGACTGAACATGATGTCCCTGAAATTCAGGGGTGACCTCATAGCGGTATATAAGATTCTAAATGGGCGCTATAACGTTGAGCCAAGCAGGTTTTCCCAGAAAAGACTATCTATTATTACTCCAGATGCCATCAGTTCGAAAGGACACAAGGAAGTATTTCTCCACAAACCGTGTTATACAAGACTGCATGGAACCATCTCCCACAATTTATATGTTCAGCTGAAAGCCTAGACCAGTTCAAATCTGACACAGACTCCTACTTTTACGACAGGAAGTATACGATTGATGATAACACTTGCTAGATATCCACGATGTACTTGAAGGACATATTATTAACTCTGAATGTAAAACTTATTCACTACGTGTTACCGGAACTACGTGTCACAAAACTTGTTCCGTGATCTTGATGATGATGATGATGTACGTCCCATGTATTTTGATGATGATGATGTACGTCCCATGTATTTTGATGATGATGTACGTCCCATGTATTTTGATGATGTACGTCCCATGTATTTTGATGATGATGATGATGATATACGTCCCATGGATTTTGATGATGATGGTGTACGTCCCATGTATTGTGATGATGATGATGTACGTCCCGTGGATTTTGATTATGATGATGATGTACGTCCCATGGATTTTGATGATGATGATGTACGTCCCATGGATTTTGATGATGATATACGTCCCATGAATTTTGATGATGATGATATATGTCCCATTGATTTTGATTATAATGATGATGTACCTCCCATGGAATTTGATGATGATATACGTCCCATGAATTTTGATGATGATGATAACCGTTCCGTGAATTTTGATGATGATGATGTACGTCCCGTGGATTTTGATAATGATGATCGATGATGTACGTCCCATTGATTTTGATGATGATTATGTACGTCCCATGGATTTTGATGATGATGATGTACGTCCCATGGATTTTGATGATGATGATGTCCGTCCCATTGATTTTGATGATATATGTCCCTTGGATTTTGATCATGATGATGATGTACGTCCCGTGGATTTTGATGATGATGATATACGTCCCGTGAATTTTGATGATGATGATGTACGTCCCATTGATTATGATGATGTACGTCCCTTGGATTTTGATGATGATGTACGTCCCATGGATTTTGATGATGATGTACGTCCAGTGAAATTTGATGACGATGATGTACGTCCCATTGATTTTGATGATGTACGTCCCTTGGATTTTGAATATGATGATGCTGTACGTCCCATGGATTTTGATGACGATATACGTCCCATGAATTTTGATGATGATTATATACGTCCCATGGATTTTGATGATGATATACGTCCCATGAATTTTGATGTTGATTATATACGTCCCGTGAATTTTGATGATGATGTACGTCCCGTGCATTTTGATGATGATGATGATGTACGTCCCATGGATGTTGATGATGATGATGTACGTCCCATGGATTTTGATGATGATGATGTACGTCCCATGGGTTATGATGTACGTCCCATGGATTTTGATGATGATGATATACGTCCCGTGGATTTTGATGATGATGATATACGTCCCGTGAATTTTGATGATGATGACGTACGTCCCATTGATTTTGATAATGTACGTCCCTTGGATTTTGATCATCATGATGATATACGTCCCATGGATTTTGATGATGATGTACGTCCCAGGAATTTTGATGATGATGATGTACGTCCCATTGAATTTGATGATGTACGTCCCATGTATTTTGATGATGATGATGTACGTCCCATGTATATTGACGATGATGATGTACGTCCCTTGGATTTTGATTATGATGATGATGTACGTCCCTTGGATTTTGATTATGATATACGTCCCATGAATTTTGATGATGATGATATACGTCCCATGAATTTTGATGATGATGATGTTCGTCCCATGAATTTTGATGATGATGATATACGTCCCGTGAATTATGATGATGATGGTGTACGTCCCATTGATTTTGATGATGTATGTCCCTTGGATTTTGATTATGATGATGATGTACGTCCCATGGATTTTGATGATGATGATGTACGTCCCGTGAATTTTTATGATGATGATGTACGTCCCATTGATTTGGATGATGATGATGATGTACGT
Source organism: Siphonodentalium dalli (assembly GCA_032622095.1). NCBI lineage: Eukaryota > Metazoa > Mollusca > Scaphopoda > Gadilida > Siphonodentaliidae > Siphonodentalium > Siphonodentalium dalli. Next base: position 232,999,683 of record CP136063.1, read on the forward strand.
CCCTTGGATTTTGATTATGATGATTATGTACGTCCGATGGATTTTGATGATGATGTACGTCCATGGATTTTGATGATGATGTACGTCCCATGGATCTTGATGATGATGATGTACGTCCCGTGGATTTTGATGATGATGATGTACGTCCCATGTATTTTGATGATGTACGTCCCATGGATTTTGATGATACTGATGTACGTCCCATGGATTTTGATGATGATGATGTACGCCCCATGGATTTTGATGATGATATACGTCCCATGTATTTTGATGATGATGATGATGTACGTTCCATGTATTTTGATGATAATGATGTACGTCCCATGGATTTTGATGATGATGATGTACGCCCCATGGATTTTGATGATGGTGATACACGTCCCGTAGATTTTGATGATGATGATGTACGTCCCATGTATTTTGATGACGATGATGTACGTCCCATGGATTTTGATGATGATGATGATGTACGTCCCATGGATTTTGATGATGATGACGTACGTCCCATTGATTTTGATGATGTACATCCCATGAATTTTGATGATGTACGTCCCATGGGTTTTGATGATGATGATGTACGTCCCATGGATTTTGATGATGATGTACGTCCCGTGAATTTTGATGATGATGATGTACGTCCCGTGAATTTTGATGATGTACGTCCCATGAATTTTGATGATGTACGTCCCATGGATTTTGATGATGATGATGTACGTCCCATGGATCTGGATGATGATGACGTACGTCCCATTGATTTTGATGATGTACGTCCCATGGATTTTGATGATGATGATGTACGTCCCGTGAATTTTGATGATGATGATGTACGTCCCATTGATTTTGATGATGATGATGTACGTCCCTTGGATTTTGATTATGATGATTATGTACGTCCGATGGATTTTGGTGATGATGTACGTCCATGAATTTTGACGATGATGTACGTCCCATGGATCTTGATGATGATGATGATGTACGTCCCGTGGATTTGATGATGATGTACGTTCCATGTATTTTGATGATAAGGATGTACGTCCCATGGATTATGAAGATGATGATGTACGTCCCATGGATTTTGATGATGATGATATACGTTCCATGAATTTTGATGATGATGTTGATATACGTCCCATGGATTTTGATGATGATGATGTACGTTCCATGTATTTTGATGACGATGACGTACGTCCCATTAATTTTGATGATGTACGTCCCATGAATTTTGATGATGTACGTCCCATGGATTTTGATGATGATGATGTACGTCCCATGGATTCTGATGATGATGTACGTCCCGTGAATTTTGATGATGATGTACGTCCCATGAATTTTGATGATGTACGTCCCATGGATTTTGATGATGATGATGTACGTCCCATGGATTTTGATGATGATGTACGTCCCGTGAATTTTGATGATGATGATGTACGTCCCATTGATTTTGATGATGATGATATACGTCCCATGGATTTTGATGATGATGATATACGTCCCATGAATTTTTATGATGATATACGTCCCATGTATTTTGATGATGATGACGATGATGTACGTCCCGTGGATTTTGATGATGATGATGTACGTCCCATGTATTTTGATGATGATGATGATGTACGTCCCATGGATTTTGATGATGATGATGATGTACGTCCCATGAATTTTGATGATGATGATGTACGTCCCGAGAATTTTGATGATGATGATGTACGTCCCATGTATTTTGATGATGATGATGTACGTCCCATGGATTTTGATGATGATGATGTACGTCCCATGGATTTTGATGATGATGATGTACGTCCCATGAATTTTGATGATGATGATGTACGTCCCGTGAATTTTGATGATGATGATGTACGTCCCATGGATCTTGATGATGATGATGATGTACGTCCCGTGGATTTTGATGATGATGATGTACGTTCCATGTATTTTGATAATAATGATGTACGTCCCATGGATTATGAAGATGATGATGTACGTCCCATGGATTTTGATGATGATGATGTACGTTCCATGTATTTTGATGATGATGTTGATATACGTCCCATGGATTTTGATGATGATGATGTACGTTCCATGTATTTTGATGACGATGACGTACGTCCCATTAATTTTGATGATGTACGTCCCATGAATTTCGATGATGTACGTACCATGGATTTTGATGATGATGATGTACGTCCCATGGATTTTGATGATGATGTACGTCCCGTGAATTTTGATGATGATGTACGTCCCATGAATTTGATGATGTACGTCCCATGGATTTTGATGATGATGATGTACGTCCCATGGATTTTGATGATGATGTACGTCCCGTGAATTTTGATGATGATGTACGTCCCATTGATTTTGATGATGATGATATACGTCCCATGGATTTTGATGATGATGATGTACGTCCCATGAATTTTGATGATGATATACGTCCCATGTATTTTGATGATGATGATGATGATGATGTACGTCCCGTGGATTTTGATGATGATGATGATGATGATGTACGTCCAATGTATTTTGATGATGATGATGTACGTCCCATGGATTTTGATGATGATGATGTACGTCCCCTGAATTTTGATGATGATGATGTACGTCCCGTGAATTTTTATGATGATTATGTACGTCCCATGAATTTTGATGATGATGTACGTCCCGTGAATTTTTATGATGATTATGTACGTCCCATGCATTTTGATGATGATGATGTACGTCCCATGAACTTTGATGATGATGTACGTCCCATGGATCTTGATGATGATGTACGTCCCGTGGATCTTGATGATGATGATGTACGTCCCATGAACTTTGATGATGATGTACGTCCCGTGGATCTTGATGATGTACGTCCCGTGGATCTTGATGATGATGATGATGTACGTCTCGTGGATTTTGATGATGATGATGATGTACGTCCCATTGATGATGATGATGTACGTCCCTTAGATTTTGATGATGATGCTGTACGTCCCATTGATTTTGATGATGATGATGTACGTCCCATGGATTTTTATGATGATGATGAACGTCCCATGGATCTTGATGATGATGATGTATGTTCCATGGATTTTGATGGTGATGATGTACGTCCCTTAGATTTTGATGATGATGATGTACGTCCCATTGATTTTGATGATGATGTACGTCCCATGTATTGTGACGATGATGATGTACGTCCCTTGGATTTTGATTATGATGATGATGTACGTCCCATGGATTTTGATGATGATGATGTACGTCCCGTGAATTTAGATGATGATGATGTACGTCCCATTGGTTTTGATGATGTACGTCCCGTGGATCTTGTTGATGATTATAATAATGTACGTCCCATGAATTTTGATGATGATGTTCGTCCCAGGGATCTTGATGATGATGATGATGTACGTCCCTTGGATCTTGATGATGATGTACGTCCCGTGGATCTTGATGATGATGATGTACGTCCCGTGAATTTTGATGATGATGATGTACGTCCCATTTATTTTGATTATGTACGTCCCTTAGATTTTGATGATGATGATGTACGTCCCATTGAATTTGATGATGATGATGTACCTCCCATTGATTTTGATGATGATGATGTACGTCCAGTGAATTTTGATGATGATGATGTACGTCCCATTGATTTTGATGATGTACGTCCCTTGGATTTTGATGATGATGTACGTCCCATGGATTTTGATGATGTACGTCCCATTGATTTTGATGATGATGATGTACGTCCCGTGGATTTTGATGATGAAGATGTACGTCCCATTGATTTTGATTATGTACGTCCCATTGATTTTGATGATGATGATATACGTCCCGTGAATTTTAATGATGATGATGTACGTCCCATTGATTTTGATGATGATGATGACCGTCCCTTGGATTTTGATGATGATGATGTACGTCCCATTGATTTTGATGATGATGATGTACGTCCCATGGGTTTTGATGATGATGATATACGTCACATGGATTTTGATGATGATGATGTACGTCCCATTGATTTTGATGATGTACGTCCCTTGGATTTTGATTATGATGATGTACGTCCCATGGATTTTGATGATGTACGTCCCTTGGATTTTGATGATGATGATGTACGTCCCTTGGATTTTGATTATGATGATGTACGTCCCATGGATTTTGATGATGATGATGTACGTCCCGTGAATTTTGATGATGATGATGTACGTCCCATTGATTTTGATGATGTACCTCCCATGAATTTTGATGATGATTATATACGTCCCATAGATTTTGATGATGATGATGTACGTCCCATGGATTTTGATAATGATGATGTACGTCCCATTGATTTTGATGATGTATGTCCCATGGATTTTGATGATGATGATGTACGTCCCGTGAATTTTGATGATGTACGTCCCTTGGATTTTGATTATGACGATGTACGCCCCATGGATTTTGATGATGATATACGTCCCGTGGATTTTGATGATGATGATGATGTACGTCCCATTGATTTTGATGATGATGATGTACGTCCCATGTATTTTGATGATGATGATGATGTACGTTCCATGTATTTTGATGATAATGATGTACGTCCCATGGATTTTGATGATGATGATGAACGCCCCATGGATTTTGATGATGATGATATACGTCCCGTGGATTTTGATGATGATGATGTACGTCCCATGTATTTTGATGATGATGATGTACGTCCCATGGATTTTGATGATGATGACGTACGTCCCATTGATTTTGATGATGTACATCCCATGAATTTTGATGATGTACGTCCCATGGGTTTTGATGATGATGATGTACGTCCCATGGATTTTGATGATGATGTACGTCCCGTGAATTTTGATGATGATGATGTACGTCCCATTGATTTTGATGATGTACGTCCCATGAATTTTGATGATGATGATGTACGTCCCATGTATTTTGATGATGATGTACGTCCCATGGATTTTGATGATGATGATGTACGTCCCATTGATTTTGATGATGTACGTCCCATGGATTTTGATGATGATGATGTACGTCCCGTGAATTTTGATGATGATGATGTACGTCCCATTGATTTTGATGATGATGATGTACGTCCCTTGGATTTTGATTATGATGATTATGTACGTCCGATGGATTTTGGTGATGATGTACGTCCATGGATTTTGATGATGATGTACGTCCCATGGATCTTGATGATGATGATGATGTACGTCCCGTGGATTTTGATGATGATGATATACGTTCCATGTATTTTGATGATAATGATGTACGTCCCATGGATTATGAAGATGATGATGTACGTCCCATGGATTTTGATGATGATGATGTACGTTCCATGTATTTTGATGATGATGTTGATATACGTCCCATGGATTTTGATGATGATGATGTACGTTCCATGTATTTTGATGACGATGACGTACGTCCCATTAATTTTGATGATGTACGTCCCATGAATTTTGATGATGTACGTCCCATGGATTTTGATGATGATGATGTACGTCCCATGGATTTTGATGATGATGTACGTCCCGTGAATTTTGATGATGATGTACGTCCCATGAATTTTGATGATGTACGTCCCATTGATTTTGATGATGATGATATACGTCCCATGGATTTTGATGATGATGATATACGTCCCATGAATTTTGATGATGATATACGTCCCATGTATTTTGATGATGATGATGATGTACGTCCCGTGGATTTTGATGATGATGATGTACGTCCCATGTACTTTGATGATGATGTACGTCCCATGGATTTTGATGATGATGTACGTCCCATGAATTTTGATGATGATGATGTACGTCCCGTGAATTTTGATGATGATGATGTACGTCCCATGAATTTTGATGATGATGATGAACGTCCCATGGATTTTGATGATGATGATGTACGTCCCGTGGATCTTGATGATGATGATGATGTACGTCCCATGGACTTTGATGATGATGTACGTCCCATGGATCTTGATGATGATGTACGTCCCGTGGATCTTGATGATGATGATGTACGTCCCATGAACTTTGATGATGATGTACGTCCCGTGGATCTTGATGATGTACGTCCCGTGGATCTTGATGATGATGATGATGTACGTCCCGTGGATTTTTATGATGATGATGATGTACGTCCCATTGATGATGATGATGTACGTCCCTTAGATTTTGATGATGATGCTGTACGTCCCATTGATTTTGATGATGATGATGTACGTCCCATGGATTTTGATGATGATGATGTACGTCCCGTGGATCTTGATGATGATGATGATGTATGTCCCATGGATTTTGATGGTGATGATGTACGTCCCTTAGATTTTGATGATGATGATGTACGTCCCATTGATTTTGATGATGATGTACGTCCCATGTATTGTGACGATGATGATGTACGTCCCTTGGATTTTGATTATGATGATGATGTACGTCCCATGGATTTTTATGATGATGATGTACGTCCCATTGATTTTGAAGATGTACGTCCCGTGGATCTTGATGATGATTATAATAATGTACGTCCCATGAATTTTGATGATGATGTTCGTCCCATGGATCTTGATGATGATGATGATGATGTACGTCCCGTGGATCTTGATGATGATGTACGTCCCGTGGATCTTGATGATGATGATGTACGTCCCGTGGATTTTGATGATGATGATGTACGTCCTATTGATTTTGATGATGTACGTCCCTTGGATTTTGATGATGATGTACGTCCCATTGATTTTGATGATGATGATGTACGTCCCATTGATTTTGATGATGATGATGTACGTCCCATTGATTTTGATGATGATGATATACGTCCCGTGAATTTTGATGATGATGATGTACGTCCCATTGATTTTGATGATGTACGTCCCTTGGATTTTGATGATGATGTACGTCCCATGGATTCTGATGATGTACGTCCCATTGATTTTGATGATGATGATATACGTCCCGTGGATTTTGATGATGATGATGTACGTCCCATTGATTTTGATTATGTACGTCCCATTGATTTTGATGATGATGATATACGTCCCGTGAATTTTTATGATGATTATGTACGTCCCATTGATTTTGATGATGATGATGTACGTCCCATGTATTGTGATGATGTACGTCCCTTGGATTTTGATTATGATGATGATGTACGTCCCATGGATTTTGATGATGATGATGTACGTCCCGTGAATTTAGATGATGATGATGTACGTCCCATTGATTATGATGATGATGTACGTCCCGTGGATCTTGATGATGATTATAATGTACGTCCCATGAATTTTGATGATGATGTTCGTCCCATGGATCTTGATGATGATGTACGTCCCGTGGATCTTGATGATGATGTACGTCCCGTGGATCTTGATGATGATGATGTACGTCCCGTGGATTTTGATGATGATGATGTACGTGCCATTGATTTTGATTATGTACGTCCCTTAGATTTTGATGATGATGATGATGTACGTCCCATTGATTTTGTTGATGATGATGTACGTCCCATGGATTTTGATGATGTACGTCCCATTGATTTTGATGATGATGATGTACGTCCCATGGGTTTTGATGATGATGATATACGTCACATGGATTTTGATAATGATGATGATGTACGTCCCATGTATTGTGATGATGATGATGTACGTCCCATTAATTTTGATGATGTGCGTCCCTTGGATTTTGATTATGATGATGATGTACGTCCCATGGATTTTGATAATGATGATGTACGTCCCGTGAATTTTGATGGTGATGACGTACGTCCCATTGATTTTTATGATGTACGTCCCTTGGATTTTGATTATGATGATGTACGTCCCATGGATTTTGATTATGATGATGTACGTCACGTGAATTTTGATGATGATGATGTACGTCCCATTGATTTTGATGATGTACGTCCCATGAATTTTGATGATGATTATATACGTCCCATGGATTTTGATGATGATGATGTACGTCCCATGGATTTTGATGATGATGATGTACGTCCCGTGGATTTTGATGATGATGATGTACGTCCCATGTATTTTGATGATGATGATGTACGTTCCATGTATTTTGATGATGATGATGTACGTTCCATGTATTTTTATGATGATGATACGTCCCGTGAATTTTGATGATGATGATGATGATGTTGTACGTCCCATTGATTTTGATGATGTACGTCCCTTGGATTTTGATTTTGATGATGTACGTCCCTTGGATTTTGATGATGATGATGTACGTCCCATGTATTTTGATGATGATGATGTACGTTCCATGTATTTTGATGATGATGATGTACGTCCCATGGATTTTTATGATGATGATACGTCCCGTGAATTTTGATGATGATGTACGTCCCATGGATTTTGATGATGATGATGTACGTCCCGTGGATTTTGATGATGATGATGTACGTCCCATGTATTTTGATGATGATGATGTACGTTCCATGTATTTTGATGATGATGATGTACGTCCCATGTATTTTGATGATGATGATGTACGTTCCATGTATTTTGATGATGATGATACGTCCCGTGAATTTTGATGATGATGATGATGATGTTGTACGTCCCATTGATTTTGATGATGTACGTCCCTTGGATTTTGATTATGATGATGTACGTCCCATGGATTTTGATGATGATGATGTACGTCCCGTGAATGTTGATGATGATGATGTACGTCCCATTGATTTTGATGATGTACGTCCCATGAATTTTGATGATGATTATATACGTCCCATGAATTTTGATGCTGATGATGTACGTCCCATGAATTTTGATGCTGATGATGTACGTCCCATGAATTTTGATGCTGATGATGATACGTCCCATGAATTTTGATGATGATGATGATGATGTTGTACGTCCCATTGATTTTGATGCTGATGATGATGATGATGTACGTCCCTTGGATTTTGATTATGATGATGTACGTCCCATGGATTTTGATGATGATGATGTACGTCCCGTGAATGTTGATGATGATGATGTACGTCCCATTGATTTTGATGATGTACGTCCCATGAATTTTGATGATGATTATATACGTCCCATGGATTTTGATGATGATGATGTACGTCCAATGGATTTTGATGGTGATGATGTAAGTCCCATGAATTTTGATGATGATGATGTACGTCCCGTGGATTTTGATGATGATGTACGTCCCATTGATTTTGATGATGATGATGTACGTCCCTTGGATTTTGATCATGATGATGATGTACATCCCATGGATTTTTATGATGATGATGTACGTCCCATGAATTTTGATCATGATGATGTACGTCCCGTATTATACTGGTCGTATAATAAACAGGTCATGATTATCGCATTGTGGCAATTGAGAAAAGTGAAGTGTTAAGAAATTGTATACCAAACACGCGCTTTGAATTGTGAAAGTGGAACGAAATATTGACGGTGCGTCTTTGTCAAAACTCTTATCCGTAATCATTTTGCGAAAGAACTTTTTAGACTTACGACTACCGATAGCTATCCGAATTCGTAATCGTCATTGTAAAGATGCGCAAGGTCTCTATTATTAAAACAATTTGACGACGATTTCTTCCAAACTTTAAAAAGATATTGAAATCGCCACGAAGTGAGGAATCTAATGGTGTCCATTGTTTTAAGTTTCGGAAGTGGTGCCGTCATGGACTGGGGTCAGGAGAGGTAACCAGAATTGATGAATTTTTTGTTTATCGCCCATTGTTAGATAAAGACGTCTGCATGAGTCTAAGGGCCAGGGCCGTGAACTAATTCATAATTTAGGGGTAGCCTCCAGCCACGTCCCTGTGTTAATAAACCACCAATTATAGACTAAATGTAGCTTATAATACAGTGGGCACATGTGAGGTTAAAGCTGATGACACATTCAACGAAACGATGCTAAAACCATATTTACGTGTAGTATCGGCCTACTATTCTGTCCAGGGGATAGTTGTCGGTCATGAAATAACAGCCAACGATTAAAGATTAAGGGGATTAGAGAGATAATAACCCCGCCTGGCATAAAAGCCTGTATCAAATAATAAAAATTTAACGACAGTAGGCATTTCAGCGAACAACAACACTTATGAAGTGTATATAATATACCAGTACTACATTGTAATTATATCATATACTATGGTGGTGACAAATACCCGTCATTAAACTGTGTAATAATTTAACATTTGGCGTATGAGACAGTGTGTCAACTGGTGAAATGTTCCTTTGACTGCGTGTGTCTAGTTGAAGATAATGGATTCTACACATGACTCTTTAACTTGGCAAAATACAACCGCGAATACAACAACACCAACTACCGGTAACTTTCCTGTGAATTCATCGGAATTATTTCTTGAATACAGAATCGGAGAATGGTTATTTTTGATATGTCCACCCATTCTGTTGGTTGCTGGAATGGTAGGAAACAGTATCGCGATTCTTGTTCTCACGCGGAAGGATATGAATCAGGGAACTATGTCGGTTTATTTAGTGACACTGGCAGTTGTTGATCTGGGTGTTCTGATTACCGGTTTACTCCGATACAGCGGTGTAGCTATATTTCATCTGGACATTCGGACTTTATCGGATGCTTCGTGTAAAGTACACGTGTTCGCGACATATTTCCTTGGCGATTTGTCGGGATGGATACTTGTTTCCATAACAACAGAAAGGGCTTTGGCGATCCGCTATCCGCGAGCGTGGAACTTCACAAAGAGAAAAGCGGCACTTACATTAATATCTATCGGAATTGCATTGTTTCTGTTGAATGCACATTTATTATACGGAACTAGTTTGATCAGTGACGGCACAGCATCCTCATTATCTTCTTGCTGGTGGACAAACTCTAAAGAGTATCTCTTGTTTATGAAATTCTGGGTATGGCTTGATCTGTGTTTATACTCCATCCTGCCATTTGCGTGTCTTTTCGTCGGAAATGCGGTCATCATCGGTGAAATTAAAACTAGCCTGAAACGCATGGCTCGTTTCAAAACAAGAGCAGACGACAAAGAAAATAGTTCGTCGCATACGTTGAGTAAGATGCTTGTGGCCATGAGTGTTTTGTTCCTTCTCTGTTCGTTGCCTATATCCGTCTATTCTATAGTTTTAGAGATATATCCTGAGTGGCTTAGCGGTCCACACGGAGGAGCTCGTAATCATCTGTTCTACATCGCATGTGCGGTACTCATGCATGTCAACAACACGGTGAATTTTTATCTTTATTGTCTCAGCGGAGCCAAGTTCAAAAGGGAACTCATGAAGATGTTACGATGCACGGAGCATACAATATCACAGCCTCAGACAAAGACAATATTAAACTCACCGAGATCTGAAATCACAGACAACGGGACGGAACTTTTTACAGTAAATGTTAGCGACAACGACACACATGTATAGTGTTGTGGAAATAGTCTGTGTCCACTCTTTAATGCATTATCTGATTTCAACCGCTAGGATGGGGTTCTTTAGCTTAAAGGTATTCAATCCGATCAGACGCACCTAAATTACTATTTCTTTTGCTTCGGGGGTAAAAAATATTTGATGCGAGTCGAGGAACCCACCCATCAAAGGTCAGAGTAATTAGATATGATTTTTGAAGTTTGTTATTTCTCGAGATGTGTAATAATATGTGGCCCAGAAACACGTGGTCTCGAACAAAATTACGGATGAAGATGGATAACTCTAAAATCAGGTAATACGGTCAAATTTCGTGATAATACGGCCATATTTTGTTGTTGAACAAAATGTTGATAAATAAGAGGTTTTGGGAAATTTGATACCATAGTTGACAGTGGTTAGCATTATCTTTTAATCGATTCTGATAACTAAAGCGTATTCTGTTGTTGTTGTTGTATCTTGATGGAATGCGGACCGTCGGATTGAGTACCTTTAAATATATGTATTCTCTATCAACTTACAAAGTCACTATTTACATCCAATATAGTAATGATATAGTATGGTATGGCGATAAGCTAAACAGGTGTTGCTGCCATCTCTCATGGATAGAATAATATGGATATGCGGATGATAGCTAGAAGTGACACGAATACATATACTACAGTAATGCCCAAAGTAATTGACCACTTAACCACAGCAGAATTATGGGTAATTTTTCAGGATTTAGTCGGAAATATGGCTTGTTGCGATTCATCGAAAAGCTCTCGGCGAGAAAAATTACCCATAATTCTGCTGTGGTTAAGTGGTCAATTACTTTGGGCATTACTGTATTTGTGATTGTTATATAGTGTTTAGAAATCGTTTTTATTTTGTTTTTTGTTTGTGGTGCAGCCGTGCATCCAAAATATTTAAAACATCAAGGAAAGAAAAAAAAATTGGTGTTGGTGAAAAAACACTTTTCGGCTCTTCCGACACCCATGCACTTACCCCCATATATGTGGCTGAAATTCATTTCCGACCCCACCTAAGGCAGGGTTATTTTTTTTTTCTAAGTTCTTTATTCCAAGATATCAAAATGGTCCTTTTTTCCGAAATAATGTTATGTCTAGGCGGTGCTGGAGGTGTTCGTCGCACATCCGTGAGTGTGGGGAGAGATTTGTGCAACCATCATTTTCTTATGGGAAAATTACTCTAGTTTTCCATTTCAGAGGACGCCGAACCGGGTGACAAAATATTTATTTTCGCTGTTTCATATGGTACCTTACCGAAAAATGGACATATTTTCAGCGGTTGACAGGCAATAAACTGGTTACACCGTGAATATCCGACACCAGAAATTATGCAGTAATTTTACCAATGTTGTCCTCTTGATAGTATACCACTTTATCAATTTCATTTATAATATGCGTAATAATTTTGACAAAGTCACTCTCTGAATACGTTCGCTATACGACGGCCTTGGTGGATTATCGACGATGAGTTGAACAGTTCAATGCGCACGGAGTACTGTTCATTGATAGCGCGTTTCTGTACGGGAAAATCTCAATACTGAGAGCTAAACGCCTCTTAGTTAATACACCCTCTTAAAATGTTCGTGAGTCATCAATGTGTTCCTGAAGGGATAGTACAGACGAAGAACGGGTGGGAATTTGTATGGCAATTGTCACCGCATCCACACACAATCAGACGTAAACGTTAGATGCTCGTGAACTACAAATTACAATTCAGAATATATTTACTGTCGTGCGAAATGGCGCTGTGGCCTTCCAGAAAGAAACAACTTTGCAGCCCAGAAATCGACACATGCTGGTGTTTTTTTCGGTAAAGGTCAACAAACGAGATAAATACGATGGACTAACTATACTATTTAGATGAAATAACTTGTATCAGATCCCCTGGTATATTCGCTATACAATGAAATGATTGTGCTAAAACGTCAGGCAAGTGTTTTTAAGGAGATCAATTGTTCCAGCTTGACTTGAAATTTATTTGCTATCCATAATATACAAAAGAGTTAGGGCAATTTGTTTTTGCAACTTATTAAGTCCTCCCCAATACCCCAGCTCCCCGGAACTCCCATACAATTAAAATAAGGAGGGTGGTAATTCCTCTACTGCACGGGCTACACATTTGGCTCCTCCCAATTATCATTTCAATGTAAACTTAGGATAGAACTAAGAAAACAAAGAGAAAAATATATAATTCCGCATCCAGCATAATTATGGAAATAGTGGAACAATGAATGGACTTTACATTAACTTGTGAACTAAAATGTTTAAAACGTTATTTTCCGTTATGTAATCCGGGAACTAAGAGCCGTATTGTTCGTTTTTTGTTGATACAATAAAAAAAGCTCGAGCCATATTAGAGCATATATATAATACAGTTGAAATATGCCTTTTAAACGTGAGTATTAATACCCAAAAATTTCAAGGATGGTTTTTCATATGTATTCCCTACTCTGTTTAGTTCGATATAGACATCTGCATGAGTCTAATAATATTGTGTGGTTAAAAGTTGCCAGAGCAGTGCCAAGGCCGGTAAATCTATATGTCCTAATTTAGGGAGAGTCACGTCCTTGTGTGAATTAACCATCTACTCTAAGACTAAATGCAGCTCGTAATGCAGTGGACACATGCGCTACTAAAGCTGATGACATCATTCGATACGCGGAGTAGTAAATTCGGGGGGCTGACACAGTGATTCTCGGATGGACCGAGTGGTCATCCCCTTAACCCCTCATTTTTAGCTTATATTATACAGTCGTTAAATTTTTTTATTTTTTTTTTAGCAGTTTTGTGTTGTTGTCCCATTATTTCCGGTGTGACTAATTACGGCCCGGGCAAGCCATCCCATCCCCTTGAAATCCTTAAAAAATCGATTTTTACAGAATTCAGTATAAAATTTCACCAAAAATCATAAATTTTATCCTAGTCACATTTCAACAAGAAATGAGCAGAACTGCACAGTGTAAGTGATGCATACCATTACTCGTGACCATATTAACCCAATGGAATAAAAATTGTTAGTATTCAATGTACTTACGGCATAATATCCAATTTTATACATCAACCACAACATGTTTACAAGCGATTGTATGGCACACTGGGACCATATTTACCATTTTCCATATTTTGGCCGCCATTTTGACAGCCATTTTTAGCCAAAGTGACAATTTTGATTCCATTGGGTTAATATGGTCACAAGTAATGGTATGCATCACTTACATTGTGCAGTTCTGCTCATTTCTTGTTGAAATGTGACTAGGATAAACATTTTGATTTTTGGTGAAATTTTATACTGAATTCTGTAAAAATCGATTTTTTAAGGATTTCAAGAGGATGGAACCCCATGAATGACATATTTAATTACTACAATGATCAGTTAATATAAACATCACAAAATAAAGTCAAATTCTCAACCAGTTCCAAACAGCTGAAACTGATATAGAATATATTAGTGAAAAAATGTCAAATTTTCTACTTACGGCTGCCATTTTGAGGGTCATTTTGGACGGGGAGGTTCCAATTTTGGCCTAAAATGTATCAGTATATCTCACAGAGTCATACTTACTGTATATGCCTAATATTTAATTGCATATTCCATGATAAGAGTAAGTGCGACATTTAGTAAATTATATAATTATGAAACGCTCTTTAAATTCGGGAAATCCCTTAAAAGAGGGGCTAAAGTGAAATTTCAGCGTGGTTCCATACCTAATATCAATTAGTATGTGAATATGTACATATGTGCAAAATTTCATACTTTAATCATAAAGTGAACAATTTTGTTACTAGTCTATTCCACTATTTAGCCAATATCGGAATTTAAAGGGTTAATAAAACCGGCGGTGGATAACACAGCAAACAAACGTTCGCAACCTATACTTAGCATGTATCCCACTACCATAAGGCATCATATTATGTTGTCCACGGGCCCATGGGGCTGCCCGGGCTCTCCTGTGTTCTTCTGGTGCATATCGTCATTTAAGGGGTTAATGAAGCCGGTCGTGAACGAGATGGCGAGTCAATATTCACATTATACCTTTAGTAAGTGCCTCGCTACCATTAGTCATCAATATATAATCTAATCGGGTCGCTGTGTGCCCGGACGGTCCCGGGTTTTGTTTTAGTCAATATCGGCATTTAAAGTGTTAATAAACCCGCCGGTGGATGACACAGCAAGTCAATTTTCATAATCTATGCTTATTTTGTATCCTACTACCATAATCCATCACATTACTTTGCCCGCGGGCCCATGGGGCTGCCCGGGCCCGCCCGGGCTTGCCCGGGCAGTAATTAGTCACACCCTATCCATGCAATTCACAGGCGTATATAAAGGATCTGACATAATTATTGTAGATCTTGTCCCGTAAAACTGATAAGGAATCAATTCGACTGTACAAATCACCATAGCAACAGCGTATACACAGAAACAAATTATTTGGAATGTGGTCAGCATCTTGAAATAATTTTTGACACTGAGAGATCTGTGTGGATATTCGCTCGATTAAACAACTGTTCCTGATATTACATTCAAGATAATGATATTGGAACCTATAGAACTGTTGATGTTGTAATCCAAATATGATCGATATGTATACTTCTTAATAAAGTTTTAGTTTTCAATTTACAACACAACACATTAAGTTCCTGTGTGAGGATTTACATGCAATTGTGTCCAATTGGTTGGGTATATAAGCACAATGACATGGTATGTAATCAAAATTGTCACTTTGGCTAAAAATGGCTGTCAAAATGGCGGCCAAAATATGGAAAATGGTAAATATGGTCCCAGTGTGCCATACAATCGCTTGTAAAAATGTTGTGGTTGATGTATAAAATTGGATATTATGCCGTAAGTACATTGAATACTAACAATTTTTATTCCATTGGGTTAATATGGTCACAAGTAATGGTATGCATCACTTACACTGTGCAGTTCTGCTCATTTCTTGTTGAAATGTGACTAGGATAAAATTTATGATTTTTGGTGAAATTTTATACTGAATTCTGTAAAAATCGATTTTTTAAGGATTTCAAGGGGATGGGATGGCTTGCCAGGGCAGTAATTAGTCACACCGGAAATAATGGGACAACAACACAAAACTGCTAAAAAAAATGGTATGTAACAGCAACGTCATTGCTCATCCCAGTATTTTCCACGAATCTAGTACATATAATAAGTGCAACATGGACTAATATCCCTTCATTGATTGGAACTTCCTGAAATTTTGCGAAAACCCTGTGCCAATGCATTATTTTATATATGCTTGTCTTCCACCGAGCGACTCGCATATATAAGAGAATGCATTGGCCTAACAACATTTCCCTTCACCTTGTAAGCCAGTGCATTCTCTTATATATGCGAGGCTCCCTATGTAAGACTCGCATATATAATATAATGCACTGGCACAGGGTATTTAATTCTACACCAGCGCAGCTCCAGTCATGAAAGGGTTAATCTGCAACCATAGATACATTTAATTATATATAAGTACATCAGTCGCGCTAATTTGTACCAACTCTACAACACTTGTACACATTTAATTATGCCACTTCAATTCGATTGAAGGCCTATCGACGAACGGTTTGGATATATCCAGAAAAGAACTGCAAGATATTTTCAATACAGAATTCCTCTGCGCCTAACCAGCGAAAGCTCTTGACTTTCACATATCACAAAGCATCTTGGTTCCAAAATGTGACCCTTGAATCTGACCGAAATGTTGAAGTGGGGAATGCCGATTTGCGCCCCTCCCGGATTGGAACCATAAGTTTCCCAACTTATAGATATGTCCTACATAATATATCACTATGACTTGATGAAGATTGTCATATAAGTTCACAAAAGTAGGAAAATATTACATTTTTTATACCCCTCCATTATATACTCCTTGGACATTCAAATGATCAGAAGAATTTAACCTACGTTTGGCCTGAAATTTCCAACATTAAGTTGTATCAGTCATTAAATTTCAAACTTTTATAACTTTGACTACAGTCAGGACTGAACCCCATAATCCCTTGTCGCCACGTCCATGACACAAGTGTCCTTTGTCAGTCAGTGCATGTCGTCGATCGATATATAAACAACATGTAGATGACTCCTATTTCGTGTGTATCGCCGTCATTTTGACCACCGATAACTGAATAACTGAATAGCTATGCGTAAAGGTATGTAGTTCACAAATCAAATCAAATTTCGTGATAATACGGCCATATTTTGTTGTTGAACAAAATGTTGATAAATAAGAGGTTTTGGGAAATTTGATACCATAGTTGACAGTGGTTAGCATTATCTTTTAATCGATTCTGATAACTAAAGCGTATTCTGTTGTTGTTGTTGTATCTTGATGGAATGCGGACCGTCGGATTGAGTACCTTTAAATATATGTATTCTCTATCAACTTACAAAGTCACTATTTACATCCAATATAGTAATGATATAGTATGGTATGGCGATAAGCTAAACACGTGTTGCTGCCATCTCTCATAGATAGGATAATATGGATATGCGGATGATAGCTAGAAGTGACACGAATACATATACTACAGTAATGCCAAAGTAATTGACCACTTAACCACAGCAGAATTATGGGTAATTTTTCAGGATTTAGTCGGAAATATGGCTTGTTGCGATTCATCGAAAAGCTCTCGGCGAGAAAAATTACCCATAATTCTGCTGTGGTTAATTGTTCAATTACTTTGGGCATTACTGTATTTGTGATTGTTATATAGTGTTTAGAAATCGTTTTTATTTTGTTTTTTGTTTGTGGTGCAGCCGTGCATCCAAAATATTTAAAACATCAAGGAAAGACAAAAAAATTGGTGTTGGTGAAAAAACACTTTTCGGCTCTTCCGACACCCATGCACTTACCCCCATATATGTGTCTGAAATTCATTTCCGACCCCACCTAAGGCAGGGTTCTTTTTTTTCTAAGTTCTTTATTCCAAGATATCAAAATGGTCCTTTTTTCCGAAATAATGTTATGTCTAGGCGGTGCTGGAGGTGTTCGTCGCACATCCGTGAGTGTGGGGAGAGATTTGTGCAACCATCATTTTCTGATGGGAAAATTACTCTAGTTTTCCATTTCAGAGGACGCCGAACCGGGTGACAAAATATTTATTTTCGCTGTTTCATATGGTACCTTACCGAAAAATGAACATATTTTCAGCGGTTGACAGGCAATAAACTGGTTACACCGTGTATATCCGACACCAGAAATTATGCAGTAATTTTACCAATGTTGTCCTCTTGATAGTATACCACTTTATCAATTTCATTTATAATATGCGTAATAATTTTGACAAAGTCACTCTCTGAATACGTTCGCTATACGACGGCCTTGGTGGATTATCGACGATGAGTTGAACAGTTCAATGCGCACGGAGTACTGTTCATTGATAGCGCGTTTCTGTACGGGAAAATCTCAATACTGAGAGCTAAACGCCTCTTAGTTAATACACCCTCTTAAAATGTTCGTGAGTCATCAATGTGTTCCTGAAGGGATAGTACAGACGAAGAACGGGTGGGAATTTGTATGGCAATTGTCACCGCATCCACACACAATCAGACGTAAACGTTAGTTGCTCGTGAACTACAAATTACAATTCAGAATATATTTACTGTCGTGCGAAATGGCGCTGTGGCCTTCCAGAAAGAAACAACTTTGTAGCCCAGAAATCGACACATGCTGTTGTTTTTTTCGGTAAAGGTCAACAAACGAGATAAATACGATGGACTAACTATACTATTTAGATGAAATAACTTGTATCAGATCCCCTGGTATATTCGCTATACAATGAAATGATTGTGCTAAAACGTCAGGCAAGTGTTTTTAAGGATATCAATTGTTCCAGCTTGACTTGAAATTTATTTGCTGTCCATAATATACAAAAGAGTTAGGGCAATTTGTTTTTGCAACTTATTAAGTCCTCCCCAATACCCCAGCTCCCCGGAACTCCCATAAAATTAAAATAAGGAGGGTGGTAATTCCTCTACTGCACGGGCTACACATTTGGCTCCTCCCAATTATCATTTCAATGTAAACTTAGGATAGAACTAAGAAAACAAAGAGAAAAATATATAATTCCGCATCCAGCATAATTATGGAAATAGTGGAACAATGAATGGACTTTACATTAACTTGTGAACTAAAATGTTTAAAACGTTATTTTCCGTTATGTAATCCGGGAACTAAGAGCCGTATTGTTCGTTTTTTGTTGATACAATAAAAAAAGCTCGAGCCATATTAGAGCATATATATAATACAGTTGAAATATGCCTTTTAAACGTGAGTATTAATACCCAAAAATTTCAAGGATGGTTTTTCATATGTATTCCCTACTCTGTTTAGTTCGATATAGACATCTGCATGAGTCTAATAATATTGTGTGGTTAAAAGTTGCCAGAGCAGTGCCAAGGCCGGTAAATCTATATGTCCTAATTTAGGGAGAGTCACGTCCTTGTGTGAATTAACCATCTACTCTAAGACTAAATGCAGCTCGTAATGCAGTGGACACATGCGCTACTAAAGCTGATGACATCATTCGATACGCGGAGTAGTAAATTCGGGGGGCTGACACAGTGATTCTCGGATGGACCGAGTGGTCATCCCCTTAACCCCTCATTTTTAGCTTATATTATACAGTCGTTAAATTTTTTTATTTTTTTTTTAGCAGTTTTGTGTTGTTGTCCCATTATTTCCGGTGTGACTAATTACGGCCCGGGCAAGCCATCCCATCCCCTTGAAATCCTTAAAAAATCGATTTTTACAGAATTCAGTATAAAATTTCACCAAAAATCATAAATTTTATCCTAGTCACATTTCAACAAGAAATGAGCAGAACTGCACAGTGTAAGTGATGCATACCATTACTCGTGACCATATTAACCCAATGGAATAAAAATTGTTAGTATTCAATGTACTTACGGCATAATATCCAATTTTATACATCAACCACAACATGTTTACAAGCGATTGTATGGCACACTGGGACCATATTTACCATTTTCCATATTTTGACAGCCATTTTTAGCCAAAGTGACAATTTTGATTCCATTGGGTTAATATGGTCACGAGTAATGGTACGCATCACTTACATTGTGCAGTTCTGCTCATTTCTTGTTGAAATGTGACTAGGATAAAAAATTTGATTTTTGGTGAAATTTTATACTGAATTCTGTAAAAATCGATTTTTTAAGGATTTCAAGAGGATGGAACCCCATGAATGACATATTTAATTACTACAATGATCAGTTAATATGAACATCACAAAATAAAGTCAAATTCTCAACCAGTTCCAAACAGCTGAAACTGATATAGAATATATTAGTGAAAAAATGTCAAATTTTCTACTTACGGCTGCCATTTTGAGGGTCATTTTGGACGGGGAGGTTCCAATTTTGGCCTAAAATGTATCAGTATATCTCACAGAGTCATACTTACTGTATATGCCTAATATTTAATTGCATATTCCATGATAAGAGTAAGTGCGACATTTAGTAAATTATATAATTATGAAACGCTCTTTAAATTCGGGAAATCCCTTAAAAGAGGGGCTAAAGTGAAATTTCAGCGTGGTTCCATACCTAATATCAATTAGTATGTGAATATGTACATATGTGCAAAATTTCATACTTTAATCATAAAGTGAACAATTTTGTTACTAGTCTATTCCACTATTTAGCCAATATCGGAATTTAAAGGGTTAATAAAACCGGCGGTGGATAACACAGCAAACAAACGTTCGCAACCTATACTTAGCATGTATCCCACTACCATAAGGCATCATATTATGTTGTCCACGGGCCCATGGGGCTGCCCGGGCTCTCCTGTGTTCTTCTGGTGCATATCGTCATTTAAGGGGTTAATGAAGCCGGTCGTGAACGAGA
Organism: Siphonodentalium dalli; assembly: GCA_032622095.1. Classification (NCBI taxonomy): domain Eukaryota; kingdom Metazoa; phylum Mollusca; class Scaphopoda; order Gadilida; family Siphonodentaliidae; genus Siphonodentalium; species Siphonodentalium dalli. The sequence continues at coordinate 233,020,942 of CP136063.1, forward strand.
TGGCGAGTCAATATTCACATTATACCTTTAGTAAGTGCCTCGCTACCATTAGTCATCAATATATAATCTAATCGGGTCGCTGTGTGCCCGGACGGTCCCGAGTTTTGTTTTAGTCAATATCGGCATTTAAAGTGTTAATAAACCCGCCGGTGGATGACACAGCAAGTCAATTTTCATAATCTATGCTTATTTTGTATCCTACTACCATAATCCATCACATTACTTTGCCCGCGGGCCCATGGGGCTGCCCGGGCCCGCCCGGGCTTGCCCGGGCAGTAATTAGTCACACCCTATCCATGCAATTCACAGGCGTATATAAAGGATCTGACATAATTATTGTAGATCTTGTCCCGTAAAACTGATAAGGAATCAATTCGACTGTACAAATCACCATAGCAACAGCGTATACACAGAAACAAATTATTTGGAATGTGGTCAGCATCTTGAAATAATTTTTGACACTGAGAGATCTGTGTGGATATTCGCTCGATTAAACAACTGTTCCTGATATTACATTCAAGATAATGATATTGGAACCTATAGAACTGTTGATGTTGTAATCCAAATATGATCGATATGTATACTTCTTAATAAAGTTTTAGTTTTCAATTTACAACACAACACATTAAGTTCCTGTGTGAGGATTTACATGCAATTGTGTCCAATTGGTTGGATATATAAGCACAATGACATGGTATGTAATCAAAATTGTCACTTTGGCTAAAAATGGCTGTCAAAATGGCGGCCAAAATATGGAAAATGGTAAATATAGTCCCAGTGTGCCATACAATCGCTTGTAAAAATGTTGTGGTTGATGTATAAAATTGGATATTATGCCGTAAGTACATTGAATACTAACAATTTTTATTCCATTGGGTTAATATGGTCACAAGTAATGGTATGCATCACTTACACTGTGCAGTTCTGCTCATTTCTTGTTGAAATGTGACTAGGATAAAATTTATGATTTTTGGTGAAATTTTATACTGAATTCTTTTAAGGATTTCAAGGGGATGGGATGGCTTGCCAGGGCAGTAATTAGTCACACCGGAAATAATGGGACAACAACACAAAACTGCTAAAAAAATGGTATGTAACAGCAACGTCATTGCTCATCCCAGTATTTTCCACGAATCTAGTACATATAATAAGTGCAACATGTACTAATATCCCTTCATTGATTGGAACTTCCTGAAATTTTGCGAAAACCCTGTGCCAATGCATTATTTTATATATGCTTGTCTTCCACCGAGCGACTCGCATATATAAGAGAATGCATTGGCCTAACAAAATTTTCCCTTCACCTTGTAAGCCAGTGCATTCTCTTATATATGCGAGGCTCCCTATGTAAGACTCGCATATATAATATAATGCACTGGCACAGGGTATTTAATTCTACACCAGCGCAGCTCCAGTCATGAAAGGGTTAATCTGCAACCATAGATACATTTAATTATATATAAGTACATCAGTCGCGCTAATTTGTACCAACTCTACAACACTTGTACACATTTAATTATGCCACTTCAATTCGATTGAAGGCCTATCGACGAACGGTTTGGATATATCCAGAAAAGAACTGCAAGATATTTTCAATACAGAATTCCTCTGCGCCTAACCAGCGAAAGCTCTTGACTTTCACATATCACAAAGCATCTTGGTTCCAAAATGTGACCCTTGAATCTGACCGAAATGTTGAAGTGGGGAATGCCGATTTGCGCCCCTCCCGGATTGGAACCATAAGTTTCCCAACTTATAGATATGTCCTACATAATATATCACTATGACTTGATGAAGATTGTCATTTAAGTTCACAAAAGTAGGAAAATATTACATTTTTTATACCCCTCCATTATATACTCCTTGGACATTCAAATGATCAGAAGAATTTAACCTACGTTTGGCCTGAAATTTCCAACATTAAGTTGTATCAGTCATTAAATTTCAAACTTTTTATAACTTTGACTACAGTCAGGACTGAACCCCATAATCCCTTGTCGCCACGTCCATGACACAAGTGTCCTTTGTCAGTCAGTGCATGTCGTCGATCGATATATAAACAACATGTAGATGACTCCTATTTCGTGTGTATCGCCGTCATTTTGACCACCGATAACTGAATAACTGAATAGCTATGCGTAAAGGTATGTAGTTCACAAATCTAACTCACGCTATAATAGAGAGCTTTAGACCGAAAACTTATAACTTCAAACGGCAGGCACTGACCCCATTAACAGAATGTTTGAAATGCGGATAAATATGGTCCATGTTTATTGATATACGTCGCCGTTTGACTTAACAATAGCATCCCGATCTATAGGGCGCATTTTTTTTATTTTGTCAATTTCGTTTATTACGGCGATTGTCGGGGACCAGATGTTTTCGTCACGGACGTTGACCATTGCGATATCTTCATTTGCTTTGTTCCAAGTAAAAAATGTACGTTTCAATGAAGCTTCACATAAGCAACAACTTTCATGATCTGTTCCGTTTCATCTATTGCCACCACGCCCAACATAAATAATTCTACGTCCACTTTTTGCCTGGCGATTGCCGAGGTTAACTTTCCAGGCGGAAATTGCGGATTTGACAGATTGTACATTTTGTCCTGCAAGCCACTATATAATTCATTTGAATTGACCAATCACCATAGCAACAGCCTATGCTTAGAACCAAAATATCCTGAATACAAATGAATGTGCACTTCATCCCGAAGTGCAGTCGTGATTGATATTGATAACGTCGTGACGGCTAAGTACATTGACGACAATGTAGGCAATCATTGTAAAACACGCGGGTGTGTGATTAAATGAACGGGCGGTGGCTGTATGTACCTCCTTGTAATGCTTTTAATTCCTAAATTGCTACATAATCACGAAGAATATCGATAAAGCACTTCCGCCATAATATGTCCTGCTACCACTGAAGAACAGAATCTTTTTTGCGATCTATAGAAACTGTTGTTAACTGAAACTGATGTGCTATGTCGGCCACCATTAAAGGTACGGTTGGCCGTGGCGGTGGGTATCCTGTGAAAATATTTTCACCCATCAAAAACCGCCACAAACAGAAAGAACATCAGAATGTAGACAGACTTTGTCCGTATACAAATAAGAAATATCGCATAAACAGTATGTTATTGTCATTTGTTTGACCATTGTTATGTAAACGGTACCAGCGAACTGTGCAAATCAGATATGTGCTGCGGATTTCTGGCCCGAGGAAATGTACTGTAGGCAGTGGAGAAATTACAACACACACACAAACTCTTACAAAACTGAATCGTGATCATGGCCAGCAACACGACGAACTTACATAGTCGCAATGACTCATGTCTTCGCACCAATTTAAACATTATGTGTTGGAACTCAACTGGCCTGTCGTCGGACTCTCTTTATCTAACCAATCTTCTAAACAAAAATGATCATTTCTATGATCTGATTGGTTTATATGAACACTGGTTAAGTGAAGAGGGCCTTCGCCTGCTCGATAATATTCATGACCAATATTTTAGTATCAGTAAACCTGGTCGCACATTGACGACGTCCTCTGGTGGGCAATACGTGCGTGACGGGGTTGCTCTCCTCGTTCACAAAAAGCACCGCAACTGCTTCAATGATATGCGTCTAGACCACCAACGCTAAATTGGCATAAAACTCCGCTTGGGGTATCAGGAATTCGTTTACATCGTTGAAGTATACATGCCCAACACAAATTACACGGACATAGAGTACAATGACTGCATTAATGCATTAAGTGATATCATATTCGAGTACTCTTCCCATGGAACTGTAATAATTATGGGCGATTTCAATGCCCACTTATTTTACAATCTGGAAAAAGCTCAGATTGAGTGGCCGAAACGGGCAAGTAGATGTACTGCTTTCAATTCATTTCTGGAAACTCATAAGCTAAAGTCACTCGTCACTCTGAGTGCATGCACCGGACCAAAATATTCATTTGTCCCATACAACCCTGAACACTCACAATCACTAATTGACCACATTGTCATTCCCCGGTGCAAACTTGACCTTGTGAATAGAGTAGGAATAATTGAAGATGAGGCTCTTAATACCTCAAACCACAGGCCAGTTTTCTGTTCTATGGAATTCAACTATCAGGGTAGCGCACATCTAAATGATCATAACAATATGGTCAACTGGTCAAAGGTTAATCTAGATGCATATCAAGAAGTGGTTCGGAATAAACTGCACACAGTCAATAGATGCATATCGAGCATATCCGACGTTGACGCACTATATTCGAAACTAGTCGATATTCTTCTCTCTGCTTCTAAGGAAACAGAGAAAAAGACAACTAAACGGAAGAAATTCACGAAGTCTTACTGGAATTCTGAATTGAAATGCTTGCATGGTGAAATGCGTCAACGCCGGAAATGCTGGATATCAAAGGGGCGACCCAAAACGATTGACAATCCAACATTTCGAGCATATAGAGATTCTAAACGAATATTCCGAAATCGTCACCGTACAGCAGTGTTGGATTCCCAAACAAAATCAATAGAGAACATAGAATATCTCGCTAAAAACAACCAACCCGCTTTCTGGAAAGCAATTAAACTCCCAAATAAGTGTGGTGTGAACCCTGGGTCAGAATTAAAGTTTGACAACAAAATGTGCAGGGACCCTCAAGACATTGTACTAGGTTGGAACAAATATTTTCAAAACCTGTATAGTAGGTGTCGTCATAATATCCCCTCTTTTGAATCGTCGGTGAACGACACCATTGCCCAGATAAGTGAAATGTCTGACCAAGAGCGTAGAGATAACTCACTGTGTAAGGACGTCACAGGTGCAGAACTAAGTGCTTGCATTAAACGGCTGAAGCGGAACAAAGCTAGTGGGCACACCAATATTGTAAATGAACATCTAATTCATGCACCGGATGCTCTACTTCCTGTTCTGTGTCTGCTATTCTCAAGTATGCTCAGATACGAATTTATTCCATCTAAAATGAAAATGGGAATAATAATTCCGATTTTCAAGGGTGACCCAAAGCCTGTCGACAACCCAGATAGTTACAGAGCTATAACTTTACTGCCATCAATGTATAAACTTTTTGAGATGGTTATTTTGGACAGGCTTCTTAAATGCGATGTGTTCGCCGGTTTTCCGAATTGTCTGCAGAATGGCTTCCAGAAAGGGGTTGGCTGCACAGTAACCTCATATATACTCCAAGATGTCGTCGAATATGCACATCTCAACAATTCTAAGGTATACGCCGCATTTTTGGATTCACAAAAAGCTTTTGACAGAGTATGGCACGAAGGACTACTCTATAAATTAATGCAGAAAGGCCTCGGAGGGCGTATGCTTAGAGTTGTTGCTGCCATGTACTCGGAGATCAAAAGCAAAGTGCGATATGCTGGCTATTTTTCAGAACCGTTCACCATAGAGCAAGGTACAAGACAAGGGGATGTTCTGTCCCCTTTCCTGTACCTTATCTATATAGACGACCTCCTACAGGAACTCTCATTATCACCGGAGGGCGCTCATATAGATTCAATCTCGTGTTCATGTCCGACAACTGCCGACGATGTCTGCATTCTTTCTTACTCAGAAGGTGGCTTAAAAAGTCTTCTGAATAAATGTTATAAGTACAGCAAAACGTGGAAATTTGAATACTCATTTGCTAAAAGCGAAATTATCGTCTTTGACACTCGTAAACGCTCAAACGCTCCAGCGAGAGAACATAAATGGTTTCTCGGACTGAACACTCTGAAGGAAGTCAAAGACGTTATTCACCTTGGTATCCCTCAAAATAATCGGTCTGATAGATCTCGAAATATTGACAGAGCATGTGAAATGCTAAGAAGGACATTCTTCGGTGCATGCCGATCGCCAATCACCAAATTCCTGACTCCTTCGTCTGCTCTTGAAATTTTGAAATGTGTAGTAATCCCCAAGGCATTATATGGATGTGAAATGTGGTATGGCCTGACAAATACACAAGTTCTGCAACTTGAGAGAGTCTATCGTATGTGTATAAAACATATGCAATGTCTGCCTACTAGAACAAGTACAGAACTTTCACTGTCATTACTTGGTTTAACACCACTGCATGTCGAAGTAGACCGGAAAAAACTTTTATTCTTGGGAACACTAATAAATATTCCAAACACTCATCGCGATGCTCTAAGAGTGTTTCTGTTCAATGTTCAGGGCCACCTCCTCTATAAACGGCCCCTGTCTGGCTTTGCGAAGGAAATATTCACACACCTGCACGCATATGATCTCATTGATTACCTCACAAATTTTATTGATTCTGGGTTCTTTCCATCACAGAAACAATGGAAAGAAATTGTAAAAGAGAAGATCAACAACTTCGCATATCAAGCACCATGGTGTGATTTGACAAATGAATCACTGAAATTCTTTAGGATGGTTAAATCCTATCCTATGTCGATCTGGAGAGGCTGGCTACTATGCAGGGAACACCCAAAGTACAAATCTAAAGCTCTCTATATGGCAAACATCATCTCCAGAACGACATATGACAACAACGCACTATGCAAGCACTGTGGGTGCCAATACTCTGACCTCATGTCACACATGTACCTCCATTGCTTCTCTCCGCAATTACAGAAACTCAGAAATGAATTCTGGTATAAAATCATAAACATATTCGGAATTCCTACATTTTCATTCCTGGATTTACTCTCGCCGGTAGGATTCCTCACTTATGCATGTGGATGTGGAAGTCATCCTACTCTGGAACTCATGTGTGATGAGAAACGCCTATTTATTCATTGTCTCACATTTGTGTGTGTCCTTTGCTCCATCTGACCAATGCAAAAGGTCAACCAACCTCATATAAGTGAAATTGATTTAGTTTGAATGTCACTGTTGTATTCATAAACATGTATATACCTGTACACATATCTCTCCTCCAAGGAGGCAATAAAACATCTCTCTAGAACCAAAATATCCTGAATACAAATGAATGTGCACTTCATCCCGAAGTGCAGTCGTGATTGATATTGATAACGTCGTGACGGCTAAGTACATTGACGACAATGTAGGCAATCATTGTAAAACACGCGGGTGTGTGATTAAATGAACGGGCGGTGGCTGTATGTACCTCCTTGTAATGCTTTTAATTCCTAAATTGCTACATAATCACGAAGAATATCGATAAAGCACTTCCGCCATAATATGTCCTGCTACCACTGAAGAACAGAATCTTTTTTGCGATCTATAGAAACTGTTGTTAACTGAAACTGATGTGCTATGTCGGCCACCATTAAAGGTACGGTTGGCCTTGGCGGTGGGTATCCTGTGAAAATATTTTCACCCATCAAAAACCGCCACAAACAGAAAGAACATCAGAATGTAGACAGACTTTGTCCGTATACAAATAAGAAATATCGCATAAACAGTATGTTATTGTCATTTGTTTGACCATTGTTATGTAAACAAAAACATAAAAAGTTACTTTTCTGGTGTTTGTTTATATTATGATGATAAACATAAAGAGCGTTCTTTGTTGCTGAATTCCTGATATGGAACTAATAAAGAGCGTTTATATCATTTGTGTGTGATTAGCCAGTGACACTGTGCTGTCTTCTGTAACACAATCAGGCTCTTGCTTATGTAAAATATAGTAAGTCTTTATGATAGCATGCTGTTTACGCGGTGGTCATGGTATATATGAACGTAACTGTATGCGTTTTAATGTTTGTCTGTTTACGGTGTTTGGAACAAATATGAATATTTTCGACAACTAAGGCCAACCGTGCCTTTAACCGTTTCTATGTTAAATATATTCTCCCACAAAGTGAAAACAATGTACTGTGTACATTGGGATTGTCTATTATTAACTTGGAGGTAATATAAGCAGACGACAGTTAATACGAGTACAGAATGAGTTCTGTTTGTTGGAGTGAAATGTTCAGATAATAATTGTTGTATTCCATCATTTAAGTATCGAATGCTCTGATTTTGATTGGGGCGCTATATATACGATCAACTTTAACCCACTTTAAAAAACAACTTATGTCTCCCTCCAAATTACGTAAACAAAATTTAGAAGCTCGAATGAACCATGCCCGCTTAAATACACGAGATGACATACCCCCATATATTACAATGAAAAATGATGCAGCCTAAACTATTTCAGCTCACTGAACTGAAAATATTTATATTCAGTCTGATTCATTCAAGCAGAGAGCTCGCCAATTTGCCTTCGACTAGCCATTTTCCAGCTGTTTTCGATTTCAAATAGGGAGACACCGCTGCACTTATTTATAAGAGTGTTGTGTCACAAAGTCGGTTCATTTGCAGTTTCAAGCCAGATTTCAGAGAAATGCAATATTGTATTTGAGCTGTCTCCAGAATTTGTTACCCATCGAATGTGTTAAGAAAACAAGACCTTGGATAATATAACAACATTATGTAGTCTCCTTTAAAAATTATTGAAACCATTTGCCTCCAAACAAGAACGCATCTTTTATGAAATGTGGAAACTAATAGATAACCTATTTCCTACACATACTGTCTCTAGAAAGTTGTTGGGAATTGAACATCAATGACCACATATAACTACCAAGTCAGTTGCAAGGCTGAGTCTCATATATACATGTATAATCCCATAAACAGGTCAAAAGATACTGGTAACTTAATATTCGTATCTCTCAACGGTGCCAGTGCTTGTGCTGCACCTTTTAAAAGCATATATTTACACACTAAGTGTTGTCATAACTAAATCCAGCATTCTGATTGGTCGGCGCCCACGTGGCTAGTTGCAGTTATTTCTCGGTGAAAGGGTAAGGCCTCATAACACCAAGCTAATAACACCATCGATACGTCATTAGGTTTGGAAAGACGAACGCGTAATGCTTTGGGCGCATTTTGACTCGCGCAGGATTGACTTAATACATCATCAGGTTTCAACATGAAGAGAAATTGTTCCTATTAACTTTTGCCAAGGGTGCTATTGGGTATTTTGGGCTGATCTTGTCACGATACACTTTTCGATTTAAATATATTTACAAAAGCGGCTTTTTCGCTAAATGTATATAAATATAAGGATTAACTGTCATGTGGACTATTTTTATGGAGATGTAACGGTGAGGTAAGTGGACATAACTTGTATGTAAAACCCTTCGGGTTTTACACAACTTATGTCCACTTACCTCACCGTTACATCTCCATAAAAACAGTCCACATGACAGTTAATCCTTATATGAAGCAATGTGCTTTTAATGCATTTGAAACAATTTGCATACCAAGTATGACGCGTTGAGATGAAAATACATACATTATTCTACTATTTCATACAATATTCCAAGCCTGATTGAACCTAATATAAGATGTACTGTACACATACGCCATGTACTGAGCAATGTGTCATTTTCGGATTAATTAAAAACAAATCACAGTAAAGTTTTGATATCATTTGGACACGCTTTAGTACATTGGTGGACACGCTTTAGTACATTGGTGGACACGCTTTAGTACATTGATGGATACATTTCTGTTTATATGTTCTCGTGATTGTTGCCTCTGTTCATTGCTTTTTGCATGCGAGTTTAGTAAAGTATTGTGCTAAATTTATCACGACACTATACAAGTATAGTAGTGTGCTGTATTCAACAGAGCATTACATCATATAGGACACAGTTCTCGACCAACCAGGAGGCGCCGTTTCTTGGTGAGGTGAAATACATAGTTTTTTTTGGGGTGTATGATAATGCGAATGCTATCTGAATATTTCATACCCTCAAATGTAATTATGTTCCCGATTTTTGTTTTTATATCAACACTGCCATTTGATCTCGTGATATGTTTAAATTAGATCGAGTTCGGCCCAGGGAACTTGGAACTTGATAGAAATTGTTTTCTCAGTAAACAGATAGAACTTTATGACAATATACACCCAAGTGTGGAAAGGCAACACATATATTTGTCTGTAACATTCGCATATGAAGACATAATAACAAATAGGAAATAATATAAACAAGATATATACAATAGTACATATATATACAACTATATATAAACATAATGACGGATAGCTGTTCATTTATGTAGTGACCCGCGGAACCCACTGGGTTATACATTTACGACTGATAGCATAACTCTTTGTTTAAAATACTTTAAATCAGATAATAACTGAATACTTGTTAGCGAAGAAGGATGAAGTAAACAGAACAAAAGACTTAATTAACACGACGACAAGCTTCGTATAATTATCATACAATTGGTGTAAACTTAATTAACCATACAAATTAGAAACATAAAGAAGGACATGTGAATTTGGCTGAATTTCATCAAAATTTTTCACTCTTGAAGCTAATAAATAAAATTAAAATACCAATATTGTGCCATGAAATCGGTTAACAGCCTTATCTAAATCATGAATACATTTAAAGGCATTGACCCACGTTTTGCATACGTTTAGACAAGAACTGCAAGTTATTTATAAAGGTATAAATAAAGAATATTTCTGGAAATCCAGCGAAAACTCTTGAATCCCACGTACATTTATCATTGATATTGAATATTTAACTCTTGAATCACATGTACGCGTATCATGTATATTGAATATTTAACTGTTGAAACCCATGTACACGTATCATTGATATTGAATATATAACTCTTGATTATCATGTACATGTATCATTGAATATTTAACTCTTGAATCCCATGTAATGTACATGTATGATTGACATTGAATATTTAACTCTTGAGTCACATGTAAATGTATGATTGACATTGAATATTTAACTCTTGAATCTCATGTACATATATCATTGATATTGGATATATAACTATTGAATAGCATGTACATGTATCATTGACATTGAATATTTAACTCTTGAATCACATGTACACGTATCATTGAATATTTAACTCTTGAATCACATGTACACGTATCATTGCTATTGAATATATAACTCTTGAATATCATGTACATGTATCATTGAATATTTAACTCTTGAATCACATGTACATCTATCATGTATATTGAATATTAAACTCTTGAATCACATTTACACGTATCATTGATATTGAAATATAAATCTTGAATATCATGTACATGTATCATTGAATATTTAACTCTTGAATCCCATGTACATGTATCATTGACATTGAATATTTAACTCTGGAGTCACATGTAAATGTATGATTGACATTGAATATGTAACTCTTGAATCTCATGTACATGTATCATTGATATTGCATATTTAACTCGTGAATCTCATGTACATGTATAATTGACATTTTATATTTGCATCGTAACATTTACATGTATCATTGACATTGAATATTTATATCGTAACAATGTATCATTGACATTGAATATTTATATCGTATCATGTACATATATCGTTGACCTTGACACATAAATTTAGACATCACTAGTATATCTACATTACACCATAGTAAAGCTCAATCATAACGCCATTTACATAAGTCTTCCATATTCAGTTTGGAGATCTTGGAACTTCAAGTTTTCCAAGTTCAGAATTGATTTTATACTTTTGGTCAAGAAAGCATATTTCGCACTAACTAGTCCCTGGAATATCGTCCACGACTCGTTGTGAATCAAATTTATCAAACTCGTTTCATAAAACCTTATATCCCAGTATAACTCGTTGGAGATCCTCTACTCGTATATATGGTAGCCAGCTAGGCGCGGACCGCCTCTCAGTAGGTGCACCGCGCCTCGAGCGAAGGCGCGCGGCGCCTATCGCTGATTATCATCGCGCCGATCCGCGGAGCGGTCTTCGGACCTTCGTTCGTCGTCCGTTGCTTCTACTAATTACGTCCGCGCGTTCGGTTTGATTGAATTATCGAAACTAAATGTAGCTTTAACCCTTTCAGTGCCAAGTCCGATGTTTGCATCAACCCATATTTCCTTGATCATTTTTCAAATTTACTGATTATAATAATGTGATACATTGATGGAATGAGCTCTTAGTTGTATACGTATACGTTTACATCGAGGTAGGTCGCTACTTTCACCCTTTCAGTGCCAAGTCCGATGTTTGTATCAACCCATATATATTTCCTTGATCATTTTTCAAATTTATTGATTATAATAATGTGATACATTGATGGAGTGAGCTCTTAGTTGTATACGTATACGTTTACATCGAGGTAGGTCGCTACTTTCTTACATCAGAGGATACGTTCTTACACCAGAGGATGCAAAAAGGCAAATACGTACTTAGCGTGATTAGTTATATACCAGCTATAAAATACGATTTGTATAGGCACACGCATGGTACACTTGAAGAGACACGGAAGTGACTGGAATTGGAATTCATTAGAATTTTTAAATTCTTCCGACTTGATCATCACTCTACATGCACATGTCTGATATGGCTATAATCCAATTCAAGGCAATCAGGGTTTACTAATGTAACTCTGCGCTTTATTTTCTATGTCAAGAAATATACCTAAATCGAGAGCGTTTCACCACACGGATAAAGACAATAAAGAGCGTTGTGTGATATTTTTTTCGAAATAACCAACATTGGTTTCAGTCCGATATAACAATGTATAAGGCAATCAGGCTTCTCTTATCAGTTGCAGTATATCTTATTATCTCTGTTACTAGTAGTGTTAGCACAACAAAAAGAGTTATCAATAAAGAGTGTTTTGTCATATATAAAATTGATATGTATTAACCATCAACCTTCAGTGCGGTGTAACATAGTGCATGATTTTGGTCTCTTTCTTGTATCTGAATAATTGCCTTTGATGCGATGCGATGTGTGATTTAAAATGAGATATTGGCATAGTGTGCCATCGCCTTAGTACTATCTTATCATGGGAAATAAAATATGCTGCCAAAATTAAATAAATCCTTCATAGTCATGTCAAGTCTGTATAATAAACTATAATTATGTACTTTCTGTGTCCAATTACTCAACATATATCATGAACCGAGGGTTTTTATAAATAACAGTGTATGTATGAAACATTCAATAACGTATATATATATTTTATTTTTTTTAAACTAGTAATGGCTGCGCTGGTATTTGCTAAATAACATTAATAGCTAAATTGTTGATAGTCGATTTGCAACAGCTAAAACAAACAGTATTAACTTATTTGTATTGTGCTTCTGAATGCTTCATACACATTATAGCGTTTCTTGCATATGTTCAGATTATCCGAACACCGCAATAATGACAACTTTAAAACTGATTAATGGTATCTTTTCGTAACAGCATCAGTTTGCCGTAACATCGCATAGCAGTTAATCATTATCCATCAGCACCATATCACTAGGGTGTGTTCCTAAATTTCCACCGCGGATCGATTCGGTCATGCGTTGATGGTTCTTCGTCGTTAATGACTAATAATTACGCACGTCAGTTCGCGTCAATTGATTTATCAAGACGGGTCAAACGTGCTTAAAGTGACTGTTAACGTGTGTCTCTCAATGCATGTATGTATAATCGAGTTTGGTCACTATGTTCTGACATCTGATGATATAACAGGCCGTTAAATACACAGCTGGATTAAACTTTTATACCAGCTATAAATATCAACTGTATTGATATAGTATACACGTGCATGGCAAACACAAGTATTCAGATTATAGTCTTATAAATCATTATTACAATAACAAATGTAACATTTTTTACCTATATCGTTTATTCTGTAAACAATCTTGGTACTAAGAACAAATTATCTTGAGCCATATGTAAAAGCCAAATGTAGTGAAATTAGCCGCATTTTTCAAAACACAATGCGAGAAAACATTGCGAAATGCTCAACTTCATACTAATCATATTAAATATAGTAATTAAATCATGTGCCCAAACGTCTTCGACGACGTTCCGAAACATCCAAATGCTTGGTCTGAAATAACAATTGCCGAAACCCCAGGTGCCGAAACATCCTGAAAACTAGGTGCCGAAACGTCCATGTGCCGAAATGTCCTGCACCCGGAAAAGTTACACCATGACGTTGTTCATCAATATTCGTTGAATGAAATCATACGAATGTAATGAACATTATGGAATTGACATGTCTTCTCCATATATATAGTATATCAGTCGCATCGCTCACCAAGCGTCAACAAATATATTGGTTAAATTCCGTAAAAATGTTCACGCTCCCCACTCGGCATGCATGGTATAATTATTTTCACTTTGGTGTTGGTATAGTTTATACTACGTGTAGCAGACAATAAAGACTACTCGGAAATACGTTTGGTCTAATTTATAATCTAAATTATAATTGGGATCCATTCTTTCGATGAACCGTTGTGGACGAAGTGTAATTATTGATAATCAATATAGGTTATGTGAATCCGATTTGGTCTTAGGCACGTACCGACATGATGTGGGCTGTCACACTCCGAACGAGGACCATAATTTGCATAGTTAGAAATTTCATGACTCAAATTTCAATAGTTGGAAATTAAAAGTAACAAGTGAATCGAATGATCTAAGTGTTTCAATTTCCGACTTCAAGTTCAGACTTCTATGTTTTACCGAACATTGCGTCATGGTCACTAGTCTGATAACAGCTTTAACGATATAACATTCAGCATGCATAATTGTTACCATCATATATTGTTACTTCTTGGAATTTGAATACGTGTAACTCGTATTCGCTCATCAGCCATATTCTGATTAATAGCATGTATAATGTGCATGTTCTGCACGCAGACTGTGGCGCAGTATACTCGAGACATAACATATGGATCAATGCTATGTCATGATTGTCATTCGTGTCTTTATTTACACAGTCCATGCTCTTAAACAGAATGTATGGAAACCCAAATTATGAAGCCAATATTGAAATATTGCATTACTCAAAACCAAATGCTATATAGTTGGATATGTTATTAGACCAAATTCTGCGTAGTTGGAAATTGAATGGTCTCACCCACGGTTGGATCCCTTTGGAACGTCCCTATTTGGCGGGAATACCAGGTAATATATAAACCAATTTTGATTTAAAAAACAAAAGCCAGTTACCCCAATGTGAGTGGTTTAGCTTTGTTATTTAATTACGCTAACGTATGGACATATTACCATATTTATTCTTGTCGACCACGTCCATCGATAACTTATATAGTGCGTAGAAATAACCACACGGAACATGGTGCTGTTATCCCTTACACGAACAAGTACCCTTATGATTTTTGCGATGCTTGATTAATCTGCAAGGCCAGTGTCTAGTTGAAACATTCAAAAACATATATTCTTGAACTTTATTAACGCATGCCATACTACTAGTGTTCGCGCTGCCACTTGCCAAATTTGCTAATGGCAAAAATAATTCAAATTTGGCAAAAAATAATTTCATTTGGCAAATCACTTTTTAATTCCTCTAGAAAAATTTAAAACAATATTGGTCAATCAACACCATTCATTTCAGGAAACGTACAATATAATTATATTAGTGGTGTTGTATATGGTTTACGAAAAGTGAACACCTCTATTAAGATGAAGTTAAGCTGATAGCATTAATATCGATTGGTGGTGGGATTTAGTGTGGAGGTGTTTACATAGCAAACCGGGGCCCCGGTGGTCCAGTCGGTAGAGTTCCAGCTGCATTACGCCGCCACAGACCGTCCAGCGCCGACGAAGCTGGTTCTAACCCCGTCATATAGAGGGTGACCGGAATCGTGTACCTGGGCAAGGTTGTCAGTTGCTTTCCGGTGTCTGTGGTTTCTACACGCAGTGGAACGATTTCCCGGTGAAATTAAGCCTCTGTGTGGTCTTTCCTCCACCCGTAAAATTGACAACGTCGTTTGTGGCCTAGCGCTAGAACGACTATAAACCCTAACAAACAAACAAACATAGCAAATCCTCTTGTGATGCACCCTTCTGATAAGGCAACCCTTCTATCGTGTTATTGTTTGATTATTGGTGTATTATGTGGTGATAAACTAGAGATGCGAATATAATTATTAACTACTCGCTTTTCTATCGATATCAAACGTTGTTCAAACCGCGAGTGTCAGAACATAAGACTCAAAGTTGCAGAAAATGATACTTACAAGGATAGTATTTGGCAAATTTTTAAATAATTTGGCAAACAAAAATTTCTTTTGGCGAATTATATGGCAAAGTAAATTTTGGTCCAGCGCGGACCCTGCAAACTACAAAACGTTAGAGCAGATTAGAAATTTACTCCTCCTTAAAGTCAGATAAACGCGTGAAACCAGATCCAGACCAGCGACCATAAATCGACCAACTTAGATTCCAATAATGGGGACAAGTACCGATAAGCAACCAATAAGTTTACATGTCCAATAAGTTTACCTTTCTTTGACTGAAAGCAGGCACAATGTACCAGGGACAAACAATATCCGCATAGCGTAAGTGCTGTCGACATCCAAATTGGTATATGTACTCGTGTGTATACAGCAATAAAATGTGTCTAAGATACTCCGTGTATCGGAGTTGAACATCAGCGTGAGTTTTCTAACAAACTTTAAAATGGACGTATCCATAACCAACGAACGTCTCTTGGTTGTGTAACATCAAATCAATTACCCCAAATCAAATTATATATTCGGTGTGGGCGCGTGATATCATGGCATCAAAGCCACATGGCGGCCCCAATCGTAATTCAAAGTAATTTGTCAGTTCTGTTAGGTCAGCATATGACATTTTGGTATGTGCTTTGATTAGATAAGTGATGTTACTTGGCACATGGCGGTTTGTGATTCAAAATACAGCTAATAATGTTCACTTTCGAAATTTTACCGGTACCGAAATAGGTCGATACATACATGTACACTCTGCCGTTAAATGAGCATGCCGAGTTCCCAAAAAAGACATATTGATGTAATGTAAAATACAACTTTAAACACGGTGTTTGGGTCCCAAACAAAAACAGAAAATTCCACGAGGTGGTTTAGAAAAGAGCGTTCAGTATTAGTCTATTCTAGATATCGCAGACATGAAGAACGTTTTTTCTTCACTTTTATGTATGTGAAAAGTAGAACATAGCTGTAAAACTGCTGTAGCCATGGCATGTATTGCCACAGATCACGAAGCTGACATATCAACACACCATAAAAACGATGGCCAGACTAAATACATAATATACACATTGTAATGAATCTCTCTTGGTCTAGATATATATAAGAGTTTAAATTCAGTGTGAAAGTTTGTCTATCTATCTGTCTATCTGCCCGGATTTTCTCCCTATACCGATTTCAATTACATTTGGTGTGGTGACTCGGGGTACCCTAGCGGATGTTATCACGGTGTTAGATTTAATTAACAAATTATAAAATAAATAATAAGTGAATGGAGCAGAGCTCAATTTAAAAAAAACAAAAGTGTTTTAAATAAAATATACATATTTTTTTTATCTCAAGACACATGGCGGTTTGCACTCATAAATACATCTAATAAATAATCACTTTTTAATTGTTACCGATAACGAACTGGTTTGTACTTACACGAACAACCTTTCTGCGGGCATTATATGTGTCGGGAAGAAGCATTTAATTCATACAAAATTTAACGTTTAACACGCGGTGTTTGTTCATAAGAAAGAGCGTTTATTAAAATGAAAACGTTTATCAAATGGCTGTGACCATTGATATTATTTTTCAGAGCTAGCATATGAAGCCGGTATATGGTTCGTTTTATTTGTCAATATATCGTATACCTCATTCCAAATTACGCCGAGGCGTATAGTTTTTGAGTCTGTCATGGTCATTATTTGTTTAAATAATCTCTCATTGGGGATGTTTAACATGATATGTTCTCGTAAAATAGGGCGCGCTCGTCTGACAGAGAAATACAGTGTATACAAAATGTCGAGGTCAAAGTACCGCCCGCTTAGTATGTTGAAATATGCCAAATAGTAATTGCCGGAAAGAATCTGGAACCCATTCATTAATGGCAAGCACGTGTCCGTATGTTGTAGCGAAGTCTTTTTCCTGCGAACGATGGATAAACGGCATCCCCCACTGTGTGGTGTCATCATCCGAGTCTTTAATGATAATATGTCATTCGTGACCACATTGTCACATAACACATGAGCGCATATATAGTACATTACATAAACATGATATGTGAATTAAACATATGAACATATAAACATATAAACAGGAAATACACATAGATAAATGTAGTTTGTATAACACATACAAAGCTAAACCTAGAAATCGGCAGAATATAGGACATAAATATTTGACCCCCACTGCGCTCTGTGCCAAATCATCAGGTTGTTGCACCTGTGAATCGGCGCCGTTTAAATTAGTGAGATGGATATATCTAATTACCCGCGGTGTGATGTCATTATCGAATATTCCGACTAGAGTGCTATATAATTGAGTGTCGGGTAATAAGTTAATCGCAGTCGATACCCCCCGTAGATTATCAAAAGTTTCTATCTAGGGTATTATATAACATTAATTAAAGCCATATGGTATAGTTCGCGCTTTAAAATGCATGTAATAATATTCGCTTTTGAATGTTTTGCCGGTATCGATATAGGTTGATAAAAACTCGAAATACTGTTCTAACGGGCATTTTATGCAACAGAAAGGCGCACTGGAGTAACAAAAAAATCAACTTTGAACACGGTGTTTGGGTCCCAATACAAACAACATACATATGCACGTTTATTTTACTCATATGCAAAACGTTGAAAACAGAGGTAAAACTGCTGTGACCATGCCAAGTATTTTTCAGAGAATATGAATCTGATATATAAACATTTCGTGTATTTGTCAACCTATTTTATACTCCTTCTTGTCAACAGTTAATCACATCTCTGTCACCACATCACAACATCAACGACTTATTTGATAACTCAATAAAGACATAACTATTTAACGATAATACTCGCAGCAAACTCCCCAGAAATAGCAACAGACGTGATCACCCACGCAACAAGCTTAGAACATACAGAACGTTCAAAACAATCACTTCTTTGAATCTTGACATCATTTCCACCCCCAAACAACGAGAATCCCTCACGAAATTCAGAATTAGTTGTCACACACTGGGCATTGAGCGCGGACGCTATTTCGATTTCGATGAAGCAGACAGCAAATGTGAAACCTGCAACCAAATTGATAATGAGGAGCACTTTCTCCTCCATTGTACCTCACTGTCCGACGAGCGCGCCATATTTCACGAGAAACTAATACCTGATCTCCTAACCACCCCTAACGAGACGTTACCCACAGACCCAACAACTCTACAGGCACTGGCATATTTCGTCCACTGTGGACTGAAAAAGAAAGGTGTTTGGCGATCAAGTGACGAACTGGTTAATCGAGTACAACAAAAAAGGAACACTGCCCTATCAGTAAAATGTACATTAACATAGAATAACATTATTATGTATTTGTTGCTACTTATTTTGTTCCATGCATATTCGATGTTCTTGTCCTGTTATTCTATGTTAATGTAAATTTGACCATACATGGTGTAACGTACTAATAAACTTGATTGATAGAGTGATCTAAATTGCGTAAACAACACTTGGAAGCTCGGGCGATCCATGTCCGTTTATACATGTATATATATTCACCAGCGAATATGGAACAATTAATATTGTATATCTTTGGAAGTGTTTTCGTCTCCCATTTGTATACAACGTCATATGGGCAAATCTTGTAATCTGATGGTATATCGGGTTTATAGCAGACAATTTCAATTGAATTTTAATGGTCAATGACTGAGCACTGGCACTAACGTGGTAAACGAGGCTTTGGTGCGTTGATCTATTCAAAGGCTCAATTAAAGACATATTATGTACTTGTTCGGGTGTGTTAAATTGATAAGTTAGTATGCAGGCGCTATGCCAACTAAAGGAATATTACATTCTACTAACATCGCTAAAAATTTGAACCAAATTGGCCGTAGCACTCCAAAGAAAACATCGTCATAACTACGCTCAATTGTAAATATTTACTACTCGATTCGGGACGAATCTATAGGCGACAAACTAACGAAAACAATTTCGCCATCGAGAGTCACTGCATTTAATTAATATATAAGAATGACGGTGTGTGCTGTGACGTTTGCTACACTATTTGTAAAAAAAAATACTACATTGAACAGATTATTCTCCATTTCTATGTTATCACCATACCGGAGTGTTTTACATCACTTTAATACAAATAGTAAAATGTGTGCATATGACTTGCTTGAAACGATTAACATTTGGATGTTTTTTGTGTGTATTTCTTGACCACCATATGATGCATTCTTCCTAAATGTTATATGTACCAAAATGTTATATGTACCAAGCCTCTACCAATTACTGGTCAATTGTTTTGAACATTAGTACATATATTTACCACTATGGTAACTTATACACATGCAAATGCGAGCTTTGTTGGATTTTGTTCAGTAAAGCTATCCTCATTGTTCAACTTAGATATAATGATCGGCAACATGCATGTACTGAATTGTGTCTAAGTTTGGACTTCTTCGTTTCCAATTGATCTTTAAAACTTGACACAATATGCTTGCTATATGCAATTGACGGGAGCCTGTCCGCATATGAATATGAACTCGGTCTGCATGGTGTAATTTGTTTTCGTATAGTGTTATGGCTATCCTTAAATCCACATATCGATTTATATATATACGGTCCGCATTATGACACATGCGCTTGTACTCACGCTGGTATAGTGGTAAAGTTCTTGTTATTACATCAGACCAAATCCCCTAAATACAATTTTAATACATTGGCGCGGGCTACAGGTCGTACTGTTCGTCTGATCATTATGAAATTTGTCATGGATGTTAATATTGACATGTAGATGGGAAATGAGTCATTTTGGGGTCGTTCGGCCAAAAAACATGGCCGCTGGCAGCCATCTTGGATTTTACTCTTTTGCATGACTAAATCCTTTGGCGCGGGCTACAGGTCATAGTTTTGATCAGAACTTCATGAAATTTGTCATGGATGTTAACAATGACATGTAGATGGGAAAGAGTGATTTTGGGGTTGTTCGGCCAAAAAACATGGCCGCCAGCAGCCATCATGGATTTTATTCTTTGCATGACTAAATCCTTTGGCGCGGGCTACAGGTCATACCTATGGTCTGATCTTTATGAATTTTATCATGAATGTTGACATTGACATGTAGATGGGAACGAGTCATTTTGGGGTCATTCGGCCAAAAAACATGGCCGCTGGTGGCCATTTTGGATTTCAAAATTCAATCCATTGGCGCGGGCTACAGGTCGTGCTGTTCGTCTGATCATCATGAAATTTGTCATGGATGTTAATATTGACATGTAGATGGGAACGAGTGATTTTGGGGTCGTTCAGCCAAAAAACATGGCCACCAGCAGCCATCTTGGATTTTACTTTTTGCATGACTAAATCCTTTGGCGCGTGTTACAGGTCGTACCTTTGGTCTGACCTTTATGAAATTTGCCATGAATATTGATATTGACATGTATATGGGAACGAGTCATTTTGGGGTCATACGGCCAAAAAACATGGCCGCTGGCAGCCATCTTTGATTTCAAAATTCAATCCATTGGCACGGGCTACAGGTCGTACTGTTTGTCTGATCATCATGATATTTATCATGGATGTTAAAATTAACATGTAGATGGGATCGAGTCATTTTGGGGTCGTTTGGCTAAAAAACATGTCCGCCAGCAGCCATATTGGATTTTACTCTTTGCATGAATAAATCCTTTGGTGCGGGCTACAGGTCGTAGCTTTGGTCGGAACTTCATGAAATTTGTCATGTATGTTAACAATGATATGTAGATGGGAAACGAGTCATTTTGGTGTCGTTCAGCCGAAAAAACAAGGCCGCCAGCAGCCATCTTGGATTTTACTCTTTGCATGACTAAATCCATTGGCACAGGCTACAGGTCATACCTTTGATCAGATCATTATGAGATTTGTAAAGGCTGTAGATGGGAACAAGTCATTTTGGGGTAATTCGGAAAAAAACATGGCTGCCGGTGGCCATTTTAGAATTTACTCTTTGCATCAATAAATCCTTTGGTACACCATAATAACCACATCCCTGATCCGATCATTATGAAACCTGTTATGAATGTTGATATTGACATGTACATCTAGTCTTACTTAGACATTTCAATTAGCACTTTTCCTATTCCTCCATTTACTGTCGACCATTAAATTATTCCCCTACCTAAGTTGAGCTACAGTGTCATTGACACTTTCATTTTACTTAGAATCTTGTAATTTTCTGGTTTCCGGATGATAACTTCAGTTTGTGTGATCATATCTGAACCAAATTTGGTATGTGAGTTTATCAGCCCTATGTACAGGTCAAGTTCTTATATGGGTATGCTCTGCCTATTTTTGCGAGAGTTGTGGCCCTTTTTCGACTTGTTTTACTTAGAAAATTTCTCACTTTTTCGGTTTCCGGATTATATCTCAAGTTTGGATCCTTTAATTGCAAATACCGTTTTTATGTGGATCAGTCATATCAAGATACAGGTCGAGTTCGAATATGGGTTTGCTCCGCCCATTTTGCGAGAGTTATGGCCCCTTTTGTCCGGCGACCCAACGGGTTCGGAGGACTATTATAATCAGCACGTCCATGCGTGCGTCCATCCATCCGTGCGTCCGTCCGTCCGAGGTTTCCGGATGATAACTTTAGTTAGAGTGAACCAAATTAAATTAAATTTGGTATGTGGGTTTACTAGCAGAAGAGACACGTCAAGTTCGAATTATGGTTCCGTCCGCCAATTTTCACCAGAGTTATGCCCCTTTTTTGTCCGCCGACCCAACGGGTTCGGAGGACTATTATAATCAACCTGTCCGTCCTTCCGTGCGTCCGAGGTTTCTGGATGGTAACTTTAGTTAGAGTGAACCAAATTAAATTAAATTTGGTATGTGGGTTTACAAGCAGAAAGGACAGGCCAAGTTCGAATTATGGTTCCGTCCGCCAATTTTCACCAGAGTTATGCCCCTTTTTCGACTTAGAATTTGACCGTCTGTTAGCATTTTTGGTTTCCGACCGATAACTCCAGTTTGGATTATTTGATATGAGCCAAAGTTGGTATGTGTATTTCCCAGATAAAGATACAGGCCAAGTTCGAATATGGGTTCCATCCAATTATTTTCACCAGAGTTATGCCCCTTTTTCGACTTAGAATTTGACCATCTGTTAACATTTTTGGTTTCCGACCGATAACTCCAGTTTGGATTATTTGATCTGAACCAAAGTTGGTATGTGTATTTCCCAGTTAAAGATACAGGCCAAGTTCGAATATGGGTTCCGCCCAATTATTTTTACATGAGTTACGGCCCTTTTTCGACTTAGAATTTGACCGTCTGTTACATTTTTGGTTTCCGACCGATAACTCCAGTTTGGATTATTTGATCTGAACCAAAGTTGGTATGTGTATTTCCCAGCTAAAGATACAGACCAAGTTCGAATATGGATGATAACTTCAGTTTGTGTGATCATATCTGAACCAAATTTGGTATGTGCGTTTATCAGCCCTATATACAGGTCATGTTCTTATATGGGTAGGCTCCGTATTTTTGCGAGAGTTGTGGCCCTTTTTCGACTTGTTTTACTTTGAAAATTTCTCACTTTTTCGGTTTCCGGATGATATCTCATGTTTGGATCCTTTAATTGCAAATACCGTTTTTATGAGGATCAGTCATATCAAGATACAGGTCAAGTTAGAATTTGATTTTTATCAGAGTTATGGGCTTTTCGACTTAGAAAATTCAATTTTTCTTGTAATTTTCTTCATTTTGTGCCAATTTGACGTTATATGTTTACTTTAAGAGTTTTTGTAAGATTTGGTTATTTGTAAGCATGTCATATACTTCTACAAAGCCTCCGCTCCAAATAAAGCCACCGGTTCGGGAGACACTGTGGCCGAGCGGCCTTTTATTAGACTTAGATTTTACCTGATATGCGGTTTCCAGATGATAACTTTAGATTGAATCAAGTGAACTGAACCAAATTTGGTATACAGATCAAGTTCAAATATTATTTCATCTTGAGTCAAAGGTTTCAAACAAATGATTTAAACCTTGCCCCACTCTTGCATATTATGCCACGCCCCGAAGACGTGCTCTTGTTTTTGCTTTATTATCTGCTCCATGAAAAACATTGCAGGAAGCAGAAAATAGTAGAGCATGTAAAAAATAATGATAGAAGGAAGAAGCTACATGCCGCGACCTCCCGATTGGCATTTAATCGTCATTGTCCTCATTGACATCATCCACCAGCAATGTAATCATGATCTTCAACACCACAATCATCATCACCACTATCATGATCACCATCGTCATGACCATCATCATCATCACCATCATCATCATCACCACCACTATCATCATCATCACCATCATCACCACCATGACCATCATTATCACCATCATCATCATAACCATTATCAAAAGTACCTTCATAGTCACCCTCGATATCATCGTCGTCATCAGCAGGGGTCATATAAGCCAAGGTCCATATTAACCGGGGCCTGTATGAGCCAGGTTCTGTAACAGACACTGGTCCGTCAAAACCAGTGTCGCTATCCAGTATCCATATCAGCCTCATACCTTCAAAACATACTTGGAAAATTATCAATAGATATTGTCTTCATGAAATATTAAGATGACGGAATCTATTATTCACCATATATACTTCATTCATGTTTGAAAAGCAAACAATTTCATAATTTAAATATTACTTTTCTTTTGCCAATCGGACATATATTAATTAGATATGACATTTTTGTCCAAAATAGAATGTTATCAAACTAGACTTATATCGTCCTTAAACCGATAAATATCGATTTGCGGCATCTCAAATCAGAGTAATATGGCTTTACATCATGCCAAAAATCAACTTCACTGCTATAAAATAATGTGTAGGTATCCATTTTTGCGACATCACTCATATGAAAGAGTTGCCAGTTAATAAGAGGCGATCTAATTAATAAATAGAAAATTACTCGGTTGGTTTGATATTATTGACCTGATAGCGGGCCTAATATCAAACAAACCAAGAAATATCCTCTAATTATAGCAAAAGTTTCTCAAACTTGGTCGTCTTGAAATAATTTTGGTGACAGAAATGTAGCTAGATGTGTGGCTTGAAGGAAAAGAGGAACTTAAATTAGATGGTATGCTTTAAATTTTTCATGTATTTTCTCAGTTGTTCACATAACTGATGTTCATTCTTCATAACATGTGAAAACAGAAATGGCAGCCTTTATCCGGTGAATATTAGTTTGTAGAATTTCCATAAATAATACATTTTTTAGGAAAAATAATTTTACCATTTATTGATTCTCAGATCTCACCATCGCGCGTCAACAAATCTCTTTAAAGCCTCTATTGACAAGAACCGCATTCCCTGGGATCTATTGTTCAAGAAAGTTGAGTCCCTCACAAGTTCAACAGCGGAAACTCCCCATTCATCTCCCATTCATGCACCTTATATATTAGGCTGATGGTACAATATTGTGCTCTGCACACTACAAATTTAAGAGTTTAAGCATTAATTTCCAAAGCTGTTGATCTTTGACCAAATACTTCTGCGCAATCAATGTGTCGCCTGAGAGCGATACTGTTCCAAGGGAATCGACAGGGCATGAACTTTATCATGGGCCTGAAGGCTAGACGATTGGGCCAAACGTGGATTGTCTATATACCAATATCATAATGATACATAATGCATCTCGACCCTGATCATAGTGCTACATATCAGTTCAGTTCAGAACTAAACTGTTGCACAGCAATCAATTGTTCAGTATCACACTGTTATGTACCCACATATAACACAATTCACAGGTCCAACAAGCCATTGTTCAGTATCACACTGTTGTGTACCCACATATAACACGATTCACAGGCCCAACAGGCCATTGTTCAGTATCACACGGTTATGTACCCACATATAACATGATTCACAGGTCCGACAAGCTATTGTTCAGTATCACACGGTTATGTACCCACATATAACATGATTCACAGGTCCGACAAGCTATTGTTCAGTATCACACTGTTATGTACCCACATATAACACAATACACAGGTCCATCAAGCCATTGTTCAGTATATCACACTGTTATGTTCCCACATATAACACGATTCACAGGTCCGACAAGCCATTGTTCAGTACCACACTGTTATGTACCCACATATAACATAATTCACAGGTCCAACAAGCCATTGTTTAGTATCACACAGTTGTGTACCCACATATAACACAATTCACAGGTCCAACAAGCCATTGTTCAGTATCACACTGTTGTGTACCCACATATAACACGACTCACAGGTCCAACAAGCCATTGTTCAGTATCACACTGTTATGTACCCACATATAACACGATTCACAGGTCTGACAGGCCATTGTTCAGTATCACACTGTTATGTAGTAACCACATATAACACAATTCACAGGTCCGACAGGCCATTGTTCCGTATCACACTGTTATGTACCCACATATAACACAATTCACAGGTCCGACAAGACATTGTTCAGTATCACACTGTTATGTACCCACATATAACACAATTCACAGGTCCGACAGGCCATTGTTCAGTATCACACTGTTATGTACCCACATATAACACAATTCACAGGTCCGACAGGCCATTGTTCGGTATCACACTGTTATGTACCCACATATAACACAATTCACAGGTCCGACAAGCCATTGTTCAGTATCACACTGTTATGTAGTATGTACCCACATATAACACAATTCATCTGGCGGGTCTGAACGACACGTTACGAAGTTCAGGGAAATCATTTGAGGCTTTAGTCATAAAATAGTGTTTAGTGATAAGGCTATTTTGGTATATGAGTAAGTTGTGCCCTTTTGTCAATTGGGTTTCGCGTTTGTGTTCTTTCATTAATTTTATGATACTGAAGGGATTATTTTTCATTTCTTTTGTTGGATTTTCTGCGATCAGGATAAGTTGGTACATCCGAGTTTGTATTGCTTTGGTGTGTTGTTGCTTTTGTGTTTCTGACTGTACTGGTCAGAATCAAAGTCAACTTTCCTTTTTTTCGCTTTAGGATTGAATTTGAAATTTCTAAGTCCATATCAAAATGAGGCTGTTTCATGTTTTTAGTTTTATCGTTTCTTGTAATTTTGACCATAAAATCTGAGATATAGGTTTTTATTTGCTGCTTAGGTTACTGATGGGGGACGAGGTGTCGCTAAAATTTGACCCCTTGGGGAGGAGTTTTGGTTTGGTTTTGTCACTGAACATTTTTTTGTCAAGGTGCTTGGAGGGGGTTTTGGTTTGGTGCATGTGCTGCTTAGTATTGCTTTACCGTTTTTCCGTTTGGGTGTAGTTCGTGGTTTGTTACCTGCCATACCTTCGTATGTATTGATTTTTGTGTTCCATGCCCTTAATTATTTCGAAGATCCGTTTGTCCTTTTATCTGTTTTCCTGCCTCAGTTCCTCGTTCTGTATTTTGGTTTAAACAATATTTTATTTGAACACTAAACAGAACAGAAATACAAACAAAAAATACATAACATATAATCTCAAATTGTTCAAAAGAGGATTGAGCAACAAGCTTGGGGGCTTTTGTTAAGTCCTATCCTCAGAAAATAAATGTTACCCCAATTGATACCATTGGGGTATAGCAGACGGGTTTTGTTCTGTATGGTCCGAATAATAAAGTTTATAGATGAAGGGATAGGAAAGAGAAAGGGAAAGGGAGTGCAGGTAGTAGTTGAAAAGGGGTAGATAAAATTACCATTAACATCAGGATAATATTAGTCACGGAGAGTATTGTATCATGTTAAATTGATCACCATTTATTGTCACAAGCCAATGAAGAATCTAAATTCAAAACAAATTTGATCTCGCCACGACCCAATTGGAGAGAATTCGAAAAATAGCGGGTTATCAGAATTATTTCCATTCCATTAATGAGCTGTTTAGTTAATGTATTTAATAAGTATTTAATAAGTGACAAAGTGTGTATGTACCATAACTAATCATTCAATTATAGGGGGCGAGGTGGTAGGGCTAAAACACGCGCAGTGACTATAATTTAAGACATTTACATATAATTTATTAGTAACGCGCATGTTTGGGCTTAAACCACCTTACCCGTTAGTCAGAAACGCCCAGTACATATAATGAACTTCTGTACAACATCGAAAATTTTAATGTTCAAATCATCAGCGAGTTCAGGCGACCCATACAGAAGTACATCAGGTGATATTCTAATTGGTGGCAAATCAGCTAAGATTTCAGTTCTTGCTTGAGTATATAATGGACATTTCAAGAGAAAATGATATGCCTCGTCGTCGAGGCAAGCGGAACAAGGGAGCAGGAAACCACCCCTGTTGTTCATGCCGCCTGCTTCGATGTGGAACTGGACAGCTTGCCACCACGGACACCGGATTACCAGCACATCCCGGTGTCCCCCAGCTCCACCGCTAGCAACAACAACAGCACAGACACCACTCGGTCTGTTCGGTCTCATGAAGAAAAAATGCGGATTGCAGATGACGCCATCGCTGAATTCCAAAGATACAACAAGGAACTAAAAGAAAACCTCCAACTACAAGAAGCGGTAATGCATCGTGTCACTCAGCAGCAAGCGGAAATGCATCGTGTCACTCAGCAGCATATGCAGAGACCTCCATCATCTCCTCAGTCATCAACAGAAAAGCCAAACCCAAAAAAGAAAAGGAAAAAGAAAAAGTAATCACCATCACAAAATGCTTACCATTTTTTTGTTTTTGTTCTCACCAATAAAGGCAACAATATGAGGGATTAAGGGGAGGACCATTCGGTCCTTCCGACAATCCCGGGCTAGCCCCCCCGAACCACTCATTCTCTCAAAATGATATGCAGATTCAATTTCAAAGCCACCACAAGGACACATCGGGGACTCTTTAAGGTGATTTGTGACAAGGTCTTTGTTCAGGTTACTGTATCCCAATCTGATTCTAGTATGATAAACTTGAGCTTTACGAGAATAACTATGGTAATAAAATTTAGCAATCTTTGAACGACCATGTTTCGTTTAAATTCTGTTAACGATTCTGAAGACCTCACTGAGTCCGATAGGTTGTTCCAAGCACGTGTGGCAGATGGTAGAAATGTATACATGTAGTAATTATTATTACTATCAGGCGGGTGGATGCTAGGGTGTCTAAAGTTGTAGCCAGTTGAGGAAGAATCAGGTGGAATCATATTAGATAAGTAGGATGGAGCTCTGTGTTTTGTCATATTGTAAAACTGAACTAATTTATGCTTATGCCTGCGTTGTGCAAGCGGTTCCCAACCTGTTTCAAGTAATAATTTCCTATCGCTAGCACTTCTGGTTGCCCCAGTGACTATTCTTGCCATTTCATACTGGATATCCTCAATTCTATCACTCGTATACTTGGGGATATTATCCCATACAGGTGATGCATACTCTAGGATAGGGCGAATAAATGAAAAATATATTGTTTCATATATATATTGTTCTGTATTTTAAGTTGTAGATTTTCTTCATGAAGCCTTTCGAAATTGGTCTGATTATATTTCTTCATATCCACCATCATATCCGCCACAGCGGCATGTTGTTGCTCTCCGATAGGTGGATACTACACGTAATTATGGGTTTAGCGTTCATGCTTCTGACACAACACAACGACGCTAAGCCCATATTTACGTGTGGTATCCGCCTACTGTCCTGTCCAGGGGGACATTTAACGAACGGTAACAGCGAACGATTACAGAAAAAGGGGATTAGAGCGGATAGATAATAACCCCACCAAGTATAAAATCCTGTACCAAATAATAAATATTTAACGATAGTTTCAAATCAATAGCCGGTAGGCATTTCAGCGAACAACAACACTCATGCAATATATATATACTACACTACATTGTAATTATATAATATAATACCGTGGTGTCACGTTGGTGACCAGTACTGATACCCATCACCAAACCGTAATAATTTAACATTTGGCGTACGAGACACAGAGTGTCAACTGCTGGCAAACTATTCCTTTGACTGCGTGTATCTATAGTTGAAGAGAATGGAATCTACACATGACTCTTTAACTTTGCAAAATACAACCGCGAATACAACACCAACTACCGGTAACTTTCCTGTGAGTTCGTCGGAATTATTTCTTGAATACAGAATCGCAGAATGGTTATTTTTGATATGTCCACCCATTCTGTTGGTTGCTGGAATGGTAGGAAACAGTATCGCGATTCTTGTTCTCACGCGGAAGGATATGAATCAGGGAACTATGTCGGTTTATTTAGTGACACTGGCAGTTGTTGATCTGGGTGTTCTGATTACCGGTTTACTCCGATACAGCGGTGTAGCTATATTTCATCTGGACATTCGGACTTTATCGGATGCTTCGTGTAAAGTACACGTGTTCGCCACATATTTCCTTGGTGATTTGTCGGGATGGATACTTGTTTCCATAACAACAGAAAGGGCTTTGGCGATCCGCTATCCACGTGCATGGAACTTTACAAAGAGAAAAGCGGCACTTACATTAATATTTATCGGAATTGCACTGTTTCTGATGAATGCACATTTATTATACGGAAATAGTTTGATCAGTAACGGCCCAGCGTCCGCATTATCTTCTTGCTGGTGGACAAACTCTAAAGAGTATCTCTTGTTTGTGAAATTCTGGGTATGGCTGGATCTGTGTTTATACTCCATCCTGCCATTTGCGTGTCTTTTCGTCGGAAATGCGGTCATCATCGGTGAAATTAGAACTAGCCGGAAACGTATGGCTCGTTTCAAAACAAGAGCAGACGACAAAGACAATAATTCGTCGCATACGTTGAGTAAGATGCTTGTGGCCATGAGTGTTTTGTTTCTTCTCTGTTCGTTGCCTATATCCGTCTACTCTATAGTCGTAGAGATACATCCTGAGTGGCTAAGCGGTCCACACGGAGGAGCTCGTCATCATCTGTTCTACAGCGCATGCGCGGTGCTCATGCATGTCAACAACACGGTGAATTTTTATCTTTATTGTCTCAGCGGAGCCAAGTTCAAAAGGGAACTCATGAAGATTTTGCGATGCACGGAGCATACAATGTCACAGACAGAGACAATCTTAAACTCGCCGAGATCTGAAATCACACGCAACGGGACGGAACTTTTTACAGTAAATGTTAGCGAAAACGACATACATGTATAGTGTTGTGGAAATAGTCTGTGTCCACTCTTTAATGCATTATCTGGCTTCAACCGCTAGGATGGGGCTCTTTAGCTTGAAGGTATTCAATCCGATCAGACGCACCTAAATTACTATTTCTTTTTCTTCGGGGGTAAAAAATATTTGATTCGAGTCGAGGAACCCACCCATCAAAGCTCAGAGTGATTAGATATCTATTTTTGAAGTTTGTTATTTCTCGAGATGTGTAATAATATGTGGCCCAGAAACACGTGGTCTCGAACAAAATTGCGGATGAAGATGGATAACTCTAAAATCAAGTGGTAATACTGTCAAATTTCGTGATAATACGGCCATATTTTGTTGTTGAACAAAATGTTGATAAATAACAAGTTTTGGGAAATTTGATACCATAGTTGACAGTGGTTAGTATTATTTTGTAATCGATTCTGATAACTAAAGCGTGTTCTGAATAAATGTTGTTGTATCAGATGGCACGCGGACCGTCGGATTGAGTACTTTTAAACATATGTATTCTCTATCAACTTACAAAGTCACTGTTTACATCCAATATAGTAATGATATAGTATGGTATGGCGATAAGCTACACACGTGTTGGTGCCATCTCTCATAGATATAATAATATGGATATGCGGATGATAGCTAGAAGTGACACGAATACATATACGATTTGTGATCGTTGTTATATAGTGTTTAGAAATCGTTTATATTTTTGTTTGTGGTGCAGCCACACATCACCAAGTTATCTCGATTTAATATAAGTCGGGGACAATTTAAAAATGTATTCTTGGTTCCAGGCTAAGTTTTACGATAATAATTAACTTTTTAATTAGATCCTAATGTATAAAATAACACGTTTAAAACAGTAATCGCTACACGAGATACGCAATAGTTGTGGAGCTCCATGGTCCAGTGGTTGGCGCGTTGATCTTGTCTTCGCTGTTAACACA
Source organism: Siphonodentalium dalli (assembly GCA_032622095.1). NCBI lineage: Eukaryota > Metazoa > Mollusca > Scaphopoda > Gadilida > Siphonodentaliidae > Siphonodentalium > Siphonodentalium dalli. The sequence goes on from CP136063.1 coordinate 233,052,982, forward strand.
GCGATAGGAGTTCGCAACCGGCCGGTGGTCTATGTATTGGATAGATCATTTCAACGAGTGTCTACATAATTAAAAAGGGTGGCGTTAGTCTTGATTGGAAGTTATTAACTCAAATAACAAGTGCGCAGCTCGAGTGAGCATAGTTAATAACTCCCAAATCAAGACTAAGGTCATCCTTCTTAACTCTGAATGCACGAGCGAGATGATCTATCCAATTTAGATGATTCATAATGATATGCGATTCATTATTACTGTCACTATATTCGTTAGGCCACATTTCCAAAATTAACTCTGAATTTGGAAATTTCAACCCAGGATATTAGGAAATATTCTTAGCCAACTTGATGAGGTATCGTTGGAAAGTTTAATTTCCGAATATTACTTAAGCAAACCTGCAGGTGACGACATAAACAAAAATAAGGTGTGTATTTCTAAAGTTTAACTTGAGTCATGCCAAGAACTCGATGAGGTAAATTAAAGGGAAGTTCTGAGCTGGTAATGGAAAGGTAACATATATTCTGAATAGCTGATTCATGGTCCATGGTTATTGATGGGGTGGTCAAGTGACAGATTTTGAATGGGGATTTTCATGCAAAAGTTATATATGAAGCAGTTGTCTGGACACCAAACGCAGCCATATAGCATAAAGCAGAAGTAATAATTAACTGGCGACTGTGCTCGGTAAATCACCAATTTTTGCTGTAAATTTAATTTTGAGAATTTTTTTCTGAAATTACAACAACTGTAACTTTTGCTGCGGAGATTTACATAGAAATGCCCATTCAAAATTTGTCACCTGACCTCCTCATAAAACGGACATCCATGGAATACCGGATTTTTCTTGTCGAATCGTTTTTCCTCAAGTTTCATAAGAACTTATTTAGACCCCACCCCATTTCCACAGAAGAATGTCAATTGCAACAATTTCATGTAATGGTTAAGACGTTTGGGCTTGTGTTGTATTATTAAGCAATCAACCAGCAATAATTCGAGTGTCTGCACAACTCGCACCTAATTTTCTGTTGTTGAATGCTTGGATGTTGGTTCGTTGATTTCTTGGCAAGACAATTTGAACACAAGGGTAGTAGCTTATAGACATTAATAGCCACATATAACAAAATAACGTATCGTCTAATGCGAGTTTTCACACAACAGTGGCTTGGCCACTTTGAGCCATGTGCAATTGTACAGGATTCTACGCTATTTGAATCTCGCGCCAAGTTGTGACGCTTGAGTAAGGTCGCTCGTACTGTGTCTGCTTTGCACCACCTATGCGTTACAAGAAAACCATAGTTAGAAATGGTAACGCGCTCAAGATAATATATTATATACCCATGATTGTAATTATAGAATATAAAATATATTGGTTTCGCGAATGTCCAATCCGGAATTCCGTTAAATAACAATAACAACAGCACCTAATAACGAACCGGCGGCCGACTCGTCCGTCTCCGACCACAACCCCTAGTGGGATGCAGAACGAAAACTGTCTCAAAAGTTGAAATATAAGACTTACAATTTATCCCTTTTTATTTCTTTTGTAATTGGCATAGCTTATCACAAACCAAAAATATGTTTAAATCTCGCGTCAAGTTGTGACGCTTGAGCAAGGTCGCTCGTACTGTGTCTGCTTTGCACCACCCATGCGTTACAAGGGTATCTGATATTATGAGCAGTGAAAGATCTTGTCAGTATGCTAGCCACGTGGTATCTTGGTATACTCTCGGCTGTATTTTGTTTTATTTTTTAAATAACATAATGATATTCTTAAGTATTTGTGGGTCTAGTTTATGTCATATTTGATTTTCAACACTTTGTTCAACAGAATAAAAGGATAAGAGATGTTAAATTATATATTTTATGTTGTTGTTGTTGTTGTTGTTGTAACTGGAAAAACCCAAAAGCCCAATTTTTTTACTTTGTTTTCGGCCAGTTTTTGACACCCACACACACAAAAACCCCCCAGTAATTTACGATGTTAATATCATATGATTTTGAGTTCAATACAGCTTTATATACTTTACTTTACATAGCATATCTTATATATAATGGAATTTGATGAACAATCTTTCAGAAATATTATTTGTCGTATATTTCATCTTGATTAATCTGGACTGATCAGGATTCACGATAGAATCAATTGTTGATTTCTCACTTTATAGTGTGTCTCATTAAACTGTTCTTATGTCACTATTGATATATAGCACATCATTTAAAACATATACTAACCAGTAATAATAAATGTATATCTTCAGATACCTTGATATGTTAGTAGATATTTATATTATTTCACCCGTGACTACATGGGATGATAAATGAATATATACCCTGTCTTTATATATACTTCTAATATCCACTCAAATTTGTAGGTATTTCCGGATACCCGGTATACCCCCTATTTATTTGCTTGTTATCTGACCAGTTAATCTGATCACTGATTATATATTTTGGACATTCTGTCTGTCCATCTGTATGTATGTACGTACGTATGTACGTATGTATGTATGTTGTATACTCGAAAACTGCTCGACCGATCCGAGTCAAATTTGGTATGTAGACCTACTTTGATCCCGGGAACAATATGGGCTGGTCCAATTTCACGTGCAATTTGACTTTGTTCATATACGCTAATATAGGCATGTTTATGTACCGATCGAACAATAGTTTGTCAAGACGCTATATATTGTGCCCAGACGGAGGCGATCACAACGAAATCCATATAGAGCCCGAACGAAGTCGGGCACATCAGCTATTATCCGATACAAACCAAAATCGAACTACGAATCTGGAACTTTTTGGCGAAGTTCATTAGCTGAAAATAAGTTATCTGTTCTATTGGTAATTATGTACGCGATTCAGTCAGAACAGAGAGCTCCGTAGCAAATCTATAAACTATGTTAATAACCTGCTGAACTTACTCGGACATTCCATATTTGGAAAACACACGATGTAAGCTCTATTAAGGCCTTCAACACGGTTATGAAGACCGCGGTTCAAAACAAATTCGTTCAAGAATGGTGGACCATATTAAACACATCAAGTAAATGTACATTTGTATAAAAACATTAAACCCTCTTTTGGTTTTGAAAGCTATCTTAACCGTCTAAGCAGTGAAGAAGCTCATATACTTCTCAGATTACCGATTGAGACGGGGGATTGGGCTGGAGCAGATGAAAACCCTTCTTCGTGTCGCTGTTGTTACTCCGGCGCAATTGGTGATGAGTGTAGCTTATTTGCGATAAACTCGAGTCGCAGAAACGCAAATCTATCCCACCATATTACTATACTAGACCGACAATGGTGAAAATGAATCAACTGATGAATAAAAGTAGGCCTAAAATGCTACGATACTTGTGCAAACTTATTTCCTGTAATTTCCAGTTCCCTAATGCCAAATTCTTAGAAAACCATGAATTCTTTATAACTTTCAACATGAAATAATCAAGTCGTTTATAGAATCATGCTGGTAGCATCGTCCACCCCATGCGAACAAAGATACTTTGGTTTAATGAAAATGCATTATTATACATGAACATAAAATTATGGGGGGGGGGGGGCATGTTGATATATTGTGTCTTTCTCTCTCTATTACCATATATATTTGATTTGAGAATAAATTATTTGATTGATTGATTGATTACTTTATTGAAAATAAATGTTTATTTGAATGTTATTTTATCTTATTTATATATACTATATGAAGCTAGGGTTATGTCAGGTTATAGTACACCAGTGAATGTCTAAATGTAGTCTAAAGGGTTTAAATAATATTTGTCGAGTTTTTATGCCTCCAAATTACTTAAAACATCATGGAAGGAAAATAAAATTTTGGTAGAAAAAACTTTTCGGCTCTTCCGGCACTCACTCACCGCCCACATACGGTCTAAAATTTATTTCCTATCCCCTCCTAAGGCAGGGTTCTTTTTTTTCTAGGATCTTATTCCAAGACATCAAAATGGTCCTTTATTCCGAAAGAATTTTTGTCTAGGCGGGGGGGGGGGGGGCGATCGTCGCACATCGGGTGGGGACGGGGATTTGTGCAACCATCATTTTCTTATGGGAAAATTACTCTAGTTTTCCATTTCAGAGGGCGCCGAACCGAGTGCCAAATATCCATTTTCGCTGTTTCATAGGGTACCCTACCGAGGAATGGACATATTTTCAGCGGTTGACAGGCAATAAACAACTAACCCGGCGTCAAATTGTGAAAGATTGGAAATATATAATTGCACATTTATGATTTATTAGGCATAATTATGTCGACACTAAATCAGATTTAGCATATTTATTTCCTGATTTCGTGACGTCATGTGAATAAATGTAACGTGATGCGACAAACATTCCTGGCGATTCAGACAATTTGTCGTGACTGCATGATTGTGTCAATAATATTATGTGGAAATGTATATGAATTATTCCATGTTATTATATTTAGATATTTTAGGGTATTCTCTTCATAATGGTGTTCCTACCTGTATTATATATCTCCAATTCGCGAAATAACAGACAAAAACAAGACCCTCCCCCAATTTCACAAATATCCACATAGAGGCGTCCATGAAGGTTGTGTCCAAGAATGAATAACAATGCACATTTTGTATTGTGTAGATCCACCCGGGGACAGCGAATGTAATCATTGGGTCAACTCCTAGATTAGGAAGGTAATAATATTCCAAATGGCGTCCATGATAGCCAACAATAGTGATATTGACATAGAGTATGTATCTTAATATGCATGCATACGAAAACGGGTTATGTAAAACCGATAATGGAGACCAAAATGGCGGCCAAAATAAAAAAAAATGTTTTGATAAACTATAAAAGAGCTGCAAGAGAATCTCCATGTTATGAGATTTGTGACTTATTCGTTCGTTCATATTTGTCTTTGTGGCTAATGTGATGCCATCCGATAAAACTATTGGCATTAAGATAGTAAATACTCAATAATAATGCCTCGACAAATGGACACCAAGCAATGTCAAATAGCCAAAATGGGACCGAGTTTCAACCTGGCATCCATTTGGCGGTATAATACAATTCAATAATCTGCTGAACGATGCAACTGCTGACTTCTACATTAGTATATATAGCATGAATAAAAGCCACACTGCTGATTAAATATACATTAGTAGATATATATTCAGTCATCAATAGCTAAATTAAACGAACCAATTTCTAATCGAGATAAGTGCGGGTATGTGGTTTATACTGTAATTTTGTCAATTGCATACTGGGGTATAATTAATTTTCACTTCAGTGAAGTGATGTCCCAGTGAAATAACCGAAGATAATCTCTAACAACCCAGACGGAACTAGTAATTGTGTCGCTATATTTCCACAGGGTCCCACGACGCATGGAATTATGCTTATACAGGCAGTTCATTTGCGTATTTGTTTAGCAGTGCTTGCTTCTGACAATTGATATAATATTACACCGCTACAGCTTCGTTTCAATTATTCATTATATTAAATACAGATTGGCGACCATTAGTTTAATTATATATTCATTATATTAAATACATATTCACGTTGCTATCTATCACAGTATATCTAAAGTCAGTATATGCATTCAGTCTATGTAACGTTACACAGGGCGTTGGTTGGTTGAAATAGCAGCATGTGACATCGAGCTCAGCCCGGGGCAACCATGTTGTTCAGAAGCAACTTGTAACGATTAATTGGAACAGGCAGGATATTGTTACAACTTACCCCTAATTGCATATGCAAGTGCTTTAAACGGACATGGCTCATTCGAGCTTCCAAATTCTGAAATTCTGATAAATACTTTCCATGTCACAGCTATTTTCCAGCAGCTGTTTTCAATTGTTCGCACAACAGTGAAACAAACGCTCTTTATTTCTACCATACCAGGAATAGACTAATGCGGAAATATATTTTCGGTTCCGTGCCCTGGAAATGGCTGTTTTTGGGACCCAAACATCGTGTTCAAAGTTGTATTTTTTATAACTTCAATGCGTCTTTCTGGGACATATAATGCTCGTAGATAGGTACATCAACTATTTATCGACCTATTTCGATACCGGGAAAAAATCAAAAGCGAATAGTATTAGATGAATTGTGGAGCGCAAGCCGCCAAGTGGCTTTAAATGCTAAGTGTAAGGTGTGATTATTGGTTATGCGGCCTATTGTGGAATACTGCAACACCCTGGAACCCATACCTAAAGTACCAAAGTATAACACTTGAAAGAATTAAACGAAGGGCGACACAGTTAGTTCCACAATTAAGACATGAGTCACAAAGGGAACGACTAATAAGACTGAACCTGAGGTCCTTGAAATTGAGGGGTGACCTCATAGAGGTAGTTTATATTCTAAATGGACGTTATAACGTTGGGCGAAACAGGGTTTTCTGGCTGTTTTCCAGAAAACCCTATCTAATATGGCTTCAGATGCCATCAGTTCGAAAGAACATATGGACATATTTCTTCACAAACCGTTTTATACAAGACTGGAACTCTCTCCCACATTTTATAATTTTAGCTGGAAGCCTAGACCAGTTCAAACCTGACATACACTCCTACTTTTACGACAGGAAGTACATGTATGCGCTTGATGATAACAGTTGCTAGATATCTACGATGTACTGGAAGGACATATTATTAACTCTAAATGTAAAACTTATTCACTGCATGTTACCGGAACTAGAAGGGTTACGTAGCGTTTTTCCGAAGACCCATAACTCCGAAGGTCCGATTCTCCGAAGGTCAGATTCTCCGACGCCCCGATTCTCCGAAAGCCCATAACTCCGAAGTCCCGATTCTCCGAAATCCCATAACTCCGAAGACCCATAACTCCGAAAGCCCATAACTCCGAAGGCCTATAACTCCGAACGCCCATAACTCCGAAGGTCTATAACTCCGAAGGGCCGATTCTCCGAAGGTCCGATTCTCCGAAGGTCCGATTCTCCGAAGATCATGTTTTATCGCTTATTAAATAGTGTACAGTCCAGTGGCGGGGTCAATGGGGCCCTAGGGAAGACCGCCCCCCCCCAAAACATGTCAAATGTCATGTAAACGTCAGGAAATCCCTCCTAGGCATTCAAATATTCAGTGTTCCTGCCCAGGGGAGCCCCCGGACCAACGATTGGGGGCGACCCCTCCCATGTATGCGCTCCCCAAATCAGGCCTTCGTGATATGCTTTCGGCATATCATATGCATGATATATCCCCCACATATGCTAATTAATGTGCACCCCTAAATGGGAACCCTGGGTCCGCCACTGGTGTGCACCGGGTATATTATAACGAAACGCTGCAAGAATACATGTCAGAGTAGCCTAACATGCACAGGGGCGACAAGTTCTTCCCCGTTCACCCCTGTACATTTTACTCTGGCATCTCATGGGCAACGTAACGTTATAGTATCTGGTGTATAGTCAGTGGCGGGCCAGGATTCCCATTTAGGTGGGGGCAGTAGGAAAAGTTTGAATATTTTGTTGCCCCATGAACGATTTCCGGGCGTTTACATGACATTGGACATGTTTTGGTAGGGGCCCATATTGTCTGAAATAGCAAGTAGAGGTTTAATGGGGGCAGTGGGAATTTTGGGACCCCTTGGCTTCGCCACTGGACTGTACACTATTTAGTAAACGATAATACCCCGATAAAACAAAATCTTCGGAGAATCGGACCTTCGGAGAATCGGACCTTCGGAGTTATGGGCCGTCGGAGAATCGGCCCTTCGGAGTTATAGGTCTTCGGAGTTATAGGTCTTCGGAGAATCGGCCCTTCGGAGTTATGGGCTTTCGGAGAATCGGATCTTCGGAGTTATGGGCCGTCGGAGAATCGGGTCTTCGGAGTTGTGGGCCGTCGGAGAATCGGGTCTTCGGAGTTATGGGCCGTCGGAGAATCGGGTCTTCGGAGTTGTGGGCCTTCGTAGTAATAGGTCTTTGGAAAACCGGTCTGACACCACTAGAAGTCACAAGACTTGTTCCGTGATCTTGATGATGATGATGTAAAAAAGTTTTCCCTATAACTAAGTAACAAATATTTGTATAAGTTTCATGCTTTAGTCAACAAATTCACAATTCAACCCTTAAATGACCACAGATAAGTAAATAACTCTATAATATACACAAAAGCACGATATCTTGGGGAAATAACTGATTTTGACCCATTTTGGAAAATGGCCACACAGTTTAGAGGCCTATATCTCATGACTAGCTTGTTAGTTGCAACAATGTCACAGTTATCCGAGTAGCCTATATGCTCCAGATTAATTCCGAGTAAATATAACGTATTCAAAACTGATATATAAACCCAGTGGGTAGAAAATGTATGACCCGATATGAAAAAAGCTAATATTTTGGTCAATGACCTTGATCTTTGTATATGACATTGACATCTAGAGGTGAAATATCCAGTCAGTGTCAAATGAAAGCCCAACAAGGGTAGCACCCACTATCAATGCCAATATAGAGTTACTGCATTAACCTTTCTTGGTATAGACCGTTATATGCATATTGTTTATACTGGCCAAAAACACCATCCGTTGCCATGGAAACACACATTTTCAACACTAAGCTACACTGCCCCAGTGTGCCCCAGCACTGACATAAACTTCAGATTATGAGCTTTGAGAAAACTTTCGGTAGAATTTGCCCACCAAATTGGTACCATTTTCCATTTTTGATGAGCCTGGCTCATGGACTATGGGTCTTGGTGGCGATGTACGTCCCATTTATTTTGATGATGATGTACGTCCCATGGCTTTTGATGATGACGTACGTCCCATGGATCTTGATGGTAATGTACGTCCCATGTATTTTGATGACGATGATGTACGTCCCATGGATCTTGATGGTAATGTACGTTCCACGTATTTTGACGATGATGATGATATACGTCCCATGGATTTTGATGATGATGATGATGTACGTCCCATGGGTTTTGATGATGATGATGATGTACGTTCCATGTATTTTGATGATGATGATGTACGTCCCATGGATTTTGATGATGATGATTTACGTCCCATGGATTTTGATGATGATGTACGTCCCATGGATTTTGATGATGATGATGTACGTCCCATGGGTTTTGATAATGATGATGTACGTCCCATGGATTTTGATGATGATGATGATGTACGTCCCATGGATTTTGATGATGATGTACATCCCATGTATTTTGATGATGATGATATACGTCCCATGCATTTTGATGATGATGATATACGTCCCATGAATTTGGATGATGATGATGAACGTCCCATTAAGTTTGATGATGATGATGTACGTCCCATTGATTTTGATGATGATGATGTACGTCCCATGGATTTTGATGATGATGATGTACGTCCCATGTATTTTGATGCTGATATACGTCCCATGAACTTTGATGATGATATATGTCCCGTGAATTTTGATGATGATGATGTACGTCCCATTGATTTTGATGATGATGATATACGACCCGTGGATTTTGATTAGGATGATGATGTACGTCCCATGGATTTTGATAATGATGATATACGTCCCAAGGATTTTGATGATGATGATATACGTCCCATGGATTTTGATGATGATGATGTACGTCCCATGAATTTTGACGATGATGATATACGTCCCGTGAATTTTGATGATGATGTACGTCCCATTGATTTTCATTTTGATGATGTACGTCCCATGGATTTTGATGATGTACGTCCCGTGGATTTTGATTAGGATGATGATGTACGTCCCATGGATTTTGATGATGATGATATACGTCCCATGCATTTTGATGATGATGATGATATACGTCCCATGGATTTTGATGATGTACGTCCCATTGATTTTGATGATGATGATATACGACCCGTGGATTTTGATTAGGATGATGATGTACGTCCCATGGATTTTGATGATGATGATATACGTCCCAAGGATTTTGATGATGATGATATACGTCCCATGGATTTTGATGATGTACGTCCCATTGATTTTGATGATGATGATATACGACCCGTGGATTTTTATTAGGATGATGATGTACGTCCCATGGATTTTGATGATGATGATATACGTCCCAAGGATTTTGATGATGATGATATACGTCCCATGGATTTTGATGATGATGATGTACGTCCCATGAATTTTGACGATGATGTACGTCCCATTGATTTTCATTTTGATGATGTACGTCCCATGGATTTTGATGATGTACGTCCCGTGGATTTTGATTAGGATGATGATGTACGTCCCATGGATTTTGATGATGATGATATACGTCCCATGCATTTTGATGATGATGATGATATACGTCCCATGGATTTTGATGATGATGTACGTCCCATGAATTTTGATGATGATGATGATATACGTCCAATGGAATTTGATGATGATGATATACGTCCGATGAATTTTGATGATGATGATATACGTCCCGTGAATTTTAATGATGATGATGTACGTCCCATTGATTTTGATGTTGTATGTCCCTTGGATTTTGATTATGATGATGATGTACGTCCCATAGATTTTGATGATGATGATATACGTCCCATGGGTTTTGATGATGATGATGTACGTCCCATTGATTTTGATGATGTAAGTCTCTTGGATTTTGATTATGATGATGATGTACGTCCCATGATTTTGATGATGATGATGTACGTCCCGTGAATGTTGATGATGATGTACGTCCCATTGATTTTGATGATGTACGTCTCTTGGATTTTGATTATGATGATGATGTACGTCCCATTGATTTTGATGATGTACGTCTCTTGGATTTTGATGATGATGTACGTCCCATGGATCTTGATGATGATGATGTACGTCCCATGAATTTTGATGATGATGATGATGTACGTCCAATGGATTTTGATGATGATGATATACGTCACATGAATTTTGATTATGATGATATACGTCCCGTGAATTTTGATGATGATGATGTACGTCCCATTGATTTTGATGATGTACGTCCCATTGATTATGATGATGTACGTCCCATGGATTTTGATGATGTACGTCCCATGGATTTTGATTATGATGATGTACGTCCCGTGAATTTTGATGATGATGATGTACGTCCCATTGATTTTGATGATGTACTTCCCATTGATTTTGATGATGTAAGTCCCATGGATTTTGATTATGATGATGATGTACATTCCATGAAGTATGATGATGATGTATGTCCCATTGATTTTGATGATGATGATGTACGTCCCATTGATTTTGATGACGTACGTCCCATGAATTTTGATGATGATGATAACCGTCCCGTGTATTTTGATGATGATGATATACGTCCCATGTATTTTTATGACGATGATGTACGTCCCGTGGATTTTGATGATGATGATGATGTACGTCCCATGGATCTTGATGATAATGATGTACGTCCCATGTATTTTGATGATGATGATGTACGTCCCGTGGATTTTGATGATGATGATGATGTACGTCCCATTGATTTTGATGATGTACGTCCCTTGGATTTTGATTATGATGATGATGTACGTCCCATGGATTTTGATGATGATGATATACGTCCCATGCATTTTGATGATGATGATATACGTCCCGTGAACTTTGATGATGATGATATATGTCCCGTGAATTTTGATGATGATGATATACGTCCCATTGATTTTGATGATGATGATAAACGTCCCATGGATTTTGATTAGGATGATGATATACGTCCCATGGATTTTGATGATGATGATATACGTCCCAAGGATTTTGATGATGATGATGTACGTTCCATGTATTTTGATGATGATGATGTACGTCCCATTGATTTTGATGATGATGATAAACGTCCCATTGATTTTGATGATGATGATGATGTACGTCCCATTGATTTTGATGATGATGATGTACGTCCCATGGATTTTGATGATGATGATGTACGTCCCATGTATTTTGATGATGCTGATATACGTCCCATGAACTTTGATGATGATGATATATGTCCCGTGAATTTTGATGATGATGATATACGTCCCATTGATTTTGATGATGATGATAAACGTCCCATGGATTTTGATTAGGATGATGATATACGTCCCATGGATTTTGATGATGATGATATACGTCCCAAGGATTTTGATGATGATGATGTACGTTCCATGTATTTTGATGATGATGATGTACGTCCCATTGATTTTGATGATGATGATAAACGTCCCATGGATTTTGATGATGTACGTTCCATGTATTTTAATGATGATGATGTACGTCCCATGGATTTGATGATGATGATGTACGTCCCATGGATTTTGATGATGATGATGTACGTCCCATTGATTTTGATGATGATGATGTACGTCCCATTGATTTTGATGATGATGATGTACGTTCCATGTATTTTAATGATGATGATGTACGTCCCATGGATTTTGATGATGATGATGAACGTCCCATGGATTTTGATGATGATGATGTATGTCCCATGGATTTTGATGATGATGATGTACGTCCCATGGATTTTGATGATGTTGTTGTACGTTCCATGTATTTTAAATGATGATGATGTACGTCCCATTGATTTTGATGATGATGATGTACGTTCCATGTATTTTAATGATGATGATGTACGTCCCAAGGATTTTGATGATGTTGTTGTACGTTCCATGTATTTTGATTAGGATGATATACGTCCCATTGATTTTGATGATGATGATATACGACCCGTGGATTTTGATTAGGATGATGATGTACGTCCCATTGATTTTGATGATGATGATGTACGTCCCATGTATTTTGATGATGATGATGTACGTCCCATTGATTTTGATGATGATGATGTACGTCCCATGGATTTTGATGATGATGATGTACGTCCCATGTATTTTAATGATGATGATGTACGTCCCATGGATTTTGATGATGATGATGAACGTCCCATGGATTTTGATGATGATGATGTATGTCCCATGGATTTTGATGATAATGATGTACGTCCCATGGATTTTGATGATGTTGTTGTACGTTCCATGTATTTTGATGATGATGATGTACGTCCCATTGATTTTGATGATGATGATATACGACCCGTGGATTTTGATTAGGATGATGATGAACGTCCCATGGATTTTGATGATGATGATGTACGTCCCATGGATTTTGATGATGATGATGTACGTCCCATGGATTTTGATGATGATGATGTACGTCCCATGGATTTTGATGATGATGATATACGTCCCAAGGATTTTGATGATGATGATGTACGTTCCATGTATTTTGATGATGATGATGTACGTCCCATTGATTTTGATGATGATGATGTACGTCCCATTGATTTTGATGATGATGATGTACGTCCCATTGATTTTGATGATGATGATAAACGTCCCATGGATTTTGATGATGAACGTTCCATGTATTTTAATGATGATGATGTACGTCCCATGGATTTGATGATGATGATGTACGTCCCATGGATTTTGATGATGATGATGTACGTCCCATTGATTTTGATGATGATGATGTACGTCCCATTGATTTTGATGATGATGATGTACGTTCCATGTATTTTAATGATGATGATGTACGTCCCATGGATTTTGATGATGATGATGAACGTCCCATGGATTTTGATGATGATGATGATGTATGTCCCATGGATTTTGATGATGATGATGTACGTCCCATGGATTTTGATGATGTTGTTGTACGTTCCATGTATTTTGATGATGATGATGTACGTCCCATTGATTTTGATGATGATGATGAACGTCCCATGGATTTTGATGATGATGATGAACGTCCCATGTATTTTGATGATGATGATGTACGTCCCATTGATTTTGATGATGATGAACGTCCAATGGATTTTGATGATGTACGTTCCATGTATTTTAATGATGATGATGTACGTCCCATGGATTTTGATGATGATGTACGTCCCGTGAATGATGATGATGTACGTCCCATGGATTTTGATGATGATGACGATGATGTACGTCCCATGAAGTTTGACTATGATGATGATGTACTTCCAATGGATTTTGATGATGATGTACCTCCCATGCATTTTGATGATGATGATGTACGTCCCATGAATTTTTATGATGATGATGTACGTCCCATGAATTATGATGATGATGATGTACGTCCCGTGGATTTTGATGATGATGTACGTCCCATTGATTTTGATGATGTACGTCCCTTGGATTTTGATTATGATGACGATGTACATCCGGTGGATTTTGATGATGATGATGTACGTCCCATGAATTTTGATGATGATGATGTACATCCCGTATTATACTGGTCGTATAATAAACAGGTCATCATTATCGCATTGTTGCAAATGAGAAAAGTGAAGTGTTAAGAAACTGTATACAAAACACGCGCTTTGAGTTGTGAAAGTGGAACGAATTATTGACGGTGCGTCTTCGTCAAAACTCTTATCCGTAGTCGTTTTGCGAAAGAACTTTTTAGACTTACGACTACCGATAGCTATCCGTATTCGCAATCGTCATTGTAAAGATGCGCAAGGTCTCTCTTATTAAAACAATTTGACGCCGATTTCTTCCAAACTTTAAAAAGATATTGAAATCGCCACGAAGTGAGGAATCTAATGGTGTCCATTGTTTTAATTTTCGGAAGTGGTGCCGTCAGGGACTGGGGTCAGGAGAGGAAACCAGAATTGATGAATTTTGTTTTACCGTCCATTGTTAGATAAAGACGTCTGCATGAGTCTAAGGGCCAGGGCCGTGAACTAATTCATAATTTAGGGGTAGCCTCCAGCCACGTCCCTGTGTGAATAAACCACATATTCTAGACTAATTGCAGCTTATAATACAGTGGGCACATGTGAGGTTAACGAAACGATGCTAAACCCATATTCACGTGTAGTATTGGCCTACTATTCTGTCCAGGGGATAGTTGTCGGTCATGAAATAACAGCGAACGATTAAAGATTAATTATATAAGTGGATTAGAGAGAGAGAGATAATAACCCCGCCTGGCATAAAAGCCTGTATCAAATAATAAAACGACAGTAGGCATTTCAGCGAACAACAACACTTATGAAGTGTATATAATATACCGGTACTACATTGTAATTATATCATATACTATGGTGGTGACAAATAACCGTCATCAAACTGCGTAATAATTTAACATTTGGCGTATGAGACACAGTGTGTCAACTGGTAAAATGTTCTTTTGACTGCGTGTGTCTAGTTGAAGATAATGGAGTCTACACATGACTCTTTAACTTGGCAAAATACAACCGCGAATACAACAACACCAACTACCGGTAACTTTCCTGTGAATTCGTCGGAATTATTTCTTGAATACAGAATCGGAGAATGGTTATTTTTGATATGTCCACCCATTCTGTTGGCTGCTGGAATGGTAGGAAACAGTATCGCGATTCTTGTTCTCACGCGGAAGGATATGAATCAGGGAACTATGTCGGTTTATTTAGTGACACTGGCAGTTGTTGATCTGGGTGTTCTGATTACCGGTTTACTCCGATACAGCGGTGTAGCTATATATCATCTGGACATTCGGACTTTATCGGATGCTTCGTGTAAAGTACACGTGTTCGCGACATATTTCCTTGGTGATTTTTCGGGATGGATACTTGTTTCCATAACAACAGAAAGGGCTTTGGCGATCCGCTATCCGCGAGCGTGGAACTTCACAAAGAGAAATGCGGCACTTGCATTAATATCTATCGGAATTGCATTGTTTCTGTTGAATGCACATTTATTATACGGAACTAGATTGATCAGTGACGTCACAGCATCCTCATTATCTTCTTGCTGGTGGACAAACTCTAAAGAGTATCTCTTGTTTGTGAAATTCTGGGTATGGCTGGATCTGTGTTTATACTCCATCCTGCCATTTGCGTGTCTTTTCGTCGGAAATGCGGTCATCATTGGTGAAATTAGAAATAGCCGGAAACGCATGGCTCGTTTCAAAACAAGAACAGACGAGAAAGAAAATAGTTCGTCGCATACGTTGAGTAAGATGCTTGTGGCCATGAGTGTTTTGTTCCTTCTCTGTTCGTTGCCTATATCCGTCTATTCTATAGTTTTAGAGATACATCCTGAGTGGCTTAGCGGTCCACATGGAGGAGCTCGTAATCATCTGTTCTACAGCGCATGCGCGGTGCTCATGCATGTCAACAATACGGTGAATTTTTATCTTTATTGTCTCAGCGGAGCCAAGTTCAAAAGGGAACTCAAGAAGATTTTGCGATGCACGGAGCATACAATGCAAACACAGACAGAGACAATCTTAAACTCACCGAGATCTGAAATCACACGCAACGGGACGGAACTTTTTACAGTAAATGTTAGCGAAAACGACATACATGTATAGTGCTGTGGAAATAGTCTGTGTCCACTCTTTAATGCATTATCTGGTTTCACCCGCTAGGATGGGGTTCTTTAGCTTAAAGGTAGTCAATCCGATCAGACGCACCTAAATTACTATTTCTTTTGTTTCCGGGGTAAAAAATATTTGATTCCAGTCGAGGAACCCATCAAAGCTCAGAGTGATTATATATAGATTATTGAAGTTTGTTATTTCTCGAGATGTGTAATAATATGTGGCCCAGAAACACGTGGTCTCGAACAAAATTGCGGATAAAGATGGATAACTCTAAAATCAAGTGGTAATACGGTCAAATTTCGTGATAATACGGCCATATTTTGTTGGTGAACAAAATGTTGATAAATAACAAGTTTTGGGAAATTTAATACCATAGTTGACAGTGGTTAGCATTATTTTGTAATCGATTCTGATAACTAAAGCGTGTTCTGAATAAATGTTGTTGTTGTATCTTGATGGCATGCATGAGTACCTTTATACATATGTATTCTCTATCAACTTACAAAGTCACTATTTACATCCAATATAGTAATGATATAGTATGGTATGGCGATAAGCTACACACGTGTTGGTGCCTTCTCTCATAGATAGAATAATATGGATTTGCGGATGATAGCTATAGTGTGGTCGTCGGGAGGTTGAACCTAGAAAAAATTGTTATAATGCTGGTTTTGGTATCATTTTGAGTTGAAAAGTATCGGGAATAACATATCCAAAATCCGCTAAAATCCGCCTTGGGGAAAATTCAGGATTCAAGATGGCGTCCAAGATGGTAGCCAAAAATGAACAATATTTCCAAAACAGCATTAGTCCTTTGTCAGGCAGAGATAATGAGATTGCTTTCGAAGAAATGTCATCATGTTTGACAGAAGATTCCACGGGAGTCACATTGATCAAATATCGGTACCAGGGAGTCAGAAAGATGGCCACAAAGTTGACCACCAAAATGACAATTATGTATTTTTTATTTTATTGATAGAAATCGGCCAGTGATGACCAGAATAAGAAAATGAGTAATAATTTCGGCACTTGTGTATCAGATATATCAATATACTCAAACCTCATCCTCGCATCTCCTACCAGTATTTCTTTTGCATTAATGCAGATCTCTCTAGAAGCGATAACACATTTGAGACCAAGTTTGCGACATGTGCAAACATATAACATGTTCTGTTTGTGTCATCTTACACTTGCACTGTACCGACTTGAGAAATACGTCTTGGGCTTCATTCTGGTCAGTCATACCTGGGGCATGTTCCGCGACACGAAGTCCCCAACCACATCTCTCGTGATTCAATACGTCGCTATTCAGTGTTCTCCGATTCATGACCGACATATGAATTCTGAAACTGTGATATATGTATGCCGCCCTTTCTGTTGGTAAGAGTTTTTGGGCTCTAACGCAGTCTTGCTAGAAGATAGCATGTCCATAAAGTGTCCATGGTGAAGTGTATTTAGATAGTCTTCTTTCTTACCACCACACACAAGGTAAAGCCGCATGTCGGCCTCGCCGATATTTTCTGATATGCACTAGACTCCTGCATGAGTAATAGTTTGCGAACCTCAGCATACTTGTTTATCTTTGTGAGGATACTCCTGTTCCCATGTTCGAATAATGCAGAGGTGGTATCACAGCATCCCCATACATGTGCAAACAGAATATGGGAAGTTGTGAACTGTCCATCCTTGCGCACGGTGTCACCGAATCGCAATATGGCAGCACCATCTTTGCCAGATTTCCGAGCATCAGAGTGTCGGCCATGTTCGATTTTCAGTGACGATTCAAAAGAAGAATCAGATCTGTATCGTCCGCGATAACCATGATAGTTCTTCCATGCGATTCATATTGTAGGGCACGAGAAACTATCAGAGTATCAACGTCACCACTGCAGTGAACTGCGTGCCCAGTATCCGATAAGAGGCGCCCCATCAATTTGACGAACTGAATTTTGTTTCCTCATTTGGGAGGAGAATTTTCTGGTTATTGTGGCTCGCTGTTTTTTTAGTGACCCGAACGTCGGCACGTTTTGCAGATCGCCGGCTGTGCGCGTGATCTTTAATAGACGAGCTATGACCGAACCATCGAACACGATGCAATTTCGGACGTACTTCAGATAATGCATGGCTACTTCCTTGTATGTTGAGTTTTTGATCCACTTCACTCTATGGAGAAGAGCTTCGCTACCAAGAATGGTCTCAATTCCCTAGAACGAAATCAGTCAGCCGCCTGTTTTACTTGTGATGCTGCTGCGTCATCTTGTTCCCTTATCAATTCATTGTCCGCAAACTGACGTCCTCCTCGACTGGGACAACTTCAGCTATCAACTTATTGAAAAGCGCATAATCCACTTCGTAGAGATCAGACAAGACCCTCGACACTGCCTTTCAATATATCATGGGTCACTGTACCAACCCCTTCATCATCGAGGCGATACTCCCCAAGAAGCGATCACTAAAGTATGAAATCCTCCGAGTCAACACACTATGTTCATCGACTTAGAGGTTATTGTGTTTACCGACTTGAACCACACACGCTGGTCGAAATGGATACATAGGGTTTGGTGTTCAATCTACGTACATGTTCCTCAACATACAGGAGTGTAGAGTAAATGATTGGACGGAACAGAACATCTTATTTCTCAGCGGTCAGTGTCGTCCAGCGAGCAAGCACTTTGCATGAAACCAGTTCGAGCTAGGTGTTTAACTCTTACTGAACAAACATGCTGAGGGCCACATGCGATCCGTGATGTGATCAGATGGGAGGGTGTAGGGTGTTTTCAGTTTGATATTGGAAATTTATTTGCCAATAACATCCTTTATCAAGCACGAGCTCATCAACCCTCAATCGATTTTGTCTCATGATCACATATCATGGCCAGTGGCGGTGGATTCATGGGTGTAGAAATTGCATTCATCCCCATTCCATGGAAGGCCCCCCCCCCCTGCCATCCAAAGTTGTTATGTTGTGGTCGAACCGACTGAGTAAAGGCACTGGGTGAACAGTCAGTTAATATTTGACTAGACGTTTTGGTTTAACTGACGGATTGATTGTATCTCTCAACTTCTTCGTTGGCAACAGAGAATCCCAACCGAAATTACTTGTTCACTAGTCATTTGGAAACAAACACATGGTTCATTTCTATGCCAATTCCGAACAGTGATTGTGTTATAACCAAACGTGGACACACGCCCTGCATACTGGAATGGTCAATGCTACTCTGCTTGACATCGGACAGAATTAAAATATTGAGGAAGCTTTATTTTCCAAGTAATGGACAATATTTGGACCAAACAAATGCCTGTGTTTCGGCACTACAGAGACTGCGAAACGACAGCATTTAACGAAACAAAACATTTTAAATATGGATTTTCTTTTAAAGACTAGATATAAAGGACATACACATAGTTGTTAATACATAGATATCATATAATCATACTATATATTAAATAAGAAGGAACATATAATTACGACAGAGCAGAAGATACATTCAGGTTCGATCACTCGAATTCGGTAAATTATGACGTTAATCGCCGAGTTTAGTTGAAATCAACATGCGTGTGGCTTACATTTTATGTATTAATTATGAAATGAACATGCTGAACTTGACACGCTTCAAATTGGCCATCAATCGAAGTGGTCCCTAACGTTACTATCAATAAAGTCTAATTTCAGTAAAATTAGCCATGTATACACTCGACAGCACACATTTAGCTACGAAATTATTTGATATGGATCGTATATATTCTGCAAAAATCCACGAAATAACGATTAGGGTCTGTTCGTTTACATAACTCGTTGGACAGAGTGTAATCTGGTCAGTTCATTTTGGAACTATGGCGTGTAATCCATGATCAATAATCTGGATTCTCTCACGAAATAACGACTCTGCGTATGTTGTCACCGTTAGGTTTTCAACAGGAAACGTGTGACCGACTCCTAAAAAACAACTTTTACTCCTTTCACAATTAGAGATATAAAATCGAAGTGATAAATGAGAAACAACTGCGAACAATGTGAACTATTGCTTACACAACTGCAGTGATGTTCATTATGACGTTCTATGATAACGCATGCACTTTATTACTTGATCGCACACATGGCTTACGTGTATAACGGCGTTGTCCCCCAACGCTCGTAGAACGCGCTCTTTATTGTGGCACGCACGCATGCATTGGAGTTCTACATCAACGCTCTTTATTAGTGGAAGGCACATATGGCCTATACTGTATTGGGTCGTACTATCGTATACTCATATGACAATTATCCACGCGAACTTGCCACGGATGCGTGGTTTGCGAACTCACACAATTAAACTGTCTGCATGTATCTGCAATCGGAAATTTTGTGTCATAATGACGAAACACCTTGCATGTATTCAAATGTCTGTAAACAAATTTCCCCAAAGCGGATTTTAGCGGATTTTGGATATATTGTTGTTGAAATATTCCCGGTCAAAATGACACAAAAACTGGAATTTATAACAATTTGTTCTAGGTTCACTCTTCAAAATCACTACAACGACTATACTACTATAGAAGTGACACGAATACATACACAGCAGAATTATGGGTAATTTTTCAGGATTTAGTCGGAAATATGGCTTGTTGCCATTCATCGGAAAGCTCTCACCGAGATTACTGTATACTATTTGTGATTGTTATATAGTGTTTAGAAATCGTTTTTATTTCGTTTGTGGTGCAGCCACACATCCCTAAGTTATCTCGATTTAAGTCGGGGACAATTTAAAAATGTATTCTTGGTTCCAGGCTAATTTTTACGAAAATAATTGACTTTTTAATTAGATCCTAATGTATAAAATAACACGTATAAAACAGTGATCGCTACACGAGATACGCTATAGTTGTGGAGCTCCATGGTCCAGTGGTTGGCGTGTTGATCTTGTCTTCGCTGTTAACACAGCGATAGGAGTTCGCAACCGGCCTGTGGTCTATGTATTGGATAGATCATCTCAACGAGTGTCTTCATAATTAAAAAGGGTGGCGTTATTCTTGATTGGAAGTTATTTACTCAATTAACAAGTGCGCATGCAGCACGAGTGAGCATAATTAAAAACTCCCAAATCGAGACTAAGGTCATCCTTCTTAATTCTGAATGCACGAGCGAGATGATCTATCCAATTTAGATGATTCATAATGATATGCGATTCATTATTACTGTCACTATATTCGTTAAGCCATATTTCCAAAAAGAACTTTTAACCCAGGATATTAGGAAATATTCTTAGCCAACTTGATGAGGTATCGTTGGAAGGTTTATTTTCCGAGTATTTCTTAGGCAAACCTGCAGATGACGACATAAACAAAATAAGGTGTGTATTTCTAAAGTTTAACTAATGATGTAAATTAAAGGGCAGTACTGGGCTGGTAATGGAAATGTAATATTTATTCTGAATGGCTGATGCATGGTCCAAAGTCTGAACATTTTACTATTATTGATGGGGAGGTCAAGTGACCGATTTTGAATGGGGAATTTCATGCAAATCTCCGCAGCAAAAGTTATATATGGAGCAGTTGTCTGGGCACCAAACCAGCCATATAGCATAAAGCATAAGTAACAATTAACTGGCGACTGTGCTCGGTAAATTACCAATTTTTGCTGTAAATTTATTTTTGATAATTTTTTTCTGAAATTACAACACTTGACCTATTTTAAAGAAATCAATATAAAATCCAAAAATAAATACATCAACTTTGTAATGGAATATATTCTAATTTGTATATCTAGACAAATGTGTATTTTTTTCAATACAGCACAAAGTCACGCACAGAAATATTCGCAACTGTAACTTTTGCTGTGGATATTGAAATAGAAATGTCTATTCAAAATATGTCACCTGACCTCCTCATTAAAGGAACATTCATGGAATACCGGATTATTCTTGTCGAACCGTTTTTCCGCAAGTTTCATAAGAACTAATTTAGACCCCCCCCCATTTCCACAGAAGAATGTCAATTGCAACAATTTCATGTATTGGTTAAGACATTTGGGCTTGTGTTGTATTATTAAGCAATCAATCAGCAATAATTCGAGTGTCTGCACAACTCGCACCTAATTTTCTGTTGTTGAATGCTCGGATGTTGGTTTGTTGATTTCTTGGTAAGACAACACAAGCATAGTGTCTTAGGCGTTAATAGCCACATATATAACAAAATAACGTATCGTCTAATGCGAGTTTTCACACAACACTGGTTTGGCCACTTTGAGCGATGTGCAATTGTACAGGATTCCACACTTTTTGAATCTCGCGCCAAGTTGTGACGCTTGAGCAAGGTCCCTCGTATATAATGTGTCTTCTTTGCATCACCCATGCGTTATAATGGTATCTGATATTATGAGCAGTGAAAGATTTTGTCAGTAGGCTAGCCACGTGGTATCTTGGTATATTCTCGACTGTATTTTGTTTTAATTTTTCAATAACAGAATGATGTTCTTAAGTATTTGTGGGTCTAGTTTATGTCATATTTGATTTTCAACACTTTGTTCAACAGAATAAAAGGATAAGAGATGTTAATTTATATTTAAATTTGAGTGAGCAAAAGCACCACTGAAAAAAATCGCCAAAAAATATTAAATGGTTTGATCTGGGAAATCTGATTGACAGCGGGTGGATAAATACTCCTGCTTCATGTGGACATATACACATGCGTTGTTCGTTGTCTGTTTTACGATGAGAAACAAACATATCCCCATATCATATACGTGAAACTGATTTTCCCATTTTCTCGGTGTTGGCGATACCCTCGGTTTTGGCGATACCACGTACACGGGGGTGATATATAGATCGTGGATATTTGAGTAGTGGCTGGTGAGTTAGTTTAGAAATTTATGACTTTGCTTACATATTATTTTATATTTTGCCGGCTGCCCAAGATACACTTTCCTATCTGTCACGTTATATTTAAAGGCATTATATGCTTCAGTCTATATAACTTTATACAGGGCGTTGGTCGGTTGAAATAGCAGCTTGTGACACCGAGCCCAGCTCGGGACAACCATGTTGTTCGGAAGCAACTTGCAGCGGTAATTGGATCAGGCATAATATTGTTACAACTTACCTCTAATTTGTATATGCCAGTGCTTTAAACGGACATGGCTCATTCGAGCTTCCAAATTCTGAAATTCCTGAAAAACACTTACCATTGTCACAGCTATTTTCCAGCAGCTGTTTTCAATTGTTCGCACAGAAGTAAAACAAACGCTCTTTATTTCTACCATATCATGATTAGACTAATGCGGAAAGCTCTTTTCTGTTCCTGCAAATGCTGTTTTTTGGGACCCATACATCGTGTTCAAAGTTGTATTTCTTTATAACTTCAATGCGTCTTTGTGGGACATATCATGCTCGTAGAAAGGTATAGCTCAATTGTTCATCGACCTATTGCGATAATGGGAACAATTCAAAAGCGAATAATATTAGATGAATTTTGTGTAATAAGTATAAGATCCCACCCACCACCCCATCCCGCCACCATAGTATCTTATGCTCCGCAGGCGCCCGTATAGAGGCTACTGCCCACATAAATAATAAGTATAAGATCCCACCCACCACCCCATCCCGCCACCCATAGTATCTTATGCGCCACAGGCGCCCGTATAGAGGCTACTGCCCACATAAATAACAAGTATAAGACCCCACCAACCACCCCATCCCACCACCCATAGTATATTATGCGCCGCAGGCGCCCGTATAGAGGATACTGCCCACATAAATAATAAGTATATATATATATATATATATATAAGTATATATATCCCGAAAATTCTCTGCATTATCCGAAAAGGTAGCAAATTGTGACTCACTTGGTTATTATACGTGTTAGTTAATTAACTGACAACTACATTCTACATTCTATTCCCAGTTGTCCCAGTTCCGTATGGGGCATGACAAATTCATTTTAAAGTATGTAATTTTGCCGAGAACCTCTTTTGTGATTTTGGCCTTATTTATTGAAAGGAAATGGGCAGAACTTTGAGACAGAACTGAGATGGACCATAATCTTTGGCTATTCTGGTCCATTATGATAAAAAAATGTCAACAGGATACAGTGTGGATGCCAAGATCGTAGCCAGGGAGTTACTCTGTGATCATATGTGAGGTGAATAGGTATACAGGGAGTTATTGTATGTCATGACTGATGTGAGTAGGTATACAATGAGTGACTATATGGTTATAAGTGGGTTGTCCATGGTAAGATGCATCTAGGTATACAGGGAGAGGTCATGGTCAGGTGTGGGGTGAATCGGTATGCATGTAGTGACTGTATGGTGTATGATTGTGTATATCCAGTACGGGTGCACCAGGTGTGCCTGTATGGCCATTGGTGTGGTGTATGGATATACCATGGTCATATATGTGTTGATTATGTATATATGGAGTGACTGTAAGGTCATGGGTGGGATGTACATGTGTTGTCTGTTTGATCATGGATGGGGTGTGTGGATAAATAGGTAGTGATTTTATGGTTACGGGTAATGTGTATAGGTATACATGGAATGACTGTACGGTCATGATTGAATATGAATACCTGGATTAAGCTGGGTGGACATTATCGAGCGTGTGGGTACATAGGGAGTGTCCTTGTGGTAACGGGTGGGATGTATATTTATATATCTCGTGGATGTATTATCATTGGTGGGTGTATAGGGCTTAGCTGTATTATCATGGATGGTGTGTATGATTATACAGTGAATTGCTGAATTGTCATGTGTGAGGTGTATATGCAAGTATGGATTGTTTGAGTGGTCGTATGTGCGGGTTTTTTTGTTTATCTGGAAGGGCTGAATGGCCATTAGTGAGGTTTACATGTATAACTGGAGTTAATCTATGGTCTAGGGAGGGCTGCATATGTATATCGAGTGGTTATATGACTATGTGTGCCGAATAGGTATACAGGTAGTGACTGTATGGTTAATGGTGATATGAGTACATGTATGTATACAAGTAGTGACTGTATGATCATAAATGTAATGAACATATATACAGGGGGTGACAGACGTATGAGTATACATGCACCTGGTGTTCCTGTTTGGTGACTCGTGTCGGTATCGTCATGTGTAGGTTATACCAGTACACACACGTGTTGCTTTATTGTCATGGGCGAGGGATATGTGTATATAGCGAGTGGCTATATGGCCATGGATGAGGTGCATATGCATACATGGAGTGACTATACTGACATGGCTGGGTGTATTAGTATATCTTGAGTGACTATTCGGCTATGGTGTGACAAATATGGATACAGGGATTGACATGGCCAATGTTGAGGTGAATATGTATACAAGGATTGACCATGATCGTGTATGAATGTTTTGAATAGGTACACACGGGGTGACTATATGGCCATAGGTCAGGTGAAGGAGTATACCAGGTAACATGGGTGAGGGTTTGTGTATGAAGCGAGTGGCTATATGGCCATTGGTGATGTGCATATGTATACCGGAGTGACTTTATGGTCATTGTTGTGGTGTTGATGTATATATTGATATTGGAGAATATGTATACAGGGGATGACCCTATGGCCAATGGTGGAATGAATGGGCATACAAGGAGTGACTATATGGTTATGGGTCATGTTTAGGAGTATATCCGGTGTGCCTGCATTGCGACGCGTGACTGTATGGTCATCCGTGGTCATGGGTCAGGTGTACATGTATACAGTGGGTCACTATATTGTTATGTCTGTGGTGTTTATGTATATATTTAATGACTGTGCGATAATGGGTGGCTATCGCTTTCCACGATATGACATGACCTCTCTATTGATTAACATATCCTTGAGTTATTGTGGAAAGCGATAGCCACCCAAGGTACACATGTACAACCCACCCATTACCACAGTCACTCCATATGTACATAAACACCACACAAATGACAACATAGTCACCCACTGTATGCACGTACATGTACTAGTACACCTGATCATACAGCCATACTTGGTTATACCCGTACATACCACAAATGACGATACAGCCACGAGTCACCATGCATGAACACCAGGTATACACCTACACCCGACACATGACCATATAGTCACTCTATGTATACATATTCACTACATTCACGATCATACAGTCACTCATTGTATACATATTCACCTCACCATGGACCATACAGCCACTACATGTATACCTATTCGCCATACCCATGACCATAGAGTCAATCCATGTATACATATGCACATCACCAATGGTGAGCCCTTCCAGATATACCAATATCCGCACATACGAACACTCATAAGTTCCTTACTTGCAATACTCATACACGCCATCCATGATAATAAATCTACTCCCCATACACCACCAACGATAACACACACAACATATATAAATATACGTCCCACCGTTACCAACGGGGCACTCCTTATATACCCACACATCATTCATGACCATACAATAACTCCCTGTATTATCTATTACATATTATCCTCATCTATGATCATAGAGTAACTCCCTGGCTGCCATCTTGGCTTCCATCCTGTATCCAGTTGATAAATTTTTATCATAATGGGCCAGAATACCCACATATCATGGTTCATCTCAGTTCCGTCTCAAAGTTCTGCCCATTTCCTTTCAATAATATGGCCAGAATCACAAAAGAGGTTCTCCGCAAAATTCCATACTGCAACTTTAAAATGAATTTGTCATGCCCCATACGGAAATGGAACAAACATAATAGAACGTAGTTGTCGGTTAATTACAGTGTAACTAACACGTACAATAACCAAGTGAGTCACAAGTCTCGTTCTGATCAGAAAACGACATGAATATATATTTCTTAAATTGATCGTATCGATTTCGGGATGTATTGGTTGTAATAGTGCAACGTTCCAAGGGTGTACGCACATACAAACACGTTGGACGAATGCAATCATGTAAATAAAAGTGATTTTTTATGTTTTGAGGGGTAACCCGATGACCCCTTCTTATCTTAGAACCCCAGGAAAAGTTGCTTCTTAAGTTGTGTTTTTATAATTAGTATATATCAAAATACTTTGAGACCAAAAATTATGGATGTACGCGAAAGTGTAAACAAAAGTGAAAAATCACGTTTTGGGGTTCAGCATGGGACCCCCTTTCTTATCTGAAAACCCCAGGAAGATCCCTTTCTTAAGTTGTGTTTTCTTAATCAGTACACTTAGGAGTATCATCAAACCAAAATTCATCGATGTACGCGGAAGTGTAAATAGAAGTGATTTTTGGCACTTTTTGGGGTTCAGCGGCCCCTAAACCCCAGGAATGCGCAACTTAAGAAATCGGTTTTTCAGAATGTTCCATTATTGGTACCAACTTTAGGGGGTCAAACCTTTTGTACGCAAAATTGTAAATAGAACATATGCGGGCTCCCCAACTATTAGATTCCCAAATAAATTTTATTCCTATTTCGCTAATACCGAGCATTTTAAACAGTCATTTCTCCCATCTGTTGTTCTGGAATGCAACAAATTACCCGTGTATATAATCAATGCAACCTCCATTTCAGATTTCAAAGCCAATTTAGGGATTATAGACCCAATAATAAAACCCCCATCTTATTTTTATACAGGAAAAAGGAAAATTAATACAATACACTGTAAAATTCGGAATCATTGTAGTGATCTCCGTTCGGATATGTTCGATAATCACATATCAGAGTCGCCTATATGCCCCTGTAACTTAGACATTGAAGACGCCAATCACTATTTTCATGTTTGCCCTTTATTTGTAGATCAGAGAATTGACTTTTACAGAAATTTAAGTAATAATGGTTATCAATCATTAGAAGCAAATCATTTCTTACATGGGGTTAAAGGTATATCAAACCACAAGAACACTACTCTTTTCAGCATTTCTCAATCTTTTATAGCTAAAACAAAGCGTTTTGAAGAAACCCATGTATGATAACATGCATGGTGAATCTTCCCATTCATCTTTAAAACTCACTGAGTTCTAGGGTTTTCTTCATAACCGAGATTGGAATACAGATGGAAACCCGACATCCGCAGCACACACACTCTGCACTTTCCTTTATAACCACTTTGTACTATATCTACTATGTATTTTTATGTATGTTCCATGATTGTATTAGGAGAGGGGCAAGTTTGTAAGTTTTGTAACTTGTGCCCTGATCCCTATATGTATATATTTTTCTAGATACATTAAAATATGTTTAAAGTAAAAAGTAAAAGTAGTGAATTGTCAATTACAAGAGTACTGATGAGCGCGCGTTCATTATCACTAATCATGTTGTGATCACAGTATTCTGCGACACGTGACTTCACACAGATCTCTGTACAGATCTATTATAGCAATGTAAATACACCCTAAATGTATACCTAAATGTATACCGCGCAATATCCTATTTAGTTTATTTGAATTGTAATCAATTTTCTGGCTCTGTATGTCAGCACTATACGACGATGAGTTTTCCAACACATTGAAATGAATTGAATGGTGGGTACTGCTGAATTGATATGATACTGGTAGGGCAAACTGATGTTGTTAAGACAAAGTACCGTTAATTTTTCTATTGTTGTCATTTTCGCGGTGTTCAAATAATCTGAACATATCCAAGAAAAGTGTATCAAAACATTCAAAAATATATTTTGCGAAATATTTTAATACTGGGTTTATAACATATATGAACTTAGCCATCATTAAGGGTTGTAATGAGGCGGGCGATGCACAGCATCAACATTTCCTACGGAACAAGTGCACACTACCGCGAAACTGATAACTTTTCTATAACCGCCTTGGCTTCTTCTCTGCCTTTCTAAATTAGTGCTTTTTTTGTCTCGTCATCCATCACCGCGGCGTGCGTTTTTCATGCCCTAGTACGGATTTCTGCTTCAAATTGACTACAATCAAGATGGCATTGCAAACACCAGCGCAGACATTACTTTTCAAAAAGTTATCCACCGCTCACTACCTCTATTGCCCAGATAACGCCTGCCTAATAAACGCTACTTTTATTACGTCAATGTAGCTTTATTAGGTCAACGTAGCTTTATTAGGTTATTACTACATTCATGACGTAATTACATATGCAAATTGCGCAAATAACTAGGGATGTCAACCGACCTAAATCACGTCATTGTGATTTGGGTCGTTTTTATCTTCCATAATTCACCGCAATTGATACAACATTCGTAAACAGATATGTGTGTTCGTTCTAAAAATATATAAATAGTACAAGGCCAGCTTAGAATAACTATAAAAAAAACCCAACGAACTATTTCGCTCTAAGCTGCACCCCGGTTTTTGCACGTCATGAATGCTAATCAGTTTGCTTGACCTAATAAATGTAAGGGCGTCATCGAAGTAACGAATGTAAAACTGAGGAAACTGACAGATTTTCTTCACAAAAGGCAAGTTTTGTGCGATGGATAAATAAAATATATAGCTAATGTTGTTGCTTAAATTGTTTATGTCCGCTCGGGGGATTTGTCATCTATTGGGCGAGGCTCTAGATGGTCAAATCCCCCCCACAGACATAACAAGTTTAAGCGACGACACTAGCTACATATAATGTATATAATGGTCTTGAATGTTTCTGGCAGACACTGGCTTTTCTCAAATCGCCCGTGTAACCTAAACACAGCGAAAACGATAACTTTATAAATAAATAATGGTACTTTTTCTAACGATATCAGCTTGCTCTACCAGCATCATATCAATTCAGCAGGACCCAACAACATCATAGCCCATTGGAAGGATCACTCAACTCAGCGCGTTAATATCCATTGGTAGCGCTTTTTTTCATCGCTGAAAATTTCATCGTGAACATGTAAACCCCACACTGCATGGTCTCAACCTATACTATGTGAGCCGTCAAATCCCCTTGATTGGATAAACCTATGCCACGGCGATGACTATATATCCGATCGAAAATCACGGATACATTCACATTGAGCGTGGCTCTGGACTATATATAAACTAACTGGTGACAAGAAAACCATAATCAGAAATGGAAACGCGCTCAAGATCATATATTATATACCCACGATTGTATTATAGAATCTTTTTCATTTCTGTTCTTTGTAATTGGCATAGCTTATCACAAACCAAAAATCAACATTATTGACATAATGTAAACGCCAATAAACGAAATTGAAATTCTCAACTACACCTTTTATCGGGCTCAGCCTCGGGGTCGCACTACAGCTTGGCATCGGGGTCGCACTAATTAACATTCTATAAATAGAACCCCCAGCGCTATGGCAGCGCCAGGCGAAACAAGAATTTGTACATTAGTATGCACGCGGCGCGCGTAAATACGAGCCGTGGGCTTGTTTTCAACAACTGGGTTAACATTGCGTGCAGGTATAGTTTACATCGGACGAGTCTGAACGAGAAGCTGTCGGTGGTGGTCTATTGGATATATATATCGATGTTGGATTATCCAATCATGGTGATTTGACTGCAATCTAGATTGACCACTATTGTTCACCCCCGTATATACCTGGTATCACCACGCCGGAAGGTATCACGAAACCGGGCCATGCAGTTTTTGATAAATGCACGTATCCTCCCGCAGATGAATGTATTTATCGATGATGATGATGTTTAATGATGATATCCTCTATTCAAAACATACTGTTGTAATGTGAATGTTCCCTCAATCGGATAGCGATCATGTATAGCTTGCTCTCACCCTGATATATTTAATGAAATTCCGGCTTATTTTCGATGCTGTCATAAACTTTTTGGCGTTAGTTCGTTTGAGACATACATGTAAATATACACCTTTTGCAGAATGAACTACGATATATAGATAATGATTACGAATAGGGTAATACGTCATTAGAATTTGTGTTCTTTCTATTCGTTGTCGTTTTTCCCTATTCGTTGTTACGATTACGGTTTCGGATTTTCAACAAAACTCACAAATACATCATATAATAATAAGTTCGAGATAGTTTCTCAGCTCCTCAATGTTGGAGATAATTCTGAGATCATCTCCGTTAATTGTGATCGCCAAGTGGCCTTAATGATTTACCTATTAGTGGTAATTAAATCGTTTGTCGTCGGGAAAAACGAAAATGTTGTCAAACAGAAAGCGCTAAGCTATGACCTGGTAACGGCGAGTGGTAAGCACGGTTGTCTCACAAACGGACTCGACGTCAATTCTGCGAAAAGGTTTTTGGACCGTCCTAAAAACTACGACTATAATAGCTAGTCGTTATAATTATCTGTCGGCGTTCATTATGCGAAAGGTGTATATTATCAGCCATTGACGGCGGAGAATGCGGGTATATTTTGAATTTGCTTGTGCATCGCCAACATACTTGTTCACTTGGTGCAATGCATGTGTGTCGACCCATATATGGCAGATTTTGGTGCAGAAAAAAAATACGGCGACTGACAGAAGCCAGATTTTGCCTTCACGAATGCGTATCCTTTCAGTACCTTCAGTTTCTTAGTCTCATGCGAAACACGATACGACCCACTTAAAAGAGGTAGTGTACACTAAATCCGGCTATTTATGAGACCATCTCCTTTTATACTCAAAAGAATATAATTTATGCAACAAATTAATAGATTTGAGCCACAGATTAGTGTAAAAATACACTCATGTGCTCACAACATGGTAATTATAATGAAAATGAAGATATGACTCCAGTCATAAATTCATTTTCATTATAATTACCATGTTGTTTGTATTGTTCATACGGTAAATGAGTGTATTTTGCTCTCATCCATGGCTCAAATTCATTTAATTGTTGCATATATTATGTTGAGTATAAAAGGAGATTATCACACAACTGGCCGGATTCAGTGTACAGCACACCATTTAGGCCCATTAAGCCCAGCAGAAGCACCTATCTTCATGCTCTGTTCCGTTGAGTCGATCACCGTCAGGTCCAAGTTCAACATATAGAAATCTAAGCCCACTGTCTGAGTGGTGTTGTTATCCATGCAATTCACAGGCGTATATAAAGGATCTGACATAATTATTGTAGATCTTGTCCCGTAAAACTGATAAGGAATCAATTCGACTGTACAAATCACCATAGCAACAGCGTATACACAGAAACAAAATATTTGGAATTGAAATGAATGTGGTCGGCATCTTGAAACAATTTTTGACACTGAGAGATCTGTGTCGATATTCGCTCGATTAAACAACTGTTCCTCAAAATTCTGAACTACATTCAAGATGATGATATTGATAGAACACAGAAACAAAATATTTGGAATTGAAATGAATGTGGTCAGCATCTTGAAATAATTTTTGACACTGAGAGATCTGTGTGGATATTCGCTCGATTAAACAACTGTTCCTAAAAATTCTGATATTACATTCAAGATGATGATATTGGAACCTATAAAACTGTTGATGTTGTAATCCAAATATGATCGATACGTATACTTCTTAATAAAGTTTTAGTTTTCAATTCACAACACAACACATTAAGTTCCTGTGTGAGGATTTACATGCAATTGTGTCCAATTGGTTGGATATATAAGCGCAATGACATGGTATGTAACAGCAACGTCATTGCTCATCCCAGTATTTTCCACGAATCTAGTACATATAATAAGTGCAACAATGGACTAATATCCCTTCATTGATTGGAACTTTCTGAAATTTTGCGAAAACCCTGTGCCAATGCATTATCTTATATATGCTTGTCTTCCACCGAGCGACTCGCATATATAAGAGAATGCATTGGCCTAACAATATTTCCCGTCACCTTGTAAGCAAGTGCATTCTCTTATATATGCGAGGCTCCCTATGGAAAACTCGCATATATAAGAGCACTGGCACAGGGTATTTAATTATACACCAGCGCAGCTCCAGTCATGAAAGGGTTAATAGTTGATCTGCAACCGTGGATACATTTAATTATATATAAGTACATCAGTCGCGCTAATTTGTACCAACTCTACAACATTTGTACTCATTTAATTATGCCACTTCAATCGATTGAAGGCCTATCGACGAACGGTTTGGATATATCCAGAAAACTGCAAGATATTTTCAATACATAATTCTTCTGCGCCTAACCAGCGAAAGCTCTTGACTTTCACATATCACAACGCATCTTGGTTCCAAAACGTGACCCTTGAATCTGACCGAAATGTTGAAGTGGAGAATGCCGATTTGCGCCCCTCCCGGATTGGAACAATAAGTTTCCCAACTTATAGATATGTCCTACATAATATATCACTATGACTTGATGAAGATTGTCATTTAAGTTCACAAAAGTAGGAAAATATTACATTTTTTTTACCCCCCCCCCCCCATTATATACTCCTTGGACATTCAAATGATAAGAAGAATTTAACCTACGTTTGTCCTGAAATTTCCAACATGACGTTGTTGTATCAGTCATTAAATTTCAAACTTTTTAAAACTTTGACTACAGTCAGGACTGAGCCCCATAACCCCTTGTCGCCACGTCCATGACACAAGTGTCAATGCATGTCGTCGATCGATATATAAACAACATGTAGATGACTCCTATTTCGCGTGTATCCAGTGTATCGCCGTCATTTTGACCGCAGATAACTGAATAACTGAATAGCTATGCGTAAAGGTATGTAGTTCACAAATCTAACTAACGCTATATATAATAGAGAGCTTTAGATCGAAAACTTATAACTTCAAACGTCAGGCACTGACCCATTACCATAATGTTTGAAATGCGGATAAATATGGTCCATGTTTATTGATATACGTCGCCGTTTGACTTAACAATAGCATCCCGATCTATACGGCGCATTTTTTTTATTTCGTTTATTACGGCGATTGTCGGGAACCAGATGTTTTCGTCACGGACGTTGACCATTGCGACATCTTCATTTGCTTTGTAAAAGTAAAACAATGTACGTTTCAATGTAGCTTCACATAAGCAACAACTATCATGCTCTGTTCCGTTGCATCTATTGCCACCACGCCCAACATAAATAATTCTACGTCCACTTTTTGCCTGGCGATTGCCGAGGTTCACTTTCCAGGCGGAAATTGCGGATTTGACAGATTGTATATTTTGTCCTGCAAGCCTCTATATAATCCATTTGAATTGACCAATCACCATAGCAACAGACTATGCTTAGAACTGTAGATCCTGAATACAAATGAATGTGCACTTCATCCCGAAGTGCAGTCGTGATTGATATTGATAACGTCGTGACAGCTAAGTACATTAACGACAATGTAGGCAATCATTGTAAAACACGCGGGTGTGTATTTAAATGAACGGGCGGTGGCTGTATGTACCTCCTTGCAATGCTTTTAATTCCCAAATTGCTACATAATCACGAAGAATATCGATCAAGCACTTCCGCCATAATATGTCCTGCTATCCCTGAAGAACAGAATCTTTTTTGCGATCTATAGAAACTGTTGTTAACTGAAACTGATGTGCTATGTCAGCCACCATTAACCGTTTCTATGTTAAATATATTCTCCCACAAAGTGAAAACAATGTACTGTGTACATTGGGATTGTCTATTATTAACCTGGAGGTAATATAAGCAGACGACAGTTAATACGAGTACAGAATGAGTTCTGTTTGTTGGAGTGAAATGTTCAGATAATAATTGTTGTATTCCATCATTTAAGTATCGAATGCTCTGATTTTGATTGGGGCGCTATATATACGATCAACTTTAACCCACTTTAAAAAACAACTTATGTCTCCCTCCAAATTACGTAAACAAAATTTAGAAGCTCGAATGAACCATGCCCGCTTGAATACACGAGATGACATACCCCCATATATTACAATGAAAAATGATGCAGCCTAAAATATTTCAGCTCACTGAACTGAAAATATTTATATTCAGTCTGATTCACTCAAGCAGAGAGCTCGCCAATTTGCCTTCGACTAGCCATTTTCCAGCTGTTTTCGATTTCAAATAGGGAGACACTGCTGCACTTATTTATAAAGAGTGTTGTGTCACAAAGTCGGTTCATTTGCAGTTTCAAGCCAGATTTAAGAGAAATGCAATATTGTATTTGAGCTGTCTCCAGAATTTGTTACCCATCGAATGTGTTAAGAAAACAAGACCTTGGATAATATAACAACCTTATGTAGTCTCCTTTAAAAATTATTGAAACCATTTGCCTCCAAACAAGAACGCATCTTTTATGAAAGGTGGAAACTAATAGATAACCTATTTCCTACACATACTGTCTCTGGAAAGTTCTTGGGAATTGAACATCAATGACCACATATAACTACCAAGTCAGTTGCAAGGCTGAGTCTCATATATACATGTATAATCCCATAAACAGGTCAAAAGATACTGGTAACTTAATATTCGTATCTCTCAACGGTGCCAGTGCTTGTGCTGCACATTTTAAAAGCATATGAAGCAATGTGCTTTTAATGCATTTGAAACAATTTGCATACCAAGTATGACGCGTTGAGATGAAAATACATACATTATTCTACTATTTCATCCAATATTCCAAGCCTGGTTGAACCTAATATAAGATGTTCTGTATGTATACACAATGTACTGAGCAATGTGTCATTTTCGGATTAAAACAAATCACTGTAAAGTTTTGATATTATTTGGACACGCTTTAGTACATTGGTGGACACGCGTTAGTACATTGGTGGATACACTTCTGTTTATATGTTATCGTGATTGTTGCCTCTGTTCATTGCTTTTTGCATGCGAGTTTAGTAAAGTATTGTGCTAAATTTATCACGACACTATACAAGTATAGTAGTGTGCTATATTCAACAGATCATTACATCATATAGGACACAGTTCTCGACCAACCAGGAGGCGCCGTTTCTTGGTGAGGTGAAATACATAGGTTTTTTGGGGGTGTATGATAATGCGAATGCTATCTGAATATTTCAGACCCTCAAATGTAATTATGTTCCCGATTTTTGTTTTTATATCAACACTGCCATTTGATCTCGTGATATGTTTAAATTAGATCGAGTTCGGCCCAGGGAACTTGGAACTTGATAGAAATTGTTTTCTCAGTAAACAGATAGAACTTTATGACAATATACACCCAAGTGTGGAAAGGCTACACATATATTTGTCTATAACATTCGCATATGAAGACATAATAACAAATAGGAAATAATATAAAAATGATATATACAATAGTACATATATATACAACTATATATAAACATAATAACGGTTAGCTGTTCATTTATGTAGTGACCCGCGGAACCCCATCGGCTGAATTCTGGTCTCAGGTCTAGACCACCCTAATAATCACGGTGTTCCATGTCAGGACTTGGTCTCGCGAAACCACCTGGTCGCAAGCTGGGATCGGCGCATTATTGTACAATCAACAACAATCAATGGCAATATATGGACAAAAGCGTGCTGAGCGCTGCATCGATATTGGTGTGTTGGTGTCTCTAAACCTGAGCACGTGACAGCGGCTTGTTGCACAGCGGTCTCTGTATGCAGTCGCGGTTCGACATGGATCACGGTACAGGGATGGTGCGGATTTCTCACCCCTATATGGATGTCACGACGTTGTCAGTTTTACGGGTGGAGGAAAGTCTACGCAGAGAGTAAATTCACCGAGAAACACTCCGCTGTGTGTAGAAATACCTACCCCGGAAAGGGACCGACAAACTTGCTCAGATACACGAATCAGATTATCCTCACTTAGAGTGGATCGCGAATCCGCGCTTGTCGGCACTCGAACCAGCTTCGTCAGTGCTAGATGGCAAATGGCGGCATAATGCCCCGAGCATTCTACCGGCGGGACCACCGGCGTCCTTTACAATCAATGTATAGTATAAAATATTGTTTGTTCAGATCAAGAACCAACTATATATTGTTCAACGTTGCGTCAAAATATTACACATAAATTACATTCATCTCTTGAAAACATTTCGAACCATTATTATAGGGAATATCAGGTGGGAATTTCCAACAACTGGAAATAGTGAGTTACTTGTTGGAAATTTTCAACAATTCATTGGGGTGAGGGGGTCACATGTGCAATGTAATTTCGCTGACTTGGGAATTTGCAATAAGTTGAAGATTTAGAAAGATTCTAAATAACCATCACCGTGATTGAAATTATTAAAAATAATTTTCCAGAAAATGTAATGGTCACATGCAACGGGGGGGGGGGGGGGGGGGGGTGGAAATCAAGATGGGTGCGTTGTATCACACTCCCGATAGCAGATATTTCCATTCCATTGACATGTAATTTGTTTCCAAATCCATGTTTAAAGATAAATTTAAATGTCAAGGCTTAAGAAACTGGACCAAATAAATCATTAATCAAGAGCAGGGGTCCCATCCATTTAATTTAATTTAATTCAATTTAATCAGACATTTCCTTATTTTGAACCACAATTTTTCGTTCTGTCTTAATATCATTTTCTGCTGTTATACTGTATATCCAGTCCAGCAATAATTTATTCTCAAATGATGAATTAGTACTATCAAAACTAGCTCCGACCTCATTTCATTTAAAAACACGGAACGAAAGACACCCGCATCCAATGTGGATTACGTTCCGATTGCAAAACTACTATCATTCCCTATTTATCCGTGTCAACCAAACCCATCGATAACATATTATAAATAATAGCAGGAAAATCTGACTTAATCCATCTAACGGTAATATGCTTTCAAACACGACAAGGATGTTATAAATAAAACTCCAATGTAAAGACAGATAAACGCACGCATTATTTACAATCAAATTACCAATCTGTATCGTTACTGCGAAAACAGAAAAACGTATTCTCGTCTCAGGTTCAAGTCTCGGTTTATACAATAATCTCAGACCAGGGGGGTAGTAGGTCTCAGTTGTAGACTATTACCTATAACACACATAATTATCGATTATATTACATTTTGTCCAGTTCATATATAATTATAATCTATCTTCTACACCGCATATCAAAACTCAATTCCTATTTGGTTAACATAAAGATAAATGCTTCCAAAAAATACATATGTTTCTGTTACCAGAACTCGTACGTTACCACATGGTTCGAATTATGAACAGACCGACACAGACTTGAATGACAATAAGAAGGCAAACCATGGTTTACGTAAACCTGAGTTTAAAAAAGACGAGAATACGGACCAGTGCTGACCAATAATCCCAGCTTATTCGCCTCGAAGCTGGGTAACACATGGCGATCACCGTGGTTTCGGCCTGGTCTAGACTATAGTTTACATGAAACCCTGGTCTAGACCAGGGACCAGAATTCGGCCGACTGGGTTATACATTTACGACTGATAGCATAACTCTTTGTTTAAAATACTTTAAATCAGATAATAACTGAATACTTGTTAGCGAAGAAGGATGAAGTAAATAGAACAAAAGATTTAATTAACACGACGACGAGCTTCGTATAATTATCATACAATTGGTGTAAACTTAATTAACCATACAAATTAGAAACAAAGAAGGACATGTGAATTTGGCTGAATTTCATCAAAATATTTCACTCTTGAAGCTAATAAATAATATTAAAATACCAATATTGTGCCATGAAATCGGTTAACAGCCTTTTCTAAATCATGAATACATTTAAAGGCATTGACCCACGTTTTGCATACGTTTAGACAAGAACTGCAAGGTATTTATAAAGGTATAAATAAATAATATTTCTGGAAACCCAGCGAAAACTCTTGAATCCCACGTACATGTATCATTGATATTGAATATTTAACTCTTGAATCACATGTACACGTATCATGTATGTTGAATATTTAACTGTTGAAACCCATGTACACGTATAATTGATATTGAATATATAACTCTTGATTATCATGTACATGTATCATTGAATATTTAACTCTTGAATCCCATGTAATGTACATGTATGATTGACATTGAATATTTAACTCTTGAGTCACATGTAAATGTATGATTGACATTGAATATTTAACTCTTGAATCTCATGTAAATATATCATTGATATTGGATATATAACTATTGAATATCATGTACATGTATCATTGACATTGAACATTTAACTCTTGAGTCACATGTCAATGTATGATTGACATTGGATGTCTAACTCTTGAATCTCATGTACATATATCATCGATATTGGATATATAACTATTGAATATCATGTACATGTATCATTGATATTGAATATTTAACTCTTGAATCACATGTACATCTATCATGTATATTGAATATTTAACTCTTGAATCCCATGTAATGTACATGTATGATTGACATTGAACATTTAACTCTTGAGTCACATGTCAATGTATGATTGACATTGGATGTCTAACTCTTGAATCTCATGTACATATATCATTGATATTGGATATATAACTATTGAATATCATGTACATGTATCATTGACATTGAACATTTAACTCTTGAGTCACATGTCAATGTATGATTGACATTGGATGTCTAACTCTTGAATCTCATGTACATATATCATCGATATTGGATATATAACTATTGAATATCATGTACATGTATCATTGACATTGAATATTTAACTCTTGAATCCCATGTACACGTATCATTGATATTGAATATATAACTCTTGATTATCATGTACATGTATCATTGAATATTTAACTCTTGAATCCCATGTAATGTACATGTATCATTGACATTGAATATTTAACTCTTGAGTCACATGTAAATGTATGATTGACATTGAATATTTAACTCTTGAATCACATGTACATCTATCATGTATATTGAATATTTAACTCTTGAATCCCATGTACATCTATCATTGATATTGAATATATAACTCTTAAATATCATGTACATGTATCATTGAATATTTAACTCTTGAATCCCATGCATATGTAT
Organism: Siphonodentalium dalli; assembly: GCA_032622095.1. Classification (NCBI taxonomy): domain Eukaryota; kingdom Metazoa; phylum Mollusca; class Scaphopoda; order Gadilida; family Siphonodentaliidae; genus Siphonodentalium; species Siphonodentalium dalli. The sequence goes on from CP136063.1 coordinate 233,093,053, forward strand.
CATTGACATTGAATATTTAACTCTGGAGTCAGATGTAAATGTATGATTGACATTGAATATTTAACTCTTGAATCTCATATACATGTATCATTGATATTGCATATTTAACCCTTGAATCTCATGTACATGTATAATTGACATTTTATATTTGGATCGTAACATTTACATGTATCATTGACATTGAATATTTATATCGTAACAATGTATCATTGACATTGAATATTTATATCGTATCATGTACATATATCGTTGACCTTGACACATAAATTTAGACATCACTAGTATATCTAAATTACACCATAGTAAAGCTCAATCATAACGCCATTTACATAAGTCTTCCATATTCAGTTTGGAGATCTTGGAACTTCAAGTTTTCCAAGTTCAGAATTTGTTTTATACTTTTGGTCAAGAAAGCATATTTCGCACTAACTAGTCCCTGGAATATCGTCCACTACTCGTTGTGAATCAAATTTATCAAACTCGTTTCATGAAACCTTATATCCCAGTATATTTACACACTAAGTGTTGTCATCACTAAATCCAGCATTCTGATTGGTCGGCGCCCACGTGGCTAGTTGCAGTTATTTCTCGGTGAATGCGCATCGCCTCATAACACCAAGCTAATAACACCATCGATACGTCATTAGGTTTGGAAAGACGAACGCGTAATGTTTTGGGCGCATTTGGACTCGCGCAGGATTGACTTAATACATCATCGGGTTTCAATATGAAGATAAATTGTTCCTATTAACTTTTGGCAAGGGTGTTATTGGGTATTTTGGGCTGATCTTGTCACGATACACTTTTCGATTTAAATATATTTACAAAAGTGGCTTTCTCGCTAAATGTATATAAATATAAGGATTAACTGTCATGTGGACTATTTTTATGGAGATGTAACGGTGATGTAAGTGGTCATAACTTGTATGTAAAACCATTCGGGTTTTACACAAGTTATGTCCACTTACCTCACCGTTACATCTCCATAAAAACAGTCCACATGACAGTTAATCCTTATATAACTCGTTGGAGATCCTCTACTCGTATATATGGTAGCCAGCTAGGCGCGGACCGCCTCTCAGTAGGTGCACCGCGCCTCGAGCGAAGGCGCGCGGCGCCTTTCGCTGATTATCATCGCGCCGATCCGCGGAGCGGTCTTCGGACCTTCGTTCGTCGTCCGTTGCTTCTACTAATTACGTCCGCGAGTTCGGTTTGATTGAATTATCGAAACTAAATGTAGCTTTAACCCTTTCAGTGCCAAGTCCGATGTTTGCATCAACCCATATTTCCTTGATCATTTTTCAAATTTACTGATTATAATAATGTGATACATTGATGGAATGAGCTCTTAGTTGTATACGTATACGTTTACATCGAGGTAGGTCGCTACTTTCACCCTTTCAGTGCCAAGTCCGATGTTTGTATCAACCCATATATATTTCCTTGATCATTTTTCAAATTTATTGATTATAATAATGTGATACATTGATGGAGTGAGCTCTTAGTTGTATACGTATACGTTTACATCGAGGTAGGTCGCTACTTTCTTACATCAGAGGATACGTTCTTACACCAGAGGATGCAAAAAGGCAAATACGTACTTAGCGTGATTAGTTATATACCAGCTATAAAATACGATTTGTATAGGCACATGCATGGTACACTTGAAGAGACACGGAAGTGACTGGAATTGGAATTCATTATAATTTTTAAATTCTTCCGACTTGATCATCACTCTACATGCACATGTCTGATATGGCTATAATCCAATTCAAGGCAATCAGGGTTTACTAATGTAACTCTGCGCTTTATTTTCTATGTCAAGAAATATACCTAAATCGAGAGCGTTTCACCACACGGATAAAGACAATAAAGAGCGTTGTGTGATATTTTTTTCGAAATAACCAACATTGGTTTCAGTCCGATATAACAATGTATAAGGCAATCAGGCTTCTCTTATCAGTTGCAGTATATCTTATTATCTCTGTTACTAGTAGTGTTAGCACAACAAAAAGAGTTATCAATAAAGAGTGTTTTGTCATATATAAAATTGATATGTATTAACCATCAACCTTCAGTGCGGTGTAACATAGTGCATGATTTTGGTCTCTTTTTTGTATCTGAATAATTGCCTTTGATGCGATGCGATGTGTGATTTAAAATGAGATATTGGCATAGTGTGCCATCGCCTTAGTACTATCTTATCATGGGAAATAAAATATGCTGCCAAAATTAAATAAATCCTTCATAGTCATGTCAAGTCTGTATAATAAACTATAATTATGTACTTTCTGTGTCCAATTACTCAACATATATCATGAACCGAGGGTTTTTATAAATAACAGTGTATGTATGAAACATTCAATAACGTATATATTTTATTTTATTTTTTTTAAACTAGTAATGGCTGCGCTGGTATTTGCTAAATAACATTAATAGCTAAATTGTTGATAGTCGATTTGCAACCGCTAAAACAAACAGTATTAACTTATTTGTATTGTGCTTCTGAATGCTTCATACACATTATAGCGTTTCTTGCATATGTTCAGATTATCCGAACACCGCAATAATGACAACTTTAAAACTGATTAATGGTATCTTTTCGTAACAGCATCAGTTTGCCGTAACATCGCATAGCAGTTAATCATTATCCATCAGCACCATATCACATTAGCAGGACAACTTGACTAGGGTGTGTTCCTAAATTTCCACCGCGGATCGATTCGGTCATGCGTTGATGGTTCTTCGTCGTTAATGACTAATAATTACGCACGTCAGTTCGCGTCAATTGATTTATCAAGACGGGTCAAACGTGCTTAAAGTGACTGTTAACGTGTGTCTCTCAATGCATGTATGTATAATCGAGTTTGGTCACTATGTTCTGACATCTGATGATATAACAGGCCGTTAAATACACAGCTGGATTAAACTTTTATACCAGTTATAAATATCAACTGTATTGATATAGTATACACGTGCATGGCAAACACAAGTATTCAGATTATAGTCTTATAAATCATTATTACAATAACAAATGTAACATTTTTTACCTATATCGTTTATTCTGTAAACAATCTTGGTACTAAGAACAAATTATCTTGAGCCATATGTAAAAGCCAAATGTAGTGAAATTAGCCGCATTTTTCAAAACACAATGCGAGAAAACATTGCGAAATGCTCAACTTCATACTAATCATATTAAATATAGTAATTAAATCATGTGCCCAAACGTCTTCGACGACGTTCCGAAACATCCAAATGCTTGGTCCGAAATAACAATTGCCGAAACCCCAGGTGCCGAAACATCCTGAAAACTAGGTGCCGAAACGTCCATGTGCCGAAATGTCCTGCACCCGGAAAAGTTACACCATGACGTTGTTCATCAATATTCGTTGAATGAAATCATACGAATGTAAAAATGAACATTATGGAATTGACATGTCTTCTCCATATATATAGTATATCAGTCGCATCGCTCACCAAGCGTCAACAAATATATTGGTTAAATTCCGTAAAAATGTTCACGCTCCCCACTCGGCATGCATGGTATAATTATTTTCACTTTGGTGTTGGTATAGTTTATACTACGTGTAGCAGACAATAAAGACTACTCGGAAATACGTTTGGTCTAATTTATAATCTAAATTATAATTGGGATCCATTCTTTCGATGAACCGTTGTGGACGAAGTGTAATTATTGATAATCAATATAGGTTATGTGAATCCGATTTGGTCTTAGGCACGTACCGACATGATGTGGGTTGTCACACTCCGAACGAGGACCATAATTTGCATAGTTAGAAATTTCATGACTCAAATTTCAATAGTTGGAAATTAAAAGTAACAAGTGAATCGAATGATCTAAGTGTTTCAATTTCCGACTTCAAGTTCAGACTTCTATGTTTTACCGAACATTGCGTCATGGTCACTAGTCTATTAGTAATGCCAAACCTCCATATCTTTCTGATAACAGCTTTAACGATATAACATTCAGCATGCATAATTGTTACCATCATATATTGTTACTTCTTGGAATTTGAATACGTGTAACTCGTATTCGCTCATCAGCCATATTCTGATTAATAGCATGTATAATGTGCATGTTCTGCACGCAGACTGTGACGCAGTATACTCGAGACATAACATATGGATCAATGCTATGTCATGATTGTCATTCGTGTCTTTATTTACACAGTCCATGCTCTTAAACAGAATGTATGGAAACCCAAATTATGAAGCCAATATTGAAATATTGCATTACTCAAAACCAAATGCTATATAGTTGGATATTTGATTAGACAAAAATCCTATATATTTGGAAATGTTATTAGACCAAATTCTGCGTAGTTGGAAATTGTATGGTCTCACCCACGGTTGGATCCCTTTGGAACGTCCCTATTTGGCGGGAATACCAGGTAATATATAAACCAATTTTGATTTAAAAAACAAAAGCCAGTTACCCCAATGCGAGTGGTTTAGCTTTGTTATTTAATTACGCTAACGTATGGACATATTACCATATTTATTCTTGTCGACCACGTCCATCGATAACTTATATAGTGCGTAGAAATAACCACACGGAACATGGTGCTGTTATCCCTTACACGAACAAGTACCCTTATGATTTTTGCGATGCTTGATTAATCTGCAAGGCCAGTGTCTAGTTGAAACATTCAAAAACATATATTCTTGAACTTTATTAACGCATGCCATACTACTAGTGTTCGCGCTGCCACTTGCCAAATTTGCTAATGGCAAAAATAATTCAAATTTGGCAAAAAATAATTTCATTTGGCAAATCACTTTTTAATTCCTCTAGAAAAATTTAAAACAATATTGGTCAATCAACACCATTCATTTCAGGAAACGTACAATATAATTATATTAGTGGTGTTGTATATGGTTTACGAAAAGTGAACACCTCTATTAAGATGAAGTTAAGCTGATAGCATTAATATCGATTGGTGGTGGGATTTAGTGTGGAGGTGTTTACATAGCAAACCGGGGACCCGGTGGTCCAGTCGGTAGAGTTCCAGCTGCATTACGCCGCCACAGACCGTCCAGCGCCGACGAAGCTGGTTCTAACCCCGTCATATAGAGGGTGACCGGAATCGTGTACCTGGGCAAGGTTGTCAGTTGCTTTCCGGTGTCTGTGGTTTCTACACGCAGTGGAACGATTTCCCGGTGAAATTAAGCCTCTGTGTGGTCTTTCCTCCACCCGTAAAATTGACAACGTCGTTTGTGGCCTAGCGCTAGAACGACTATAAACCCTAACAAACAAACAAACATAGCAAATCCTCTTGTGATGTACCCTTCTGATAAGGCAACCCTTCTATCGTGTTATTGTTTGATTATTGGTGTATTATGTGGTGATAAACTAGAGATGCGAATATAATTATTAACTACTCGCTTTTCTATCGATATCAAACGTTGTTCAAACCGCGAGTGTCAGAACATAAGACTCAAAGTTGCAGAAAATGATACTTACAAGGATAGTATTTGGCAAATTTTTAAATAATTTGGCAAACAAAAATTTCTTTTGGCGAATTATATGGCAAAGTAAATTTTGGTCCAGCGCGGACCCTGCAAACTACAAAACGTTAGAGCAGATTAGAAATTTACTCCTCCTTAAAGTCAGATAAACGCGTGAAACCAGATCCAGACCAGCGACCATAAATCGACCAACTTAGATTCCAATAATGGGGACAAGTACCGATAAGCAACCAATAAGTTTACATGTCCAATAGTTTACCTTTCTTTGACTGAAAGCAGGCACAATGTACCAGGGACAAACAATATCCGCATAGCGTAAGTGCTGTCGACATCCAAATTGGTATATGTACTCGTGTGTATACAGCAATAAAATGTGTCTAAGATACTCCGTGTATCGGAGTTGAACATCAGCGTGAGTTTTCTAACAAACTTTAAAATGGACGTATCCATAACCAACGAACGTCTCTTGGTTGTGTAACATCAAATCAATTACCCCAAATCAAATTATATATTCGGTGTGGGCGCGTGATATCATGGCATCAAAGCCACATGGCGGGCCCAATCGTAATTCAAAGTAATTTGTCAGTTCTGTTAGGTCAGCATATGACATTTTGGTACGTGCTTTGATTAGATAAGTGATGTTACTTGGCACATGGCGGTTTGTGATTCAAAATACAGCTAATAATGTTCACTTTCGAAATTTTACCGGTACCGAAATAGGTCGATACATACATGTACACGCTGCCGTTAAATGAGCATGCCGAGTTCCCAAAAAAGACATATTGATGTAATGTAAAATACAACTTTAAACACGGTGTTTGGGTCCCAAACAAAAACAGAAAATTCCACGAGGTGGTTTAGAAAAGAGCGTTCAGTATTAGTCTATTCTAGATATCGCAGACATGAAGAACGTTTTTTCTTCACTTTTATGTATGTGAAAAGTAGAACATAGCTGTAAAACTGCTGTAGCCATGGCATGTATTGCCACAGATCACGAAGCTGACATATCAACACACCATAAAAACGATGGCCAGACTAAATACATAATATACACATTGTAATGAATCTCTCTTGGTCTAGATATATATAAGAGTATAAATTCAGTGTGAAAGTTTGTCTATATATCTGTCTATCTGCCCGGATTTTCTCCCTATACCGATTTCAATTACATTTGGTGTGGTGACTCGGGGTACCCTAGCGGATGTTATCACGGTGTTAGATTTAATTAACAAATTATAAAATAAATAATAAGTGAATGGAGCAGAGCTCAATTTAAAAAAAACAAAAGTGTTTTAAATAAAATATACATATTTTTTTTATCTCAAGACACATGGCGGTTTGCACTCATAAATACATCTAATAAATAATCACTTTTTAATTGTTACCGATAACGAACTGGTTTGTACTTACACGAACAACCTTTCTGCGGGCATTATATGTGTCGGGAAGAAGCATTTAATTCATACAAAATTTAACGTTTAACACGCGGTGTTTGTTCATAAGAAAGAGCGTTTATTAAAATGAAAACGTTTATCAAATGGCTGTGACCATTGATATTATTTTTCAGAGCTAGCATATGAAGCCGGTATATGGTTCGTTTTATTTGTCAATATATCGTATACCTCATTCCAAATTACGCCGAGGCGTATAGTTTTTGAGTCTGTCATGGTCATTATTTGTTTAAATAATCTCTCATTGGGGATGTTTAACATGATATGTTCTCGTAAAATAGGGCGCGCTCGTCTGACAGAGAAATACAGTGTATAAAAAATGTCGAGGTCAAAGTACCGCCCGCTTAGTATGTTGAAATATGCCAAATAGTAATTGCCGGAAAGAATCTGGAACCCATTCATTAATGGCAAGCACGTGTCCGTATGTTGTAGCGAAGTCTTTTTCCTGCGAACGATGGATAAACGGCATCCCCCACTGTGTGGTGTCATCATCCGAGTCTTTAATGATAATATGTCATTCGTGACCACATTGTCACATAACACATGAGCGCATATATAGTACATTACATAAACATGATATGTGAATTAAACATATGAACATATAAACATATAAACAGGAAATACACATAGATAAATGTAGTTTGTATAACACATACAAAGCTAAACCTAGAAATCGGCAGAATATAGGACATAAATATTTGACCCCCGCTGCGCTCTGTGCCAAATCATCAGGTTGTTGCACCTGTGAATCGGCGCCGTTTAAATTAGTGAGATGGATATATCTAATTACCCGCGGTGTGATGTCATTATCGAATATTCCGACTAGAGTGCTATATAATTGAGTGTCGGGTAATAAGTTAATCGCAGTCGATACCCCCCGTAGATTATCAAAAGTTTCTATCTAGGGTATTATATAACATTAATTAAAGCCATATGGTATAGTTCGCGCTTTAAAATGCATGTAATAATATTCGCTTTTGAATGTTTTGCCGGTATCGATATAGGTTGATAAAAACTCGAAATACTGTTCTAACGGGCATTTTATGCAACAGAAAGGCGCACTGGAGTAACAAAAAAATCAACTTTGAACACGGTGTTTGGGTCCCAATACAAACAACATACATATGCACGTTTATTTTACTCATATGCAAAACGTTGAAAACAGAGGTAAAACTGCTGTGACCATGCCAAGTATTTTTCAGAGAATATGAATCTGATATATAAACATTTCGTGTATTTGTCAACCTATTTTATACTCCTTCTTGTCAACAGTTAATCACATCTCTGTCACCACATCACAACATCAACGACTTCTTTGATAACTCAATAAAGACATAACTATTTAACGATAATACTCGCAGCAAACTCCCCAGAAATAGCAACAGACGTGATCCCCCACGCAACAAGCTTAGAACATACAGAACGTTCAAAACAATCACTTCTTTGGATCTTGACATCATTTCCACCCCCAAACAACGAGAATCCCTCACGAAATTCAGAATTAGTTGTCACACACTGGGCATTGAGCGCGGACGCTATTTCGATTTCGATGAAGCAGACCGCAAATGTGAAACCTGCAACCAAATTGATAATGAGGAGCACTTTCTCCTCCATTGTACCTCACTGTCCGACGAGCGCGCCATATTTCACGAGAAACTAATACCTGATCTCCTAACCACCCCTAACGAGACGTTACCCACAGACCCAACAACTCTACAGGCACTGGCATATTTCGTCCACTGTGGACTGAAAAAGAAAGGTGTTTGGCGATCAAGTGACGAACTGGTTAATCGAGTACAACAAAAAAGGAACACTGCCCTATCAGTAAAATGTACATTAACATAGAATAACATTATTATGTATTTGTTGCTACTTATTTTGTTCCATGCATATTCGATGTTCTTGTCCTGTTATTCTATGTTAATGTAAATTTGACCATACATGGTGTAACGTACTAATAAACTTGATTGATAGAGTGATCTAAATTGCGTAAACAACACTTGGAAGCTCGGGCGATCCATGTCCGTTTATACATGTATATATATTCACCAGCGAATATGGAACAATTAATATTGTATATCTTTGGAAGTGTTTTCGTCTCCCATTTGTATACAACGTCATATGGGCAAATCTTGTAATCTGATGGTATATCGGGTTTATAGCAGACAATTTCAATTGAATTTTAATGGTCAATGACTGAGCACTGGCACTAACGTGGTAAACGAGGCTTTGGTGCGTTGATCTATTCAAAGGCTCAATTAAAGACATATTATGTACTTGTTCGGGTGTGTTAAATTGATAAGTTAGTATGCAGGCGCTATGCCAACTAAAGGAATATTACATTCTACTAACATCGCTAAAAATTTGAACCAAATTGGCCGTAGCACTCCAAAGAAAACATCGTCATAACTACGCTCAATTGTAAATATTTACTACTCGATTCGGGACGAATCTATAGGCGACAAACTAACGAAAACAATTTCGCCATCGAGAGTCACTGCATTTAATTAATATATAAGAATGACGGTGTGTGCTGTGACGTTTGCTACACTATTTGTAAAAAAAAATACTACATTGAACAGATTATTCTCCATTTCTATGTTATCACCATACCGGAGTGTTTTACATCACTTTAATACAAATAGTAAAATGTGTGCATATGACTTGCTTGAAACGATTAACATTTGGATGTTTTTTGTGTGTATTTCTTGACCACCATATGATGCATTCTTCCTAAATGTTATATGTACCAAAATGTTATATGTACCAAGCCTCTACCAATTACTGGTCAATTGTTTTGAACATTAGTACATATATTTACCACTATGGTAACTTATACACATGCAAATGCGAGCGTTGTTGGATTTTGTTCAGTAAAGCTATCCTCATTGTTCAACTTAGATATAATGATCGGCAACATGCATGTACTGAATTGTGTCTAAGTTTGGACTTCTTCGTTTCCAATTGATCTTTAAAACTTGACACAATATGCTTGCTATATGCAATTGACGGGAGCCTGTCCGCATATGAATATGAACTCGGTCTGCATGGTGTAATTTGTTTTCGTATAGTGTTATGGCTATCCTTAAATCCACATATCGATTTATATATATACGGTCCGCATTATGACACATGCGCTTGTACTCACGCTGGTATAGTGGTAAAGTTCTTGTTATTACATCAGACCAAATCCCCTAAATACAATTTTAATACATGTAGTCCACCTTTAAATTTGCATCGATGCGAGTACAGGGGGAATTTGTCATAAGATGGGTCGAGTCTGGCTGTGTTTGTGTTTGCATATTCAATGTTCCCAATGTGTGCGAGTCAAGAAGAGTAATGACTCTCGATGTACAGGTTTGGCAGAACTGGGTTTCGAGTTAAAGTCACATGGCCGTTTGTCCCGCACATTAACCTCATCATGTTTGCATTTTAATTTTTCTCGGTATCGAAATAGGTCAATAAACTACTCGAAATATTATTCCGCGGGCTGTTCCTGATGCCGTAAACATAAAGAGTGTCTGTTTAACCTATATATGTGGAAACACTTGAACCAGCTCGAGGTATATAGCTGTAGCCATGGAAATTATTTTCAATAAAAATATGAAGCCGGGATATCAGTATTTTGTGTATTTGTCAACCTGTCTTATATATACATACTTCCAAATTATGTAGACAAAAGTTGGAAGCTGGAATGATCCATGTCCGTTTAAGACATGCCATCTACGAGTGTGCAAATTGTGAAACAACGCCCAAACAGACTCTAGAAGTCATAACTCCTGAAATAAAATTTGGACCGGACTGATTTCCGATATCATATGCAATATAGACATATAGTCATAAGTAGAAGCCACACATGGCCACAATTGGTTAACATCGAAGTTATGAACTGTTGTGCCTATATGTCGCGAAATAGACATGCGGGAAATAATTCAGGAGGTATACATCCAAATACAATTAGGATAAAATTGGTGTTCGACACATTCAAGATATTCGTGAGTATAATACATGAATATATTATATACCAATACTTTCGAATTTGTCCCAGTATCGCAATATGTCGATAAATACTTGCACCATACATTTATATATACGGGGAATATGAAGTCACAAAAATACAACTACATGTCAACACGGTCTGTGGGTCCCAAATAGACAACATAAATGACAGTGCACGACACGGAACATAAAATAACGTTCTGTGTTAGCCTATGCCATGCAGATATGCATGGTATAAATAAAGAGTGTTTGTTTTCACTTCTGGGCGAAAAAAATGAAAAATGGGTGTCACATTGGCGGACTATGTACGGACTCCTGTCCAAGGTGAGAAATCTTCACCTATCTGCAGACTTAGCATTAAAACTTTTTGATTACCTCATACAACCCATTCTGTTATATGGATGTGAATTATGGGGCTTTGAGAATACTCGCGATATCGAGGCTGTCCATCTCAAATTCTGTAAGCTCCTAACGAACATGAAAATGAGTACTCCAAATTATATGGTTTATGGTGAGCTTGGAAGATGGCCATTGCGTGTTGAAATTGACAAAAGAATGACCTCATTTTGGAGCCGCCTAATGACGGAAAAAAAAAGTAATCACCCCTTCATATTGTACAAGTTAATTTTAGCTATGAAAGGCGGTGGCAAAAGAATACGATACCTTGATCACATTGAAGACATTTTTGTGCGTGCGGATTGCGAAGACAACTGGAAAACACAGTTACCCGTTTCGAATTCTAAACTTCAATATATGCACAAAAAACTACTTGGCAATTTTTTTCTCCAGTGGAATAATGAAGTTTCTCAATCGTCACGAGGAGAATTTTATCGTAACCTGAAAAAATGTCCTTCGCTTAGTCGTTTTTATGTTGAATGTCCCTTTAATTCAATTATCTCGCTACAGAGAATTCGTACATCAAATCATAGATTAGGCGTTGAAACTATGAAGTGGGCAAAATCTAAGAACCAAAAGAAAGGGATATCTGGAATTGGCTCATGTCAGTTATGTGGCGCCATCATGTGCGATGAATATCATTTTGTAATAGTTTGTCCAAATTTACGTGAATACCGCATGAAATATATTGACGAATCGATCTGGAAAAATCCATCGCGAGAGTCTTTTTATGGCTTATTAAATTCTTCTGACACAATGAAGCTAAACAAACTTTCAAACTTTATAAAAATCGGATTGAAACAATTTAAATAACTATTCAAATATTTGGCGATCGTGGTGCTTATATGTGTGTGCGTCTGCATGTGTGAACATGCAGACATACATATATGTGAAGATCACGTCGTAGATTCCTTATTCATAGTACAACTATGCATATTTTGTTACTATTTGTATGGTTTCCACGTGTTTTAGATATGCAAAATTCCATAACGAATATCGAGTGTGCCATAATACAATGTCTATGTGTATGTGTGTATATGTGTATATATATGTATATATATGTATGTGTGTGTATGTATGTGTATATATATATATATATATATATATATATATATATATATATATATTGTATATGTATATGTGTATATATATGTATATGTGTGTATGTGTATGTATGTGTTTGTATGCATGTATACTTATACATATGTATGTATGTTTGTGTGTGTAGGTATATGCATGAGTATGTATACGTATATAATATGTGCGTATTTATAAGTGTGTGTAAACATTATATGAGTCAATTTAATTACAGATAATAATCATGTACGTAATATTGGTACATCATTATTTACAACAACTTGGTTTCCAAAAAGAAAATGAGAAAACAGTACTATATATACTAACCATGATGTATAATTAAGTAATTTCTTCTTCTTTTTTTCCCGGAATCTTTAAATAAGTCTATCGAGATCTGTATTGTTCTATTCCGGACATGTTAATTCAATATTGGACCGTAACTGATTATTATCTGCATTGTATTCTGTCTATGTATACCCCGGAAAGTTCTAATTTGTATATAGTGTATATATGTTTTCTCATGTACCATGTATTATAATGGCTGAGAATAAAGCATTACTTACTTGCAAGTATTTTGTTTCAGAGCGTATGAAGCCGGTATATCAACATTTCGTGTTTTATCAATTTATCATATATATATATATATACCTCATTTCAAACTGTGTGGGCAATATTTGGAAGCTTGGATGAGCTATGTCCGTTGGAGGTAACTCCGTCACACCAAGTGTTATCAATGCATTTGGGACAGTAATGTTGGCTGAAATATGTCAAACTGTGCAGCTTGGCAATCCACATTACATAATTATATAGTTAATTTGGGATATGAGAAAGACACTCTCTACACATATATTAGCTGCATGCACGATAACACTTATTGTTTTCTAACCAAAATTAACACAGATTATAACATACCGTTATATATTCTAGGCTGAATAAAATCAAAGCGTGTTAAACTTCTTTCAAAAGTTTACATCTGGCCATGCACGACAACCTCTCACTAATGAGTCCATATGCCCAATCTAATTATTTTCTGGTCAATGTAGGACATACCCATGACGGTTGTAGTGTCAAATCGGACAAGGCAACTTTATTGTAATTAGAACTCGGAAATGTAACATGGGACCAATACTTTAACACATAATACTGTCTTTTTTTGTGAAATTTCACCAGCGCCTGTGTACCCGAGTATTATGAAACCCACTTATTAGTAAGAATGTCCGGAATCGGGCGATTAGTTGTAACTATACATACTTTATTAAATCGTCAAAAGGGTAAATTGGCGAGCATGAATTAATGTTATGCTGGCTTCATATGCTCAGAAAAAATCATTTTCATTATCACCGTCATTTCGCAGTCGTTTTCAAGTTATCGCACAAAAGTGAAACAAAACGCTCTTTATTATTACCAATCAGGAATAGACTAACACGGAACGCTCTTTTCTGTTCCATGCCGTGCATATGGCTGTTGTTTGGGAACCAAATGCCGGGTTAAAATTGTGTTTTGTTTACTTCAATGCGACATGCAGGCACAGGCAATGCCTACAGAAATGTAGTTCAAGCATTTATAGACCTATTTCGATACCGGGAAAACTTAAAAAGGGAAACATGTATTTTGAGGTGCAAACCGCCATATGGCTTTAAATTAAAACAAAAATTGGAATTAATTTTTTTTTCAGGACTGAGCTATGCTCCAGATAACGTTTATTTTATTCTGGTAAATAACTATATTCCAATGCTCTGACCAACTTAGAGCACCACACCCAATGGGTTAACTGGAAAATCCAGTTGGGCGTGTGTTGACCAAGAAACACAACCCGTGCGCTGTACGACATTGAACACTCTTGACAATGGATGTGCTTTACAAATAAAACGGGAAACTATTGTTACAAGAGATGGAGCTAGATCTCTCCAGATCGAGAACAGAATATATATATAATCCTTTATAATCCTTTATTTCCTCCATGTAATGGAGAGCTTAGAATAAATGTATACAAATAACGATACAAATGAACAATAACACAAGAAAGAATACATCATGTGAGTATGTACAGTAAGTCAATCAGAGAAGGACATTCATGATAATTATATCTACGGTTTTAATTTTATCAATTATGCAATAATATATTGTGAGAATTCAGGCACAAGTGTATAAACGGTGTACCTGTTTAGCACGATATATAATCTCGTTGCTGATAAGATTGCATAATTCAACGATTCGACCATATGCTTAAGTGTGCCCCATCCGACATTGTAGACTGGCACTCCAATAAACACTTATGGTATACAGTGTTTGTGGTTTAGTTGCACATTAATGAATATTTAAGAGCATGATTAGTGAAAAATGTAATTAGTGACCCATTTGAGATACTCATGTTGGCTGAAATAAGTAAAAATGTGCAGCTTGGCAATCCACATTACATATTTATATAGTTCATTTGGGATATGAGAAAGACACTCTCTATACATAGATTAGCTGCATGCACGATAACACTTATTGTTTTCTAACCGAAAATAACACAGATTATAACATACCGTTATATATTCTAGGCTGAACAAAATCAAAGCGTGTTAAACTTCTTTCGAAAGTCGACATCTGGCCATGCACGACAGCCTCTCACTAATGAGTCCATATGCCCAATCTAATTATTTTCTGGTCAATGTAGGACATACCCATGACGGTTGTATAGTGTCAAATCGGACAAGGCAACTTTATTGTAATTATAACTCGGAAATGTAACATGGGACCAATACTTTAACACATAATACTGCCTTTTTGTGAAATTTCACCAGCGCCTGTGTACCCGAGTATTATGAAACCCACTTATTAGTAAGAATGTCCGGAATCGGGCGATTAGTTGTAACTATACATACTTTATTAAATCGTCAAAAGGGTAAATTGGCGAGCACGAATTAATATTATGCTGGCTTTATATGCTCAGAAAAAAATCATGTTCATTATCACCGCCATTTCGCAGTCGTTTTCAACTTATCGCACAAAAGTGAAACAAAACGCTCTTTATTATTACCAATCAGGAATAGACTAACACGGAACGCTCTTTTCTGTTCCATGCCGTGCATATGGCTGTTGTTTGGGAACCAAATGCCGTGTTAAAATTGTGTTTTGTTTACTTCAATGCGACATGCAGGCACAGGCAATGCCTACAGAAATGTAGTTCAAGCATGTAAAGACCTATTTCGATACCGGGAAAACTTAAAAAGGGAAACATGTATTTTGAGGTGCAAACCGCCATATGGCTTTAGATTAAAACAAAAATTGGAATTAATTTTTTTTCTGGATTGAGCTATGCTCCAGATAACGTTTTTTTATTCTGGTAAATAACTATATTCCAATGCCATGACCAACTTAGAGCACCACATCCAATGGGTTAACTGGAAAATCCAGTTGGGCGTGTGTTGACCAAGAAACACAACCCGTGCGCTGTACGACATTGAACACTCTTGACAATGGGTGTGCTTTACAAATAAAACGGGAAACTATTGTTACAATAGATGGAGCTAGATCTCTCCAGATCGAGAAAAGAATCTAACTCTCCAACAGATATAGGCGCTGTCTTGCTAGATCGAGAAAAGAATCCCAACTCTATCAACAGATGTGGTAACGTGAGCCAATATATAATCTCGTTGCTGATAAGATTGCATAATTCAACGATTCGACCACATGCTTAAGTGTGCCCCATCCGACATTGTTGACTGGCACTCCAATAAACACTTATGGTATACAGTGTCTGTGGTTTAGTTGCACATTAATGAATATTTAAGAGCATGATTAGTGAAAATGTAATTAATGACCCATTTGAGATAGTCATGTTGGCTGAAATAAGTAAAAATGTGCAGCTTGGCAATCCACATTACATATTTATATAGTTCATTTTGGGATATGAGAAAGACACTCTCTACACATAGATTAGCTGCATGCACGATAACACTTATTGTTTTCTAACCGAAAATAACACAGATTATAACATACCGTTATATATTCTAGGCTGAACAAAATCAAAGCGTGTTAAACCTCTTTCGAAAGTCCACATCTGGCCATGCACGACAACCTCTCACTAATGAGTCCATATGCCCAATCTAATTATTTTCTGGTCAATGTAGGATATACCCATGACGGTTGTATAGTGTCAAATCGGACAAGGCAACTTTATTGTAATTAGAACTCGGAAATGTAACATGGAACCAATACTTTAACACATAATACTGCCTTTTTGTGAAATTTCACCAGCGCCTGTGTACCCGAGTATTATGAAACCCACTTATTAGTAAGAATGTCCGGAATCGGGCGATTAGTTGTAACTATACATACTTTATTAAATCGTCAAAAGGGTAAATTGGCGAGCACGAATTAATATTATGCTGGCTTTATATGCTCAGAAAAAAATCATGTTCATTATCACCGCCATTTCGCAGTCGTTTTCAACTTATCGCACAAAAGTGAAACAAAACGCTCTTTATTATTACCAATCAGGAATAGACTAACACGGAACGCTCTTTTCTGTTCCATGCCGTGCATATGGCTGTTGTTTGGGAACCAAATGCCGTGTTAAAATTGTGTTTTGTTTACTCCAATGCGACATGCAGGCACAGGCAATGTCTACAGAAATGTAGTTCAAGCATGTAAAGACCTATTTCGATACCGGGAAAACTTAAAAAGGGAAACTAATGAGTCCATATGCCCAATCTAATTATTTTCTGGTCAATGTAGGATATACCCATGACGGTTGTATAGTGTCAAATCGGACAAGGCAACTTTATTGTAATTAGAACTCGGAAATGTAACATGGAACCAATACTTTAACACATAATACTGCCTTTTTGTGAAATTTCACCAGCGCCTGTGTACCCGAGTATTATGAAACCCACTTATTAGTAAGAATGTCCGGAATCGGGCGATTAGTTGTAACTATACATACTTTATTAAATCGTCAAAAGGGTAAATTGCCGAGCACGAATTAATATTATGCTGGCTTTATATGCTCAGAAAAAAATCATGTTCATTATCACCGCCATTTCGCAGTCGTTTTCAACTTATCGCACAAAAGTGAAACAAAACGCTCTTTATTATTACCAATCAGGAATAGACTAACACGGAACGCTCTTTTCTGTTCCATGCCGTGCATATGGCTGTTGTTTGGGAACCAAATGCCGTGTTAAAATTGTGTTTTGTTTACTCCAATGCGACATGCAGGCACAGGCAATGTCTACAGAAATGTAGTTCAAGCATGTAAAGACCTATTTCGATACCGGGAAAACTTAAAAAGGGAAACATGTATTTTGAGGTGCAAACCGCCATATGGCTTTAGATTAAAACAAAAATTGGAATTAATTTTTTTCTGGATTGAGCTATGCTCCAGATAACGTTTTTTTTATTCTGGTAAATAACTATATTCCAATGCTCTGACCAACTTAGAGCACCACATCCAACGGGAAACTATTGTTACAAGAGATGGAGCTAGATCTCTCCAGATCGAGAAAAGAATCTAACTCTCCAACAGATATAGGCGCTGTCTTGCTAGATCGAGAAAAGAATCACAACTCTATCAACAGATGTGGTAACGTGAGCCAATATATAATCTCGTTGCTGATAAGATTGCATAATTCAACGATTCGACCACATGCTTAAGTGTGCCCCATCCGACATTGTTGACTGGCACTCCAATAAACACTTATGGTATACAGTGTTTGTGGTTTAGTTGCACATTAATGAATATTTAAGAGCATGATTCGTGAAAATTTAATTTGTGACCCATTTGAGATAGTCATGTTGGCTGAAATAAGTCAAAATGTGCAGCTTGGCAATCCACATTACATATTTATATAGTTCATTTGGGATATGAGAAAGACACTCTCTACACATAGATTAGCTGCATGCATGATAACACTTACTGTTTGGTAACCGAAAGTAACACAGATTATAACATACTGCTATATGTTCTAGGCTGGAAACAAATCAAAGCGTATTAAACTTATTTCGAAAGTCGACATCTGGCCATGCACGACAACCTCTCACCAATGAGCCCATGGACCAATCTAATTATTTTCTGGTCAATGTAGGACATACCCATTACGGTTGTATAGTGTCAAATCGGACAAGGCAACTTTATTATACCCCCCCCCGCAACGAAGTTATGGGGGTATACTGGAGTCAGCTCGTCCGTCCGCCCGTCCGTCCGTCGTCCGTCCGTCGTCCGTCCGTCCGTGGACACAAATTTGTCCGGAGTTTTTCTCAGTCGTTTTTTGATCAATTTCCGTGAAACTTGGCACAGACTTGTCGGACTTTTTTTGATGGAGTTATCCCCCCTTTTTCGCAACATATATACTTTTGTCCGAGCTTTTATTCCTACATTTTTAGGTCAATGTTTTTTAATCTTGGTGCTGATATTTAGTACCATGGGAACCTGTGCACCTGCGATTATGACGTCTGTCCGACATTTTTTGTATGGAGTTATTCCCCTTTTTCGACTTAGAAATGTTTTCGCAACATGCATAATTTTGTCCAAGCTTTTATTCCTACATTTTTCGGTCAATATGTTTAAGATTAGGGTTATGGTTGTACACCTGCAATGGGAACTGTTATTTTATTATTTTAACTAAATGTTTACTGACATGTGAAACATCTTAGTATTTTAAAAACAGGTATCCGTAGTCCCATTGGGACAGTCACACCTCTAGTTGTAATTAGAACTCGGAAATGTAACATGGGGTCAATACCTTAACACATATTGAAAATAATATTGTAATACTGCCTTTTTGGGAAATTTGACCAGCGCCTGTGTACCCGAGTATTATGAAACCCACTTATTACGAAGAATGTCCAGAATCGGGCGATTAGTTGTAACTATACATACTTTATTAAATCTTCAAAATGGTAAATTGGCTAGCACGAATTAATGTTATGCTGGCTTCATATGCTCTTTAAAATATAATGTTCATTATCACCGCCATTTCGCAGCCGTTTTCAACTTAGCGCACAAAAGTGAAAAAAACGCGCTTTTTATTACCAATCAGGAATAGACTAGCACGGAACGCTCTTTTCGTTTCCATGCCGTGCATATGGCTATTGTTTTGGTAAACAAATACCGTGTTAAAACAGGGGGATGGGTCAAAGAAAAAAAATAACGGATACAAGGTGGAAATTTTGTGTTTTTCAGTTCGGGGACCCACTACACCTGGAGCGTAAGATTTTTCCACCCAGGTCTGGGACACCCACCCCCACAATTGATGAAAACCTTGTAAATTCTACTAAATAATGTGTTTTTGGCAGGGTAAGGGTCTCTCATTGTGTCTGCACCGGAACTGAGAGAACGCTGATCAAGTACACCCACAACAAATAAACAAACAAAGCACATGCCTGAAAAATATGCCAACAAAACCTTTAAAAACTCAAATATTTATGGTTATAAATGTCAAATTACACACTTTAACAGGATAGATGTGTCCCTTATTAGCAATAGGTTAAAATATGTGCATTTGTAAAGTATAAACACCATCAATTTGATTAAATAAACACAGTTCCAGTCCTCTCCATGTGGGAAATCACTGGTGAGCAATGATGAGCTCCCCTTAAAACCATTCTAGGCGAGTGGCGAGTAGCTCTCATACAAAATGTCAAGGCGAGTAGTATCTCACGCAGGCCTGATGGGGAGTACGGGAGGTGGTCAGGGGGGCTCCCCGGAACATTTTGAAAATTAGATGCTCTGAGATTGGATCTGGAGCCTTTTAATGCTCCAATCACTGTTCAAATAACGATTTTGTGTCAATAAGAGACAAAAATGCAATGCCACATTGCTAATAGTACACAAGCAAGTAAGTTGGTATATTTGAAATAAAGGTATCTGATATATTACGCACATTTGAAGCATGTGTATTCTGAGTTATCTGTTGTGCAGAAATTGTATTGCCGATGTGATCGGAATCGGTTCGATTTTGAATTGATTCCTCAATCTATTTTAGTAAATAGCGCATATAATAAAAAAAAAACCTTCGTGTTTTGAGTGAATACCAGAATTACCCCATTCGTGGTCACAGTGAGATACTGGAATCATCACTGGTGGCCTTTAGCCACTCGTGATGATTCCAGTATATCACTGTGACCACTCATGAGATACTTCCAATATTCACTCAAAACACGCAGGTATCCTCCATTTATAATACTTTAAAAAAAAAGCCATGATAAACTATGAGAAAAGATGAGAATGGATTTTTTTCATTGTTTTCCTCGACCAAAACCGGACCCACCCCATGATTTCAACTGTTAAAGGGAGAAATTGTGGACAAATAAATAAATATAGAGCCCCCTCACTTGTATAAGGCTATAGCATGCACTACTACATGAATCTGATTGTTTCAATGATTCAATTCATTTTGAAGCTGTAATTTGTCTTAGAAATGATTTTGGAAAATAATTGCATGACATCAGAAAAAATCTGCATTCCGGACTCTGGGATACCCACCCACCCGGTCCTTGTATCCTGTAATTTTTTCCGACCCCCCCCCCGGTTAAAATTGTATATTTTGTTTACTTCAATGCGGCATGCAGGCACAGGCAATGCCTACATAAATGTAGTTCAAGCATGTATAGACCTATTTCGATACCGGGAAAACTTAAAAGGGGAAGCATGTATTTTGAGATGCAAACCGCCATATGGCTTTAGATTAATAGCATGGGAGGCCTTTGTTGTCGAAATATTCATATTTGTTCCAACCACACAAACAGAGAGACTATTACAATGTACATAGTTTTGTATATACCACAATCATCGCGTAAATAGCATGCTACCATCAAGATCTACTATGTATTATCTAAACAAGAACCTGACTGCGTTACAGAGGACAGCGCAATTCTATCGGATAATCACACAAAAAGTATATAAACGCTCTTTATTATTTCCATATCAGGAATACACTAACGAAGAACGCTCTTTATGTGTATCATCATAATATAAACAAACGCCAGAAAAGGTAACTTTTTTGTACACTTGTTTACATAACAATGGGTAAACATCTGACAATAACATAATGTTTATGCGATATGTCTAATTGCTATACGAACAAAGTCTGTCTATATTTGAATATTCTTTCTGTTTATGGCGGTTTTCAACGGAGGTGAGTATTTTACCAGCATACCCACCACCAAGGCCTCCCGTGCCTTTAAATTTTTTTTTTTTTTGATTGAGCTGTTTTTTTTTATTCTGGTAAATAACTATATTCCAATGCCATGACCAACTTAGAGCACCACATCCAATGGGTTAACTGGAAAATCCAATTGGGCGTGTGTTGACCCAGAAACACAACCCGTGCGCTGTACGACATTGAACAATCTTGATAATGGATGTGCTTTACAAATAAATCGGGAAACGATTGTTACAAAAGGTGGAGCTAGATCCTTCCAGATCGAGAAAAGAATCATAACTATCCCAACATATAGGCGCTGTCGTGCTAGATCAAGAACAGAATTCCAACTCTATCAACAGATGTGGTAAGGAGAGTCAGTATATAATCTCGTTGCTGATAAGATTGCACAATTCAACGATTCGACCACATGCTTAAGTGTGCCCCATCCGACATTGTTGACTGGCACTCCAATAAACACTTATGGTATACAGTGTTTGTGGTTTAGTTGCCCATTAACGAATATTTAAGAGCATGGTTAGTGAAAATTTGTGTGAAATCGGACATAAGCGAGCGATAATTTTAAACGCGCCAAAATCGTGACAGATAAACACACACACACCCTCGCTATCTCACCCCACATATAGAGCCTCACACACACACACAAACGCACCCCCTCACACACACACACACACACACACACACACATCTCACCCACTTGATATATATAGTTTATTTGGTGTATATACAAAATATTGATATCCGAATAAAATAAAATACCATAAAATGTATAATTTTATTACATCATTCCTACTGTTATTCCATTCGTTGTCATAATATATAAATATCAATCACCGATATACATGTACAAACAAAAGATGACCCTACCTTGCCAGTCTAATCCGAAAAAACTACCGGAATGTCACATTCGAACTATTATTATATGATTTTGACTCGCTAATAGTGATATATTGTTAATATTATTATACTACTTGGTCAGTATGTTATCGACCAAAATATATCGGACCTAGGAATACTCATAAGAACCTTATTTCGCACCCCGCGTATACTGTGCCGCATTTCTTGGTATACAGTGGGACATGGTCGTTTTATTTATAGAAACCTGAATTTTTTGAGAGGAAAAGAAGTCGAACTGCGACCCGGA
Source organism: Siphonodentalium dalli (assembly GCA_032622095.1). Lineage (NCBI taxonomy): Eukaryota > Metazoa > Mollusca > Scaphopoda > Gadilida > Siphonodentaliidae > Siphonodentalium > Siphonodentalium dalli. The sequence continues at coordinate 233,115,765 of CP136063.1, forward strand.
GGCCGAGTCCGGTAAAAGATGTGGTTGGGAATTATGGTGATATGCATGAGAAACCTTCAGTGATAAGCCTTATATAGTTGTCATAATTTGAAGGATTAGTTGTTTTAACGGAATTATGAGTTGGTCATTCGTGAAACCAACATATGTTATATTCCATAATTGCAATCATGGGTATATAATATATGATCTGGAATGCGTTGCAATTTCTGACAGTGCTATTGGTCGTCAGTGCCATACTTCACACCGATACGACGTTACGGTCGTTACCTCGGGCTCATATCGCAGTCGATATCAAACTAACCAGGTAATAGACTGTAATAGCCCAATAATTATTATTGGAGACTGCCCATCAATCATACTCCTTGTCATACTTGATTATGGCTAGGCACAGTTTCATAAAAGCAACTGACATAGTTGGGACGTAAGATGGTCTTAAGTTCAAACTTCAGTCGTAAGTGCGTTTCACGACAAGTGTCTTACTTAATATAGTCTTAATTTTGGTCTTAACTTTAGTCTAACGTGAGGTTCTTAAGAAATATCCTAAAATTAAGACATAAGTTATGGTCCTCCTTTTGTCGGAAATATAGATGGGATCTGGTTCGTGTATGTTATTATAAATAAATTTAAATGAATAACATCTTACGAACACGGAGGGATGTTTCGGAAATTGTGGTCTATAGTTAATAGCCAACTGGTACGCTGTAGCAGGGACGTGACCTGCAATGGTTGCGCGATTGGCGGGGTGTGATGCAGTGTCCATTCCCAATACTAACTGGAAAAAGCCAAGACCTAACTATACAGTTCTCATTGTTGTAACAAAAAGAATATATTTTCATAGATTTGAACAGTATTTGCGATTCAAATCACAGAATTGTAATGTTTACAGTAATCATGTAGCCAGCCACAAATACACCATAGGAAACCCCCGACCCCACCAGTCACCCCGGTGGTACCCGCCCGAGGGGGTGAATATGGGGTATGGACCATTTTCGCAAACGGTAAGGATTTCGACCGATTTGATGTTATGGGCGCGTGGCACACCCAAATACACAATATAAACACCCCTCGCCCCTCAACATCACTCCCGGGGGTACAACCCGATGGCGTGAAAATGTGAACGGACCATTTTCGTGAACGGTAAGGACATCGACCGATTTGACACCCGAACCACACCCATCACCGGGGGGGGGGGGGGGGGTAACACTCCGAGGGGTAAACATTGGGTATGGACCATTTTCGAGAACGGTACGGATTTCGACCGATTGATGGCATTTGGGTGGGTGGCCCGCCTCTATACACCATAGAAATGTCCCATCCCACCTGTCAGCTGGGGGTACCTCCCAAGGGGGTGAAAATGAGGTACTTGTATCGACCATTTTCGAGAAGGTAAGAATTTCGACCGATTTGACTACATGGCAGGGTGGCCCACCATAACACCACCCTACAAACACTCCGACCCTCCAATCATCCGGAAGGTACCACCCTGAGGTGTGAAAATGGGGTATGGACCATTTTCGAGAACGGTAAGGGTTTCGACCGATTTGACGGCATGGGTGGGTGGCCCGCTCCAAATACACCCTAGAAACACCCATTCCCCCATCCATCACCACGGGGGTACCACTCCGAGGGGGTGAACATGGGGTATGGACCATTTTCGAGACGGTAAGGATATTGACCGATTTGACGGTATGAATGGGTTGCCCTACTAACACGCCCTAGAAACGTCCCGACCCCCATCATCACCACGGGAGGTATGCTACCACCCGAGGGGTTAAAATGCGGTATGGATCATTTTCGAGAACGGTAAAGATTTCAACCAATTTGACGGCATGTGTGGGTGACCCGCCCAAAATAGACCATGGAAACACCCCGATCCCCATCCATCACCCCGGCGGTACCACCCGAGAAGATGAAAATGGGGTATGGACCATTTTTGAGAAAGGTAAGGACTTCAACCGATTTGACGGCACGGGTGGGTGGCTTACCCAAATACACCATAGAAACACACGATCGCACACCCATCACCACCGTGGGTACCACCCGAGGGGTGAACATGGGGTATGGACCATTTTCAAGAACGGTAAGGATTTCAACTGATTTGACGGCGTGGGTGGGTGGCCAGCCACAAATATACACTAGAAACACACCTACCCCAACCATCATCCCCTGTGGTACCACCACGAGGGGGTAAAAATGGAGTATGGACAATATTCTAGAACGGTAAGGATTTCAACCGATTTGACGTTATGGGCGGGTGGCACACCCCAAATACACAATAGAAACACCGCACAACCGGGGAGTACCACCCGATGGTTGAAAATGGGGTATGGACCATTTTCGAGAAAGGTAAGGACTTCAACCGATTTGACGGCACTGGTGGGTGGCTTACCCAAATACACCATAGAAACACACGATCGCACACCCATCAGCACCGTGGGTACCACCCGAGGGGTGAACAAGGGGTATGGACATTTTCGAGAATGGTAAGGATTTCAACTGATTTGACGGCGTGGGAGGGTGGCCAGCCACAAATATACACTAGAAACACACCTACCCCAACCATCATCCCCTGTGGTAACACCACGACGGGGTAAAAATGGAGTATGGACAATATTCGAAAACGGTAAGGATTTCAACCGATTTGACGTTATGGGCGGTTGGCACACCCAAATACACAATAGAAACACCCCACAACCGAGGAGTACCACCCGAGTGGTAAAAATGGGGTATGGACCATTTTCGAGAACGGTAAGAATTTCCACCGATTTGACGTCATGGGTGGGTGGCCCGCCCAAAATACAACCTAGAAACACCCGAACCCCACCATCACCGGGGGGGGGGGGGTAACACTCCAAGGGGGTGAACATTGGGTATGGACCATTTTCGAGAACGGTAAGTATTTCGACCAATTTGACGGCATTTCGGGTGGGTGGCCTGCATGAAATACATCACAGAAAAACCACACCAACCTGTCAGCTGGGGGGTACCACGCAAGGGAGTGAAAATGAGGTATCGACCATTTTCGAAAAGGAAAGGATTTCGACCGATTTGACTAGATGGGAGGGTGGCCCGCCAAAACCACACCCTCGAAACACCCCGACACCACCAATCACCACCGGAGGTACCAGCCCGAGGGGGTAAAAATGGGGTATGGACCATTTTCGAGAATTGTAAGGATTTCGACCGATTTGACGGCATGGATCGGTGGCCACCCCGAGATTAAAATGGGGTATGGACCATTTTCGAGAAAGCTAAGGACTTCAACCGATTTGATGGCATGGGTCGGTTGCCCACCCCAAATACACCATAGAAACACCCCCGACCCCCACCAATCATCCCGGATGTTCCAGCCCGATGGGGTGAAAATGGGGTATGGAACATTTTCGAGAACGGTAAGGATTTCGACCGATTTGACGGCATGGGTCGGTGGCCAGCCACAAATACACCATAGGAATCCAAAGACCACACCAATCACCCCGTTGGTACCCGTCCGAGGGGGTGAAAATGGGTTATGGAATATTTTCGATAACGGAAAAGATTTCGACCGATTTGACGCCATGGTTCGGTGGCCACCCCGAGATGAAAATGGGGTATGGACCATTTTCGAGAAAGCTAAGGACTTCAACCGATTTGATGGCATGGGTGGGTGGCCCACCCCAAATAGACCATAGAAACACCCCGACCCCACCAATCAGCCCGGGGGTACCAGCCCGATGGTGTGAAAATGGGGTATGAACATTTTCGAGAACGATAAGGATTTCGACCGATTTGACGGCATGGGTCGGTGGCCAGCCACAAATACACCATAGGAAACCCCCGACCCCACCAATCACCCCGGTGGTACCCGCCCGAGGGGGTGAAAATGGGGTATGGACCATTTTCGCAAACGGTAAGGATTTCGACCGATTTGATGTTATGGGCGCGTGGCACACCCAAATACACAATATAAACACCCCTCGCCCCTCAACATCACTCCCGGGGGTACAACTCGATGGCGTGAAAATGTGAACGGACCATTTTCGTGAACGGTAAGGACATCGACCGATTTGACACCCGAACCACACCCATCACCGGGGGGGGGGGGGGGGGGGGGGTAACACTCCGAGGGGTAAACATTGGGTATGGACCATTTTCGAGAACGGTACGGATTTCGACCGATTGATGGCATTTGGGTGGGTGGCCCGCCTCTATACACCATAGAAAAGTCCCATCCCACCTGTCAGCTGGGGGTACCTCCCAAGGGGGTGAAAATGAGGTACTTGTATCGACCATTTTCGAGAAGGTAAGAATTTCGACCGATTTGACTACATGGCAGGGTGGCCCACCATAACACCACCCTACAAACACTCCGACCCTCCAATCATCCGGAGGTACCACCCTGAGGTGTGAAAATGGGGTATGGACCATTTTCGAGAACGGTAAGGGTTTCGACCGATTTGACGGCATGGGTGGGTGGCCCGCTCCAAATACACCCTAGAAACACCCATTCCCCCATCCATCACCACGGGGGTACCACTCCGAGGGGGGTGAACATGGGGTATGGACCATTTTCGAGACGGTAAGGATATTGACCGATTTGACGGTATGAATGGGTTGCCCTACTAACACGCCCTAGAAACGTCCCGACCCCCATCATCACCACGGGAGGTATGCTACCACCCGAGGGGTTAAAATGCGGTATGGACCATTTTCGAGAACGGTAAAGATTTCAACCAATTTGACGGCATGTGTGGGTGACCCGCCCAAAATAGACCATGGAAACACCCCGATCCCCATCCATCACCCCGGCGGTACCACCCGAGAAGATGAAAATGGGGTATGGACCATTTTTGAGAAAGGTAAGGACTTCAACCGATTTGACGGCACGGGTGGGTGGCTTACCCAAATACACCATAGAAACACACGATCGCACACCCATCACCACCGTGGGTACCACCCGAGGGGTGAACATGGGGTATGGACCATTTTCAAGAACGGTAAGGATTTCAACTGATTTGACGGCGTGGGTGGGTGGCCAGCCACAAATATACACTAGAAACACACCTACCCCAACCATCATCCCCTGTGGTACCACCACGAGGGGGTAAAAATGGAGTATGGACAATATTCTAGAACGGTAAGGATTTCAACCGATTTGACGTTATGGGCGGGTGGCACACCCCAAATACACAATAGAAACACCGCACAACCGGGGAGTACCACCCGATGGTTGAAAATGGGGTATGGACCATTTTCGAGAAAGGTAAGGACTTCAACCGATTTGACGGCACTGGTGGGTGGCTTACCCAAATACACCATAGAAACACACGATCGCACACCCATCAGCACCGTGGGTACCACCCGAGGGGGTGAACAAGGGGTATGGACATTTTCGAGAATGGTAAGGATTTCAACTGATTTGACGGCGTGGGAGGGTGGCCAGCCACAAATATACACTAGAAACACACCTACCCCAACCATCATCCCCTGTGGTAACACCACGACGGGGTAAAAATGGAGTATGGACAATATTCGAAAACGGTAAGGATTTCAACCGATTTGACGTTATGGGCGGTTGGCACACCCAAATACACAATAGAAACACCCCACAACCGAGGAGTACCACCCGAGTGGTAAAAATGGGGTATGGACCATTTTCGAGAACGGTAAGAATTTCCACCGATTTGACGTCATGGGTGGGTGGCCCGCCCAAAATACAACCTAGAAACACCCGAACCCCACCATCACCGGGGGGGGGGGGGGTAACACTCCAAGGGGGTGAACATTGGGTATGGACCATTTTCGAGAACGGTAAGTATTTCGACCAATTTGACGGCATTTCGGGTGGGTGGCCTGCATGAAATACATCACAGAAAAACCACACCAACCTGTCAGCTGGGGGTACCACGCAAGGGAGTGAAAATGAGGTATCGACCATTTTCGAAAAGGAAAGGATTTCGACCGATTTGACTAGATGGGAGGGTGGCCCGCCAAAACCACACCCTCGAAACACCCCGACACCACCAATCACCACCGGAGGTACCAGCCCGAGGGGGTAAAAATGGGGTATGGACCATTTTCGAGAATTGTAAGGATTTCGACCGATTTGACGGCATGGATCGGTGGCCACCCCGAGATTAAAATGGGGTATGGACCATTTTCGAGAAAGCTAAGGACTTCAACCGATTTGATGGCATGGGTCGGTTGCCCACCCCAAATACACCATAGAAACACCCCGACCCCACCAATCATCCCGGATGTTCCAGCCCGATGGGGTGAAAATGGGGTATGGAACATTTTCGAGAACGGTAAGGATTTCGACCGATTTGACGGCATGGGTCGGTGGCCAGCCACAAATACACCATAGGAATCCAACGACCACACCAATCACCCCGTTGGTACCCGTCCGAGGGGGTGAAAATGGGTTATGGAATATTTTCGATAACGGAAAAGATTTCGACCGATTTGACGCCATGGTTCGGTGGCCACCCCGAGATGAAAATGGGGTATGGACCATTTTCGAGAAAGCTAAGGACTTCAACCGATTTGATGGCATGGGTGGGTGGCCCACCCCAAATAGACCATAGAAACACCCCGACCCCACCAATCAGCCCGGGGGGTACCAGCCCGATGGTGTGAAAATGGGGTATGAACATTTTCGAGAACGATAAGGATTTCGACCGATTTGACGGCATGGGTCGGTGGCCAGCCACAAATACACCATAGGAAACCCCCGACCCCACCAATCACCCCGGTGGTACCCGCCCGAGGGGGTGAAAATGGGGTATGGACCATTTTCGCAAACGGTAAGGATTTCGACCGATTTGATGTTATGGGCGCGTGGCACACCCAAATACACAATATAAACACCCCTCGCCACACAACATCACTCCCGGGGGTACAACCCGATGGGGTGAAAATGGGAACGGACCATTTTCGAGAACGGAAAGGACATCGACCGATTTGACGGCATGGGTGGGTGACCCGCCCCAAATAAACCATAGAAACACCCGAACCCCACCTATTAACGGGGGGGGGGGGGGTAACACTCCGAGGGGTATTTGATGGCATTTGGGTGGGTGGCCCGCCTCTATACACCATAGAAAAACCCCATCCCACCTGTCAGCTGGGGGTACCTCCCAAGGGGGTGAAAATGAGGTACACGTATCGACCATTTTCGAGAAGGTAAGAATTTCGACCGATTTGACTACATGGCAGGGTGGCCCACCATAACACCACCCTAGAAACACTCCGACCCCTCCAATCACCCGGAGGTACCACCCTGAGGTGTGAAAATGGGGCATGGACCATTTTCGAGAACGGTAAGGGTTTCGACCGATTTGACGGCATGGGTGGGTGGCCCGCTCCAAATACACCCTAGAAACACCCATTCCCCCATCCATCACCACGGGGGTACCACCCCGAGGGGGTGAATATGGGGTATGGACCATTTTCAAGTACGGTAAGGATATCGACCGATTTGACGGTATGAATGGGTTGCCCTACTAATACGCCCTACAAACGTCCCGACCCCCATCACCACCCACGGGAGGTATGCTACCACCCGAGGGGGTAAAATGGGGTATGGACCATTTTCGAGAACGGTAAAGATTTCAACCAATTTGACGGCATGTGTGGGTGACCCGCCCAAAATAGACCATGGAAACACACCGATCCCCACCATCAACCCGGTGGTACCACCCCGAGGAGATGAAAATGGGGTATGGACCATTTTCGAGAAAGGTAAGGACTTCAACCGATTTGACGGCACGGGTGGGTGGCTTACCCAAATACACCATATAAACACACGATCGCACACCCATCACCACCGTGGGTACCACCCGAGGGGTGAACATGGGGTATGGACCATTTTCGAGTACGGTAAGGATTTCAACTGATTTGACGGCGTGGGTGGGTGGCCAGCCACAAATATACACTAGAAACACACCTACCCCAACCATCATCCCCTGTGGTACCACCACGAGGGGGTAAAAATGGAGTATGGACAATATTCGAGGACGGTAATGATTTCAACCGATTTGATGTTATAGGCGGGTGGCACACCCCAAATACACAATAGAAACACCCCACAACCGGGGAGTACCACCCGAGGGTTGAAAATGTGGTATGGACCATTTTCGCAAACGGTAAGGATTTCGACCGATTTGATGTTATGGGCGCGTGGCACACCCAAATACACAATATAAACACCCCTCGCCCCTCAACATCACTCCCGGGGGTACAACCCGATGGGGCGAAAATGGGAACGGACCATTTTCGTGAACGGTAAGGACATCGACCGATTTGACGGCATGGGTGGGGGTGACCCGCCCCAAATAAACCATAGAAATACCCGAACCCCACCATCACCGGGGGGGGGGGGGGGGGTAACACTCCGATGGGTAAACATTGGGTATGGACCATTTTCGAGAACGGTACGGATTTCGACCGATTGATGGCATTTGGGTGGGTGGCCCGCCACTATACACCATAGAAAAACCCCATCCCACCTGTCAGCTGGGGGTACCTCCCAAGGGGGTGAAAATGAGGTACATGTATCGACCATTTTCGAGAAGGTAAGAATTTCGACCGATTTGACTACATGGCAGGGTGGCCCACCATAACACCACCCTAGAAACACTCCGACCCCTCCAATCACCCTGAGGTGTGAAAATGGGGTATGGACCATTTTCGAGAACGGTAAGGGTTTCGACCGATTTGACGGCATGGGTGGGTGGCCCGCTCCAAATACACCCTAGAAACACCCATTCCCCCATCCATCACCACGGGGGTACCACCCCGAGGGGGTGAACATGGGGTATGGACCATTTTCAAGTACGGTAAGGATATCGACCGATTTGACGGTATGAATGGGTTGCCCTACTAACACGCCCTACAAACGTCCCGACCCCCATCATCACCCACGGGAGGTATGCTACCACCCGAAGGGTTAAAATGGGGTATGGACCATTTTCGAGAACGGTAAAGATTTCAACCAATTTGACGGCATGTGTGGGTGACCCGCCCAAAATAGACCATGGAAACACCCCGATCCCCACCCATCACCCCGGCGGTACCACCCCGAGGAGATGAAAATGGGGTATGGACCATTTTTGAGAAAGGTAAGGACTTCAACCGATTTGACGGCACGGGTGGGTGGCTTACCCAAATACACCATAGAAACACACGATCGCACACCCATCACCACCGTGGGTACCACCCGAGGGGTGAACATGGGGTATGGACCATTTTCGAGAACGGTAAGGATTTCAACTGATTTGACGGCGTGGGTGGGTGGCCAGCCACAAATATACACTAGAAACACACCTACCCCAACCATCATCCCCTGTGGTACCACCACGAGGGGGTAAAAATGGAGTATGGACCATTTTCGCAAACGGTAAGGATTTCGACCGATTTGATGTTATGGGCGCGTGGCACACCCAAATACACAATATAAACACCCCTCGCCCCTCAACATCACTCCCGGGGGTACAATCCGATGGGGTGAAAATGGGAACGGACCATTTTCGAGAACGGTAAGGACATCGACCGATTTGACGGCATGGGTGGGTGACCCGCCCCAAATAAACCATAGAAACACCCGAACCCCACCCATCACCGGGGGGGGGGGGGGTAACACTCCGAGGGGTAAACATTGGGTATGGACCATTTTCGAGAACGGTACGGATTTCGACCGATTGATGGCATTTGGGTGGGTGGCCCGCCTCTATACACCATAGAAAAACCCTATCCCACCTGTCAGCTGGGGGTACCTCCCAAGGGGGTGAAAATGAGGTACATGTATCGACCATTTTCGAGAAGGTAAGAATTTCGACCGATTTGACTACATGGCAGGGTGGCCCACCATAACAACCACCCCCCCCCCCATTTCGGGGATGGTGGGATGTAATTATGTGTATTTGTATTTCAATTTCCCACCAAAACTAAACCCTAGGTAGCTACCATATATAGGAGTCAATCTTACGCGATATTGGGGAATTTGTCGTGTTTCGTTTCAATGGGAAATCGATTGGTGTGCCCTCTATTCTGGACAATTATTAAGTTAAATGGACGCTATTGTATTGTGCAGCCTTGCTTTTGCAGTTATTGATAATTTTAAGTGGGGTTTTGTCCCATTAAGGGCGCACAGAGAGCAGTACAGTTCAATCATTTCTAAACTGGCTACCATATATAGGAGCCAATCTTACGCGATATTGGGGAATTTGTCGGGTTTCGTTTCAATGGGGAATCGAATGGTGTGCCCTCTATTGTGGACAATTGTTAAGTTAAATTGACGCTATTGTATTGTGCAGCATTGCTTTTGCAGTTATTGAAAGGACCTATTATTCCGATTCCCCACGAATACTAATCCGAGAAAATACCCAATGTGACAAAAAATGCATCCCATATTTATAGAACCCATATATATAGTCGCATGGGGTGATCACAAATGTCACCGATACTTCTGCACATATGTTCACAAATACGATATGGCCAAATAACCTCACGATTAGCGCTAATATGTGAGTTATTATTTCAATTCCCCACCAAAACTAAATCCTAGGTAGCTACCATATATAGGAGTCAATCTTACGCGATATTGGGGAAATTGTCGGGTTACGTTTCAATGGGGAATCGATTGGTGTGCCATCTATTGTGGACAATTATTAAGTTAAATGTACACTATTGTATTGTGCAGCCTTGCTTTAGCAATTATTGATAATTTTAATTGGGGATTTGTCCCATTTTGGGCGCACAGAGGGCACTACAGTTCAATCATTTCTAACCTGGCTACCATATATGCGAGCCAGGATTCAGCAAAACCGATCGCGATTTTACGTAAAACGCTGTCACTGCGAATTCTTTGGACATTGCGACACCAAATTATGAGTGGACGTTTATATGGCCACCGTCCACCTTATGTAGTCGACCGATCCAAGAAATCTCGTTCGGAAGAACCCGGATTAGGCCGGATATCATCGCTTTTATTATGATATAGAGAGTAATCAATTGGGTGGGACCCCCCCCCCCCATTTCTTTGAGGGTGGGATCTATCTATGGGTATTAGAGGCGGCCACCCACCCTCGTCGTCAAATCACCGATCCGAGAAAACCCGTTCAAAAAGGACGTGTTATTCCGATTTCCCACGAATACTAAATTCGAGAAAATCCCCAATGTGACAAAAATGCAACCCATATTTATAGAACCCATCTACAGTCACACGGGCGATCACAAATGTCACCGATACTTCCGCACATATGTTCACAGATGCGATATGGCCAAATAACCTCACGATTAGCGCTAATATCTGAGTTATTATTTCAATTCCCCACCAAAACTAAACCCTAGGTAGCTACCATATATACGAGTCAATCTTTTGCAATATTGGGGAATTTGTCGGGTTTCGTTTCAATGGGGAATCGATTGGTGTGCCCTCTATTGTGGACAATTATTAAGTTAAATGGACACTATTGTATTGTGCCGACTTGCTTTTGCAATTATTGATAATTTTAATCGGGGTTTTGTCCCATTAAGGGCGCACAGAGGGCACTACAGTTCAATCATTTCTAACCTGGCTACCATATATGCGAGCCAGGATTCAGCAAAACCGATCGCGATTTACGTAAAACGCTGTCACTGCGAATTCTTTGGACATTGCGACACCAAATTATGAGTGGACGTTTATATGGCCACCGTCCACCTTATGTAGTCGACCGATCCAAGAAATCTCGTTAGGAAGAACCCGGATTAGGCCGGATATCATCGCTTTTATTATGATATAGAGAGTAATCAATTGGGTGGGACCCCCCCCCCATTTCTTTGAGGGTGGGGTGTATCTATGGGTATTTGAGGCGGCCACCCACCCTCGTCGTCAAATCACCGATCCGAGAAATCCCGTTCAAAAAGGACGTGTTATTCCGATTTCCCACGAATACTAAATTCGAGAAAATCCCCAATGTGACAAAAATGCATCCCATATTTATAGAACCCATCTACAGTCACACGGGCGATCACAAATGTCACCGATATTTCCGCACATATGTTCACAGATGCGATATGGCCAAATAACCTCACGATTAGCGCTAATATCTGAGTTATTATTTCAATTCCCCACCAAAACTAAACCCGAGGTAGCTACCATATATACGAGTCAATCTTTTACGGGATATTGGGGAATTTGTCGGGTTTCGTTTCAATGGGGAATCGATTGGTGTGCCCTCTATTGTGGAGAATTATTAAGTTAAATGGACACTATTGTATTGTGCAGCCTTGCTTTAGCAATTATTGATAATTTTTATTGGGGATTTGTCCCATTAAGGGCGCACAGAGGGCACTACAGTTCAATCATTTCTAACCTGGCTACCATATATGCGAGCCAGGATTCAGCAAAACCGATCGCGATTTTACGTAAAACGCTGTCACTGCGAATTCTTTGGACATTGCGACACCAAATTATGAGTGGACGTTTATATGGCCACCGTCCACCTTATGTAGTCGACCGATCCAAGAAATCTCGTTAGGAAGAACCCGGATTAGGCCGGATATCATCGCTTTTATTATGATATAGAGAGTAATCAATTGGGTGGGACCACCCCCATTTCTTTGAGGGTGGGGTGTATCTATGGGTATTTGAGGCGGCCACCCACCCTCGTCGTCAAATCGCCGATCCGAGAAATCCCGTTCAAAAAGGACGTGTTATTCCGATTTCCCACGAATACTAAATTCGAGAAAATCCCCAATGTGACAAAAATGCATCCCATATTTATAGAACCCATCTACAGTCACACGGGCGATCACAAATGTCACCGATATTTCCGCACATATGTTCACAGATGCGATATGGCCAAATAACCTCACGATTAGCGCTAATATCTGAGTTATTATTTCAATTCCCCACCAAAACTAAACCCTAGGTAGCTACCATATATACGAGTCAATCTTTTACGCGATATTGGGGAATTTGTCGGGTTTCGTTTCAATGGGGAATCGATTGGTGTGCCCTCTATTGTGGACAATTATTAAGTTAAATGGACACTATTGTATTGTGCAGCCTTGCTTTAGCAATTATTGATAATTTTTATTGGGGATTTGTCCCATTAAGGGCGCACAGAGGGCACTACAGTTCAATCATTTCTAACCTGGCTACCATATATGCGAGCCAGGATTCAGCAAAACCGATCGCGATTTTACGTAAAACGCTGTCACTGCGAATTCTTTGGACATTGCGACACCAAATTATGAGTGGACGTTTATATGGCCACCGTCCACCTTATGTAGTCGACCGATCCAAGAAATCTCGTTAGGAAGAACCCGGATTAGGCCGGATATCATCGCTTTTATTATGATATAGAGAGTAATCAATTGGGTGGGACCCCCCTCCCCCATTTCTTTGAGGGTGGGGTGTATCTATGGGTATTTGAGGCGGCCACCCACCCTCATCGTCAAATCACCGATCCGAGAAATCCCGTTCAAAAAGGACGTGTTATTCCGATTTCCCACGAATACTAAATTCGAGAAAATCCCCAATGTGACAAAAATGCATCCCATATTTATAGAACCCATCTACAGTCACACGGGCGATCACAAATGTCACCGATATTTCCGCACATATGTTCACAGATGCGATATGGCCAAATAACCTCACGATTAGCGCTAATATCTGAGTTATTATTTCAATTCCCCACCAAAACTAAACCCTAGGTAGCTACCATATATACGAGTCAACCTTTTACGCGATATTGGGGAATTTGTCGGGTTTCGTTTCAATGGGGAATCGATTGGTGTGCCCTCTATTGTGGACAATTATTAAGTTAAATGGACACTATTGTATTGTGCAGCCTTGCTTTAGCAATTATTGATAATTTTTATTGGGGATTTGTCCCATTAAGGGCGCACAGAGGGCACTACAGTTCAATCATTTCTAACCTGGCTACCATATATGCGAGCCAGGATTCAGCAAAACCTATCGCGATTCTACGTAAAACGCTGTCACTGCGAATTCTTTGGACATTGCGACACCAAATTATGAGTGGACGTTTATATGGCCACCGTCCACCTTATGTAGTCGACCGATCCAAGAAATCTCGTTAGGAAGAACCCGGATTAGGCCGGATATCATCGCTTTTATTATGATATAGAGAGTAATCAATTGGGTGGGACCCCCCCCCCATTTCTTTGAGGGTGGGGTGTATCTATGGGTATTTGAGGCGGCCACCCACCCTCGTCGTCAAATCACCGATCCGAGAAATCCCGTTCAAAAAGGACGTGTTATTCCGATTTCCCACGAATACTAAATTCGAGAAAATCCCCAATGTGACAAAAATGCATCCCATATTTATAGAACCCATCTACAGTCACACGGGCGATCACAAATGTCACCGATATTTCCGCACATATGTTCACAGATGCGATATGGCCAAATAACCTCACGATTAGCGCTAATATCTGAGTTATTATTTCAATTCCCCACCAAAACTAAACCCTAGGTAGCTACCATATATACGAGTCAATCTTTTACGCGATATTGGGGAATTTGTCGGGTTTCGTTTCAATGGGGAATCGATTGGTGTGCCCTCTATTGTGGACAATTATTAAGTTAAATGGACACTATTGTATTGTGCAGCCTTGCTTTAGCAATTATTGATAATTTTTATTGGGGATTTGTCCCATTAAGGGCGCACAGAGGGCACTACAGTTCAATCATTTCTAACCTGGCTACCATATATGCGAGCCAGGATTCAGCAAAACCGATCGCGATTTTACGTAAAACGCTGTCACTGCGAATTCTTTGGACATTGCGACACCAAATTATGAGTGGGCGTTCATATGGCCACCGTCCACCTTATGTAATCGACCGATCCAAGAAATCCCGCTCGAAAAAGCCCGGATCAGGCCGGATCAGCGTCGGTCGCTCCGGGGATTGGGGAATAATTTTGAACCCGCAATTTTTGAGTTCTCAATTTTTTCCCCATTTCGGGTCCTAATAATTTTTGCAGGAATGACATCGTAAGGTCTCGAAACGCGTTTTAAACAAACATTTTTTTTTTTTTTAACCGGCGGATCGGATTTTAGGATCCTAAAAACAGAATTCCCCGATTTTCGTGATTTTCGGATTCGAAAAAAACCCGGAAGGCGTCTTTTGCCGGCAAATCGGTTTCTCATCCCCGAAAGAGCTATCGAAACTCTTTCGAATGACGCTTTGACCTGAATTTATAGGATCCGTTGGAGATCCTCTATATATATTTATAATAATACATGAGATTACTAAACTCGTCGAAAATTCACATTTCTAACTCACGCTAATATATAGAGAGCTTTACATCGAGAACTTTTAACATCAAACGTTAGGTACTACCAGCTACGTGCGGTCACGAGATTGACTCCATAGCGAGATGTTTGACATGCGAATAGATATGGTCGATCTTTATTGATATGCGAAAACTTATGACGATCACATGTATTATCTTATCGTTGACAGAACTGATGACAAATTATAAATTCTTGGTATAATAGCCTCCCTATTATCACTTGGTGGGAACACAGAGTCATGCCACACGTACCTCATACATGGTTGTAAAACTGCCGTATTCCTAATTCCATGTCAATATACAACTCGAACTATCATTGCAAATGAGCCGAACCGTAGTCGAACCAGAATTAAAAAATCTGACTTGTTAACCCGACAATATAGGCTCGAATGAACTGTCGCTAAGCTATAATCCTCGTGTGTGTACAGTATATTCGTTCAGTTGGTTCCAGTCTAGAAGAATCGGCATTTATACTGGCCTGAGTTATCCTGGATCAACTTGAATAATCGCGTGGTTCGTATCGGTCCGTCCCACAAATGATAGTTTATTTTTTGAAAGATAACAGTTACCCACCACGTCGCTTTCCTTATCTTTGATTCGTTGCGAATTCACATGTCAAGTTATCGGATGATATCACAGTGGCGACCACTGAACTACGTTTTGTAATAGAGAAAGTCAGGAGATTATATCTGTATACGACACTATTCTTGTGGTGTTTCATTGTGTGTCGTTTCTGATAGATTGCGCGTTTTCCAGCATGAGTGTTTCAACGCATATATACGGGCCCCATAATATAGCGGAGTACTCCGGACCAGCCTTCACGAGAACGTTGAACTGCGTTTTGTCTGCCACTTTTCTACCGACGTTATTACATGCAGACACAAAGGAAACTATTATCTACAAGTACATAATAACCATGAGTGAAATGATGACAGAAGATACCGTTAGAAACAGTACAAGACGAAATGCATGTTTGTCGATAAAAATAGCAACTTCCGCGCATGTGACGTCATTCCAGTGCTTGTTGTCTGTTTCTGATCCTTCCGCCTCTGTGCGAACTGTTCCGCCTACGATGCGATTCAGAAGCTTCGTCGTGATCTTTGATGTCCCAAGAAAATACATTCTTTGAACAAAGACTTTAGTCATCGTCGTAAATACGCTAAGAACGAATAACAAGTCCAGCTCTAAAGCCAAGACGGAAATCGAGCCTGAAGTTTTCGGCATGATGTCGTAAATGAGGCTGAAGTATATTGTATACGACAACATGATCGACACCGAGTAGGACAGCGGCTCTCCGGATGCGGCTGGGATCTTGAATGTAGCGACGTTTGCGAACGCTAGCGCAATCAGAGGCGTGATGATGGTTATGATATAGAACGACGATTTCCTCTGCACGGTTAGAGTCACAGACACCATGGTGATGTTTTTCGTACGAAGTGCGATCTCAGATATTTCATGAGCCACCAGTTCCCACTCTTCTTTAGGCACAGCGACGCCTTCGTGGTCGACGAAAAGAATCAATGCTGCGGCATTTAATTTGGCATCGTGGTTTCCCATAGGCGTCATAACTATCGTACATTTCTGTACGTCAAAAGGAAACTTCGTTATTTCAATTTTACAAGATGTTTTGAATGCGCTTGTGCAGTGCCACCAAACTTCGCCATTTGACTTAACCATGGTAGACCGACCTGTAGGCCGCATTATCTTGAGTTCGTCAATTTCGTTGATTACGGCGACAGTTGGTAACCATATTTTGTCGTCAAGGACGTTGATCATATTGATATCTTCAGTTGATTTGTTCCAAGCGAAACACGATACGTTCCAATTCAGCGCCGCTAAAGCCACAACCTTCATGCTCTGTTCCGTTGAATCTATTGCTGCCACGTCCAACAGAGTGAAATATACGTTCACCTTTTGGCTGGCGATTCTTGCAGTACAGTTTCCAGGTGGAACTTGCGGATTTGACAGATTGTAAATGTTGTCCTGCAAATCTTCTATGTAATTCATTTGACTTGACCAATCCCCGTAGCAACATCCTATGCATAAAATCAAAATATTCTGAATCCAAACGATTTTGAACTTCATCTCGAAGTGCAGTCGCGAATACTGACAACCTATTGTCGATCTTCGGAAGGCTAAGAAAATGGGTGATAATGTGGGCAATCACTATAAATGACGCTGCGTGATGTGTATAGAAATCAACAGGCGATCGAAGCGTGTACTTCCCGGTAATGCTTTTAATTCCTAAAGTGCCGCAGAAAACACTTAGAATTATAGTACTCACATGTTCGTCATAATATAGATGGTTAGATAAGAAATACCAAAGATTAGTATGGTAGTCATCGACTGTCATTTTTCAAGCCGGTGGATTCCACGAATAGCCAGGAAGTCCTCGGTTATGTTACTTGAGACGATACCTTTGTGTTTAATGTGGAGGATCTATTTCTAAAAGGACGGTTTCCGAGAAATATATTTGAAATAACAATTAAAAAAGCGTACAACATGCATCTAACAATATCAGAATTAGCCTTTGACTATATATGATTTCAACAACCATTCATTGCATTTAATTAATATATAAGAATGGAAGAGCGTGTTGTCAATTTGGATGAATATTCGTTGAAATAACAACTTTGAGAAAGATTATTCTCCATTTCTGTTTGATCACCCAACCGGAGTGTTTCACATCACTTTTAAAGTTTTTTTATACCCAGAAATAGGTCGTCTTTATGCCATAAATTATCTCCTTTCGAAATTCAATTCGATCGAATCAAATAATTTTAGTTCCCGTTATTTGGTTCAAAACTACAACACCTGTTCAGATTTGATTGTGCTAATTCAATTCGAATTAAGGCCTATTGACGCAGGCTTATCATAAATCCATAAAATAACTGGAAGTCATTTAATTACAAAAAATATCTGGGTCTATCAAGCTATCGCTCTTGTCCTTGATATATCGTGCATCTACATTGCGCATAGTGTCTACTCAATTATAAGAGAAAGGATGGAATTTAATACATTTGAGAGGTTATGTTGTCTCATTGCAGAACTGCTAGAATGATTGATCACAAAAACAAGTAATTCATCAACTCGTTTATTTACTGGCCGTTGTGTGTGTGAGAGAGAAGGGGAGAGAGCGAGAGAGAGTGAGAGAGATATGAGAGGAGAGAGAGGAGAGAGAGAGAGAGCGAGAGCGAGAGGGTGGAGGGAGGGCGGGAGAGAGAGAGAGAGAGAGAGAGAGAGAGAGAGAGAGAGAGAGAGAGAGAGAGAGAGAGAGAGAGAAACTCCATTGGGAAAATTATCCATCATAATATACATATATGTGGGTGGTAGTCCGAAGTTTATCGGCATGTTACAGACCATTAATTGTTATAAATCCCTGATTAATTAATCATGCATTTTGTGTATCGGAACTGAGTGATTTAATCTCATGATATTTTTATACTGGATTAAGATAGGGGAACTTGTTAAAGGCGAAGATCTTCTATGTAAACAGATATATATAACTTTATTCCAATCAATATCCAAAGAGTGGGAGGTTGCAAATATATGTGGATATTAGATTGGCATATGAAGATATAATAGGATATATAAAATAATAAACACAAGATATATACAATAGTATACAACTATATACATAATAACGGTTGGTTCTCGGAGCCAATAGGATATTATATATTTACGCCTAATAGCATATATATTGGTTAAAAGCACATATAATTTAATCGAACACCATTTCGGGTCATTATTACTCTTAATAAATATATGAACATATCAGCGTGTTCTCCAGAAAATCAGCACGTTATGGGCGTAAAATATGATTTGTTTCAGGTTCATGATCGGCTTAGAATCGCTTCATTTTGAGTCCATAACGAACTGAAAATGAGAGTGTTTAAGTGTCATTATCGAGTCATAATGACTTATTATAAATTAATTGTCGGCGGAAAATAACACGAATAAACCAACTCACGACTTACGAGATATACGCTCATTAAATATGTTTTCACTGTGGCCCGCGCCTTGGAACGAATTAACGGATATACGTCCACAATGGGTTTATTTCAGAATTAAAATATGAAATATGAACCTATGTGAATATTATAGTCGATTAAGAACCTATTTGCGCGAGGATTTGTTGAACATAATAATGACAGTTTTATATAGCGATTAACCAATTACTTACTCTGACACGCTTTTTGAATATTACAATATTACTCCAGTCAATTGTACAAGCCAATCAATGAACCGACTGCAGCCACTGCTCTAGTTTGATTAGAACATGCTCTAATACTCAACAGTATGACAAGCTAACATTACTGGTACTCGTTTAACGCATGAGTGGTGCGAAGCCGACACCGTACGAGCGACCTTGCTTTTGCTTAATGGGTCACAACTTGCCGCGGGATTTGAAACAGCGAACAATTCGACAATTGCACGTCGCTCAAAGCGGTCAAGCCACTGCTGTGTGAAGACTCATAATAGACCAGCGACGCGCTGCGAACTCACATTGCTGTTTTACAGCGAAAGCATGTCCGAAACGCTAACCATTGGGCCACGGAACACGTGCATGGATGCTCAATTCATCATATGGTGATATTCATCACCAACATTATTTCTACTGCACAAGCATCCAGAACCATGTGGCACACAGAAGAAAGTGAGAATTGAATACCAAACTCGGGTACCTATTTATCTTTCAATTCGTTCAACATAATATCGAATATAAGTTGCTTTAGCGTAGGAACAATGTCGTGTCGCGCATGAAATGGCAAACCACATGCACAGTTTAACTAGTCTGAATGGGCAAGTGGTGGCTCCTACACCCATATATAGTTTAAGACAGATAGCCGCCCGCGTCCTTTGGACGCCCTATCTGTTGCCTTGACGGCCACCTTTTGGTAATGACAAGACAAACTTTTTTACGACTTTTGAGGAGATAAAATCTGTTGCGAATCATATATAAACTCTTTATATTAAACCGACCATGGTAATTGAAGTTATACTTTGAACATGGAACTGGAATGGTTTTGTCTGTACATCTAGCATTATTTAACTTTTACGATAATTAAACGACAATGGTAATGTTTGAAAATTTAATCTGATTTGTGGGGAAGGCTACTCTGACACGTGTTCTTATGTGCATTCGACGACAGTGTGACAATACATGACATTAAGAAATATCTGAATAAGCATGAAATCCGGTTTACAGTAATTAGCATGCTCAGATGAAACACAGCCAGATTGAACATATGCGACACGGATCTTGATGTATTATCTGACAACTTCTGGCCGAAAGGAGCTGTATGTAGAATGTGGGTTCATAAGAGCGAAATTTAACTTCAATATACATCTATACAGTACTAAAATAGTACCGTTGATATGTGCATTCATTACTTCAATACTCTACTTCTTTTAGTTGTGTGTTTGTTGAGCAATTGTGTATTTTCAGGTCACAAAGCGGATTACAGAATGGATAGTTATATTCTTAATCTGTTGACTTGGAACGCTACTGGTATTATGTCATCAGGTTCATATCTATATATATATATACCTTTATACCACGCGGCATGTGATTATTGTCAGAGAACACCAAAACTGCCTAATAAAAGAGGGAGACCATCGGGTGGAGTAGCTCTTTTGTGAAACAAAATGAACTCCCACCGTGTGTGTCCTTGCCTATCAACAATGATCGGATAATAGGCATTCAGATACATTTATATCAAAATACCTTCATTTATATATTTCAAGTATATCTTCCATCGACGAATTACACACCATAATTATATGGAGAATGTATTCAAATGTTATACGATGTATGTAATATTTATAAAGCACATGGCATAATAATAGTAATGGGCGACTTTAATGCTCGATTAAATGTCAGAGCTGACCGCAATATGGCGTTCACAAAATTTGCCAAGCGATTAAACCTATTGTCTACGAATGTTCAAATGTGCGGAAACATCCCGCCCGTAACTAATCATATGATACAAGGTTAAATCATAGATCACATTCTTGTACCGGAGACACCAAAACATGTGTCAAAACTGTGAATGTTCTTGAAGATGATTCTATTGATGTATCAAATCACAAACCGATTTCCGTGGGAATTAACGTTCCTATATATGCACATAAAAGCTAAATCGTCAAACAGTCATCAACTCATATCAATGATAACTTGGAAGCTTGTATCACGTCAGCCAAATAACTGGATAAATAAAGGGCGCCCAAGAGCAGATTCTAAATCAGATGCCTATAATTTATATAATTTAGCCAAACGCGAATTCCGTAGAGAATATAGGAAAGCAGCCCAAAAACAATTACAGATTTAAATGATGAGATTGATGAACGGGTGCAAGTTGACGGGGACTATTTATTTATTTCGTATTTTACGTAACAAACGTCTGAGTACACATCTGGATCGAAACCCGAAACACTCCGCACGGAGCAGGAAGTTTCAGAAGGTTGGGCAACTTATTTTGAAAAGCTATACTCGCCCCGGCACCACTATGAGTTCAATTCTGAACATTTTGATCTAATCACCTCATTTGTATCGCGCGTCTCTTCTGAATATTCATGTAGACAAACGAGCGAAATTGACTGTAACCGGAAAGGAACTTTTACCAATTTATCGTTCTCTCAGTCGCAGCAAAGCTACCGGGTG
Organism: Siphonodentalium dalli; assembly: GCA_032622095.1. Taxonomy (NCBI): domain Eukaryota; kingdom Metazoa; phylum Mollusca; class Scaphopoda; order Gadilida; family Siphonodentaliidae; genus Siphonodentalium; species Siphonodentalium dalli. The sequence goes on from CP136063.1 coordinate 233,137,719, forward strand.
GGATAATATTACAAATGAACATCTAATTCGTGGAAACTATTACTGAACTACTCACATCAATCTTTCTGACACAAAATGAAACGCGGAATAATCGTAACAATGTACAAATGAGGATCAAAGCCCAGAACTGAATTTGACAGCTATTGAGCAATTACTCTAATGTCTGTATTGTATAAATTATTTGAGAAAGTTATGCAAACTCGACTGGAATCATATGCACCGAACATTCTTTCAGTACACCCGTTACAACATGGTTTCCAAACAAAGTGTAAGCGCAACAGTGACATCATACATTTTGAGAGAATTCATTTCTTACACTTCCGATTGCAATCAGAAATTATACTGCTTCTTTTTAGACGTTTGGAAAGCATTTGACACTGTCTGGGTTGATGGTCTATTATACAAATTACATGAACGTGGCATGCGAGGACAGTCTTTTAAACTGATAAACCAACTACTCAAAACTGTTCAATATTGTATCCGGTATGATGAAACATATTCTCGTTGGTTCGATGTACAACAGGGCGCCAGACAGGGAAGTATTCTATCACCTCTGTACTACATGATATACGTAGACGAATTGATACATTTGTTATCAGAGTCATCATATGGTTTTACTATACTCGGCGTCAACTGTACTTGTCCTACACACACAGATGACATGGTATTGCTCTCATCCACTGAGTAGTACGGGGTTGTCGGAATTATATATTTGTGAAAAATACAGTAACAAATGGCGGTACAGATATAACTCCAATAAATGTTAGGTTCTGGTTTTAAACGAATCAAAAACTGAATTTAACAATCGAGCAAAAAATTGGACTTTGTGTGCATTATCGGGTGGAAGAATGCATAGAAACTACTTATCTTGCATACCCATTGACAAATATGATTTCAATACTGTTTTCTTTGAACGTATTTGTGACAAATTAAGAAGTACACTGATGATGCTAGCAAACGCAGGAGTTTATCCCTGTGGAATAACGCCACAAAGTTATATTCATCAGTAGTCTTATCTAAAGGTCTTTATGGTTCTGAATTACTCTGGATATCAATAGAAATTGTGTTGTTCGACTTGAGAACACTCATCGATTCTGCATAAAATATTACCAGGGTTTACATAGACGAACATCAACAAATATAGAATGCAGTTTGGTCGGTATGTCGCCAGTAAATGCAATAATTGAAAAACGTAAAATGTCGTTTTTCGGTTCCTTGTGCAACTTAAATCAAACAAAACCTGTAAACAATTATCTGACGGGCCTCGTTAAATATTCAGAGAATTTCATGGCCGATATAATTTTTATCTTTGACAAATATAAGTTGACAGGAGAACTGGAAGCGTTTATTCGTCATAGATCCTTCTTAAATCCGACAACATGGAAGCGAAAAGTCAGACAACGTTGGTCGGAAATAAATGATGCAGAATGGACACAAGACGTATTAAGCGATAATATAATTACTCGGTTCCATGACATACATTCCAGTCGTCATATGTCCCAATTATGGCAAAATTGTCGAAAATTCCCCAAAAACACAGAGTCATATTTAATTGTTGCGCTACTGTTGTCTATACAGTGAAACCTCTCCAAACCGGACCCTCTACCATCCGAACCTCTCTCCATTCCGCACGAATTTTCCCAAGTGCATTGTCACTAATGATTACCTCTGTAATATGAAACCTCCGTACTCCGAATACCGGACAGCGTTATTAGTCCACAAGTGAACAAATACACTAATGTTTACCTCAAATATTCGAACGCTTAAAGCGTACTCCGAATACCGGACAGCTTTATTAGTGCATAAGTGAACAAAAACACTAATGTTGATCTGCAAAATCCGAACGCTTCAAGCGACGGACGAACGTTTCCGCTTTTGAGTTGACCTCGGTCACCATCAGTGACAACAGTTAGTTACAAACGGACGAAGTGTTCTTGGTACATTAATCAAATTTATTTACAAATTAAAACGAATATAATGCCTGAGAATAAAAAGATACTGCCGTATTTATATTTAATCTTTCTGTATTACCAACCGCAGAAGCAAATTGCTCACTCTGTCGATTAAATACACAGATATAGTGTCCCATGCATTGGTGGAATGCTCCTCGTTATATCGTGATAGGGATCTTATCGAATATGAACTACTAAATGAATTTCACTCGATACGGAATCTAAAACACGCATATCTCTATCTAATTGTGTAATGATCTCGTAAATGAATCCGCAGAAGTTGAAATTTATCTAATCGATATTTTGGTGAGGAAATGTTCTTATCTGTGGAAATTATATGTTGACCGAACAGCAGCCGACAATGTCTAAGTATAAGTGTATACGCACCAACAGTAAAACTCTCTCAAATATACATGGCACATACAATGTGAGCAGCGCTGGCATAATTGGAATATATCGTAATATCAGCCACACAAAAAATTCAATACTGTCAGCCGCAAAAGTAATTTTCCAGCATTGTTGTGTATTTCACAGTGTATACAGAGGTCCCAGAATGTAGCGGAATACCCCGTGCCAGACTTCACCAGAACGTTGTCAGCCTCTTTCCTAGTTGTCGATGTGCTTTCGTGCAGACACAGAGGAAGCCTGTCCTATCATATAGCAGTTCAAAATTAATATGAGTGAAATGACGACCGAAGATAACGTTAGAAACAGCACAAGACGAAATGCATGTTTGTCTATAAAAATAGCAACTTCAGGACCCGTGACGTCATCTCCGCACGTGCTGTTTATTTCCGATCCTACCATCTCTGATTGGACTGTTCCCCTTACGATGCGCCTCAGAAGCTTCATCGTGTTCTTTGGTGGCCCAACGAAATACATTCTCTGAACAAATACTTTGGTCATCGTCGTGAATACGCTCAACACAAATAACAAGTCCAGTTCCAAAGCCAAGACGGATATTGAACCTGATGTTTTCGGCATGATGTCGTAAATGAGGCTGAAGTAGATTGAATAAGACAACATGATCGACACCGAGTAGGACAGCGGCTCGCCAGATGCAGCTGGGATCTTGAACGTGGCGACGTTTGCGAACGCTAGCGCGAGCAAAGGCGTGATGATGGTTATGATATAGAACGACGATTTCCTCTTCACGGTTAGATTAACAGACACCATTTTGAAATAATTTCCCGTATCAAATGCGATCTCGGATATATCATGAGCCACCAGTTCCCACTCTTCTTTAGGCACAGCCATGCCTTCACGGTGGACGTAAAGTTTCAATGCTGCTGCATTTAAGTCGGTATCGTATTTTTCCATAGGTGCTATAACTATCGTACATTTCTGTACGTCAAAAGGAAACTTCGTTATTTCAATTTTACAAGATGTTTTGAATTTGCTTGTGCAGCGCCGCCAAACTCCGCCATTTGACATAACCACGGTAGACCGACCTATAGGCCGCATTGCCTTGATTTCGTCAATGTCGTTGATTACGGCGACTGTTGGTAACCAGATTTTATCGTCACGGACGTTGATCATTGCGATATCTAAAGTTGTTTTGTTCCAAGCGAAACATGATACGTTCCAATTCAGCCGCACTAAAGCGACAACATTCATTCAGTTGAATCTATGGCTGCCATGTCCAACAGACTGACCTGTACGTCCACCATTTGTCTGGCAATTCCCGCAGTGCAGTTTCCAGGCGGAACTTGTGGATTTGACAGATTGTAGATTTTGACCTGCAAGCCTTCTATGAAATTCAATTGACTTGACCAGTCACCACAGCAAAAAACTATGCATAGAACCAAAATATAATGAGTTCCAACGAACATGAACTTCATCTCGGAGTTGCAGTCACGAACACTGAACGCTTTGTGGATCCTCGGACGGTTAAGTAAATGGATAATAATTGGTAATTGTTGCAAAATACGCTGGTGTGTATTTAAATAAACGGAATATTCAAGGTCGCGCCGTGTACTTCTTGGTAATGCTGGGAATAATATACACGATTAAAACATGTCTCTGTGCTACTAATTTAGATTATAATTGGTTCATCTTGTAATGTGAAGTAGCTTATTTTAACACTAGGAGTAACGACAATGTGTCTAAAAGTAAATCTTAAATTATTTATGTTTCATCTTCAAACTCGTTAAAATTCGATAACTCTCATCTAGATCGCATCCCAATCATGTCTGTGACATCTCATAATGATTTGCTCATTGTTTTCCGCTTGAGATATCGACTTGGGGGTTGGAACATTGGTACATATAGGTCGGCCGCAGGTGTTAACAGTGCCGTTTCCACTTGCGATATCGACTGGGGGATTGGCATTTTGGTATATACAGGTCTATTCTTCACGATGCCCCATCTCGCTCGGTCCTCTGGTAGCGGTACGGCCAACGGGTGTTATTTTCTGTGTTTTTGCGTACATGCATAGAAAATTCGACCGCATCGTATGGGCCAACATATTCACTTCCGGTATAGCTATATATAGCAACTTGCCTGGTCGGCCATGGTTGCAGAGGCGTATTTGCTGCATAATATGATGCCTCATTCGGTGGTCAGACAGCTAGCAGAGGTGCTGTCGGTGGCTGTTTTGATTTTGCGTACCTGGCGGAATCGGCCGCAATAGATAGAGTTAACAATGCCGTCTCCGCTTGAGATATCGACTTGGGGATTGGAACTTTGCTGCACACAGGTCTATTCTGCGCGCTAATGCCCGATCCATCTCGATCGGACCCCTCGGGACGATGCGGTCGGTGCGGTCGGATGCAGTCGGTGCGGTCGGGTTTTAGTAGGACCCATTGCAGGATCTTTCTGGGACATATAATGCTCATAGAAAGGGAGCTCAAGTATTTATCGACTTATTTCGATACCGGGAGCAAAATCAAGAGCGAATATTATTAGGTGTATTTTGAAGCGCAAACATAAAATCCTCTTCACCAATCATGAGACGTTAGCAGAGATCAAGTAGGCATACAACTCGTTTTACTGAGATCATGTATAATTATCCACATACAGATAAACAGTTTAAGAGATGCATAATCGTCGTAAAAATGTGTTGAAATCTAGTTCAATAATCCGAATTGCCCAGTATTAAGGATTTTGTTTCGAATACACGAAAACCCGAAACTGTACCACATTGTGAATTCAACCGAATGTTGCCACTTCGCAAATTGACGTCGTTCCTGTGAAAAGTTTTAATATCATTTGGACACGCTTTTATGGAATCCCATTAGGGCCACTTGCTAATGGCGCTTTCGGCGCACTTTTTGTCGCTTTCGGCGGTTTCGGCGCGCGCCGAAACATACCCTAATGGCGCACTTTTTGTCGCTTCCGGCGCGCGCCATTAGGGAGTGGACCTAATAGTATGCCCAATGGCGCTTTCGGCGCGCGCGGAAAGTGACAAAAAGTGCGCCATTAGTAACGCGTCGAAAGCGACAAAATGTGCGCCGTTACGGCGCACATTTTGTCGCTTTCGGCGCGCCGAAACATGCGCTAATATCGCACATTTTGTCGAAAGCGCCGAAAGCGACAAAAAGTGCGCCGAAAGCGACAAATAGTGCGCCGTAACGGCGCATATTTTGTCGCTTTCGGCGCTTTCGGCGCGTTACTAATGGCGCACTTTTTGTCGCTTTCGGCGCGATAGCGCCATTAGCAAGTGGCCCTAATAGGATTCCATACGCTTTATTACATTGGTGGACACGCTTTAGTACATTGGTGGACACGCTTTAGTACATTGGTGGACACACTTTAGTACATTGGTGGACACGCTTTAGTACATTGATGGACACGCTTTAGTACATTGGTGGACACGCTTTAGTACATTGGTGGACACGCTTTAGTACATTGATGGACACGCTTTAGTACATTGGTGGACACGCTTTAGTACATTGGTGGATACACTTCTGTATATATGTTCTCGTGATTGTTGCCTCTGTTCAGTGCGTTTTGCATTTCGAGCTTAGTATAGTATTGTGCTAAATTTAGCACGACACTATACAAGTTTAGTAGTATAAAGTTATTATACAATGTTGTGTACAGTATGAGTTTTGCTTGTACTCGTCCAGGTTGTGGTGAAAAGTCATATTGGTCTCGACTCGCCAATGTTGTGTACAGTATGTGTTTTTCTTGTACGAGTCCAGGTTGCGGTGAAAAGTCACATTGGACGAGACACGCCAGTGTCGAGTCCAATATGACTTTTCACCACAACCTGGACGAGTACAAGAAAAACTCATACTGTACACAACATTGTATAATGACATTTTTATTATCCATCTGTATGTTTATCCAAATTTTGGGAATAAACCTTTTGTGGTTATTTTTGGTATTTGTCGGCACTTTATTCTCTATAAAAGCCTGTATTTTGATCATCAGAAAGCATGATTTGGAAAAGTAAACACGGAAGTGAGAAAAAAACTTAATGCGGATGTGAAACGTCTGCTAAAATCCATCAGTGTTGCGCGCGCATCACATTTTGCAATAGAATTAATTCATGACGTCACGGAGTCCAATAATATAAAGTTATTATACAATGTTGTGTACAGTATGTGTTTTTCTTGTACGAGTCCAGGTTGTGGTGAAAAGTCATGCGTGTCTCGTCCAATATGACTTTTCACCACAACCTGGACGAGTACAAGAATAACTCATACTGTACACAACATTGTATAATGACATTTTTATTATCCATCTGTATGTCTATCCAAATTTTGGGAATACAACTTTAGTGGTTACTTTTGGTATTTGTCGGCACTTAATTCTCTATTAAAGCCTGTATTGATCATCAGAAAGCATAATTTGGAACAGTAAACACGGAAATGAAAAACAAAACTCAATGCGGAAGTGAAACATCTGCTAATCCACCAGTGTTGCGCGCGCATCACAATTCACCGATTCATTTCGCAAAACTTAATTCGTGACGTCACAGAGTCCCGATAAAAAAAGTCATATTGCACACTTGGGAGTCCAATATGACTTTTTTCCAGGACTGTCACGTGGCGGCTTTTGACCAATCGGAAATGGTGTTAGTTAAGGGATGGATAATAAAAAGTGATATTGCACAGTTGGGAGTCCAATATGACTTTCGGGAGTCCAATATGACTCTTTCCAGGACTATCACGTGGCGGCTTTTGCCTAATCGGAAATGGTGTTAGTTAAGGGATGGATAATAATGTGCTATATTTAGCACAACACTACATCGTATATGACACAGTTCTCGACCAACCAGGAGGCACCGTTACTGGTTGAGGTAAAATACATGTTTTTGTTTTTGTGCATGATAATGCGAATGCTATCTGAAAGTTTCAGACCCTAAACTGTAATTAAATGCCCGATTGTTTATTTTATATCAACACTATGTCATTTGCGTGATCTCGTGATATGTTTAAATTGGATCGGTTCGTGGAACTTGGAAATTGTTAACGACGAAGATAGAAATTGTCTTCTATGTGAATAGATATAACTTTATGGCAATAAACATCCAAGTGTGAAAATGCTGCACATATAAGTATGTGTAACATTCGCATAAGAAGACATACTAACATGTAGGCAATACCATATGCAATATATATGCAATAGTACATTTATATACAACCATATATACACATATTAACGGATAGCTGTTCATTTATATAGTGACAAACGGAGCCTGCTGGATTATACCTTTAAGACTGATAACATATCTGTTTGTTTAAAGACAACACTTAATGTGTGAATCACCAGATCACATTATATACACCATATTTCATATTATATACCATTTGGAAGAGGAAGATCCAAAACATTGTATTATCAACTGATCCGGTCGAATAAACTGGGAACATCTGGGAACATGTAATTTTGTCGAGGTACCGAGGAGTGTTCTGTGATTAATTTGATCCGGACTGTACTGTAAAGACTATTATTCTCAATGGAAGGGGAATGACACTATCTCTTATTTTTAATTTTGATGCATTCTGTGTTGACAATGGGGAAGTCTTGGAATGTATCTGAGAATCGCTATCGCTTGGTGGACACTCATAGGCCACAGCTGTTCCGTATTCTGGTGGAATATATATATTGGTTCCTCTTCCAAATGGTATATATGGAATATAATGTTATCTGGGCGTTCCAAAATTCAGTGGGTCTTTAAAGCACATATTAATTTTTCGGCTTATCGGCGAACAAAGTGTCGGGTCATTATTGCCATAACGAATGTATGAACACTTGGAAGCACAATTAATCAAATAGTGCTATCCATCATCAATTACACAAGTTCAAAACATTTTGAGTTTCCGGAGTGGGTGAATTCCGGTAAAGAAAATATGTGATGTATGACACATATTTCATACTTCAAGTCCATATTTTCATCACTTTTCTCAATAGTAAAACGCCATACTATACCACATTAAGAGAAAACGACACGGCAGCTATATTGTACATATTACTATATGTCCGACACAGTGATGATTTGATGAATGTCTGTTACAGGAAATTAGTGCCCGATTAACAGAATGAGAGCCGTATACTCCTCCAGAACGTGAAATAGTATGCGACAAAACCTGTATTCCGGGACGCTCTTTAATATTCGTCTGAAATCGGCTACGAAACAAAAGTAAACGCTCTTTATCAGAGGCGACCGTTCAACTTTTGACGGTTACGTAGCGTTTTTCAGAAGACCCATAACTCCGAAGGTCCGATTCTCCGAAGATCAGATTCTCCGACGCCCCGATTCTCCGAAAGCCCATAACTCCGAAGTCCCGATTCTCCGAAATCCCATAACTCCGAAGACCCATAACTCCGAAAGCCCATAACTCCGAATGCCTATAACTCCGAACGCCCATAACTCCGAAGGTCTATAACTCCGAAGGGCCGATTCTCCGAAGGTCCGATTCTCCGAAGGTCCGATTCTCCGAAGATCATATTTTATCGCTTATTAAATAGTGTACAGTCCAGTGGCGGGGTCAATGGGGCCCTAGAGAAGACCGCCCCCAAAAAACATGTCAAATGTCATGTAAACGTCAGGAAATCCCTCCTAGGCATTCAAGTATTCAGTGTTCCTGCCCAGGGGAGCCCCCGGACCAACGATTGGGGGCGACCCCTCCCATGTATGCGCTCCCCAATTCAGGCCTTCGTGATATGCTTTCGGCATATCATATGCATGATATATCCCCCACATATCCCCACATATGCTAATTAATGTGCACTCCTAAATGGGAACCCTGGCTCCGCCACTGGTGTGCACCGGGTATATTATAACGAAACGCTGCAAGAATGTCAGAGTAGCCTAACATGCACAGGGGGCGACAAGTTCTTCCCCGTTCACCCCTGTTCATTTTACTCTGGCATCTCATGGGCCAACGTAAAGTTATAGTATCTGGTGTATAGTCAGTGGCGGGCCAGGATTCCCATTTAGGTGGGGGCAGTAGGGAAAGTTTGAATATTTTGATGCCCCATGAACGATTTCCGGGCGTTTACATGACATTGGACATGTTTTGGTAGGGGCCCATATTGTCTGAAATAGCAAGTAGAGGTTTAATGGGGGCAGTGGGAATTTTGGGACCCCTTGGCTTCGCCACTGGACTGTACACTATTTAGTAAACGATAATACCCCGATAAAACAAAATCTTCGGAGAATCGGACTTTCGGAGAATCGGACCTTCGGAGTTATGGGCCGTCGGAAAATCGGGCCTTCGGAGATATAGGTCTTCGGAGAATCGGCCCTTCGGAGTTATAGGTCTTCGGAGTTATAGGTCTTCGGAGAATCGGCCCTTCGGAGTTATGGGCCGTCGGAGAATCGGGTCTTCGGAGTTGTGGGCCGTCGGAGAATCGGGTCTTCGGAGTTGTGGGCCTTCGTAGTAATAGGTCTTCGGAAAACCGGTCTGACAGCCTTTTGACTGAGTCCAAAATGAATACTAGTTAGCGGAGATGGATGAAGTAAATATGGAGCAAAAGACTTAACCCTTTTACCCAACAGAAGGGCACTGTGCCAATGCATTCTCTTATATATGCGAGTCGACCATAGGTCGCCTACCATATATAAGAGAATGCATTGGCTTAACACATTTAAAATTGTTAAAGAATGTAAGAACAAAATGGTAAAAAGTGTTTTTAGGCCAATGCATTCTCTTATATATGCGAGGCGACCTATGGTCGACTCGCATATATAAGAGAATGCATTGGCACAGGGTATAACTGTAACTATCACAATGTGGTCAAGGAGCCGGTTCCAATGATATCCATATTTGTATGGTTTTATTGAGACAGACCCAAGATATTTTAGGCTGTTGAAGCTTTATTTGGCCGGTTTTGGCCGGTTTGTTGGGTAAAGGGTTAAAATTACACGACGAAGGGCTACGTGTAATTATCATACACTCGCTAAAGTTAATTGTACGTAACTTACAAACGTAACGAGGTACATGTTAATTTGGCTGAATTTCATCAAAATTTGTCACTTTTGAAGCTAATAAATAATAAAAAATTACAAATATTGTGCCATGAAATCGGCGTATAACAGCCTTTTGTAAATCTTGAATACCACTTAAATAAAGAATATATCTGGATCTATCCAGCATAAACTCTTGAATCCCATGTAATGTGTCATTGACATTGAATATTTATATCGTAATATGTACATGCATCATTAACATTGAATATTTATATGGTAACAGGTACATGTATCATTACATTGAATATTTATATCGTAACATGAACATGTATCATTGACATTGAATATTTATATGGTAACACGTGTACATGTATCATTGACATTGACTATTTAAATCGTAACATGTACATGTATGATTGAAATTTAATATTTATATGGTAATATGTATCATTGACATTGAATATTTATATCGTAACAGTAATTAAGATAAGATCAAAGCAATGGATTTTAATACATTTAGGTTTAAAATATTATTTTGTTTGTCCCTTTAGGTACCAAGAACTGCTATAATAATTTAAGAAACAAAGCTAATCACCAAATGATTATAGCCTTGGCTCTATTAGAAGCAGCAGGAATTTTCGCATAGAAAACCATATGGTGCCAGAATGTGAACGTCAACATGCATATAAAGTGTATATATACCTATATTAACGTCATGAGAAGTCAAATTTCAGTAGTTCCACATTAGAACGGTACTACTAACACATTGCCTTAAAATAACTATATGATTGATTCTTGACATATACTTGCAGGATATTTACAGGTAAATTTAGATATCATCGCTGCTGGTGGACCTACATACTTTTTACTTCTCATGTAGTTATCTGTTTTAAAGATGCATTTTATGAGCGTGTGTGCATTCTGTTTCTGGCACAATGTAGCTTTCTATAAACTTCTATACCGAAATGCCGCAAAATAATGCCTGGCAAACTTGCCCACTTAATTTTCGAACCCCCAGATCACATTATATAAAATATATACCATATTATATACCATTTGAAATAGGAAGCTCCAAAACATTGTATTATCAACTAACAAACTGTGAACATGTTTTTTTTTAGGTAACATCGTGTTTTGTTGTGCTTAAGTTTATCTGGTCTTTACTAAACTCTATTATTTTCAATGAAAGGGGAATAACCCTATCTCTTAGTTTGAATTTTAATTTAGAATTTTGTTGCATTCTGGGAGCCATAATGGGGGGGGGGGGGGGGGGCGTTTCTATGATTTCAGCTATTGTTTATTACTCTATGGCACATTCTGATACACAGACGTTCCAAATGGTGATGCAGTATAGTATTTTAATCTTATTTTATGTCATAGATTTTTTTTATTAAAACTGTATATCAAGGCACTATAAAAAATAATCGGTGATTTGAAAATTAATGGGGTTTTAATGTTTTAATTACATAATAATTCACCATAGCCCCATATATTAAACGAAGAAGAAAGCAGCCTCAAATATTTCAGCCCAATGACAGTCTGGTTCGATCAAACCATATCAATTAACGGGTCATATGACAGTGTTATATATATAATACTCAGCTCGATCAATTGACGGGTCATATGACAGTGTTAGATATACAATGCTCAGCTCTATCAAGTAACGGGTCATATGACAGTGTTAGATATATAATGCTCAGCTCGATCAATTAACGGGTAATATGACAGTGTTAGAGATAGAACGGTCAGCACAATTTGGGTGTGTTTACATTGCTGTAGATCTGCATACAGTTCTACACGCATGCTAGTGTAAACGGGTTGATATAGAAATGCACACAGAAGGAAAACGGTATTCGCTCGTGTGAGCAAAAATCGTGTCCGTTATATTTCACGGTCAACACTGAGGCATTGCGACAGGCAAATCTGATCTGATTAATTGTTACCCGGGCTTGGCGAATGTGCGTAATCTTTCTTTGTCATTTCAACCCATGTATTTCATATGGAATACAACGAACATCGAGACAATAGTCAGAAAATCCGGTACGCTATCTTTCTGTGGCAGTAGCCCACGTCCGGGCCCACCATCTCCTGCTTCTCTTAGACTCAACTGACGCTGACGCGGCACATATAAAATCGCTTTGGTCTGCTTATTGTTGATTCATTATTTTTGTCTGGCCTAAACTGACACGACTCATAGTGAATTGTCAATTACCAGAGTACTGATAAGCGAGCGTTCACTATCAGTAATCATGTTGTGATCACAGTAATGCGCGACACGTGACTTCACACAGATCTGTGTACAGATCTACACCAATGTAAACGCTACAGATCTACACCAATGTAAACGACACTTGATTATGGAAATATGACATTAATTATGGAAATATTACATTGAACTCAACTCAGTCCAATATTTAATCGACCAGCAGACATGGAATGTAAATGCTCAAATACAGAACATAATGGTTGTCTTTCCAAATGGAATTAATTATGACATGAATTGAATCAAGAAAGAGTAAGCTCCCTCTCATGACATTCAGATATGATATGGATATGTAAATCACACTTAGGAAAAAGTCATATTTTTCAGAAGTTTTTGGTCTCTTAAACCAGTGAAATTTTAAAGATGTTTCATTTCATAAAAGTGTATAGCTATTGGTCTTATTATTTCCAACTGCTTGACAGTTCTTATATTTTGTGTAACATTAATCTTATATCGGACAGATTTTGCGAAAATGTTCACAAAACATGACTGTAGGGCTTAAGTTGATCATATGATCTCCGAATAAAAGATAGCATTTGTTTATTATTCATACACACATCTTGTATTCACCCGAGTGCTGAGTCCTGCAAAGGGTAGCGTTGACACTTCAAAAATGATATCGACACATAAATTTAGCCATTACTAGTATATCTACATTACACCATAAAGCTCAATCCTAACGCCATTTTCAAAAATATTCTATATTCAGTATGAAGATCTTGGAACCTTAAGTTTTCCAAATCCATATTTTTTTTCACTTTTGAACAAGAAAGCATATTTCACACTAAATACTACTTGGAAAATCAGATTTATTTCAACCCATGTTTGGCATGAAATTTCTAACATGATGTATCGGCCATAAAATTTCCAACTATTGAAAAATATTACCAAGCTCAAACTGTAACTGTTGTAATTTTATTATTAATAATACATGAGATTACTAAATTCGTCGAAAATTCACATTTCTAACTCACGCTAAAATATAGATCTCGAGCTTTATATCGAGAACTTTTAACTTCAAACGTTAGATACTGCCAACTACTTACGGTCACCTGCCAGTCTCCATGGATCGATTGTTTAAAATGCGGATAGATATGGTCAATATTTTTTTTATTGATATGCAACAATGTATTATCTTACCGTTGGCAGATGACATTACGTTTGAAGTTAGAATTTCTTGCCCTAAGCCTCCCTATTATCACTTGGTGGGAACACATAGTCATGCCACACGCACCTCACACAGGTTTACACGGTTTGTACAACTGCACTATGGTGTCCTACGTGTATCAACGTCATCGACTTCTTAACTACTAACATACTAGCAGGCTGAATAACTCCACCTCAGATATGGACATCTGTATGCCTGTGTAACACCCAAATGTCCAGTTTTCCTTTTATATGGTTGCGCTTATTTTTCTCTGATTGTGAGTGGCGCATCATAGATGTCGATATCTGGGACGTGGGTAATGCCGTTGTTCAGTTGGTTCCAGTCTATAAGAACCAGTCTTTATACTGGCCTGAGTTTCCCTGGATCAAAATCGTGCTGTTCGTCTCAGTCGGTTTAGTTTATTTTTGAAAGATAACAGTAACCGAGTCATGGCCGACATGGCTTCGAATTCCTAATCTTTGATGTTCCGTTACGAATTTACATGTCAGGTTATCGAATGATATTGCGGGGACGACCATGGAACCACAATGTACATGTAATATAAAGACAGGAGTTTGTATCTGTACGACACTCTTTTATGGTGGTTCGTGATTTGTAGCTTCTAGTGGTAAACCGTGCGCACCTTTTGCAGTACTGTTGCGGCCTTCACCGTGTATAACGGGGTCCCAGAATGCAGCCTGACTTCACCAAAACATTAATTGGACTCCGTTTTGTCATCTTCTTTCCTAGCTGACGATGTTCTTTCGTGTAGACACAAAGGAAACCTGTCCTATCATATATCAGTTCAAAATTACTATGAGTGAAATGACGACCGAAGATATCGTTAGAAACAGTACAAGACGAAATGCATGTTTGTCTATAAAAATAGCAACTTCAGAACCCGTGACGTCATCTCCACCCATGCTGTTTATTTCCGATCCTTCCATCTCTGATTGAACTGTTCCCCTTACGATGCGCATCAGAAGCTTCATCATGTTCTTTGGTGGCCCAACGAAATACATTCTTTGAACAAAGACTTTGGTCATCGTCGTGAATACGCTCAACACAAATAACAAGTCCAGTTCCACAGCCAAGACGGATATCGAGCCTGAAGTTTTCGGCATGATGTCGTAAATGAGGCTGAAGTAGATTGAATAAGACAACATTATCGACACCGAGTAGGACAGTGGCTCACCGGATGCAGCTGGGATCTTGAACGTCGCGACGTTTGCGAACGCTAGCGCGAGCAAAGGCGTGATGATGGTTATGATATAGAACGACGATTTCCTCTTCACGGTTAGGTTAACAGACACCAGTTGGAAATACTTTCCCGTATCAAATGCGATCTCGGACATATCATGAGCCACCAGTTCCCACTCTTCTTTAGGCACAGCAATGCCTTCATGGCCGACATAAAGCTTCAATGCTGCGGCATTTAAGTCGACAGGGTGGGTCCCCACAGGTGCGATAACTATCGTACATTTCTGTACATCAAAAGGAAACTTCGTTATTTCTATTTTACAAGATGTTTTGAATTTGCTTGCGCATTGCCACATAACTGCACCATCTGACCAAACAATAGCTTCCCGATCTAAAGTCCGCATTGCCTTGATCTCGTCAATTTCGTTGATTACAGCGACTGTTGGTAGCCAGATTTTGTCGTCACGGATGCTGATCATTGGGATATATTCAGCTGTTTTGTTCCAAGTGAAACAAGGTACCTTCCACTTCAGCACTACTAAAGCGACAACCTTCATGCTCTGTTCCGTTGAATCTATTGAAGCCACGTCCAACAGAGTGAAATATACGTCCACCTTTTGCCTGGCGATTCCCGCAGTGCAGTTTCCAGGCGGAACTTGCGGATTTGACAGATTGTATATTTTGTCCTGCAAGTCTTCTATGTAATTCATTTGACTTGACCAATCACCACAGCAACGACCTATGCATATAACCGAAATAGCCTGAATCCAAACGAATGTGAACTTCATCACAGTGCATGCAGTCGCGAATATTATTGATAACGCCGTGTGGATCCTGTGTAAGTAAATCGACGATACTGTAGGCGATCATTGTAAACCATGCTGGCGTGTATTTAAATTAACTGAAGATCGCACCTTGTACTACCTGGATATGCTGGGAATAATGTGCATGATTATAATATGTTTTTGTGCTACTAATTTAGAATATTGTTCGGTGAAGTGGTTGGTTCATCTTGTTAATGTGAAGTAGCCTATTTGAACACTAGCAGTGATGAAATTATGTCCAAAGTAAATCTTCCATTAATTATGTCTCATTTTCAAACACACGGGTTAATCAAACGGCAAGAGCACTCAATTCCTTCGAGAAGTTATTTTCTGGAATTAAATAATGCGAGCTCCATTTTGAAAAAAAACTCTTGTTTCTTTTAATTATACCCCCGCAACGAAGTTGTGCAGGGGGTATATTGGAATCAGCTTGACCTTCCGTCGCCCGTCGCCCGTGCGTCGTCCGTCGGCCGTCCGTCGTCCATGGACACAAATTTGTCCGGAGTTTTTTCTCTGTCGTTTTTTTTATCATTTTCTGTGAAACTTAGCACATACATCAACCACCATGGGAACCTGTGCACCTGCGATTATCACGTCTGTCGGACTATTTTTGGTGGATGTTGCCCCTTTTTCGACTAAGAAATTTTTTGGCAACATGCATAATTTTGTCCGAACTTTTATTCCTACAATATTCGGTCAATAGGTTTAGCGTTAGCGGTTAGGGTTGTGCACCTGCACTGGAATATGTTATTTTATTATTTTAGCTAAATGTTACTGACATGTGAAACATCTTTCTGTTTTAAAAACACGGGGGTATCCTTAGTCCCATTGGGACAGTCACACATCTAGTTCTATTCAAATTCCACCATTTCTGCAATTCACATATTATGTTCCGTTTAATATACATACGAATTAGAAGAATCTGCATAGAATCATATGCAATAAAATACAAATGCATATACCATAAAGGTGAATACATAAAGGTGAATACATAAAGGTGAATACAGACATGTAGTGCTGAATCATATGTTCACACCTTGAGGATATCCGCCGACAATATATCCATGATTATTGCTGGAAGTATCACAGCGAAAGAATGTTTATAAATTACAATCGATTGAAAAGATCAGTATACCAGCTGGGGTACACGGTGTTCATCTGGTAAATTATTAGAGCCCATGCAAGTCAATCCATTAATTATTAGTCACACGAAGTAACCAACATTAACTCTATCTGTTAAGTTGACAACAAACGCTCTTTATTGCTTATTATTCGTGCCTCATTGAATTATCTAAAGTCAACTGTACATACCCCACGGCTCTCCCCGGGTAAAATTACCTCTATGTGCCAATTCTCCCCCCCCCACCCACATAATTTCAGAGCTGATAACAAACGCTCCCCATTGATCATCTAATTTCGGGCCTGTGTGGCTCAGTCGGTCAGGGGTACAACTCCAAGTCGTCTCGCCCCCCCCCCCAGCGCTGGCGATAAGGGTTCAAATCAACATGTTTCCATCCTGTATTTTGTTACTCGAAATGGTTATCTTGTGGAGTTGCCAGTAACTCGCCGATGGCCGGTGGTTTGCCACACGTGGTCGATGAGTTTATGCCATTGAAATCAATGTTATATTAGCGGTAAGTGTGCGGATTTCTTCCACCACTAAAACTGGCAATATAGCCTTATTTGCTGAAAGCGACATTAAACCCCAATAAATAAATAAATCATCTAATTTAATATCATTTATTGGCCCCTCTTTAAGTCATCTCATGCGCCTATCCCATAATATTTCCCTGGTCACGTGGCCCCTTATTACAAATTTTCCTCTACATATCGTCTACGATGATAATGAACGTACTTTATTGTTCATATATTAGTTCCCGTTTAAGTCATCATTGTCCTACATGTAGTCTAAGCTGCTATTAAGGAACGCTCTGGATAGCCCATATATGATAAAATAGTTGTTATTTGTCAACGTCAAATAAATATATAACCAATGTTACCCCAATGTTTGCTAGTTGAGGTCAATATATTTATACTAGAAGGTGACCCGACTTCGTCCGGGCATTGACCTTGACTTGTCCATTTTGAAGGTCAAGGTCAAGTGGGGTCACGATTTGACCAGTCCAAAACACTGCCCGGACAAAAGTACCCGACAAACGTGCCCGTCAAAATCCATCCGGTTTTACCCGATTTGACCTTGAATTGATCATTTAGAAGGTCAAGGTCAAGTCGGGGTCACGATTTGACCCGTCCAAAATACGCAATGGACAAAAGTAACCCTATGTATCAAATTTCGTGGAAATCCCATCAAAATTCTCGATTTGACTTTGAATTGACCCGATTTCAAGGTCAACGTATCGTCGCACGGGCAAATGAATAGGCTTATGAGACTCCCCATACGAAAGTATCCCTAGACACTAATTTTCATCGAAATCCCGTGATATTCGGGTGTTTGACCTTGAAATGACCCGATTTCAAGGTCAAGGTCACGTCACACAGGCAAATTAATAGGCCTATGCCACTCCCGACCGAAAATACCCCCACATACCAAGTTTTATCGAAATCCCGTGATATTTGGGCGTTTGACCTTGAAATGACCCCCCGATTTCAAGGTCAACGTATCGTCGCACGGGCAAATGAATAGGCTTATGGGACTCCCCATACGAAAGTATCCCTAGACACTAATTTTCATCGAAATCCCGTGATATTCGGGTGTTTGACCTTGAAATGACCCGATTTCAAGGTCAAGGTTACGTCGCACAGGCAAATTAATAGGCCTATGCCACTCCCCGACCGAAAATACCCCCCACATACCAAGTTTCATCAAAATCCCGTGATATCGGGCGTTTGGCTGTCAACAATTGTGTATAACCTTATATAATATTCATGTGTACACACCGTCGTTTGACATTGGGAGCACATCTATTCAGTTTGTGATGGGTTTAATCGTTTACATTAGGTATAGGGTTCATCAAAACCGTGAACATTCGCCTTTATCGTTTGTCAGCAGCTTTTTGTAAGGTGTCACTGCTTTCGTGAACCAACCTATCATTAAATATTACATCTTTTCTGATAGAACAGCTATTCCACCAAAATTTATGGTGATATTGATAGCATATCCCTGTCGAATGTTCTAGACTTCAAATAGGGATTGGGTGTCCCCTGAGACAGTGAAAATTAGCCTATTTCGTTTGCCACCCTCTTTTTGTAAAGTTCAATAGGATTTCGTGAACCATCCCATCTATAAAAATGTGTATTTCCCGATAAAATACATTTCCCCACACCATCAGTTAATATGGAAAGCATATAATTTCAGTTCGTGGCGTGTTTAAGACTTCAAATGGGATAGTGGGGTCCTCAAAACAGTACATTCTCCTTTCGTATTTGCCAGCCATCTTTTGTAAAAATGCCCCAGAATTTCGCGGGAGGGGAGGACCAATCCAGCCATACCAATTGTATGTTACCCGATAGCACCACATTTCGTTCACACACCCAGCTAATTTGAGAATATATAACTTCAGTTTATGGTGTGTCCGAAATATTAAATGGGTTAGAATGTCCTCCAATAACAGTGAGAATTCGCCTTTCTCGTTTACCAGTCGCTTTTTTGTGAAGTATCCCAGACATTCGGAACCAACCAATCCATAAAGATGTATATTTCCTGATAAGGCATCTACTTCTCTAAACCCGCAATTAAAATTGGGAGCATATACTTTCAGTTCGTAGTGTGTTCAAGACTTCAAATAGGGTAGGGGGCATCAAAACAAAGAACATTCACAGTTCTTATTTTTCCAGCTGCCTTTTTTAAAGTGCCCTAGGTTTTCTGGAACCACCCATCCAAATTCTATATAATCCATGACAACACTATCTTTCGTTCACTCATTTAATATTGGGAGTATACCTTTCAGTTTGTGGCGAATTTAAGACTTTAAATGGGGTATGGGGCCGTCAAAACAAAGAAAATTCAACTATCTTATTTGCCAGCCGCCTTTTTTAAAGTGCCCAATATGATTTTATTACATTTTATACTTTGACAAATAGAATACGAAAAATGACATGAGTTAATCAACAGGGATGGGAGCACAGGTTATTCAACTTAGAGTATTGCTCCTCTCCCTTAACAATATTGAAACGCATAATAATATTTATATATTGTGTTACATTTGGTCTCAAAGTTTGCTTAGTTGGAATGTAGTACCTAAAAAGGGGATCGAGATTCAGGGTGAGGTCCAGAGTTGTGAGTGGACAGATACGGAGGGGATGTAGATCATATGGCGAGATGAGCCGAGACTTTTGATATCAATACGGGCGAATACTTAGGCGAAGATATAGGCTTTTTGGAATTTTGAAAGTTTTCCGTCAATGGAATCTACTTGACGATGCAATGAACGTTTGCGTGCTTCTAAGCAATTTATCATTTAAATTATTGGATAGGTTGCTTTGACCGAAGAGGATATATTCAACGCTATAAAAAAAAATTCTATTGACAGTGGGTGTTATGGAAATATAGTTTCCAAGGTTTTCAAAATATAACATATCTATTGTGACCCACTATATAAATGAAGAATAGTATGCACACCGGGTTACATGAAATATGTTGAGCGCATATTATGCACTGCCTCTCAACAATATCAAAACAATCATGTTTTAACGGCCGCTTGGTTGTCTGATAAACAGATCCAAATATAATTTCGCCACCATTATGCACATACGGAACAAGTAGAGCCAATTGTATAAATGTTGGTCAAGTATCAACAATGTGTCTACTGAACAGACTCTATAAGATATTTGAACACCACTTTGAAAAATAACGCCCATTTGCTCAGTAGTTCGCAACGTGAATAGAAATGATTTCTCGTAAATATGTTCAAGTATGAACTCAGCCAGGAGGTCGATGACTTACATACACTCGAGCCAAAACGTCCGCTATTAAGAAGTCTGAACAAGGAAGTTCATAATACTAAAGCAAAATAATTGTTGCTTGATTTCTTGAACTGACATTAAAATTGACATACGTGATACTTGTGAAAATTGGAGAGTCACTCGAGATAATAGCTCGGTAAGTGTTGTGCCCCTCTCCTCGTCCCTGGCGGGGACGACGCCACAATGCAACATATGTATCCTTAAACCACAGCATTATACTCCTAGCTATACCATGGAAATGACTATACACATAAGTTTGCTAGAAACCGCCAACAATAAAAGTGTTCATTAACTCTGGGCCATTGTCCCAACCGTCCCTGATTCGAGCGGTGCCCCATTTATGTATCTGTAAACGACGTATTAAACTTCTATGTACTAGAGACCTTTCGCAAAATCACGAATACGATTACGGATATGGAAATATCCTGCCAGTGTACGGCCAAAATTTGATTTTTACGCACGGGGGTTCTTATGTCAGACGTAATATACCCCACTCAGTTAATTATGTGCAGATGTGTCAATAATTAGCTTCGGGACGCTCTAACATTATCCGTGCATGCAGAATTACCTGTTATCAATAAACTATGTTGTTGTAACTGGGGTCTGGAAGCCTAAACATATATGTAATCAATCAAACAGCATCTCTGCACACCACGTTCAGTACACGATTAATATCGGGTCAAATTAAGATCAATTAGAAAATTGTTGTAAAGTCGTTATAAAATATATGTATATTTTCGACCAAAAACGTATTTGAGGGAGGGGTAGCTAAAATCAAGTATTTCGCAAACCGTTCGAACTTTCTGTTAACTTCTTTCTCCGTATGCTTGTTAGATAACAACTATACCATATGGATTAAATATGTTGGCGTTATTACAATATCCGTTTAAATGATAATGTTTGAAAAAAAATATTTACGAGAAAAAGAGAGATTATTCAGCAGAAAATAAATGTTTCGGCTCCAAATGGCAGAAAAATCTAAATTAACCAACACTTTTTCCTATAAAGTAGAGATATGGTATGATGTGGTAATATTAACACAAACAATATTGGCATATAAGTTACAACTTCGCCGCAGCGTTCGCCTGACCAAGTGGTCGTTAACGATTTCAGAAGCTCCTTATTGAGTTCCTTGTCCCATACAGAAAGAGTTTGAAGGCAATCTTTTCATGTTTACCGTATACTCGGCTCGTGATATCACTATTATATACAACTTAGCATGCGAACGGTCTTTCTAGAGAAGCCAAGGCGAATGAAGTTGAACAAGAGGCCGTTGTGCCATACTTTGTCGAAGGCCTTTTTGGAATTCAAGAATGCAACAAAAGGTTTAGATTTTTTGCCTCGAGATGGGATAGATTCTTGAAGAACAGAAGACGTCAAATTGCATCCAATTCCTGCTTGAAACCGTTTAGTAAGGAGTGGCTATTCATGAAGCAATTGAGGAGTACACCTTTGTAGATCATAGTGAGTAACGATGCAGCTCTGTATATATCTGGAAGTGTTGACGGCTTCAGTTCACCCTTGTAAAGAGGAATGATAATTCCAAATTTTAGTGGAATCCACTCGTATTCAATAAAGGAGTTGAATAACTTGCACATGCACACATGCAGCAATTCAGAACAGAAAAGAAGGTGTTCATTGACTGTCATCACAACCGCTTATCTTTACAAACTTGAGTTTGCGGGCTGTGTCTGCAACTTCTTGTTTTGTGATCGGATGACCTAACATAGGACATTCAATATTCGTACTGCCAATGGAGGAAGATACATCGTTTCGAACATAATCTTGGTTAATTTCAGGTTAGCGGTTGTGTTGATTTGTCATTTTACATTGTATTTGTAGCGGGTTTAAAATATAACTGTTATTAGTATAGAATGTTTTACTGCGGTTTTCAATCTGATGTTGGTCCGTATTGGTCGAAGCGCGATGTCGACGCTATGTATGATTGCGTAGCCCGAAATAATTTCATGTTTTGAGACTGGTTTAACGTAGTATCCCCTAAAAAGAGTTTCGTTGAAACAATTGATATATTTGGTATGTATAATGGGGCATACAAAAAAGTAGTGACTCGCTTCCTCTATGGGGTGACCACAGCTATAGCAATGGGTCGTCTGCAAAGAAGTTACAAAACTTGTCTGCGTTTAAATCGCTATAATAGTTTCTGAGTTTACATTGAAGTATGCTCAGTGAGCGTTGTCAAGAATTGAAATATTCTGGCGGTGCAACAACTGTATTTACCATCTGCTGGTTAGTTTTGAAAGCAGTTATGGAGGATGAATCCTTCAAATCTTGTGACAGTATGTTCCATTCACAAGTTGTATTTGCGAAGAAAGACTTTTCTAAGTGTTTAGTTTTCATAGGAAACTTGTTACATACCCACCCCGTGTACGTGGTATCGCCAAACCCGAGGGTATCACCAAACCAGACCATGCGGTTTTGATAAATTAACATATCTTTCCTCAGTTGAATCTATATATCTCCCAGTTAAATGGTGATATCCACTATTCAAAACATGATTTCGCAAAGCGGAATGTTTCCTCGATGGGATAGCGACCGTAGCTTGCTCTCACTCCGATAAATTAATAGAAATTCCGGCTCATTTACGATTTTATCCTAAATAGTATACACCTTTTGACGTTAGGTAGTTCGTTTGAAACACAATTATCAGCCATTAGATTGCGGATAATGCGTGTATCAATAGAAATATATATGTTTAATTAACCATAAAATTGTCTAGCCTGCAGGAGCGGTTCGCAAAAAAAATTGGTACCCACCATAATTTCGGGTGTCAAAGCCGCAGATCGAGATGTCGACAAACCAGATCTGGGATGTCAAAGACGCGAATGATATACTTCACATTTTGACCGTTTCTGCTTGAAAATATCCTAATTATCATTCGGACAGGCCGACACATGGTTCATAGTTTGGGTGGGGGTGCATGTGCAAGGATGAAAAGGTGTATGTTTGTTTGTGTTTTATGTTCTAATGTCATATTAATAGTATAGGCTATTCTGTGTTATTCGACATTATAATTCCGAAACTAATTTGGAATTCATATTCGCTGGCGCGGAGTCCCAGATGACATCAGCATAGTCCATACGAGCAGGTGTGTGAAGTTAGTTCGACGTTCGATATTAATTCGATATTCGCGAGAAGTTAGTTCGACGTTTGACATTCGATATTCGATATTCGCGACAGAAAAATTTCAACAACAAAATGTTTTCGTTTTATGCGTGATGAGTCCAATTCGTGCTCTCCAACTGAAACTGCGTCCGAAATTCTGCGCTTTTCCTATTTTCAAGATAATAGCTGGAATTTTCACTTACACGGCATAGCTATAGAGAGCGCAGGCTGTATTACTGATCTATTGAGCTGATAATTTCATAATTATGGTCACTCCCATATGAGAACAGCACATGCCAATCCATTAGTCCAGATATGGTCAGGGCCATGCGTTTTTAATGTCGAATACCATAGCTGGACTAACAAATCGAGAATTTTTTTTTCGCAGAAAACATGTTTGCACCATAAGACTTCTATAGACCAAATTCGTGCTCTCCAACTCAAAAAATTATCATGTGGGAATTATACGAAATTTCATTCAAAAGTGAGAAATTTCTTATTTGCCATCCCCCAGAATATCTGAAGGCGGTCAACCGAGGTTCAACTGGGCCCAGTTTGCGATAAGGCGGGTGGGAATCGTGATTATCTTCTACTATATATTTTGAGAACTCCGTATATGTGTCCTTTTTAGACTCGAAAACAGCTCGACCGATTGAGCCCAAACTTCCTATCTAAGGGTAAAAATACACGGGAAGAGTCATCGGACCATTCGCGAGCCCGTGCGACCACTCATTCACCCTTCAACTGCCACCGCAATGGGGATTGATGGGTTAATCGCGTGATAATTAATGAGCGTTTGTATATGACGCGTCGCTATTAAAGAGCATTTATCTACTTTAGTGAAAATATACGGCATTTGACCGTCTCGGAAACTGGGGATATCGAGACGAAAACTGCTGGTCCGATTGAACCCAAACTTGCTGTGTAAGTGTAAAAAAACACAGGCAGTGCACTCGGACCATTCGCGAGCCCGTGCGACCACTCCTTCACCCTTCAACTGTAACCGTAATGGGGACTGATGGGTTAATCGCGTGATAATTAATGGCCGTTTGTATATGAGGGGTCGCTATTAAAGAGCGTTTATCTAATTTCGTGAAAATATACGGCAGGTAAAAACTGGGGATATCGAGACGAAATTTCGTACTTAGGGGTTCCAAGGGACGTGGGAGATTTTCGTCGGGTCAGTTTGTCCGCCGGATGTGACCTTGACATTGAAAATGGTACCCACAAATGACATTGGGCGATATCTCGGTAGTTCTGCGCTTTTCCTATTTTCAAGATAATAACTGGAATTTCCACTTACACGGCATAGCTATAGAGAGCGCAGGCTGTATTAGCTGACCTATTGAGCTGAGTTTTGATAATTATGGTCACTCCCATATGAGAACAGCACATGCCAATCCATTAGTCCAGATATGGTCAGGGCCATGCGTTTTAATATCGAATACCATAGCTGGACCAACAAATCGAAAAAAAAAATTCGAAGAAAACATGTTTGCACCAGGAGACTTCTATAATTTGAGAAATTTATTATTTGCCATCCCCCAGGATATCTGAAGGCTGTCAACCGAGGATCAACTTGGCCCAATTTTCGATAAAGCGGGTATGAATCGTGATTATGTGGGTATATAGCGACAGCTTGTACCACTAAATACGAAATTTCCTTCAAAATTGAGCGATATCATATTTCCCATCCCCAATGATATCTGAAGGTGGTCAACCGAGGGTCAACTGGTCCCAGTTTTCCGGAAGGTGGGTAGGAATCGTGATTGTGCATGTGAGCATATAGCGACAGTTTGTGCCACGAACTACTCTAATTATGCGAAATTTCCTTCCAAATTGAGCGAGTTCTGATTTGCCATCCCCCAGTATATCGGGAGGTGGTCAAGAGGGTCAACAGGGCCCAATTTTCGATATAGCCGGGTAGGAATCGTGGGCATATAGCGAGTTGTGAAAACGTATTATTTACTAAGAGCCGCCGCCTTCTATCAGTGACGTAATCCTTAATGAAGTCCAGAAGTGTTCTTCAAATTTCGTGTTGCCCAAGTTTTTATATGAGTCCCTCATGCCAGACTTTCTAACACTTTGGAAATATCACAAAATACAGCACATATATACAGTTTCTTTTCGAGAGCCTGTCAGAGGGAATGGTTATGTTCTAAAAGTTGAAAAATGGTTGAGTGTCCAGGAAGGAAACCAGAATGAAACTCGTAGAAAAATCCTTTGCTTTTAAAATGTTCAGACTGATATTTAAGGACCACTTTCTCAAAAAGTTTCCCCGTGGTCGGTAATAGGGGTATTGGTCTATAATTCTGAGGGTTTGGGTCCGTGCACTTGGTTTTAGAGAAGAGATACAGTAATGCCCTAAATAATCTACTCCTTAACCATAACATAATTATGGGTAACTTTTCAGGATTTAGTCGGAAATGAAGTCAATGAGAACTTTCCGATGAATGGCAACAAGCCATATTTCCGACTAAATCCTGAAAAGTTACCAATAATTCTGCTGTGGTTAAGGGGTCGATTATTTATGGAATTAATGTAGCATCCAACATGTCTTCCGATGCTATATTAACCTTTGTTACAGGTCGTGTGATGTTCGGTTTGACAAGGGATAAGTTGCTGATGAAACTATCATTAGGCAGCTATGTTAGCCCTTGATAAATCGTTTAAAACAATATCAAATGAATCGATTCCAGTGTGTAATTCAAGGGGAGGCATGGATCCAGTTTTTGTTCTATTTAGTATGTTATTGAACATTTTCCATAAATACCTCGGTGAGTCAGCGGATTTTAATTTCTGCTGGATATTTTGTTCAAATAGTGATTTTGCCTGTTTTTTAATTTTATTTATAAATGTTCCAATCGTCTGAAGTTCCACAATCTATAGCCCGTTTTCTCAGCTTATCGCGCTTACGAATTTGTTTCCTATTGTTACACTAAATTTAAGTTTAAACCAGTATTAATCTTTGGGTCTGATAAGGACTACTCGACTTGGTACGGTTTCTCGCATTATCATCAAAAACTCTCCTGAGAACCTTTTAACGGCTTCATTTACTCACAGTCCTTGCAACAGTTATTAACTAATATGTTAGATGCACATTTGAATTCAGCAGCATTATAATTCCACGTTCAAAAGTAGGGTTTCACATACTGATCTGATACCCCTGGATTTATAACTCCCGAGTCGATATCAGCAACTCCATCAATTACAAGTAATGGATCTATACTAGTTTGGGATGTAGCCGGTACACGCGTGGGCTCACTGATAAGATTCCTCATTGCCAATCGTTTTCTCATTTCCTTTTAATCTCAAAAAGGATGTGAATCATTTGAATTTAGATCACTTGTCAGTATGGAGCTGGCTACTTTTAAAGCATTTCTAGCGAAGTATCCAGGAGGTCCCAGTAGTTCGGTGCACATGACTGGGCTGATATGACACATATAGTACATATCTAAACCACATTATTAAGTCATCGAACTTGAAACTTGGAATTCGTTCACAACCACGCATGTAGATATGAACTATGAAATCAGTTTTCAAAGAAATGTATACACATGTAGATTTTATATTATACATACAAATAGAATATTTAGATGGGGATATGCCATACAACTGTGTTGGCGACCCACGTCAGGGTTGCTGCTCTGGGCAGATCTTACCTATCCAGTATGCGGGGGTTGATGTGATCCCGCTGTGCCAACACCAATTGTGCAAATTTTAAGCATATATTATTATGTTTTTGGTATTTTGTATTTAATTTGTGCAATTAAACAATCCAATCCAATCCAATCCAACGCTGGAAGAACGTAGTTCTGTTGATAGATTTATTGCAATAAACAAGTATAAATTCGATTAATTGTGTATACAAACAGTCATTCGAATTCAATATGTAAACGACATGATTGTCCAGTTCCAAGTCGAAGACGGCAGATCATCGTGCTCAGCTATTTCCGGTGATTATAAACGAGGCGGTATTCAGGTGGTTCCAGCGTTGGTGTCAGTGTTCCTGTTTGTCCGAGCATCTGACCTTCGATGTTCTTAAATTCAAATCGCTGAATCAATGTTGTGAAGAAGAGATACAGTTCTTTACGAACCATCGATTCCCCCACGCACACCCGAGAACCTGGAATATACGACATAGCACTGCGGGTTACACCGGTGGAAATGTGGACACAGGGCCCTGATTGGTCAATAGCCCTGTGTGTGTTTTAGCATAATAATACAACAAACATCAACCTATAAATTCCCATTGGTAAAATAGACATTTAACCCTTTGTAGTGAAGTTTGAATTGTGTGGTGTGGTCTCAAACATTATATTGTTTTTAGTGCGGTTACGAAAACATACTAGTTACGAAAACACAATATGTAAAGATGAATTCCCAACCTGTCAGATATAATTTTTTTTTGCATAACAAGTTTTTTTTTGCCGCAAATATAAATATTTCAGATTTAAAGAAAATTGTGGATCTGGGCATTATATTGCAAACAGTATTACGCTAAAACGTTTGCACTGAGGCCTATGGAAAATTTACACCAGTATGACTTGCAGTAATCATACATATGCAGGGACGTGGAGACAGGGGGCAGGGTGTCTCAACCAAACTTTTGCTAAAATGTTTCACAGAGATTTCAGGCATGTTGAAATAGATCTGATAGTTTGAGTAGTACTGCTAAGAGCAGAGGTCGCCTGCACCGTTCGCATTGTGTATAGGAGTTAAATGCCCACTTAATGTTCGAACCCCCAGATCACATTATATAAAATATATGCCATATTATATATCATTTGAAAGAGGAAGCTGCAAAATATTGTATTTTCAACTTATTCGATGTAATAAACTGTGAACATGTTGTTTTCGCTGAGAAACCGACGTCTCTTCTGTGCTGATGTTTCTGCACACAGTCTATTATTTTCAATGGAAAGGAAATGACTCTATATATCTAGATATAGAGTTATTCCACTTCCAATGAAAATAAACTTTTTGTTTTGGAGCCATAACGGAGGAAATGATTTTATGATTTCAACTATTTTCTATTATTCCATGGGCACCTTCTGAGACACAGGCGTTCAAAAAAATTGTGATGAATTATAGTATTTTAATCATATTTTATGGCAAAGATTGTTATTGAAACCGTATATCAAGGCACTATAAAAAAAATAATCGGTGACTCGAAAATTAAGTGGGCCTTTAAACGTAGATGTAGTGTGTTGAGTTGGATACTTTAACGTAGATGTAGTGTGTTGAGTTGGATACTTTAAACGTAGATGTAGTGTGTTGAGTTGGATACTTTAACGTAGATGTAGTGTGTTGAGTTGGATACTTTAACGTAGATGTAGTGTGTTGAGTTGGATACTTTAAACGTAGATGTAGTGTGTTGAGTTGGATACTTTAACGTAGATGTAGTGTGTTGAGTTGGATACTTTAAACGTAGATGTAGTGTGTTGAGTTGGATACTTTAACGTAGATGTAGTGTGTTGAGTTGGATACTTTAACGTAGATGTAGTGTGTTGAGTTGGATACTTTAACGTAGATGTAGTGTGTTGAGTTGGATACTTTAAACGTAGATGTAGTGTGTTGAGTTGGATACTTTAACGTAGATGTAGTGTGTTGAGTTGGATACTTTAACGTAGATGTAGTGTGTTGAGTTGGATACTTTAACGTAGATGTAGTGTGTTGAGTTGGATACTTTAACGTAGATGTAGTGTGTTGAGTTGGATACTTTCCCAACGACTTGGCCATTTCCGCACTGAGCAAACTAAAATCTTCTATAAATAGAAACCATATTTGTCGATCTATTTCAATCACATGATTGACCGTGTGTGCACTACCGGTAAAAACGTTCGTTGGCTGGGAGACTCGACTGCTAAAGACATATTATGTACTTGTTCGGGTGTGTGAAACTGTTCAGTTAGTGTTCAGGCGCTATGACAACTGGCGGAATATAACATTCTACTAACATCGCCGAAAATTTGAAGCAAATCGACCGTACCACTCCATAGAAAACATCGTCAGAACTACGCTCAATCTATATCTATATTTGCGAACGTCTGTCTGTCTGTCTGTGTTCTATAGAAATTCACAGGGGAACATCTAGATAACAATAGAGGGGTCTATTTGGGGTACATTTTTACGAGAAAGATAATGGTGCGGGTTAGAATTTTCTAAAGTGACGTTGTTGTTCTCAGGGGCACAAATGGGGGAGGGGCAGAACAATAATTGTCGCCGATTCCTCCAAACTTACACATAATCATCTCCATGACATGAGGAATTTAATGGTGAGGTTTATAGATGTAAAAAGTTGCGCCATTTGAGTCAGGTGTGCACGGAAGGGGAAAGGGGCACCAAAATTAATAAAACTTTTTAACGCCGATTTCCACCAAATTGATACCCATTCTTTTCCATGATACGAGAAATCAAATCGTGTGATTTAAATATGGCAATATTGGCTCCATATGAGTCAGAGGTGCACAGAAGGGGAGAGTGGCAACAAAATTGATAACACTTTTCAAGGCCGATTTCCACCAAATTGATACACATTCATCTCCATGATTCAAGATATCTAATCGTGTGATGTAAAGATGGAAAAGGGACGCATTTTGAGTCAGGGGTGCACGGAAGGGGAGAGCGGTACCAAAATTTATCCAACTTTTCAGCGCCGAATGCCACCAAGATTGATACATTCTTCTCCATGATACGAGAAATATAATTGTGTGAGGTGAAGACGCCAAGTTTGTGCAGTTTGGGTGAAAGATGGAGGGGGCACATAATTTGATAACAATGTATTTGGTCGCCGATTATACCAAACTTATACAGTATCATCTTCATGACATCAGGCGTAACGATGTGTCTTAAAGCTGTCATAAGTGACGTGTGATTTAAATATGCCATACGTACGTGGCATTTAAAGTGATTTTTCAGCGCCGAATTTCCACCAGATGGATAAAATTCTTCTCCACCAAACTTATACATAATCATCTCCATGATATCAGGAGTCTAATCGTGTGGTTAAAATACGCCAAATTGGCGACGTTTGTTTAAGAGATGGGGGCACTATATTTGATACGAATTTGTTTGTCCCTGATTTCCACCACTTTTATATATATTCATCTTCATAATGAGTAGAGATGTCATAGTGGCGCCACTTGAGTCAAGGATGGGCGGGGAGGGACAACATCTTTAGACATATGTTTAGCGCAAATTTCAACCAAATTCATACACATTATTCTCCAATGACACGAGGAATCAAATTGTGTTGACCCGTTGAAGACACCAATGTTGGTGCCTACATTTGCGAATGTCGGGTCTGTCTGTCACATATACCTTCATGTGGACCATATATATGGCACCAAAGGGACTGACACGTGTAACTTATTAGGATCAAGATAATAGTGTAGGCTAAATTTTTCTAAAAAAGACGCTGTGCGTGTCAGGTGCACAAAATGGGGATTTCCCCAAACTGATACAATATAATCTCCATGATATGGTGTTGTCCGGATCAGGAGTGCACAGAGGGCACTAAAATATATTTAAACGCTCATTTCCTCCAAATTGATACATATTCTTTCCAGAATTTAATCGTGTGATTTAAATGGGGGTCAATTGGGCGAGAGATGGGGGGGGCACTAAATGTGATACGAATTTGCTTAGTTGCCGATTACCACCACACATATATATCTCCGCGATATCAGGAATCTAATAGATGTGGTTTAGATATGGGAAAATGGCACCGTTCGAGTCATTAATGTGGAAGGAATGAGCACCAAAGCTGGTACAAATATGATTGGCACTAATTTCCACCAAGAAGGGACGCTATACATGTAACATTGATGGAAATGTTTAGTCGCCAATGTCAACAAAAGTTGTATGAAGTCATCTCCATATAATTCGTTCTATAAGGAGTGCTAGGCGTTCACATTTCACAGCCTCGACATGTGGTGACCTAATTAAGTCACTTGAACAATTATATCTGCTCAACTGTCATTTGTATGGGAACGGAAATCAGGACATTCATAAGTGAGTTCGCAAAACAGATACATAGAAGAAAACATTATAAGTATACTTATCATTATATTTAAGAGATGCAAAACGAGGGACCAATAATCATTAGAGTATGGCATGTTAGACTGGGTAATATATTATAATCAGAAGCACATGACTTTTTCAGGATCCTCCAATACTGGAAGCTGACAAGGGTATATCACCCGATACAGATAATTTCTTTCAGTTTTAGAACAGACTCATAGCCTAACATAAACAACTTAAAACCTCGCTCTGTGTCGGTTACATGTAGCTTATATATAGCAACTTTTATTTTAAACTGAGAATAAATTGGCCACTACAGCACCATGGACAGATAAGAAACAGGACATTTCTTTAAAACATATTGATCAAGACTATTCTCTAATTCCAACACACACACAGTCCACACTACACAGCAGAGGGTATCACCTCAATTTAACCTGAGCAACGCCGGGTAACCCTGCTAGTTCTAAATATTTACTACTCGATCCAGGACGCATATATCGGCGATAAACTAACGAAAACGATTTCGCCACTGCATTTAATTCATATAGTTGTCAATTTTGATACTATTTGTAAAACTTACTATTTGGAACAAGATTATTCTCCATTTATATTTGATCACCATTTCTATCACTATTTAATGCATGACCAAGTCTGGTACTGGCATATGTAAATACATTCTGCTATATCCACATATATGAGTCAACGAGTAAATGTCATCGCCTTATTACCAGGGTTGTATATTGTAGCATTGCACGAATATGGTTTCTATTTATGGAAGAGGTTATTTCCTCAGCGAAGCGGAAATGGCCGAGTCGTTGAGAATGGAGTTGGATATTCGGGGCATGATAACAGTTCGCGAACAAGATTATCCAACAGAACAGGGCACGTTTTAGCCGTGAAATTCAATTCGCAAACAAATTTAACAGAAACTGTGCGATAAAGTGAGTCATCCTTTTTTCCGGTGATTTAAACTCTGGGTATGTTTAATGGGGTTACTGCATGGGAACAGCTCCCGAAGCGAGATCCCATAACGTTTTCGACGCTGTTCAGATACCAGCATTTACAAGATTCTTGTAAATTGGAAAACAAATACGTGTTCATTGATAATTTTCGTCGACAACACAGACTGATCACATAATGCCAGAATCGTGTCCAAACCGGTCCTTAAATAATGAGTTTCCCCAGTTATTGTCATATTTGCGAGGGACTATATTGTCTACTTATACCGTAGTATTATATATCCTATTTTATGCGAATGACACGTTCCACATAGACAAATGATGCACCGCATTGTTTTATATGATAAAAGTTTCATGTTTCGCGCATTAACACGGTTATTAGATTAATTTAATAGTAGACAGAAATTTTATTACCGCCACGAAGTGGGTGGACACTGGTGTACAGATTTTTTATAGACTCATGGTCGTATGGAGGAATGTATTCTTGTTTCGTACTAGAGTATAAATCGTACCGATAATTACGATAGTACGACAAAGATTAGCACATGTGTTTACGTCACCGGTGTAATTGTGGGGACATGTTTCTATTATGAAGATTTGCTATCCCGAAGGTCCGCTATTCCGAAGGTTCTCTATTCCGAAGGTTTTTGTTATTTTTAGGTTAATTCTATATTCTAAAGTACTGAGACTAATTTGAGAGGGTTCATTTTCACAAAGATTCTTTTTATGGAGTGTGCGCTCACATCCGAACTGATCCTGCGCGTACACCGATACAGATACAGGAGGAAATAACTTAACTTAGAACATTAAATGTGATTTTGTTTTGTTTTCGCGGGTTTTCTTGAGATTTAATGCCATTACGTGGGCCCATACCGTTGAATTCTTGGCATATAATATGAATGTTTAGGTTAATTCTATATTCTAAAGTACTGAGACTAATTTGAGAGGGTTCATTTTCACAAAGATTCTTTTTATGGAGTGTGCGCTCACATCCGAACTGATCCTGCGCGTACACCGATACAGATACAGGAGGAAATAACTTAACTTAGAACATTAAATGTGATTTTGTTTTGTTTTCGCGGGTTTTCTTGAGATTTAATGCCATTACGTGGGCCCATACCGTTGAATTCTTGGCATATAATATGAATGTTGTGGTATATATGGACCCTCCCGCATTCAAGTTGGGACATGACACAGGTACAGTTGACTTAAGTGATGTTCTGTGTGGGCTCCAATTTGGAGTTCAATATTTTAAGGGCCAAGTTTAGAATTTTATGGGTCCATAGCTTTGAACTCTGGGCATATAATATGAATATTGGGGGGCATGTCTCTATTCCGAAGGTTCACTATCCCGAAGGTCCACTATTCCGAAATTTCTCTGAATGTTCGCTATTCCGAAGGTTCACCAATCCGAAGGTTCGTTATTCCGAAGGTTCTGTGTTCCGAAGATTTTTGTTATTTTAAGGTTAATTCTATATTCTAAAGTATTGAGAGGGTTCATTATCACGAAGATTCTTTTTATGAAGGAAATAACTTAAAACATTAAATGTGATTTTGTTTTGTTTTCGCGGGTTTTCTTGAGTTTAATGTCATTACGTATGACCTTATTTCTGATTACATATTCACGCCAAGCAGCCCACACAATTGCTATGTTTCCATGCGATTTAATGTGATTACGTGTGACCTAATATCTCAATAATCTGAGGCAAGAGGCGAATTATAACAGTTGGGGCTATAACGCTCAATGAATACTGGAGGCTATAACAAACTGCGCAGCAGAATATCGCTGAATGGACGAGTATGAGATGAGCCTAACTGCAATTGTGACTTTGTTTAAAGGCCAACTTAACTTTCGAGTCATTCATTTTTTATAGTATATACGGTTTTAATAACAATTTATGCCATAAAATTTGAATAAAATACTATAATTCATCACCATTTGAAACGCAGAATACTTCTATCTCCTAGTTTGAAACACGTTTAAAATACAGCGTCGTATATCTAGCAATTAGCAACCAACATGTCCTCCTCGGCTTTTCATAGATTTCAACGTAATTTGATACTTATGGGTATTTATGTCCGGGAAGTGTTTTGGACGGGTCAAATCGTGACCCCGACTTGACCTTGACCTTTAAAACTGTCAATGCAAGGTCAATTTGGGTAAGACGGACAAATTTCGGCGAAATTTGATACCTAGGGTTACTTTTGTCCGGGGAAAGTTTTGATCGGATCAAATCGTGACCTCGGCCTGACTTTGACCTTCAATGTGGTCAATCAAAGGTCAAATCGGACAAAACGGATGGATTTCGACGAAATTTGATACCTATGGGTACTTTTGTCGGGGGAGTGTTTTGGACGGGTCAAATCATGACTCCGACCTTACCTTGACCTTCAAAATTGTTCATTAAAGGTCAAGTGGGGTAAAACGGACGGATTTCGACGAAATTTGGTACCTAGGGGTACTTTCTCCGGGTGGGGGTGTTTTGGACTGGTCAAATCATGACCCTGACATGACCTTGACTTTCGAAATAGTCAATTGAAGGTCAAATAGCGCCTTTCATCGGAAATCAGATGGGAAACAGCCCGGGCGAAGTCGGGCCCATCAGCTTGTGTAATAAAGAAGACAGTTTGAAGAAAGTAACGTATGACACGAGAAACGGGAAAACTTGAAATATGGAAGTATGCAAATTTCCCGCATCAAATTTGAAAGCTAGTTTATAGAATAATTGTATTATAATTTATATTTATGGCTAATAATATGATATTGGTGGCGTTACCATTTCTGACTATGGTTTTCTTGTTGGTATCTTGACAGGTGTTATCCGTAAGAGACAGCGCTAGTAGAGATTGCACCCGAACAACTTCCTGTCAATTATTTCTATTGAATAACTTATGAGTTAACTCGATTAACTACTCCTGGCTGACCATGGAACTGGCTTCCACTACTCCTTGCTGGGCGGTGAACTGGGCCTACTATACGTGTTGCGCGCCGTCAATCACAACGTTGCCCATTCAGATTTGTTCAAACCTCAGCGGGCGATGTTGGTGAATCTAAAACTAATGTTAGCAGTTCTCGACCAAGCGTGCAGAATGCGTGTTCTGGCGGCAAATATTCAACTTGAATTTACAACCACGAGTGCACAAAGTGCGACGAGGAGGACATAAAACGACAAGGATGAGGACGACTACCACGATGATGACGGTGATGGGAAGTTCGTATATATATTGTACATATATTACAATAATCTCAATATTTTGTATATATTTTCTACCTGTATCTCTCAATATCTTTTTGATTATAAAATAAAGGCATTCAGCGAAGATTTTAGGACAAACATGTATATCACATTATTTCGCGCGCCGCATGTATTTTAATGTACACATTCTTGTTTCGCCTGGGCGCTGCCATAGCGTGGGGGGGGGGGGGGGGGGTTCTATTTATAGAATGTTAATTATTGGGACACAGTAAAGTTTTAGTGCGACCCCAGACCTCGCTGTAGTGCGACCACAATGCCGAGCCCGGTAAAAGGTGTAGTTGATAATTTCAATTTCGTTTATTGGCGTTTACATTATGTCAATAATGTTGATTTTTGGTTTGTGATAAGCTATGCCAATTACAAATAACAGAAATGAAATAGATTCTATAATTACAATCATGGGTATATAATATATGACCTTGAACGCGTTACCATTTCTGACTATGGGTTTCTTGTAGTTCAGTGGTTTGAAGTATTCCCGTATCACGATATATTACATGCGTCGTATTAGGGTTTTCGCAAAACTCACGGATATCAGTCACGATAACGGTTAGGGTAATATGTCACGGTGGGAAATCGCGTGACTTCGAGTTGATGATTATCACGCATTAAAAATTGCCGAGGCGATCTAAGGGTACGTTCATACGCTGGCAATATTGCACTGCAAACTACAAAAATGCCAGCTGCAAAATTGCCAAAACGGATTAATTTCTGGCCGCTGTCAACAAATCAGGGTTAATAGTGATCAATGAACGACAGCCGTTTTGCGTGATTGATGAGCTGTTTGCAATATATTAGAACACGATGTGTGTTGGTATTCTTATGCCAGTCAAAATAATGTCACTTGATATGTTGGAATGTGATATCACCACGGCCAGCTCTCTCGCTGGGATGCTGCTCATAAATGAGTACAATAAATGTCACATATAGACAGTAGATGGTTGGTCCGCACTTGGCTCAACGAAGATAACCGACAAATTCAAATCTTCCAGGGAAACATCCCAAACTGCAAACTTGTCATTCCAATAATTTTAGTCATAAACTCGTTGGTCTTCATGTTAAGCAAAACAATAAGTTAAGAAAAACGGGGGGGGGGGGTGCTGATGTTAAACA
The DNA here is from genome assembly GCA_032622095.1 of Siphonodentalium dalli. Lineage (NCBI taxonomy): Eukaryota > Metazoa > Mollusca > Scaphopoda > Gadilida > Siphonodentaliidae > Siphonodentalium > Siphonodentalium dalli. The sequence goes on from CP136063.1 coordinate 233,174,873, forward strand.
AAACAAAGAAATCAAATAAATAGCAACACAAGTTAATCAAAAGCACACACTATATTGTTATTCAAATGGCATGAATAATTATATAGGCTAATATATGCTTTACCAATGCCGAAGACTAACATCCCATTATCCCTACTGTTAGAACCCGCCCCACCACCACGACACAAGCAGTCACTTTTAACCACTACAATTACATCGATATCGCAGTCTGGGTAGATGTTGTTGGCACGTATTCGAACCCCAGTTGGATCTGAATTGAGTGATATCTCAATGTGAAATTCTGATCGATACATGACCATTTAGATAACAATTGAGAATTTGTACACGCTCACTGAAGTAAGCACATTTGAAGCAATGCATGGATACTCATAGTGAGTCCTGCCACCACCTCCCTGTAGCTCCCACATTTATGAATCGGGAAGCATCACTTTTGGTACTTTTTGTATCACGCCATATCATGATATCCTCATATAACGGAGAGCAGTACACATGTATAATTAAGTGTGTATGAGAATCACAGAGAACACACCCCGATCCCATTCGATCGTATCAAGGACGGTACAGACACAATCAATTATTGTTAGTGGACTTGTGGTGTGGCCACCGACAGAGAGGTATACGCCGTTATCATATATCACCGTTGATTGTTGACGACCAGCCAAGACCCAGCACGAGCTAGTCGGTAGCTGGCAAAAATGCCAGCTAACAAAATGCCAGCTAACAAAACAAACAACACAACCTTTGCAGCTGGAATTTTTGCAGTGTGCATTGCAATATTGCCAGCGTATGAACGTACCCTAAAACGCGATCAGAAACGAGGAAAAAGGTAAATAAACTAAGATATGACATATTACATAGTATTTTGTCAGCTACGAGCAGATGCTATTTTTCAAACAAGCTGATACCTCATTTGTGTTCGAATTCACATTTGTTTGCTCCAACATTCTGACCAAAGTTATTATGTCAATTATAACAAATAATATAACATGTGTTGGTCCAAAGCATTATCTTATACATGCGAGACGACCTATATGATTCTCCTATAGATGTATGGACTCGTGTGTTCCACGCACCTCCGACTGTCAACTTTGGTCATAATGTTATTTCCGAACAAATAAGGTGTCAACTTGTTTCAAAAAATAAACTAGACTGAGTCCATTAGAGTTATTTAAGAAATGAATATAGTGGGTGTTTGTGTTGGGACACGTTGTGTGAAGCCGTATCTTACAATAACACACAACACCCTCTGCATCCATTTCTTATATTTATATAGCTTTTTGATGATTTATTCCCATACAAATGCTGTGTGTATTCTTATTTATTTTCACCAAATCTGCCGATGATTTGAGACTAGCCCACGCTGCACTTCAAGTTAGCCCAGTATAAAATTTTCAAGCACTTAGCAACGATAGCGTGAACGATTGGCTTCAGATGTAATTCGGCTGATCTTTGAAAAACACGTCCAATTATTCTGCTGACCCTTTTTAGTGATTATATCAACAATTTGCGACGCCGTGTTGGTGTTACGGTCTGTGTGTTATTGGGCATGAAACGGGTGACCCAATTGGCAGTTGACCAATCAACGGAATGGATTTAGTGTAACACAGACGGGCTACATGTATGTACATATAGCAGCATACAGCCAACACCTATAAAGCCTCGGACATGCAACTATCCTCAATTTACCGATTGGATAGTAATTACCCAATACTTAGAGATATATTATGTACATGTTCGGGTGCGTGAAACTGATAAGTTAGTATTCAGGCACTATGCCAATTGGATGAATGCAACATTCTACTAACACGGCCGCAAATCTGAAGCAAATCCACCGTACCACTCCATAGAAAACATCGTCTGAACTACGCTCAATTTAAATATTTACTACTCGAATCGGGATGCATCTATTGGCAATAAACTAACGAAAACGATTTCACCATCGAGAGTCACTGCGTTTACTTAATACATATGAATGACGGTGTGTGTTGTAAATTTAGATATAATATTTGTAAAAATAACTACTTTGAACAAGATTATTCTCCATTTCTATTTGATCACCCTACTGGAGTGTTTCACATCACTTTAATCTTATATATATAGATCGTGTATGCGAACAATCTCATTCCGCACGATCTTCCATGATATGCTGAGTTCACTAATCCTATAATCGTAGTTACTTACAGTAATGCCCAAAGTAATTGACCACTTAACCACAGCAGAATTATGGGTAATTTTTCAGGATTTAGTCGGAAATATGGCTTGTTGCCATTCATCGGAAAGCTCTCACTGAGAGCTTTCCGATGAATGGCAATAATTCTGCTGTGGTTAAGTGGTCAATTACTTTGGGCATTACTGTATGCAAAACTGGTTTTTGACCCGACACAGATTATACGACTATACGAATAGATGAAAGTAGTCGTAAATCTATTTGTGAGTTTGCGAAACTTCTCTATTGGTGACCATGTTACTATAGCAATAAACCGCAATAACTTAAAATATGTATTATAGAAAGCTACGATATCGCTGTGAGATACAAGTAGGCTACCTACCAATAGAGTACGGAATGAAAGCTTTGTTGGTTTTGTATTTGCCATCATCACCAAGGAAGCGTTCTGGTATGAACTTATCGGGTTCTGTCCAGTATTCTTCTAGATGTGCGCAATTGTTGATATCCGCGACCACCATGGTTCCGGCTGGTATATCGTATCCTTGGATTTTCGTGTCGCAATTTGCAGTATGAGGAATGGAATGCGTCGCTGTGGGTACATTCGGGAAACATGTAATAGAAGGTTAAAAATTAAAGATGATATATCTCTTCCCAGAAAGTGTTTTTTTAGATATATTTCGGAGTATAACATATTAGATATTACTCGATTGCCATGTGCTCATCAACGAAATATCGAACGTGATTTATGTCTGTCCAATATTCGAGAATTCTATTGTGGTAAGTTTAAAGCCCATTTTTCACGTTTTGCTTTAAATTCTTTATATTTTAAGTAAATTGGATTTATTAAAAATCTGTCTGGAATTTCTTTTTGAATATGGTACATGTGAATAAATTGACACCTTTTAACCCTTTCACGGCGGGAGCTTCCTGAATTTTTGCGAAAACCCTGTGCAAATACTGTGTCATATATCGAACTGATTGCTCTGTGTGCCGGCGAACCAGGCTGCATATAGCATTTCTGTTCGTTCGGTTGGGCTGAAATATTTTGGCTGTTTTATTGTTCATTGTAATGTAAAGGTATGTTATACCACGTGATTCCATTTTCATTATAACTGAGCTCAGCATCAATAATCACCTAATTTACTTAATTTAGTCAGTTACACATATGTAAAATCTCACCAACAGGACAAATTCGCTGTATTTCCGATATCGTTGCTGCAACGTAGGGTAGTTTGTCCATGTCCGATAGCTTGACTTCTCTCTCAAAGCCAACCACCTGTACACAGAGTGAACATTAACTCATTGTATTAATATTTTCGTGACTACATAGTATCACACTCAGTTAAAAAGTATACTAGTAAATTGGAATGGTCTATAGTTCATTAGGACAGGTCTTCAGGAAAACATAAGCAGACGACAGAGGTATATAATAATAATAATAATAATAATAATAATAATAATAATAAAACAACACACTAATACAAGTGTATAAGAATTCCTAGTCATTGGTGGGAAATGTTTTGATAATAAATTCAACAAAACGACCTTGTTGAACTTATTTTCTGAACACTTCACAAAACGAACTACTCGTCAATGAGTATTTAATATTGAAAGGGTTACTTAGTGATATGATTAAAAAGGACCAAACAACAACTCCACCACAGCCACCAATGTTTCAACTGAGGATTTCCATGAGCCCAATACATTTTATAACTCTATGTATACGACTCCTTTTTCTGATGCCATTGCAGCAACACACCACCAGTATGTACTTAAGGATGTATCCATGGCTCCGGGCTTATTGTGAGGAAGTCTCCCTTAATAACAATTGATGTCTATTGTAAGGCAAGCAACATATTTCACAAATCGCATTTCACCAACCAATCAACCAATATCAGAGAAGATTGCAACATCGCATTAACCTGGACATTACATTTTTTTTAAATCTGGAGGTCCAAACCAATGAATACATTTTTGACTACTTTAACCACTTGAACCTGATATATCTTTTTCTGATCTGCACTACCATCCATTTACTATATTTTCATGAGAGCAAATCAACACGGAGAGATGATCATCAATAAGTTACATAACTTGTACTCCAACGCCCTGTTGCCATATCACATGTATAACTATTATCATATATTGTACTTATAAACTATATATTCATGGCACAATAACTATGTTACTACCACTACCAATATTTCTCTGGAGTTGAGCTGGTCCCGTCTATAATTCTATACAATTAACATATATTCTATACTCAACATTATAACGTGATTCCTACTTGACGTCGAGACATTCCGTTCAAAATAGTTTAAAGGTTCACGTGTCTGTCAACTGTCAGTAAAGGGTGTCCATGACAATAAATATAGCATATTACACAGAAGTGAAACAGTAGGTAAGTTAGGCGGTAATTTTGGTGCATGCGTCCCGTGGTACCAGGTTAGTAAGCAAAACGGGAGCAGGGTTTACACATGCGCGCTCTTCACTTGGCTAAAACAAGTCTCACTTTAGAATGTTGTTGTTTGGTATTTTAGGTCACTCACTCGACACACAACTACCATACTAAGTGGAGAAATGTCTTGCGAGTTTCAAGATTGTTCGCAAGTTGTCATTTTCCCCTACATGTAATACGCACACGATTCGATAGCGAAAAATACTTAATCGTGGTCACGATTAGATAGCGATTGATATTCCAACGGAGCAACAGGTGACACGCGAGGTTACGATTACATTTCGAAATAAGTATCCTGAGTTAATCTGAAGGTTGAAAGCACCTCTCCGTTATTTCCTAACCTATAGTGTATTCACCTCCATTATTGGAGAGCATTAGTTTATACATTTAGGGTATGGTATTAGGCACGACATATATACATATAATACAACGAGTGTGTAGAGTCCCATTGGCATGTCGTCTATGCTCAGGTGAATATAAGTGTCCCTCTAACCATATATAGTGCGCACAGGAAAGAGAAAAAACGGCTGTGCCAATAACTACATGTATGGCGTCTCTGCATAGAACACTGTCGCTTGTCATTTGAATGTTATTGCTGCCGAGCAGGAATGCTTGCAACGAAGTGTTGGAGAGGCTGTCCATAAATATGAACAAATCTGTGCCATATGTGTTCACAATATGCTCCCAGTATCTATACACCAACGAGTACAGCGTTTGCGAACTACACGAGAACAATACATGTATCATCTCTTTGTCATAACTCTGATAGCAGGAACAGCACATTAAGACATTTTCGTATGTCGTTTTCTTCAGCAAAAGAGCTAAGTTTCTGAGCTGTTGAGAGCATGTCGGAATGTACTTCAACACACGCAATATAGTCCATATAGCGAGGAGATTGCTATGGCCATACCGAAACACCTGCAATTTAGCATCCGCGCTGACATTGCGTGTCCATTCATTCCTACAATCATCTTGGACAGTGGCATTCACTAAATTCTTCTACGATGATTTCGGTGGGAAATTTCCTTATTCCAGGAATCTATCTACACATGAGTGCAGATCATATCGCATATCCACCAACATCACAGCAAATCAGCAGGTCCTGCTAATAATGACATAGAACATTATGGGTTATGTGGACCATGGATTTTGAAATATGGAGAACTATCTGTTTCTAAAATATTTTATAGTGAATATCCCAAGCGCACATTCATTGGTATCATGCGTGGGTTAGTTTGAGTTCTGAACACTGACCTCAGCTATCTCATCTGCACACTTCTGCTGTACGTCTGGGTTTGATATCATTTGATACAGCATCCACGATAGTACCTTCCCAGCTGAGTCTGTTCCACCGAAGTATAAATCATACGCATTCCGCAAAATTCTATCCTCTGCAACAGAAAACACTGAATACAGGGACGTGGCTAGAGGGTCTCCGTTGGGGTGTCCACATTGGGAAATTCCAATTGCACCACCCTGCCCTTGAATCAGAATCAGACAAAATCACAAGTTTTGCATAATTCCATTTGCACCCCCTGCACATCAGTGCTCAAGCCTAATATGCTATATGAATATACACGATGGTTCTATATTCCCGGTATGAGAACATTAAGATATTTTAACCTGAAAAATTGCATAAATCCTAACATCTAGTCGTCTAACTCCAGATAAATGCACACGGCTACGGACAAGAAAGCAGGACACATCGGGCTGACCATGGTTGTTCGGCCCGGTGTGAGAAAATTTTGAAAACTATACAAGAAAATCGCAAATCCTAGCATCTGGACTGGCCTCAACTGAAGGTTTCCTAGTGTTGAAATTTCAAACCTCATACTCCTCCCACAGGTTGGAAATTTCTCCAACTGATGACCATTTAAGTCCACAAGTTTAACAAAAATTAGCAGTTTTGTATTGGCCATGCACGGGGGAGAAAATTTTGAAATCTGAACAAGAAAATCGCAAAACCCTAGCATCTAGACTAGCCTCAAACCTTCCTAGAGTTGGAAATTTCAAATCTGACACCCCCACTTAGGTTGGAAAATTTCCAACTGATGACAATTCCAATGACAATGTTTTCCAAATGTATGACAATATTGTTTTTTTTAAAATTAACTAGCAGGTTTTGACTGGCCACGGGGGAGGGACCAGGACACAAGCTTTCCAAGTGTAGGAAATTCCAACCTGTCACCCTCCATGAGGTTGGAAAATTTCCAACTGATGACCATTTCAGTCCAAAATTTTGACAAAAAATAGGAAAATATGCAAATATTGGTCCAAAAACAATTAATTCCCCCAATAAATTGTTTGAAAATCAAAATACAAAAACATTTTCAACCTATTGTTGGTGTGAAATTTCCAACTAATGTTTTGGCAGGTATGAAATTTCCAACTATTGAAAATTTTGACCAAAGTTGGGGGGGGGGGGTGAGACACCCCCCAAACACCCCCTGTCGCCACGTCTCTGACTGAATATAGTGTTGTCGAAAAAATAAGCAAACATGAAAGAAGAAAATACCTAATAATTAATACATATAGCATGGTTTGCAATTGATTACGCGGGGATAGTGCCGACTGTGGTGGGTATACATGTAGTTCACGACGCGAAGTGAACTATATTCCCACCACACTCGGCACATAAAGGCGCGCCTCAATATACCACTTCTTCTAATTGGTACTTTAGCATGCGGAACACGGGACAAAATGACAAACTGGGGGACAGATGTACTAATTGTGTGGGACGGCCTTTATCTCGAAGACTATATCACAGAGGCCACGTTTTGGTGTCAAACGAAAACTCGTATTTGCCCCAACCAAATCGATTAACCCCTCCACTCACCGGAAACCTGATTATCCGCCCAACAGCTGACGAATTTGACTTCCATTCCTTATTCCTTATTAGAAATACAATTATCGGCCCCTAATTATCGGTGTCTCGGGGGCCACTCAACACCACCAGTTGTTTGATCTATATCGGCCAAGGTGCCGAGAAATTGCATGTGTGTACTATTTGAACCCCTCTGGACGGACGCCATTTTGGATTGGTGCGTGGACAGTGTGTCTTGTGCCACACACAACACCCTTTTCTGTGCATAGCATATGTCCGAATTATGGCAAACAAATTTATATTCAGTAGATTGTCATTCATTCAAGTTGCACAACTCCGTTGCCTGATGCCAGGCTCCTCTGGCCTTTGCATCCTCTGTAACACTTCCGATGTTTATTTGCTCGTGCATAATGTCAGGAAATTTGTGGCGCCAGGAATTCCGTTTGCCACCGATTGATTGACCAATTTGACATTGACTGTATTGTCCACGTAGATAACTTAACACAAAGTGATAGAATAGAATTATTTCTTTACAAGTGCCTTACCCTTATTCCCAGGGCTTGTGGACGATCACGATTGGACGAAATTATTCATCAAATCAACCCGGCATATATGTATGATATAAGGGCAAGATGATCGTCCCAACGTGCGATTGGTAAAAACATACCTAGGCGTCATAGACACAACGTATCTGTTCAAATTATGACAAATAGTACAGTCAATGATAGTCATCAGCTCCAAGAGCTTACTGTTACGTGCCAGACGATCATACTATACATGCATTAGTGTGGTCGTTGGGGTAACAGCAGGTTCGAACCGGGAAGATTTCGTAGCAAATAAAAAAGAAATCTACAAAAATCTGTTTTGGGGAATTGTTTTTTTATCCAAGATGGCACCCAGCATGGTTGTCTATTTTACAACACATTTAAGTCATTATATGATATATTGTGGCATAGAAATTACGCAGTTTTTGTGTTAAATTAGAGTACGGGAGCGTATATAGTAAATCGGACAGAAAACAGTACAATCGCGGTAATGAAATGGCTGTCGGCAAAATGGCCACAACGTCAATGCATGCCACGACGAAAGCAACACATTGGATAACAACATGGGAGTGAAAATAGGTATTGGTAATATACAAGTCTGTTGTTAAATATATTTAAAGGTGCAAAGATCACTAAAACAGATCCAACTGATGGATATATTGGTCACTGCAACGCAAGTCAAACCCAATTATTTATGTCTTTAAAGTTCAGGTGTTCTGCTTAGAATACATGCAACAGTCGTGCAACACATAATGTCGTGCACGAATCACACGAAGTAATGTTTCGCCACACAGTGCGTGATTAGTTTAATGGGACATGATGATTAATTATTGAATATAAAGCAGAAACGAAAGTAGTCGTTTCAAAATATAATTATAAATTTTTAACACTCTTCGTGATAGTATACCATGCACCCATATAGCAATTCTTATTATACTGCAATGCAGCACCCATCTCTTCAATAGATTAGCATCCCATCTCACCAGTTTAAAGAAACTGTATATCGTGCATTTATGTAAGACTAATTTCCATGCTGCTATGAAACCGAATTATTAGTATACAAATTTGTTCAGTCGGCAATTTACAACTGGAGTATGATATGACGCAATGCACAATATCCCTTTTCAGTATCTTATTGTTTGAAAATATCTTACCAATGCCACCCAATTGTGCTGATGATTATCATGCGATAAACGTTTATAGCTGTTATTCCAGAATTACCCATTCGCTAAGTGTGTGTTGCTATTTATGGTAACACGTGCAGTTGTGGCAATCCATGTGAAGACTCAATTTTTCTTGAGCTGTCCTTTGTACGAAGATTCAAGAGATTTTATGTGGGCACGGTTGGTCGAACTTAATGTGACTATCGTCTCTAAAAACAGATCTCCTGTATGGCATTCCGCGCTACAGTGAAACACTAAACACGCACATTTTCAAGACGGTACATTCATTTATTTTCTCGATAGACCGTTTTTTCATAATTTTCATTATTCTTATATCAAATTTGTATCCTACTCCCAAACACGAGACCATAGCCACACCAACATCCTCACAAACAGCCACGTATATTAAACAGCAAATTGTGAACCAATCTCTTAATATTATACATCTATTAGCAGCTTAATGCCAGAGGAGAGGAGCTTTGATAAGTTCATTAACTTTTGGTTTGAACAATATTTATTTCTACCCTCAATTAATACATGTATACATGAAACAAGACATTGAACATTATGATTTATATGATTAGAACAGAAGAGGGTGAAGAGGATCTAACAACAAGCGGGTCACTGCTTATTTGAAGTTATCTCCTCGGAAAGAAAAGCATGCATAATAGTATGAAGAAGGAGCGTATGGCAAGAGGCCGAGTTAAAGAGAACAGGTTGAGGGAAAATGAAAATAACAAGAACACAAAACATTAGGAATAGTATAATTATTATGAATCAGTTAAGGCAGAAGAGATGGAAAGAGTGGGACAGAGAGTGGGTTACCACTGCTATGTGTTTACAAGCATTCTCTAATATATCTATTTTTTATAAATTTGTTTTTCATGATGATTGACATTTAACGCAGATATAACTGAAATTCACTGAATCGGGCAACTATGCTACTCGATTAAGTGGACGTATTTGGCCAAAGTTTTATTCAGTACTGATATGATTCCATATATTATGATAAAGGACTGAAACGTCCACTTTTGGTAATAACAGTTTGGGTTGCTTTAAATATTTTGTGGTTGGTACTAAGTGAAAGAGAATTTGAGCCATTCAGGAGTATTACACTGTCTCTATATTTTGTTTGTAATGACATAAAACATTCATCCCTGATTTGATTGTATAAAGGGCAGACTAAAAGGAAGTGATCTGCGCTTTCTATGACGCCACATGAGCACCTGTTGCTTTCTTTTATGTGATTATCGTGGAGGTCTTTATTAAGACTACTACATTTGAGTCTTAGTTGGGTATGGATTATTTGGGCTTTTCGATTAGAACAAAAATTCAAGTGAAGAGTTCTTCATTAACTTTTGCTCCGATCCTCTGTGCCCACACCTCTCTTTATGTTTATAATAATATGTGTAATTTATACTGTATTTTCCGGGACACATTAAAACATGTTCAACTAGGGAGAAGTGTCACATGTTAGGGAGACGATGTCTCCGAAGTGCCCCTCCAGACTGGTCCCAACTGCAGCACCGCATTAACGATAATGCACACCGACGCTCCGGCTGTTCAGATACACAATGATAAAATGGTGCTATGTTGCAAGTACATGCAAATTCAAATGGGCCAGCTACATGTTCGTGTACTATGCGTGTTCATTGTGTGTTTATGTGTACATACCCCATCTTCTTTGAGTGAAAACAGTCACTTGACCTCATATCTGGGGTAGTCAAATGAACAGACGGTGGACCCGTCATGTTTGATATTGATGTGTCTACGAGTATCGTGGCTCGCATTGACTATTAATTCTTACCTCCAATCGACCCTTCTATGTTGCTTTCTTGTTCCATCTTAATATAAAGATCTATCATATCTCTAATATTATCAGAATCATATGTTTTCTTGTGTTCTGCGATCACACCGGCTGTGTAAATTGAGCACTGCTCGACTATCTGAACAGTCTTCTTCAATGACGGATTGAGCTGCAATTAAATTATCCCGTTCTATACTAAGTCGATTTCCACACTCAGTTATAATAGTATACAATGAAATGACCTATTATTAATCTGGAGATGTGTTCAGGGGGAAAAAGCAGACGGCAGATACTAAAGGCCCAGAAAGGGTCATATTTATTGGAGAGATGTTCAGATAATTAGTTCAACAAAGGTCGTTTGTTGAACTTATTATCTGAACATTTCCAAAGGGAACTACTCTTTAATGAATATTTAGTATCGAAATGGTTAAAACAATGACTCAATAATAATGGCCCCAAAAGGGAGCATGTTTCTTATATTTATATAGCTTTTTGATTCCCATATGAAAGCGGAGTGTTTTCTGAAAAGCACGCCCAATTATTATGCTGACCGCTTTTAGTGATTAGGTCAGATTAGGTCAACAATTTGTGACGTCGTGTTCGTATTACGGTCTGTGTGTTATTGGGGTATGAAAAGGATGACCCAGTTGGCAGTTGACCAATCACCGAACATGATTTAGTGTAACACAGACGGGTTATGTAAATATTTAAAGGCACATATCGATAGCATTGCTACTGGTGAAACTACATAGTTTTAACATGTTGTTATCTGTGGTAAAGATGCATTTTATAAGCATGTTTCCGTTCATATTCTGGCATCATACGCTTTTCTGTGTGAAAATGGCTGCAAAAAATGCAGTGCAAATTTTCCAGTGTATGAACGTACTATTGGTTGCACATAAGTTCATGAACAGGGTGTGGGGTCGAAATGTTCAATAGTTGGAAAGTTAATACGTGACATCATCCGTGACATCATCCGTGATATCATCCGTGACATCAGTGACATCATCAGTGACATAACCAGTGACATCATCAGTGACATCACCAGTGACATCATCAGTGACATCATCCGTGACATCACCCGTGACACCATCAGTGACATCATCAGTGACATCACCAGTGACATCACCAGCGACATCACCAGTGACATCATCAGTGACGTTATCAGTGACACCATCAGTGGCATCATCAGTGACATCATCAGTTAAATCACCAATGACATCATCAGTGACATCATAAGTGACATCATCGGCTGGAAATTTTACTCAGAAAATATGTTGCAATTGTTCTCATAGTTTGATTCTCCAACCAGTATTCAGTGTTGATTTAGATAAACCAGTATTCAGTATTGATTTAGATCAACCAGTATTCAGTGTTGATTTAGATCAACAAGTATTCAGTATTGATTTAGCTCAACAAGTATTCAGTATTGATTTAGATCAACCATTATTCTGTGTTGATTTAGATCAGCCAGTATTCTGTATTGATTTAGATAAACCAGTACACAGTATTGATTTAGATCAACCAGTATTCAGTGTTGATTTAGATCAACCAGTATTCAGTGTTGATTTAGATCAATCAGTATTCAGTGTTGATTTTGATCAACCAGTATTCAGTGTTGATTTAGATCAACCAGTATTCAGTGTTGATTTAGATCAATCAGAATTCAGTGTTGATTTAGATCAGTCAGTATTCGGTGTTGATTTAGATCAACCAGTATTCTGTGTTGATTTAGATCAGCCAGTATATAGTGTTGATTTAGATCAACCAGTAGTCAGTGTTGATTTAGATGAGCCAGTATTCAGTGTTGATTTAGATCAATCAGTATTCAGTGTTGATTTAGATCAACCAGTATTCAGTGTTGATTTTGATGAGCCAGTATTCGGTGTTGATTTAGATCAGCCAGTATTCAGGGTTGATTTAGATTAACCAGTATTCAGTGTTTACTAAGATCAACCAGTATTCTGTGTTGATTTAGATCAGCCAGTATTCAGTGTTGATTTAGATTAACCAGTATTCAGTATTGAATAAAACATGTAAGGTTTCCTTACGTACTTTATACGTGGTGGTAGTATTCAGACCAGCGTAGTGAGGGGAATGAACTCTGCCGTGAAGTTTGGCTACACCCCTAATATTGTTGCGATGCATGGTTATATCATTGAGAGCCATCTTGAACAATATCCAATTATGAATTTTGTGGAAATATATATTTATATGCTGTTGAACAACGATGACATTACATCGCCTGTTGGACGTACACGGGGCCATATCGCCGTTCAATCTGCCAGAGCGTTCTGACACTGTCGCCGGCTGGGTATAGTATGTGGTTTTCTATAATTAGAGCTGGGTTTTCCAGCCAAAATTGCGAAACCGATCGCCCCAAAGTAAAATTTTCTATACCCGCAATGAAATCTTGACATAATGAAGAATTAGAGCGATAGTCTTGTTGGCGATTTTCGCAAGCTACTCAGTGAAATGTTGTCGCCCATGAGCGTTAAGACTTTTATTTTGATAAAATACTCGGAGAACCAAATCACACCGTTTCGCAATATAGTTCTTTGGTCCTAGTCGGACTCCAAACTTAAGATTAGAAATTACATAACTTGTGTTCGATATTTTGTATGTGCTTGAGTATCTATATTAAGGTCGCGAAGTCCACCAGATGTGGGTAAAATGTCGCGGGTAGCAGCGGTCTTATCGAGCCATCAAGGGAGATAATCCCTGCTTGAGTTTGATCTCCGTTGTAGGATCCATACACCGAGACAATAACCTAATCCGTGAATATTTCGTATATTCAGTCCGTTAGTGTAAACAATATTTAATTTTCGAAGAGAACATTTAACACATACAAACAAATTGACATAATTTACAACACATGTTCAAAAACTGGGATTAGACAACAAGCCTGAAAGGCTTTTATCAAGTCTTTTCCTCGGAATAAGAAGTTTACCCTTGGTATCAGAATAGATACCATATAGGGTAAATTTAGCAGACGGGGATAACATGTTAGATCCGAAAAAAATATTGCTCAAGGAGGGGGTAGAGGGATAGAGTGCAGGAAGGAAGAACGTTTGTCAAGTTAATTGGTTACCTTGCGCTGGTGGTTTCGACGTACGTGAGAGGGGTCAACAACGTGTGAAGTCTGTAAGTTATGTATACTTTTACTCACCATGATTAAAATGCTGACAAGATGTGGCAGTAAGGGTATATGATTTGCAGCGGCGAAAGGGTCCATCCTCACAATTTGCTTGTCAACACTTCTAACCGTTTCAATAAGGTTTAAGAACATTTCATCATCATAATCGAATCTGTAATACAGAAAGCGTCGGTTTCGACAAAGAGATAACAAATAATCATACCTCCAGAGTCCATATCCTATTGATACTTGTATCATGTCATGTATACTCAACATACGCACGTAGAGATCATATTCCACCAGTACAAACCCTGGGAACGTTTTGTAGGTAAACAAAGTAGGTAATATATTTATTAGTTATTACCTGTTCCTAAATAATGTACTTCACTGTATGTGAAGGTCCCAACTCGAAATTTCAGGTTTAAGTGACGTTTTGAGCCAATTTGCTTTGCGTGGCATACACTTATGGAATTTCTCCCGAGCAATTAGTTCTATGTTTATTGACATATCGGCTCACAGAAGTCTAAATGCATGCAATCTCGAGCCTAATGACCACGCCTAATTATCGCGGAACAAGTATTAACAGAGATAATATATTTCCTGCTTGTTTGTTCAATATTATAAAGTTCCCTGTCAGAACGGGTCAGAATATCAAACATTTTCCAGGTTTTGTACTGGTGGAATATGATATCTACGAGCATAGTCAAATATAGGCAAATTTAGAAACAAAACCCCAGCTCGAATAAGGTGAAAACAGGCATTTTTTTCTAAATCGCAGTCATGTGACATATTTGCAGGTTGCCACCTGTTGTTATTATACTGCATGTTGATAAATGGACCTTTCCACAGAGCTGTCTATCAAATAATTATTAGCAGACATTCTTTACAGAGATCCGGTCGCCTGCTGCATTGAAAATAAGTTCACACTGAAGTTGATATCCCCCGCATTATGGCCGCATTCTTTCAAGGGATAATTTGCCTATATTCAAACAAAGATTTTTTTGTCAACTCATAATGTACCGATCTTTTTATTTCTGCATTATTTTTGGAAATTCATCCATGGCTATAACACTGTTTCATTTTACCCTACGCCAGTCGTGTTTCAAAAATAATGACGAAAATGATGTGTGTTCTCGTGTGTATACATGTATTAACTTGGATGAGAGAATAAAGCATATATAGTTTAGCGGTCAGGTCACTTTAACACTAATTATCACGAGGACACATGCACTGGTGTTATTGTCGGTCCTTTGCCCAGGGAGTTTTTTGGATGGAACTTCAAGACCAGCCAGTTAAATACAGTTCCCAAACACAATTCTTCTCAAATAAGGATCATTTTGGATATGAGTTTCCCCACAAGGGAGTTAAATAAATGATAATATTCAGAGATCAAATTAGTCGGGGTCTGACACAAAACGTTCTTATCCCAGTGTAGACGATCTTGTTGATATCAGCAGACGGATATCACAAGTTTATAGCGAAATTTACAAAACTCGTCCAGTAAATTAAGTCTGGATCTCGCCAAAGGCTCGGTCCAGACCTATATTACTGGACGAGGTTTGTAAATTATATTTCAAACTGGGTACGAGTTGTATATGTGATGTATTTTTGTATTTTCTGCTGTCAATTTTTTCTAAAAATCTACATTTTTTTATTTCAATGTCCACATAATAATATCTTGGATCAGAGAATAAATGAATACGATTTGTCAGATTATAGGCAAGAAAATGTGCCTATAAACGACATATATGACACGTGATGGCAACCATTGTTATGAAATTCCATGGAATGACCTATCGCCAACAATAGACACTGTAGAACGTGAAAGCGAGGGCAGAACCATGGCTCACAGTTTCATACGCTGTATGCGTATTTGGTGCTTAACTAATTCAGACGTGTGATGACGTCCGATAATAATGATGTTGGCGACGGGATGATGATATGGCGACGACTCCGATTGGTGGTGATGATGATGACAACCACGAATATAATGAGGATGACAACAAAACGACGATGATGATGCCTATGATGACGATGATAATGGTGATGATGATTATGTTAATGACGGCGATGATGATGATGATGATGACTACCACGATGATGATGACGACGATGATGATTACGACGATGACGATAACAATGATGATGATGATGATGGTGATGATGGTGATGATGCTGGTGATGATGACGAATACGATATGGACAGTTATAGCCACGATTACCAAACGCATCGTCCATACTAACACTTTGTATATACATGTATGTACGTTTCATTCGTCGCATGTCATTGTAATTATGAATGAGTGTATTAAAGAAATTCTATTCACCTACCTGGAGCCGAAGATGGCCACTAATATGATATTAGAAAGTGCCTTCTGTAATACATCGAACGGGTTGGTATGTTTCCCGCAGTGTTCCTCTAACAGTGGTATAACATAGTTTAGTTCTGTCTGCACAGTCTCCTCCAGGTTACGTCTGACCCCGCCCAGATCCTTCAGCGCTTGAAGCGACAAGCGTCTCTGTTTCATCCATATGTCGCCATTGGACCAAGCCACTCCTTGTACGAGACAGTGGGTTAATTTATTGACGTAAACCCTTTGATGACGGGAGCTCCGCTGGTGCAGCATTAAATACCATGTGCCAGTGCATTATCTTATATATGCGAGTCTCCCATAGGGAGCCTCGCATATATAAGAGAATGCACTGGCTTACAAGGTTAAGGTAAATATTGTTTGGCCAATGCATTCTCTTATATATGCAAGGCACACTATGGGCGACTCGAATACTTATATAAGAGAATGCATTTGCAGAGGGTCTGTGCCAAAATTCAGGAAGCTCCAGTCATAAAAGGGTTAACGTTCATTTTAAAAAGAACGGGACGTATTATGTTATTGGTCGTCCGTCCGTCTATCGCTTTTTTCGATTCCGGATAATAACTTTAGTAAGTCTAAACTTAATGTAATGAAATTTGGTATGTGGCTTTAATAGTCCAAAATACAAGTCATATTTGAAAGTGAATTTTCTATTTATTTATTGTATATACTTTTGATGTGTTAGATGGATCATGGACAACAACAAGTTGAAATTAGTATGTGGAAATATCGACCTCTTTTCAATTTCTGGCCGCCAGTTTAGCCGTCATCTTAACTGTGAGTATCAATCGCCAAATTCAAATGAATACTTCATATCAATATTCCATACGAACATGTAATTGTGGGTAGAATTCGCGTAACAAAAAGGCCCATCGTAAGAAAGTAAAGGAATGTAAGCTTGTTTTCAAACTTCGGTCGCCATTTGGCCGCCCTCTTCGATTTGGAAAACAAACTTCTTGCATGAGATGCAAGGTAATTACTTCAACTCAGTATTTCCAACTCAACTGTCAGCATGTATGGAGTTCTTTCGACAATAATGCCCAGCGATGTGAAATGAGGTAATTTCGGTGGCGCCATTTTGGATTTGGGGGACTTTTATCTGGATGTGATATAAGGACAGTTCTTCGCCTCAGTGGTCGCCACTCACAATAGACTCACTCACTCGATTGTCGTGACAATAACGGTCACTTATGTTAAAATCGGTGATTTTCGGAGATTTTTCTATTTCTGGTGGCCATTTTGACCACCATCTTGAATTTGGGTGAATATTCCCCATCTCAGGTATAAGAGGAATCCTAGCTCGAGTATCCCCTGATCATATATGTACACATGAGTGTTGTTATGATGGAAATAACATTAATTATTTCGAAACATACATCGCGTTATCGGCTATGACCGGATTATACAGGGTTTTTGGAAAAACGTGATGTCGGACAAAAATACCCAGCAAGGAATGACTATTATGGTCACAGTGTGTTCGCTAATGACTCTGCTATACGATAAATGTATAAAATCACGCCAAGATGCCTATAGTTTCCCACAGAGACAAACGAAAGGTGGTGAAATGTCAGAAAAATAGCAATGATTCACATTTCGGTGGCCATCTTGCCCGCCATATTGGATATTGGTGTCGGATTTTTGGCTAATTTGTAAGGGTTGTATATTAGATAACGAATCGAGTGGAAAATAAGACCGCATGTGATATCATCTTTACTTTAACGGAGATCAAAGAGACTTGGTGGATAAAAAAAATGGCCGCCATGATGGACGCCATCTTGTCTGGAGTCTCTGCGGCCATTTTTTCTTGTTAACAACCGAAACAAATTAGAGGAGACATTAAGAAAGAAAATTAGTGGGGCGAAGTTAAGTCCTGTGACGGTCCAATATCTCCCGGACTTTTATGAAGGGATGAAAAAACAAGGGGTACGCATCTAAGATGCTTTTGTCGAATTTTTTGGCAGTCGAACCAAACTTCTGCCAATAAGGTTCACAACTCCGGGGAAAAAAAGTCGGACGGTGGTATATTATTGCAATGGGACCGATATACCAAATATCAATTGAATCCATTAATATTTCATTGAGTTATCGCACTAACGGTGATAAAATTGTTATTAAAATAGACAAACTTGTTAACAACCGAAATAAATTAGAGGAGACACTAAGAAAGAAAATTAGTGGGGCGAAGTTAAGTCCTGTGGGGTGCAGAGGTCGACCAATATCTCCTGGACTATTATGCAGGGATTAAAAAAAAGTAGTGGGCACCAAATTAGATGAATGTTTTTGTCCACGATTTTCTCCAAACTTATATATATGATTCGCCATGAAAAAGGCAATGGTGTGAATTAAAGAATCGTAAACGGCGCCGCCCAAGTCAGAGATAGGGGAGGAGTCTTGTTTATTCTCCAGGGCCCTGTTTCATGAAAGCAACTTATGAAATAGTTGGGACTTAAGATGGTCATAAGTTCAAACTTCAGTCATAAGTGCGTTTCACGAACAAGGTCTCAACTTAAGATGGTCTTAACGTTGGTCTTAACTTTAAGACTGCTGTGAGGTGTCATAAGATAATCTTAAAGTTAAGACCCACGTGATAAGTGGCATATCAGTCACAAGTATGGCGGCCTATGTTATTTTGCAATTACGGAGATATCTGTACATTGTCTGGGTGGGCAATTCGTCGTCTGGTATACAGGGTCGTGGCTACAGAGTGAGAGGGGGTGTTCGCCTCGAAATGTCCAACTACACCCCCTTAAACAACACCAAATTCTCTTTGGGTTTAAACATTCCAACTGGTACCTCAAACTTTCCAAAACCAAAGTTTGGAGAGGTCAACCCCCCCCCCCCCCCCACCGTATAACCATAGGGTTAGTTTGGTAAAAACAATTCAGAGCACAGGCTTATCATCAGGGACGTGGCGAATGGGGTTTGTGTGTTGTCTACCCCCCCCCCCCCCCCACACACACTTTGGTCAAAATGTTTAGCAATTGGAAATTTCATGCCTGACAACAACATTAATCGTACACTTTATATAGATTTCAATTGTTTAAATTTCTAACTAGTAAAGGAATGTTTTGTTTTAGACAAACAGCAGCAACCAAAAATCACCAAATTTAGGGGCGTCAGGTTAGAAATTTCGAACTGTTGGAATATTTGAGATACCAATTGGAAAGATTAAATCCAACGGGTGGTGTGGACATGGCATTTCGCGAACATGGAAGTTTGGCCCGGTTCAATAAAAGGGCGGGTGCAGTTGGAAATTGCACAATGTGCCCCCCCCCCACACAGAGACCAACTCCCGAGCCTCGTCGAATGTAGGATATAGTCAATTATCAGCTGTGTATGTGACCTATAGATAATATATATTATAAAATTGTATTACCCAAAAATTTAACTTTTGATAAGAATTATGGCCTAGCTCAAAGCTCACAATCTCCTCTATGTTATTCCATATGTGTGTGGGGAGATTGGGTAAAATGAGATCAATTAATGTATTGATTCTTTCCTCTTTCCAAATTTCCGTCGGCTGTTTACAAAGCAGATATGTCATATAGGAAAGGTAACACAAAAGCTCTTTATCAAAATATCTTTTAGAAATAGTGACAATTTTCTATAGAGAATATTATTTTTATTGAGTTTATGCCCACGCCCATATGTCGTGATTTTCAAGGCTGTCCAAATTTTTGTCATGTTTTTTTTTTGCAGGGGTGGGATGACCGTTGTACAGCATACTGTATATATGATATACACACCCGTAACGATGACACCCCTTAACACGAGTGTGCTAATGAAAACATATACTAGCCGATGAGCCCGACGTTGTCCGGGCTATTCAAAAACCAAATTTCAAGTCGATAGCTCCACCCGTTTCCGAGATCTCGTCTGCGCATGCGCGAAGCTGGCGTCGCACGGGCTCGGCGACCCGATAAAATTCGTATCCGGGGCAAGATACATTCACATAGCAAATTTCAAGTCGATAGCTCCACCAGTTTCCGAGATCTCGTTTGCGCATGCGCGAAGCGGGCGCCGCACGGGCTCGACAATACGACAACGTCCACCGCCTGGTCAAACTACACACACGTACCATGTTTCGTCCCGATCGGTCGAGAATCGTAGATTTGTATAAATGACAAACAAACATACAGACAAACAGACAGAGGTCTTCAAAAATATATATGAGACTAGCCGATGAGCCCGACGTTGTCCGGGCTAGTCAAAAACCAAATTTCAAGTCGATAGCTCCACCCGTTTCCGAGATCTGGTCACATACCAAATTTCAAGTCGAGAGCTCCACCCGTTTCCGAGATCTCGTCTGCGCATGCACGAAGCTGGTGTCGCACGGGCTCGGCGACCCGATAAAATTCGTATCCGGGGCAAGATACATTCACATAGCAAATTTCAAGTCGATAGCTCCACCCGTTCCCGAGATCTCGTCTGCGCATGCGCGAAGCGGGCGCCGCACGGGCTCGCCAATACGACAACGTTCACCGCCTGGTCAAACTACACTCACGTACCAAGTTTCGTCCCGATCGGTCGAGAATCGTAGATTTGTATTAATGACAGACAAACAAACAAACAAACATACATACAGACAGATAGTCGGGGAGCCAATAAGGTCCACCTGCACCCCCCCGATGATTACAAATAACCTTATTTGTATTGTTCCCTATGGTATCCAGATAAAGAATCCGGAATTCTCCGAAAAATAAAGGTGGCCCTACTAGGTGCTAGAGCCATTTGAATCCAAGATGGCCGCCATTTCCTCTAATTCCGACCAGCTGTATTTAATCGTTGTAATAGATCGGTTGTTAGCAAAAGACACAGACAAAATATATGCCATTTGTTGGTATGATGTCCTTCTTCAAAATGACGGCAAAAAATTTCGAAAAAAATTCAAAATGGCCGCCGAAAAATGACGTCATCTGCACGAAAATAGGAAATTTAATTAATATTTCACCATATCTTCCATTTTTCTTCACATTAATCATTAGTAAATGGCAATGTTTTTGAGACAGTCATCAAGCGTGATATTATAGCGTCATTTTAAGACATTTGCCATTGACGAGGGTTCCGTAATAGATACAGAAAGAGGATTTGAAAAAGAGGGGTAAAATTTTCGATTTTTTGCAAGACGATTTTGATAGTCATTTTATCGACAAACCACACAGGCTGTTAATAGAATGTCAACAACTATGTGCTTTATTTTATTGGACGGATGTTTTACTTCAATGGGAATGAAATTGGTGTAGAAAATTTCCAAAATGGCCGCCGAAAATATGAAAAATGGTAAATATTTCCCCAGGGTGTCCTGCAATGGCTTACAAGTTGTGGTTAATATATAAAATTGGCTAATCTGTATTATATACATTGCATACTAACATGTCTGATGCACCATGGATCATTGTTTCTATTGTCACCACTGACATCACCAGAAATATTGGATTTTTCTCTCACAAACTTGACATAAATTTCGACAAAAATTCACTTTTCAGGGTTGGACAATTGTTTTAAGTAAAATGCAACTATCATTGGTATCAAAGGGATTTATTGTATTGGTCTATCTTAAATGTGTCACACTACGGTGTTTATAGACCAAATTGCTCAAGATGGCTTCCAAAATGGCAACCAAATTTGTAAAAAGTTAATTTTTTACATATATCCCGAACATTATTCTCTGCGTTATCCGACAAGGTAGTAAATTGTGACTCACTTGGTTATTGTACGTGTTAGTTAATTAACTGACAACTACGTTCTATTATGTTTGTCCCAGTTCCGTATGGGGCATGACAAATTCATTTTAAAGTTGCAGTATGGAATTTTGCGGAGAACCTCTTTTGTGTTTCTTGCCATATTATTGAAAGGAAATGGGCAGAACTTTGAAACGGAACTGAGATGAACCATAATATGTGGCTATTCTGGTCCATTATGATAAAACATATCAACTGGATACAGGGTGGATGCCAAGATGGTAGCCAGGGACTTACTATATTATCATAGGTGAGGTGAATAGGTATACAGGGAGTTATTGTATGGTCAACGGTGAGATGAGTACATGTATGTATACAATTAGTGACTGTATGATCATAAATGTAATGAATAGCTATACAGGGAGTGACTAAATGGTCATGTGTCATGTGTATGAGTATACCCGGTGTTCCTGCTTGGTGATGTGGCGGTATGGTCATGTGTAGGTTATACGGGTATACACATGTGTTGCTATATGGTCATGGGCGAGGGGTATGTGTATATAGCGAGCGGCTATATGGGCATGGATGATGTGCATATGCATACATGGAGTGAATATACTGACATGGCTGGGGAGTATTAGTATATCTTGAGTGGCTATTCTGCTATGGTGTGACAATAGGGATACGGGGAGTGACATGGCCAAGGGTGAGGTGAATATATATACAGGGAGTTACTGTATGGGCATGAATGGTGTGAATATGTATACAAGGAGTGACTATATGGTTATGAGTGGGGTGTCCATGGTGAGATGCATAGGAATATAAGGAGTGGCTGTATGGGCATGTGTGAGGTGAATCGGTATACATGTAGTGACTGTACGGTGTATTGTTGTGTGTGGCCGTTGTGACCGTATGGGCATTGCTGTGGTGTATAGATATAACGAGAGTAGCTACATGGTCATCTGTGAGTTGTTTATGTATATATGGAGTGACTGTAATGTCGTGGTGGGATGTATATGTGTACCGTGTGTGGCTGTATTGTGACATGTGGGTGTATATGTATATTTGTGCTGTCTGTATGATCATGGATGGAGTGCGTAGATAAATAGGGAGTGATTTTATGGTTATGGGTAATGTGTATAGGTGCACCTGGTATGCCTGTACGGTCAAGATTGAAGTTATATGCATACCTGTGGCTATATAGGGAGTGCCCTTTTGGTAACGGATGGGTCGTATATTGATATATGTTGTGGATGTATTATCATCGGTGGTGTATAGGGTGTAGATGAATGATCATGGATGGCGTGTATAAGTATACATTGAGTTGCTGAATTGTCATGTGCGAGGTGTATATGCAAGTATTAAACTTATGAGTGGTCGTGTGTGCGGGTATTGGTATATTTGGAAGGGCTCACCATTGATGAGGTGTATATGTATATCTGGATTGACTCTATGGTCATGGGTATGGCGAATAGATATACATGTAGTGGCTGTATGGTCCACGGTGAGGTGAATAGGTATACAATGAGTGAATTTATGATCGTGAATGTGGTGAATATGTATACACATAGTGACTATATGGTCAGGTGTAGGAGTATACCTGGTGTTCATGCATGGTGACTCATGGCTGTATCGTCATTTGTGGCATGTACCAGTATAACCAAATATGGCTGTATGGTCAGGTGTATGTGTATAGAGTGGGTGACTATATTGTCATTTGTGTGGTGTTTATGTACATATGAGGTCATGGTGGGTTGTACATGTGTAATTTGGGTGGCTATCGCTTTCCACAATAACGCAAGGATATGTTAATCAATAGAGAGGTCATATCAAAGAGTTCTCCACCATGATAGTGTTTGTGTACATGGGGGAACTTTAAACGTGAAAAGCGATAGCCACCCATTACCACACAGTCATTCCATATATACATAAACACTACAGACATAACAATATAGTGACCAACTGTATAAACGTACACCTGACCCATGACCATGGATGGCCATACAGCCATGAGTCACAATGCAATCACACCGGGTATAATCCTAAACATGACCCATAACCATAGAGTCACTCCTTGTATACCCATTCACCTCACTATTGGCCATACGGTCATCCCATGTATACCTATTCTCCACACACACATGGTCAAATAGACATTCAATATATACATCAACACCACAACAATGACCATAGAGTCACCCCGGGTATACATATCCACCTCACCAATGGTCATATAGCCACTCGCTTCATACACATACCCTCATCCATGGCACCTGGTATACTCCTTCATCTGACCTATGGCCATATAGTCACACCGTGTGTACCTATTCAAAACATTCGTACATGATCATGGTCAAACATTGTATATATATTCACCTCACCCTTGGCCATGTCACTCCCCGTATCCCTATTTGTCACACCATAGCAGAATAGCCACTCAAGATATACTAATACTCCCCAGCCATGTCAGTATATTCACTCCATGTATGCATATGCACATCATCCATGGCCATATAGCCGCTCGCTATATACACATACCCCTCGCCCATGACCATATAGCAACACATGTGTATACCCGTATAACCTACACATGACCTACACGTCACCAAGCAGGAACACCGGGTATACTCATACACCTGACACATGACCATTTAGTCACTCCCTGTATAGCTATTCATTACATTTATGATCATACAGTCACTAATTGTATACATACATGTACTCATCTCACCGTTGACCATACAATAACTCCCTGTATACCTATTCACCTCATCTATGACCATATAGTAACTCCCTGGCTACCATCTTGGCATCCACCGTGTATCCAGTTGATATGTTTTATCATAATGGACCAGAATAGCCACATATTATGGTTCATCTCAGTTCCGTTTCAAAGTTCTGCCCATTTCCTTTCAATAATATGGCAAGAAACACAAAAGAGGTTCTCCGCAAAATTCCATACTGCAACTTTAAAATGAATTTGTCATGCCCCATACGGAACTGGGACAAACATAATAGAACGTAGTTGTCAGTTAATTAACTAACACGTACAATAACCAAGTGAGTCACAATTTACTACCTTGTCGGATAACGCAGAGAATAATGTTCTGGATATATGTAAAAAATTAACTTTTTACAAATTTGGTTGCCATTTTGGAAGCCATCTTGAGCAATTTGGTCTATAAACACCGTAGTGTGACACATTTAAGATAGACCAATACAATAAATACCTTTGATACCAATGATAGTTGCATTTTACTTAAAACAATTGTCCAACCCTGAAAAGTGAATTTTTGCCGAAATTTATGTCAAGTTTGTGAGAGAAAAATCCAATATTTCTGGTGATGTCAGTGGTGACAATAGAAACAATGATCCATGGTGCATCAGACATGTTAGTATGCAATGTATATAATACAGATTAGCCAATTTTATATATTAACCACAACTTGTAAGCCATTGCAGGACACCCTGGGGCAATATTTACCATTTTTCATATTTTCGGCGGCCATTTTGGAAATTTTCTACACCAATTTCATTCCCATTGAAGTAAAACATCCGTCCAATAAAATAAAGCACATAGTTGTTGACATTCTATTAACAGCCTGTGTGGTTTGTCGATAAAATGACTATCAAAATCGTCTTGCAAAAAATCGAAAATTTTACCCCTCTTTTTCAAATCCTCTTTCTGTATCTATTACGGAACCCTCGTCAATGGCAAATGTCTTAAAATGACGCTATAATATCACGCTTGATGACTGTCTCAAAAACATTGCCATTTACTAATGATTAATGTGAAGAAAAATGGAAGATATGGTGAAATATTAATTAAATTTCCTATTTTCGTGCAGATGACGTCATTTTTCGGCGGCCATTTTGAATTTTTTTCGAAATTTTTTGTCGTCATTTTGAAGAAGGACATCATACCAACAAATGGCATATATTTTGTCTGTGTCTTTTGCTAACAACCGATCTATTACAACGATTAAATACAGCTGGTCGGAATTAGAGGAAATGGCGGCCATCTTGGATTCAAATGGCTCTAGCACCTAGTAGGGCCACCTTTATTTTTCGGAGAATTCCGGATTCTTTATCTGGATACCATAGGGAACAATAAAAATAAGGTTATTTGTAATCATCGGGGGGGTGCAGGTGGACCTTATTGGCTCCCCGACTAAGAGGTCTTCAAAATATATATGAGATATCCATGGTATGACAACCGCATAAAACATCTGCATAAAAATAATAAAAAAGTTACTCTAACAAATATTTTTCATTTCCCTTTGAATCGAAAATTTACCTATGTGTGTCCTGATGACATCGCCGATTTATTTTGATTATTGCTACACGTAGAAAGCTCACATAAAGAAATCGCCACCTGATCATTGCTCTCAGTGGATTAACTCGGCGTGAATGCATGGTCGCAGTCATGCATCGATCCATATAATTACATTGTCTTATTTCTGACACCGCCACTCGTCAGTAAACGCAAAGCTCGTCATTTTAAGAGCCTGTGATGTACTCATGTTCGAATTCACATCGTGGAACTCATATACAAGTCTAAGATCCATATGCGAATATAAGGCCACTGACTATAGACACTAAGATACATGCGCTGATTCGCCCACCCTACCCCAGCCGCTATCCAGCATCCCTGCCACACAATAATGTAAACTCGGACTCGGCTCTTTCTCGATAACCTCTCAATGCCGTACATAAAGATTGCACAAACCCACATTTTTTTGTTCCGGACTGTAGAAAATTGTCGATAACCAGTCTAAATGAGCGGGAACTTAACTTACTACTTAAATAGGACTTAATCTTGTTTTGTGAAACGCGTTCTTGAAACGGAAAAGTGACATCATATGATCCACCTTAGATCTTAGATTAAGTCCATCTTAAGATAATCTTATGACATTGCTTCATGAAACAGGCCCCGGGTACTTAGGCACTGAAGTACTGGGGGTTCATTTGCAATAAGGCTATTGACAGGGCAGACCTATAGTCCTACCCGAATGAATTTGATGCAACACACATTAATTCCTTGTCCATCGCAGGAAGCATCGAATACTTTCCATGTACATTTACACACGCGGCATGTAGTAGTCGTAGTCATAGCTATCGATGCTGATGTCATGTATACAGAAGAAACGCAATCAAGGCATTTATATTATCGTTAAATAACTATAATGGCTTTATGTGTGACAACCAATATTTTTACAGTATGCCACATGGATTGACAGCTGGTGATTAAATTATTCTTTGGTATTTATATGTCTAACCAATATGTAATATTTTGGGTTCCACATTGTTGCAAGAGAACAAAACAGAAAATTAGGCTAGATCATATTTAAAATGTTGTTGTTGTAACCGAAGGTCAGGAACCCTCAATGCATCTTACATTTGGTTCACACGATTATTGGGACACATCTTCAAGGCTTCGAAGCACCAAGTACCTTTAAAATATTTTGCGTAATTTTAAAGGTACTCAATCCGATTTAACGCTCCCAAATTACTATTTCATTGGCTTCGTGTGTAAAAAATATTTGAGGAACCCACTCATCAAAGCTCAGAGTGATCAGATATATATTTTTTGAAGTTTTCTTTATCAATTGTTTGTGGATCAGAAACACCCCATCAAACGGATGGTCTCGGTCAAAATTGCCGATTAAGATGGATAACTCTAAAAACAAGTGGTAATACGGCCAAATTTCGTGAATACTTGTGATAATACGGCCATATTTCGTTGAACAAAATATGATGATAAATAACACGTTTTGGGAAATTTTATAACATAATTGACAGTGGTTAGCATTATTTTGTTGCAAGTAATCGATTCTGATAACAAAAGCGCATTTTGAAGAAATGTTGTTGTTGTTGTATCTTGAAGATATGGGGACCGTCTGATCGGATTGAGTACCTTTAATAGGGAAGTGATTTTAACGGATGGATGCAATATTATTAAGTATTTTCGTGCGGGCCTTTTCAGGAAGTACGTGTGCGCCGTTCCTTTAACTGATTATATTCGGTCTATTCATTTCATTCAACCCGTTACATACATACGTGTGTGCGTGAAGAAGAGGCACATTGGCTTCAAACATGTCATAAATACACAGAACGACACGATGTGTAAATGGGTTTGTCGATACGACACGAGTGCTGTCGCGAAAGGATAGAACGAGAGGCGCTTGCACAACGAGTTCTATCCTTCCGCGACAGCACGAGTGCCGTATCGACAAACCCATTTACACACCGTGTCGTTCTGTGTTTATTACAGGCTTTGCGTCCTAGAATCCGTGCATTAAAAATACAGGATTAGAAGGTTTATTTAGGCTCATATACAGGGCGTGTTTGTCATGTGTGATGATTCTTTTATTTAAATAGTTCCAGTTTCATGGTTGAGGGCTTGAGGCGAACGTCATGTACGTCATTTTACGTCAACGAGATGCGTATATATGGAATGTACGTTCCATACGGATTTGTAAATATGGAACAGCAATAACACTGTACTTCTAGGAACAAGCGTGTAATAAATACATTTTATTGGGAATTTGTACAGACATTTAGTCCAACATTTATTGTACTTTCACGACAAAATCAGGAGGATAACAACAGCTGTATCAAGACCAGTTCACCATGCATGGTTATGGTTCGTATTGGAACAGCTTACACATAAACTGCTGTATGCACTTTTCTATTGGACATCACAACCACAATATGTGCGCTTTGTATACCAGAAGACAGTTAGAACGGACCCATGAGCCCACTAATATGAGGTCTTGATATCGAGTTCAAAACGAGGAAGTTTTAACAAGTTTTAGCAAGAATTACAATGATTTCCCCGATGCGAACACATTGAACTTTCGTTGCTTGAATAGTCGGTAGTTTTCGACAACACTTTCCCCAAATGCTTTAATCAAAACATCTTTAAGTTGGAAAAGTAAAACATATTGAACACTTGAATAAAAAATGTTAGCACAAACCACGGATTTATAACATTGTTATTGCATGTGTCTTTGTAAACAGTCGTCTAGGTTGGTGTATACAATACAGTATACCTTGTGTTATCCAAACTTACCTGGTTTCTTTCCATTTGTCAGCTGCATCGTCAGCAGTTCGCTCGGCCTCTCGTTAAAATTGGAGCCATGCTTCACAAATACGTCGTGGATGACAGCTGGGGTTCCGAGCAGCACGACTGGTGATTCGCCCAGAAATATCGTGCATACCGGGCCGTATGTTGGGTAAAGATCTCTACCAGCAAACAAAAAGTTATCCATGGAAAACAGATATTTCGGATTTCCGATAATTGGCCAGGGCCTTGGACCAGGTGGCAAGTTACGTCTCTTAAATGTCCTCCAAATAAACCTCGACAGCAGCACGATCACACATGCTATTAACGTTGTGGTCATATCGATGTTATATCCGATAACCTCCATCTTGATTTAGGGTGGCAGCGAAATGTATCCCACGTTCTTTCAACTGAAAATAGAGCAGTTCTTCGTATTGCGACGCAGTCACGTGCTGATAGTTTTGTGATATTTTTGTCAGGATTGTATGTAATAGTAGTAGTAGTTTATTGTTAACCTCCTCAATTTAGGAGAACATATATACAAAATTAATGACGAATATATACATGTTATATAATAGGAGTGTGTCTGCTTATTAATAAATTGTTAGGGCTGTTTCATGTATTCGCATATATATACTATGTTCGTATGTTCAATTTTTATTCAATAAAAATATTTTAAAAAAGAAAGAAAAAGATTTGTGATATTTAGTTGGTTAATTTTGGTGTGACGCTGCCTTTGACAACTAATACCATATTCAAGACACTGACCATATATATTTACCTCGGACCTGCTGTGAATTGAATTATTGCATAAAAACGTTTCTTCCTGACATCTGATATATATATTTGCTAATGAGTTTTATGTTAAATTAACGGGTTCCCATCTAGTCACATAATACGCACACGATTAGATAGAAAAAGATCCTTAATCGGGGTTCACGATTAGATAGCGATTGATATTTAAACGCAGTAACAGGTGACACGCGGGGTTAGGATTACATTTCGGAACAAGAGGTTGCACCACGGGTGCTGGGATACCCCTATGGTGAAAATTTAAATATAAGCAGGTCGGAAACCAAATTGTGAAAACAAATGTGATGAACGAACAAATTACTTGACAATTCTAACGAACGACGGACGGAACTCCAACATTTTCACATAAAGAAAGAGGGATAACTCTTAAATGGAAAATGAGAACAAGGTCAATGAACCCTTTTTTGAAAGCCCCCCCCCCAATGCCAAACCTGCAAACAAATTTCATCGAGGTCCGATGACCCATGGTTGAGATATATGATCGGACGGACATAAATCCAACATTTTCAGATAAACAAAGAGGGATAACTCTTGAACGGAAAACGTGAACAACATCAATTAACCAACCCTATTTTGATAGCCCTCCTGATGCCAAACATGCATACCAAATTTCATTGAGATTCGATAACCCATGGTTGAGATATTAGAGCGGACGGAAATTCAACATTTTCAGATAAACAAAGAGGGATAACACTTGAACCGAAAAACTAGAATCCCGCTTTAGTGTGTTTAGTCTAAATGTTTGAGTGGCGCTATGAAACTACGATTTGTTATGGGAAGTTACATCACCCTCAAAAAGTCAGATTTAATATGTGCAGGGCCTATTTGTATATTATGCTAAGCGTTGTTTAAGTGAAAACAATCACTCAAATATGTGACAAAGTGTCTGGTGTCCCACTTTAAAGTATGGTTTGACTAACCTATATATACATTATAGTAATGGGGCCACCACAACCCCTGTTATCCCATTAGAATGGATATATGCCAGCCTTAAATGACATCACAGTAAATATAGACATCTTAGGGTGCATTTTGCCTATACCTTTAGCAAAGGTACTTGTGCGTTATACACAGCTGGTCTTTTACATTTTATTATCATAAAGAGTCAAATCATGTGGTATCGATCGTCCAGAGGTATGGCACGCAGTATGGCTTGCAGTATATGTGTGATGTCTTTCTTTATTTTTTTGCTGTCTATCTTTTGTAAAAAACTACATTTTTGTTTTCTCAATGTCCATATATTATATCTTGGATCAGAGAATAATGCATATATAGTACTACAACTTCTATACAGGGCTACATGTAAATCTAATATATATACATTTGTTATAACATACCCAGAAGTTCTTCTATTGGAATAGATAACATTTTGATGGTTTCCGGTCACAATTTGGGTATTTGCTTATTATATGTACGTAATTCATCATGTATATGCATAGTCCCAAGTAGTCAGACAATACAGTCTGAACTATCTGTATACTGTATAGAGATTTGTCCATCAGTTGTAGCCCAGCGCACATCATGAGTATCTCTAATGGTATAAACAGTTGTGTTAAAGTGATGTGAAACACTCCGGTATGGTGATCAAATAGAAATGGAGAATAATCTTGTTCAAAGTATTATTTTTTTTACAAATAGTATATCCAAATTGACAACACACACCGTCATTCTCATATATGAATTAAATGTAGTGACGTTCCGTGGCGAAATCTTTTTCGTTAGTTTATCCCTGATAGATGCGTCCCGAAACGAGTAGTAAATATTTACAATTGAGCGTAGTTCTGACGACGTTCTCTACGGAGTGGTACGGTCGATTTGCTTCAAATTTTCGGCGATGTTAGTAGAATGTTACATTCCTCCATTGCCATAGCTCCTGAATACTAACTTATCAGTTCCACACACCCGAACAAGTACATAATATGTCTTTAAATGTAGCTCCAACCCGGGGATTCTTTTAACACGTGTTTATCAGCCTATACCTACCACATCGACTACAATCGGTTCTGCCATTTAAGTTTGGAAGGACACAAGTATAGTCTCACCAGGATAACCATCAGTTTGTTTAGAAAGAATATGTCTTGTGTATGCAAGACATGAACGACAGATCTTAACAAGAGCATCGCTATGGCGTGGCAACTGGCAAGATACGCCTGCTAGATATTTTGAATTGTACTACCGCAAAAACCAATAACAATTTGAGCTAAGTAAAAAAAGATCCGGAACTTATGGAAACATTTATTGGAATGAATACAATGTCATATTCGAAATAGACCTGTATTTTCAACTGTAAAACACATGTATACAAACTTTGATTCTCATCAGGTCGTCCAAACTTGAGTTACAGATCGGAAATGAAAATGTTAACAGACAGACGGACGCACTGATAACATAATGCGACCGCATTTTTCAAAAGGGTGTATAATCAAACTTTTAGCAGGGAAATACAGCTACCAAGTGTTTCAGATAAAATAATCCAGACTGGAGTTATTGGTCGGAAACCAAAATGTTTTACTCGGTCAAATTCTAAGTCGAAAAAGGGCTGTAACTCATGTAAAAATAATTGAGCGGAACCCATATTCTAACTTGGACAGTATATTTAGCTGGGAAATACACGTATCAACTTTGGTTCAGATCAAATAATCCAAACTAAGTTATAGTCGGAAACCAAACATATTTAACGGCCGGGCAAATTCTAAGTCGAAAAAGGGCCGTAACTCATGTAATAATAATTGTACGGAACCCATATTAGAAATTGGCCTGTGTTTTAAGTGTGAAATACACATACCAACTTTGGTTCAGATCAAGTAATCCAAACTGGAGTTATCGGTCGGAAATCAAAAATGTTAACGGACGGACAGACGGACGGAGGGCTAGATGGATTAGATAATACGACCTTTTTTTCAAAAGGGCGTATAGAAAGTGTTCAAAGTACGATATATCATGGCCATTGCTACTGCCTAGAATTAATGAGCTTAACAGACTGCCAAGAATTAATGAGCTTAACAGACTGCCTAGATTTAATGAGCTTAACAGAAAGTTGAAGTGCAGTCCTATAAAGGAGTGGAGGGCGAAAAGTACATGTAGTACAATTTTGCAATGAATATATATTTATATTAATTAATAACATTTATGTATTATTTCTGTTGATATCAGAAAAAAAGAGAAAGTAACTTATATTCAGCTCGCAAGGGCGTGTATAACTCACCCCGCTTCACCTATTCTACATACAACCACGACGTTCGTGAACATTTTAGCGAAAACTTGTCGGATATTTTCAAGATATGTATGCATTTTTATGATCAGTGGCATACCTGCTATCGGATGGTTGTATCAATGTGGCCATGTGGTGTTTGTGGCGCGAATAAGGGTGTCAATCCCCCCAAAGCGATATTTGGAGACGCGTTCAAAAAATAGTCGGATTCCTTATGCCATGTCATATTATTTGATTGCTACAAGCGATCTGAAACATATCTGGTATGCCTAGTCTGCCTGTTTCAGGATTCACTTGTTTCCATTCTAAAATATTAGAAGATCGACATGATGTGAAATATCGACACAACTGCTAAGTGTGAACTTCAGACATATTTTTGAAAATTTGGATGTAATCAGTGGGTTCTTGCAGGCTACAGTTGCGAACAAAATTTAACATTGTTCCCTATGGAGATTCTCGTATTCTGAATAAATGGCGCCATTCTGTGTATGTTATATGTGAATTGAAATTTCTCAAAATACTTTGTACTTTGTAGTTTGGAAAAAAATGGAAATGAGTGAGATACATACCTGGTCCCGCAGTGTAATAATGAAGTCAGAACGCTTTTAAGACGGTAACACTGTTAAACTCCTGACACAGGATCCACTCACCCCAAACGGTTATCGCCAGTAAAACACTCTGAAATACAACTGAATTAGTTTGTTATGGACGAGAAGTCAATTCGAGTCCTTTCTTATTTTTATGAATACCATTAACGTTGTGATACGTGTTGTGCCGGTGTTTATCGAGAAGCAATTAACGTTCTGCGCCTTTAGCAATGGTTTATTAGTCATAATTCGACATTATAGAAAAACTCAGCTCAATTGCGATCGTGCGTTTATTAATAATTTATTGAAAGTTGTCCACCAGGCAGAACTATCAGTATTTTTATCTGAAAGGATATCATATGTATATTCTCCACGTCTTAGCTCTATGGTTACATTACACCAAATGATTTGCATAGGCCTCAGTGTTAACAAATCCCGCTGGCCTGTATTCGCAGGACAGATTTGACCCTGCACGAGTATCAAAAATTGAAGAACGTCCTTTTAAATACACGAAAATGTTCCCAAAAGTACTCGTCAACGTACTGCGTCAACCGTAACCGTTCACCACGTGGCTATATTTGATGTTTCTCGCCGGGAAACACGTTTGTGCATTTTTTCGTGCACTTTTCATCCACGTGTTATTAACCATTCAGCTGCCAGGATTTTTTTAATGCTGATCCTAGCTTGGGGGTTGCAGTGGAAATCACTTTACTAATTTGTATTTGGTGAATTATGGACTTCTTTCACTACTTGATTTCGTTTGGTTTTGAAATTGTCCCAGGTGTGTTGTGATTGTTTAGCTTTAGCTATACCTTGTATAATCTCTTTCGTTGCCGAATTAATTTTCGAATTTCTCCATTCATCCAATTAGGTTCGCTTTCTCTCACAAGAACTTTGTTTTGGATATATATTTTTCAGCACACGCCGCGAACACTTTTTCATTGAATATCGGTTTTAGGCTATTATTATTTAGATATTTAAATTCATCTTTAAAATTGCAATTATTGAGTTCTCTATTCAGTATTGGGCAGTCAGCTTGATTATATGCCCACATTTTTCTTCTGTAGCAATGTTTCTTTCGTTTCGGTCGATTCGAGAGAAGTTTGAATGTTAGCGGACAGTGGTATCTCACTAGGTCAGCGAACAAAGGATCTAAGACTTCGTGGGAGTGAACCATATTTTAGTTGTCAGTAAGAAAGATATCTATTAATGATGATGTTGATTCAGTAAAATTCATCGGAGCATCAATTTTTGTTTTAAATTTGCTACCCAGGCATATATCATGAATATGTGTCCCACTTGTATTTAGTAGATTGCAGTTAACATCGCCAGTATTGATAGTATGTTTTTGTCAGATGTGGCAACAACAATATTATCTTTAATTTAATGCCATAAAATGGAAAACGCATCTGGTGGCCTATAAAACACTCCAAATCAAACATTCTAACTGTACATTAACCCAAATACATTCTAGTTATATATTTTCAAAATCGTATCGTCGTATACAAGATAAATTATTGCGAATATAGACAGCAACACCCACCTCGCGTTTCGGAGACCCTGGCTTGTCTTTCTTGTTCGTGAAATCCTGGAAGAGTCAAACCATGACTGGAATCGCTTGCTTTAACCAAGATTCTGTGTATTCAAGGATATCAAAGTCTTCAGATTCAGCAACAATAACATCTATTTTAGGGTTCAGACTTTGAATATTTAGATGATTTATGGACTTAAAATTAGTATAAGAGGGGCCATGATTTTGGTGCAAGACACCTCCTATCATGAGTATTATTCGTGGATTTAAACGTCCAAACGGATATCAACGTAAGTCGATCGTCATATAATACCTAAGGATTGTTTGGAGAAACAGTTCCACATATTGTCCCTTGTTACGTAACTCTAAGAAAAGCATGATGACACCAACATTATTTTTGCATAATAATTTTGCCTTTGATGGTCTTGTTGCATGGTCATGGTACTTACCCACTCTTATCCGATACAGGTTCAATTCTGCGTACATTACTTAATAGTTTGGAGGGCAATAATATACATTATTAGTACTGTGCTTGTAAACCGGATGTGTAAGAGTGGGTATGTTTTGTCATTTGTTTTATAACATGTTTGGTGGGCATGGTTTGGAATATTTGTATCAACGAGAGAGACAAAAACAAAGAAACAATTAATGAACAGAAGCAAGTAAATAATATGCATATAACATAACATAAATGTGAGCTAGTGGTGAACTATTCGTCTATATGTACTGAGATTTTTTTTTAATGGCAGCCAAACCATGGAATCGTGCACAGTATATCAGTCAATATACAGTAAACTTTTGAGGACTTACCATGGTTGTTCGGCGCAGTGTGAGAAAATTTTGAACACTATACAAGAACATCGCAAATCCTAGTTTCTGGACTGGCCTCAAATGAAACTTTCCTATATAGTGTTGGAAATATCAAACATCATACTCCCCCTCAGGTTGGAAAATTCTCCAACTGATGACCATTTCAGTCCACAACTTTGACCAAATGTAGTAACATGTTGTTTTGTTAAACTAATTAGCAGTTTTGTATTGGCCATGGGGGAGGGACAATGATACACCGAGCCGACTATGGTTCGGTCTGGTGTGCGAACATTTTGAAATCTGAACAAGAAAATGGCAAAATCCTAGCGTCTCGACTAGCCTCAAGCCTTCCTAGAGTTGGCAATTTCAAACTTGACACCCACACTTGGAAAATTTTCAACTGATGACAATTCCAATGACAATGTTGACAATATTGTTTTCTTAAATTAACCAGCAGTTTCTGACTGGCCACGGGGGAGGGACCAGGACACAAGCTTTCCAAGTGTTGGAAATTTCCAACCTGTCACTCCCCCATAAGGTTGGAAAATAGGAAAATATGCAAATATTGGTCAAAAACAATTAATTCCCTTCAATAAATTGTTTGAAAATCAAACTACAAGAAAATGTTCAACCTATTGTTGGTGTGAAATTTCCAACTAATGTTTTGGCAGGTATGAAATTTCCAACTGTTGAAATATTTGACCAAAGTTGGGGGGAGACATCCCCAAACCCCCCCCCCCTGTCGCCACGTCTCTGGTCGTGATGCGACAATTAGATCTCAATTATGCCATTTCCGCGCTGCTTTATGTGATGATGCG
The DNA here is from genome assembly GCA_032622095.1 of Siphonodentalium dalli. NCBI lineage: Eukaryota > Metazoa > Mollusca > Scaphopoda > Gadilida > Siphonodentaliidae > Siphonodentalium > Siphonodentalium dalli. The sequence goes on from CP136063.1 coordinate 233,211,862, forward strand.
TAGGAAGAGCAGACAACTCTATGAAGGCTCAGTTATATAGAGTTGTTACTCCTAGGGATTCACGCATTGTGTATTGTTTAAGGTCCCTGATTTCGTCCCTTGAACTTGATATCAGCTCTCCCTGTTGGTGCACGGTCTCTTCCAGGAACTTTAACCGTTTTGGCGAATAAATCGTAGCCTCATCAACGGCATCCTGGATGTTTGCTTTCATGGCGCATTCAAAGACTGATTGTAAAGTGGTGATTGTTCGCGGGTTTTGCAGTGCAATAACTATATATGCCTTATACCAAGTCATTTGCCACGGGCATAACGGGTCTCATCACGGAGAGTGTCCATATGCATATCGGATCCAAGAGACTGTCATCCGAGCACCGGTTCCTCTTTATCGGTGTATCTGGAAACATGATGGCCCGATTCGTCATCTCAGGTTTAAACCTGGTCTACGTGAACCTCTAGGTTTAAACCGCCGTGAGTCAGCCAAATCCGTGGTTTAAACCCGCGACCGCAGGTCTAAGTGACGCATTCGTCATCTCTGGTTTAAACCTGGTCCAGCCAGACCAGTGGTTTAGCAGTAGTGTATCTGTATTGTCGAGATAATTAACTGTACTTTCCTAATGCGGACCGCCTCGTTTTATTGATTGCGGTAATCAATAATTACGACAGCGACCATATTTTGATTGGAAATTTATAAGCGAGAAGCAGTCACATCTATAAAGTGTGTGGGGACAAGTTTTTGTCACTTTCGATATTGTTTTTGTGTTTTATAAGCTTAAACCGGCAACTAAACCATCTAATTCGGCGGTCCAGCTAAACCATCTTTACCGAGGCTAAACCTGAGATGACGAATCCGTCTTTTCTTCATCGCGGTTTAGAATTGTCAAACAATCAATCAAAGGGTGGAGCTGTAAATAATCTCGAGTGAGGGCGTATCTAAGTGGCGACTGCAGACTGGTGTTATCATGTCACAGTTGATTCATTCGCACGTGATAATTGAGGACGTGTCAGTAAGCATTACATCAGCCTGTTTTTTGTTCCGCTTGGTAACAGGGTAATTTGACTGCATGCTCATATCACCGACTGGAGTTGTCAATCAGCTGGCCACTAAACGACAAAAACGCCCACTTAGACCCGGTTTGGCTGGACCGCCGATGGGGGTTTAAACCAGGTTTAAACTGGAGATGACGAATCGGGCAATTATGTCCCTTTAATGCAGATTAATCACCACTCATTGCTGTATCAACAGAAGCAGCTGAGCAATTGTTATTATTTCCAGTTGTCGACATGACGTACACAATTCGATGATTGGTCATCAATGCGACTGCACGCTTGGACGCTCAGTCGCCAAATAGGTCAGTTGACAGGTCAAAGGTCAAATCATGTTTTGAATCTTAATATATGAAATTTATGGTTAAATGTTCAGATTATTTACACAATCACAATTGACTGGAACTTGAACATATGTCAGTGTTGGGTTGGACGTTTGTGCATATTATGGAGTCTTGAGTGAGATTGCATTCATAAAATCAGATATTTGCCTTGTACATGGTCGTACAACGAATCTCAGGTATTGTTTTCAAAACTCGATATATTTCAATAGAAATGTCAACAATGCACTTACCAATCAGAAGTGTAATTCTCGAAACATTTTCATATCGTATCCGAAGAATCACATCGCTGTGTGCCTGAGAAATAGAATTTAAAAATAATTAGCTTCTACCCATTTTACCGGAAGTTTAATGTTCGGTTTTCTTTGCGCCTTGACAGTTCTGTTCAGCTTGCGAGAGAAGGGTGGGAAGTCACGGTATGATTTTACATTCGAGCCGGTACTTCATGATGGTCTGTGTACCGGTACTTCATGACGATCTGTGTATCGGTACTTCATGATGGTCTGTGTACCGGTACTTCATGGTGGTCTGTGTACCGGTACTTCATGATGGTCTGTGTACCGGTACTTCATGATGGTATGTGTACCGGTACTTCATGACGATCTGTGTATCGGTACTTCATGATGGTCTGTGTACCGGTACTTCATGACGATCTGTGTATCGGTACTTCATGATGGTCTGTGTACCGGTACTTCATGGTGGTCTGTGTACCGGTACTTCATGATGGTCTGTGTACCGGTACTTCATGATGGTATGTGTACCGGTACTTCATGATGGTCTGTGTACCGGTACTTCATGGTGGTATGTGTACCGGTACTTCATGGTGGTCTGTGTACCGGTACTTCATGATGGCCTGTGAAGCGGTACTTCATGATGGTGTGTGTACCGGTACTTCATGATGGTATGTGTACCGGTACTTCATGATGGCCTGTGAAGCGGTACTTCATGATGGTATGTGTACCAGTACTTCATGATGGTATGTGTAGCGGTACTTCATGATGGTCTGTGTACCGGTACTTCATGATGGCCTGTGAAGCGGTACTTCATGATGGTATGTGTACCAGTACTTCATGGTGGTATGTGTAGCGGTACTTCATGATGGTCTGTGTACCGGTTCTTCATGATGGTCTGTGTAGCGGTACTTCATGATGGTCCGTGTAGCGGTACTTTATGATGGTCTGTGTACCAGTACTTCATGATGGTTTGTGTACCGGTACTTCATGATATTCTGTGTACCGGTACTTCATGATGGTCTGTGTACCGGTATTTCATGATGGTCTGTGTATCGGTACTTCATGATGGACTGTGTACCGGTACTTCATGATGGTGTGTGTACCGGTACTTCACGATGGTCTGTGTACCGGTACTTCCGTCTTAAAGCCACTTGCGCTTCAAAATACACATGACAGCATTCGCTTTTGAATGTTTCCCGATATCAGAACAGCTTGATAAATACTTAAACTACCGGTACCTTTCTACGAGCATTATATATGTTCAAGAAAGACGCATTGAAGTCATATCATATACAACTTTTAAGACGTTGTTTTTGGGCCCCAGGCACAAAACATCCATTTGTACGACATGGAGCAGAAAAGAGCGTTCCGTGCCAGTCTATTCCTGATATGCTAACGTTAGGGATTAATAATGCCGTTTCCGCTCAAGCTATCGACTTGGGGGTTGGAAATTTGGTTCACACAGGTCTATGATGCACGATAGTGCAAGCCCCATTTATAGCTCAGACCCCACGGTCGGTACAGTCGGTGGGTGTTTTTGCATACATTCACAGCGAATTCGACAGCAGCGTATGGGTTAAACTATTCACTGTCGCTACAGATAAGGACACCCGATCGCACATGGATGCAGAAGGGTATTCGCTGCATGATATGATGCCCCTTTCCGTGGTCAGGCAGCTAGGGGATGTGCGTGCGATCGGTGCATTTTGGATTGTGCGTGTCTGACAGAACCGGCCGCAAGTTTGGGGTTAACAGTGCCATTTCCGCTCGAGATATCGACTTGGAGGTTGGAACTGTGTTACATACAGGTCTATTCTGCACGACAGTGCATGCCCAATCTAGCTCGGTCCCCCGGGGGGTGTGTGGTTTATTTTCGTCGTATTTGTGTACATTCATAGCGAATTCGACAGCAGCGTATGGGTTAATATATTCAATTCCACTACAGCTAGCGACTTGTCCGATCGCCCATGAATGCATTGAGGTATTCGCTGCATGACATGATGTCCATTTCCGTGGTTAGGCAGCCAGGAGAGGTGCGGTCGGTGCATTTTTGGATTTTGCGTACCTACGGAACCGATCGGGTTAATAGTGCCGTTTTCGCTCAAACTGTCGACTTGGGGATTGGACGGTCGGGTGCGGACGGCTGTGGTCGGGCGCGGACGGCTTTTATTAGGATCGCCTTTTAGTCCCAATGAAATGGGCATACACTTAAACTGTTTGGTTATTATGTATACATATAACGCATGAACTTTTACAATATTTCAGCGATGGGAGGTTAGTATTTCGATTTCTGCTGCAGCCAAGATAATAAGAGAATATGCGCTAGCATCGTCGTATCCCATTATCAACGAATCGGCCATTTCCGCTTCGCTGAGGAAATAAGAAAACCATAGTCAGAAATGGTGACTGCCTCAAGATCATATTATTAGGCATATATATAAATTATAATATAAAATATATTGGTTTCATGAACCTACATGAAGGCACCACCTCAGAATTCAGTTAAAACAACAAATCCTTCAAATTATTACAACACCTACGGCAAATTATTATCACTACAGGTGTCTCATTTACCACATCAGAAAGCCTCTAACTGCGGACCAAAAATCTACTAATCGGATTAAATACACACCAGATACTTCGCAATATGATCTTTAGTCTATATTCCAACTGAGACTTACTTCATCAGAAATATTAGCTGTAATATATATATATATATATATATATATATCTCTTTATTGACCTCCATTCACACCTAAATATCGAAATTAGCTCGCTTCATGTGAAACCCGATATGTGTTGTTCTAATCTACGAGCTATTCCCATAGCTCCATTGACACGACCATAGCTCCATTGACACGACCAGATCAGCCTGGCATACATACAAATAGGGCGTAATCACCTCTTCCATAAACAGAAACCATATCTGCCAATCTATTTCACTCACGTGTTTCACCCTGCGCATGCTACCGGTAAATACGTCTGTTGTCTGGGATACTCGTCTTTTAATCTTGAATTATTGTTATTTATTACTATTTATCACTATTTAATGCATCATCGGGTCTGTTATTGGTATACACTGAATACATGCTGATCCATTAAAACCTATGCGTCGACGAGTCAAGAACATCACCTTATTACCAGGGGATTGCGCGAATATGGTCTATATATAATTATGGAAGAGGTTATTTTCTCAGCGAAGCGGAAATGGCCGATTCGTTGAGAATGGGTCGGTAGTACTTGTGGTGTGTCATCACAACATATGAATTTATGTACCGGCATACTGTTGATATTATGTCGAAGCAGTACACGTTATTTTGTTGGAATTCTTCTGCAATGTTAGTGACATTCTCATCTTGATACTTTTGCGATTGTATGATGCACGATGGTATGATGCACCGTTTTGGGTTTGATAAATACATGTTATCTTCAACGAGCCGCAATGCGAAGTCCATGCATAACAGGTTTGTTATATGACATGCTTTTTATTTAAATGTCAAATACGGACTCATCTCGCATTGATGCGGATATAATACGGCTCCGCATCGATCTATCGAAACTAGATGTCATATCCCCCACTTGCATATTTTAGCGCAGAACTTGACATATTAATATAGATCAATCGTTTATACTCGGAACTCACGCACTCATCGTCTGTTGGGCTATCGAGATCCGCGTTCCTCTCAGAAACTGTTTCAGTATTCTTCTTTGGTAATATGTTTTCAATTTCCTCTATTACCACATTGTCGACAACTGTGGACATTTCTGCAATAATCCCACATCTCATGGCAGACAACTCACCTTTTATAGCAGATAGCATATCATTTCTTAGTGCTTGCGTTTGAGGAATATGGTCTTTATTTCGCGATTCTCCATCAATTTCCTTCATAGATTTCTTCAGACTCTCAACCTTAGATTTATTGATAGTAGATTCACGTGGCAATCTCGATGTATTATGTCGATCATGTTCCAAGATGGGCAATTTTGATAATTCGTGTGCAATCAAATAGCGGGATATAATTAAGGTCCGTTCCACTTATTGCTCGCATATTTTCCTGTTTTCCTTTTCATTTGTTCATTCAGTTGCACTGTGCTGCTTCACAGATGATTGGTCTGGCATCGTTGATTTTGGCTTCATCGAAGAATTTCATGCAAATTCTCACCAGAATGTCTATTTTCAATCCATCAAAATAGATAACAGTGAAACAAAGCAGTTCATTGATCACAACGGACCTTTTCTGACCAGAACCAATGTGTTTTCCAGTATCGTGCTTCATTGGCAGCGGTCACAAAATCTCCCACTTCCTAAAGTTGGCCATAATAAGTTTTCCGTTTTAAAATTGGCATCCCCTAAGGTACTAAAATATTCACAGGAATCCATTTCAGCGAGTTTCAAAACGTGTATCATATGGTTGCAGCCAGCCATGGGATAACGATTAGATTCCTTGATATCAATTTGTTGAAAATCGGCGCTAAAACTATATTTGGGTGCCCCTCTCCCTTCCCGTTCACAGTTGACTCGAACGGCGACATCTTTAAACCACACCAATATATTGCTCATATCACGGATATGATTATGTATAAGTTTGGTGGAAATCGGCGTCAAATATTTTTGCTGCCCTCCTCCTTTTCCGCCCCTGACAAGAACAGCGTCACTTTAGAAAATTATAATCCTCACCACTATCTTCCTCGTTAAAAGTTACCCATGTTAGACTCATTTGGTGTCATCTAGATGGTACCGCGTGAATTGCTATAGAACACATACAGACAGACTGTCTGACAGACAGTCAGACAGATAATCGGAAATATAGATATTCATCCGTTAAAGCGAAAAAAACATAAAGCACTGAAGCCGAAGTATGACGTCGGTGTGGTATCCCATGTGAACTGTTTTCTTAGCTATTTGAAATCGTGAATCGAGAACATAATACTACTAAACACATGTAATGGTCGTTCTGCACAAATAATGTTAATAGTAAATAAAATATAAATACTCACATTAAATCGACTGCCACAAAGAGCTCGTTCGGAATTTAAGCTTGATATAATTCATAAGCTACAAAGTAGACCTCAACCGGACAAACTTGTAATAATGCTTCTGTGTTATAAGTGTTATAAATGCATATCATGTACACATGTATATAAGTATGCACAGTCATGACGCTCCCGCGAGGAGGTAACCAATCATATCTCAACCGGACATACTTGTCTTCTGTGTGTGGTATCAATTAATTAATTAATTAAGACATACTGCATCTACCTTATACGTCGGCGAGATCTCGGCACACCCGGAGCTGTTATTTTCAATGACAAAATGGACCTATATGCACTATCGAATCGCTGCTAATACCATCTCATAATATAATAAATAGAGCGTTTCCTCGGTGGCATCAATTAATTAATTAATTAATTATTTAAGACATACTGCATCTACCGTATATGTCGGCGAGACCTCTGCCCACCCGGAGCTGTTATTTTCAATGACAAAATGTATATCCACTATCGAATCGCTGCTAATACCATCTCATAATAGAATAAATAGAGCGTTTCCTCGGTGATGATCCAAGGACGTGGTGACTAATAGTGGTGTATACTCCCGGTGGTACACATGGGATGATCTACACAGTATAGTGTCAGTGATACAGGGATGTGTTAACGGATGTATTAACACACGAGGGTATATACTTAGGTAGATACATCATTGGTAACCAATATAGGATGACAATATCCGACAATAAGAGTATTTATTGGAACGTGATTTTACACTCGCGCTTGCAATTCGAGTCAAACCAAATCAAAACAAGTCCTTCGTAACAGTGACCACTGTTGTGCGATACACATGTACTGTCTATATATAAACAATAATACAACCCACTGGCGCTGCTTATATCCCATGTACAGGAATGCCAATTTTGTATGCCCATGTGGGTATAACATTTATGCACAGTTGTTGGAAATTTGTGTCGAAAACCCCGAAAATTTCCAACAACTGTGCATTTATGAGAATAACACTTTGAGCAAATGTCCATAGAGGAGGGTTCAACAATACACAGTACGTTGCACATTCTTCATTGTTTGATCGTTATTGAATGCTGGTTCTAGGGTGCAAGCACACTTGGGGGGGATCACCGTTCCTGCTAAATCCGTCCAAAATCGCATAACCGTCCAGTGCGCAATCGCGAGGCTGCTGTGCGTTTCCGGCGAGAGAAAATCTACCATGCTCAGAAATGGAGCTCAGGAAGCGTAAATGTGAGAAATGTATATAAGAAAATCACGTTTCCCCCCTCGGCAAGATGCCATTCTGTGAATGTAAAACGGCTCTTGGTTCTCAGGATTCAATAAACCTGCAATTCTTTGATTTGTTCCCAACCTCATCATTTCCAGTGCTTTTTACTGTGGCAAATCCGAAAGCATTCTGAGTGGAACATGTGCTCAATTGTACTACAATCACCAGTGCATTGTCATCTTGGTATTGTTTTTAATATAGCTGATCAGAACCATTGTCATGTGGGGTTAGCAAGTTTGTTAAAACAAGGTTTATAAAATATCACAAAATGATACGTGGCCTTTGCGATAACAAGCTACACGAGGGTGCACCAGTGCGAAATCGTCACCTCAGTGTGCTTTCATGTCGATTTCGATGCTTCACGGTTTCCATGAAGCTACAATTTCTGATACGCAGGGACGTGGCTCCGGGGGTATTATCATAGGGGTGTATTTCCCCACAGGGACGTGGCGACAGGTGGGGGTTGGGGGGTGTCCCCCCTCCAACTTTGGACAAAATGTTCAACAGATGGCATCTCATACCTCACGCACATGTACACAGCATTTGTTGGAAATTTTACACCATTTATAGGTTGAAATTATTAGTTGGTTAATTTCCAAACAACTAATTAGTGGGACATTTGTTATTTTAGACCAACTCTAGCAACTGTTTTCTGAATTTAGCAGTATTTTGATCCAAATTTTGATCTGAAAGTGCTATCAATTGGATATATAATTAGGTGGTTTCAGATATATGTCAACCATTGTGATTAGTCTGTCGAAACAAAATCAGTCTTCATAGTTGAAATAGTTACATGTACACTTACCATTCATGCTTGCATCATATTATTCTGTTTCTATCTGACACTTAGCCGCCCTATATATTTTGCAATGGTAACATCTATATTTGCTCTGCAAAGAGACAAATTTATGCACAATCTATTATATATTTTGGAACTTCTGTCGATGTGTATGTATGTATATATGGATGTATGCATGCATGTATGTATGTTTGTATGTATACATACATGCATGCATGTGTGTGTTATAGACTCGAGAACTGCTTGACCGAATTCGCCTGAACATGCTGGAATGTATTTTCTTCTTTTTCATTATTATATGTTCCCTATATATTCCAGAAAATAGTATGATATTTATGGATTATCAGATGCATGTATGAACTATGTAGTCTTATGATAACAATTAATTCCATATATGTTATTTCGTTTCGCACAGCACAGTACCATACCAAGTGCTGTACATTAAAGGCTCACAGTCGCTCAGCAGATCGGTAAATTCGTGATTTGAATCTGATTATATTTCATATCACGAATTTCGATCACTTTGCACTCGCCCCGCAGGGTGTAGAATGTAGGTACTAGTGTCGTAATTTATTATCGGTCCTACTAAAACCCGACCGCACCGAACGCACCCGACCGCACCCGACCGGACCGCCCCCAGGGGTCCGAGCGAGATGGGGTTTGCACTATCGTGTAGAATGGACCCGAATGTACCAAAGTTAACTGTCCATTTCCGTGGTCAGGCAGTCAGGGGAGGTGCGTTCGGCGCCTTTTTGGATTTCCCGTACCTGACGGAAACGGTCGCAAGTCAGGGGTTAACAGTGCCGTGTCCGCTCGAGCTATCGACTTGGGCGATTGGAACTTTGGTACATTCGGGTCCATTATACACGATAGTGCAAACCCGACCTCGTTCGGATCGCTAGGGGCGTCCGGTTGGCGGGTGTTAATTTCGTCGTTTTTGCGTACATTTATAGCGATTCGGCAGCAGCGTATGGGTTAATTTATTAACAGGGATGAATTTATCTACAAAATAAAGATGTGAAAAGGATAAACGGGAAAAGTGTTTCCTGTTCATCCAAGATTGACGTTGAAAATTGTCAACATTCGGACCATAAACCTGGATTTCGTTTCCATTGTTTAACGGAAATTAATTTTGGAGCTATAGTGATTCACCCAATCTCAGAAATCGAAAAATAATGATAATGCGCGATAAGAAGGTGTACGAGATCATCGAGGAAATTACCGAGAGAAATATCAATGTTTCGGAGGTATATCCCACAGGTCCCTGGCACAATACACCCAAACCACTCAAAGACATATATGTATTTGGGTGGTTGGGGTCTATTGTTCCAGGGGTCTGTGGGATATCACGCGGGAAAATATGTGTTCTTATCATAATAAAGCCTGCTTCCATGTGCTAACTTTGAACATATCTCAACATAAGTGTTTCTATGTTTGTGAAACACCATGCTTCTCGTGCATTATAATTTGTCGATTTTGTCATTATAGATTTGCCTCTGTTTGCGTTTGGACATATCACTGACACTTCGGTGTTGTAATCAACTTCAATTTTAATAACCAACAAACATTCTGTTAGATATAGATACATGTAGGCAAAGAATCAGTTTCAAGTTTCTTTCCAACAGTGTCATGTTTTTCATCTAAAATAAATTACACACACACTGTATAACTCCGGCCTATAGATGTGTCGGCGGGTGTTAATTTCGGCGTTTTTGCGTACATTTATAGCGAATTCGGCAGCAGCGTATGGGTTAATTTATTCACTTCCGCTGCAGCTAGCGACTTGTCCGATCGCGCATGGATGAATAGCTGTATTTCCTTCATGATATAATGTCCATTTTCGTGGTCAAACAGTCAGGGTGGTGCGGTCGGTGCCTTTTTGGATTTCACGTACCTGGCGGAAACGGCCGCAAGTCAGGGGTTAACAGTGCCGTGTTCGCTCGAGCTATCGACTTGGGGATTAGAACTTTGGTACATTCGGGTCTATTCTACACGATAGTGCAAACCCCATCTCGCTCGGACCCCTGGGGCGGTCCGGTCGGGTGCGGTCGGGTGCGGTCGGGTGCGGTCGGGTGCGGTCGGGTTTTAGTAGGACCCTTTATTATCACATATTTTCTCAATAAAAGGTAAACTACCGCTAAGAATGAACTTAAATCGTAACTCAGTATTCATAATTCTCATTTGCAATACCAGTAATCGAACAAGGTTTTCCCATTACGATTAATGCTTTAAACACACCGATCAGATTTGCGACAAAAGCAAAATTCAAAACAGCAGCAGCCTGGTACCCGTCCTCAATCAATAATTGAGTCTGGGTAATCACCGTATTCGCCGGAACTACGATTACGTCGAGGAACTAGACTAAACTACAGCGTCGTATTAAACAACGAGTACATTTCTAATCACACTTAGTCCATCCGAATACGCAAATACCTGTTTTAATTTCTATTGAAATAGAGGTCTGAAAAGTGCATGAAATTGCATGCAGGGTAATAATGCGGCCAAAATTGTCGATCTTCGTTACATGGTTCATGTACGCAAATACCGAGTACGTTTCAGATCACATTTAGTCCATCCAAGTACGCAATTACCGAGTATGTTTGAATCATATTTAGTCAGTGAACTCCTACGGCAGGGCCCGATATACTTGCCATATACACCATAAGAGGGCGTTATGATAATATAAGAATGGCCTCAGGTAATGCACTCCTGATATCAACTTAAAATATGGTCCCTCATGGTGGTTAATTCAAATACATGTATAGTCTCATGAGGGTTAATTGAAATATGGTCACTCACAGAGAGGGTTAATTATATAAGGTCACATGAGGGTAAATTAAAACATGGTCCCACGATGGTTAATTAAAATGGTACCATGGTTGTTAATTAAAATAAGGTCCAATAACTGATCAGGGTTAATTATCATCATGGGGGTTAATTGAAATATGAATGAATGTCAATTAAAATATGGTAACACGGAGGTTAATTAAAGTAAAAGTGGTCCCATTACGATGGTTAATTAAAAACAAATATGGTGTCGTCAGTGTTGATTAAATGCGGTCCCATGGGGTTAAATAAAATATAGTCCAATGAGGACTAATTAAAATATGCCCCACCCATGAGGATCAATTAAACCATGGTCACAGGAGGGCTAATTTCTGAACATTGTTCAATTCATATAGCATTCTGATATATGCTGCGTACAAAGACATTAAACGATGTTTAGAATAAGGCCACATTGTATGTTAGACAACAAATGTGAAGGTTTATTGTTGGAACTTTTCTTAATAACATCTCTATTCATAGCTCAGATATATTCCGCATACAAAGAAATTAAAAAGAAAGTTTAGAGACCGAGACTAAAGTTCACTAAACGTCAGTATGTACAAACAGCACGAATGATCAACGTGTGAATTGGTTAATACTTATAATCCAATACATTTAGTATTTAACTTGCCGATATTTATCGCGAATAAATAAAGGAAAAAGTTCACTAAACGATGTTATATAACTTATTAAACACCGATATAAAAAACATCTCGAAGAGTTCATGTGCGAATTAAATTTCTTATACCATCCTCAAATCCCCATGCAATATAATAGTAGATATCATTCCGATTTATGTCACCTGAAAATAACAAAGCAGGTTAAACAACAATAGAAACACACGCACGCATGCAGTGCGCTAAGTGATAACGCGGGAATTCCAGTTCCAAGTCGGCGCCCACTTCTCACGTGGCTAACAAGCCATGGTTCAATAAAGCATGTCGACATACACGCCGAGTCGCCGATCTAAATGTTGTTCCACACCGGGCGCGAGCGAGCGATTATAACGGCCGTTTTCTAACGTCCGTAGCAGTTCAAAGCGCGCGATTTTTATGTCCACACCGCAAGCGACTGAAACGCTTCGTCGCGCGCGATAGTCAGGTTATTATTCTGTGTGTACGCTAATTTCAGGGGAGTCAAGTGGCTGCATGGGGGATACCCCCACCCCACACACTTATGACTAATGTGTAGGGTTTCTACAAACAACGTGTAGCCCTGCTACACAACCATTATTCATTTTGTATCTTAAACATATTTTACACAATAAATGGGTCAATTTATACACATGTATACACACTGGTGTGCATAAAATCAACACCTATGCATTACACATGTTGTGTAAATTCTTACACATATATATCGTAGACAAGAATGTAAAGTTCAGTATTCCGAACTGTGGGTATATAGTATTCATGGCAAATGGAGATTTATATGTTAAAACTTTCATGGCGTACAATGGTACGTAATATTTTGCTCTGTCATGTGTGAGTTTTCGTTTTAAATGAACAAACCATGGCCGTGGTGTGGTTGCACGTGATTAGTATTAACGTATTACAACAATCATATAAACAAGAGTAAGAGCAGTATTCTTCATGAAAGTTTTAACAAATATATCCTCATATATCATTAATACAATACTCACAAGTCGGAATTATGAACTTACATTCCTTGTCTACCATTTGTTTATTCTCGTCACTCAAAATTACATGGGTATTGAGACAATAGTAAATTGTATTCCAAAACATATACTCAAACAATATCGTCGTCATGTAGCAGACTATGAAACTGAAGGCACGCAATGCGCACCATCTACATTCTTACAGAAGTGTGTGTAATAAAATGTACACATTATGTGTAGAACGGCACTTGGTCAATGTATTTGTATGTAAAACTACACATTGCTATGTGTATTAACCGGGTTTACACATTTGATGTGTAATCGTTTCTACACATTAGTTATAATAGTGCTCCCACCCGGTAATACGCGATTATTATTAGTTGATGAATGCATTGTCTCATGTTTACCACAACGTCTTTTGGAATGAACTAGCCTCGTTATATTCTTTATCATTTCCCCTGATTATACCAAAATATAATTCACCAGCCAATGGAGCAGATTATACGGTCCATGATTTTAGTTCTTTACAAGGAATAAACTGAATATAGTAATCTAAGGTGGAATTTCAGTCACGAAAAATAACAAAAATAAATGGTTTAATTATTTGGTCATAGAGACATACAGTCATACAGACACACATGGCATACATGCATACATACATACAGTCATACAGTCATACAGACACACATGTGCCATACAGACACACATGCGTTGTACTTCGATTATTAGCCTCTCGCTAAAGTCCTCCATTATCGCGGCGACAAATCAGTGTGGTCATCAAATAGAAAAATAACGGTCGTATAAACACCTATTTGAGAGCCGTCCAATTATCTCGCTGGTTTGCAACAAAGCGACAATTCGACGAAGCATAAAATCACTGCTATAATCGCCTAGTGGTCAGCGAGTCGGTCGCTTGCGGTGTGAACGTAACAATCGCGCGCGTTGAACTGCTACGGACGTTAGAAAACGGCCGTTATAATCGCTCTCTCGCGCCCGGTGTGGAACAACCTTAACCGCAAAGGCTTTAATCGATACGTTAATATACATCGCGATGGTTTGCTACATACTATTAGACCACAACAATTTAAATTTCGACTTTTTGAATCACATTGTTGTGCATTCAATGGATCCATGTACACATATACACGGACCAGTAAGGTATTTGAGGCCGTATGGGCTTGATGGCATTGGTAGATCAAACAATAAAACACTAATGCATTGTTTCGATGTTGACATGCGGAATCGGTAAATATTGACTTAACGCATTGGCGTTTTACGCAAATAGAGCATCACTGTGACGTTCCATAAGCCAATGGGCAGCAAGTAATTATCTCTTAATATAACCGAATGTACTACGCACCGGGAAAATCAAGTTCTCACTTGGAAAGCACGAGAAAAGCGTCACATGACTCTTAGTTGCCGGTTACGGTGTCATACGAGGCTCAGTTATATTAATATCGGGGTCGGCTAGCGCCTCGCCCGATATTAATCTCACTTCGCCTCACACGACACCGTAGCCGGCAGCCAATGATCCTGTAACGTATATCATAGTAATATTATTCATTGGAAAATATAGAATGTTTCAGTATTGTATTGATGAATGTGCAACACTAAAAGATAACTGGCTTGCCACAAGATTGCAAAAATGATGAATTACATGTACAAAACATACAGATTGTAATAAATGTTTTCTGTGAACATTCTGAAATAAATTTCCAAGGTAACTCGTAATTTTCGGTCTCATTGGCATATTAGTTCTCACTTGTGTTTCATCCCTGTGTTCAGAATAGTTCGGCAAATAAACGAATATTGATATACATAATGTGTACAAGACTTTCATATAAGACTTACCACCTGTCTTCCACTTTCCGCAGTCAGTTGACACAAACGCTCTTCATCATTACAATGTCAGGGAAATGATAACAGGAACACTATTTATCGTTCTACTGACCACTCGGGGCAGGGGGTATGTATTTGTCTCACTCCCACAACTTTGGCCATAATTTTCAACATTTGGAAACTTCATGTCTGATGGAACATTAGTTGGAACTGTCAGAACAAAAGCGGGTTGAATTTGGTGTTTTATATTCCGACCATTATTTAATGTGAAATGTGTTGAATTTAGGCCTGTTCGTCCTGAACTGACAATCAATTGGAAACTTCAAATCATAGGGAGTGTTATATTGTAATTCCCAACATTTAGAAATGTTAAGTACCTGTTGGGGACTGTAAACCCTTTCAAGAGCTTTGTATTAAATCAACTGATTAGTTTGTGCCATGTAATATTATGAAGTTTTTTTCTCAATCAGCTCAGTTTTCTGCTGACAGCACAGCTAGCTATGCACAGTTACGCTCTTCTAGGGCAGAAACTTAGTAAAACATAAAGTGCCCAATGTATTCATATCTCATACAATATAAGAAGTTAAAGGGGTAATGTACACTAAATCCGGCCATTGTTATGGGACAATCTCATTTATACTCAACATATAATAATATAAAATAACAAATGGATGAATTTGAGCCATGAATTAGTGCCAAATACACTCGTATGCTCTATGAACGATGGAAACAACATGTAAATTATGATGAACATGAATTCAATACTCAATTGTTTGCACTGTCCCTTGGCTCAAATTAATTCACTTGTTGCGTATATTCTGTTGAGTATAAAGGGAGATGGTATCACAACTGACCGCATTTAGTGTACGGCACCACTTTAATGTGTTATGGGTGCAACGGTGTGTTTGTATAACTGTGTTTGAAAATATGTTAAATTTACCCGTTATTTAGTTTTATGGCGCGGGCCACACTGAAAACACATGTTAAAGAGCGTACACATGTACATCCGTGAGTTGGCTTATTTGTGTTCACACATAATTTGCTTAGAATCGCCTCATTATGAGTCGATAATGTGACTAAATTTTTCTCTTTTTCAGCACATTATCGACTCAAAATTGGTCGATTCTAAGCAGATTATATGCATAAAACATGTTCTATTTATAAGGAGATAATGTGTTGGTTTTCGAGAGAACAGGCTGAGTTTTGGGTTGTTTATTTATTTCATAAAACTCATTACTCATTTAAATTCCTAAGTAAATATTTTACTGAAACAATGAGGAACATTTGGCCATGTCATTATCAGAAAAACCATGCGGTTGTTATATCTACTTTAAAATTAATGTTATCAACTTAAAACATGTGCTACATTATGCCATAATAGTTAAGTATTCTAGTTCGATTTATTTATCAGAACTGTTTATCTGCAGGGTATAATTCTATAACTTTATTAATTTATTTCACTTACTTTCTGGTAAAGTTTGTTATTTATTTAAATGTTCCATCTCAATATTTATTTTAATTCTTAACATAAAATCATCAAAACACAATTTCTATATTTACTGTTATACATGTCTATGTATACAATTTCTATATTTACTGTTATAAATGTCTATGTATACAGTTTCTCTATTGACTGTTATAAATGTCTATGTATACAATTTCTCTATTTACTTTTATAAATGTCTGTGTATACAATTTCTCTATTTACTGTTATAAATGTATATGTAAACACATTTTCTATTGACTGTTATAAATATCTATGTATACAATTTCTCTATTTACTTTTATAAATGTCTGTGTGTTTTTGTTTTGGTTTTGTGATGCCCATAATATATGAGCAGGTGGATGCTCGCATCCCGGCCCCACATCATAGAGGCACCCCTGTCTTGAACTTCGATAGTGGAAAAACTTCACTAGTGATGTCCAGAGCAGTCTACCTTGCGGCAGTTTACAAATTGTCAAGATAAGTGTAACAAAGGCATAGCATATACGTCTAGACTTCCTTGGATTAACCAATTTTTACCATATCCCGTGTAAAAAAGAAACTAATAAAACAGCGCTCTTTAAAAGGGCTTGTTATATTGACCCAAAATTAATAACCCCGATGAGACAACACACGCGGAAACCCCCAGGCGGACCCCAAACCCGAACCAAACTCGCACCCCGGATCAGTAATTTCAGTCGAATCAGTTTGGACATACAATGCCCTCACATGCTGGGGACGAAAATGGGAGGAAACCCCAATGAAAAGGGCCCTAATACATAGCGGAAATTGGCCGGCGGTCACCGAATACGCGGCCCCGACTTGTACTTGTGTTAAAAAAAACCAATTACTTAATGACAGTTTATACAGTTGATACTATATTTAAAGACACCCCACATAAACCAAAATCGAGTAGATGGACACACAGACTGTCGGACAGATCAATAACAATGCGCACACTCCAATCTAAGAATGGGGTATGACCTATGGTTCCATTTTGAGTATTATATATATATATAAATATATGTATGCCGCACGGGAGTTGGAGCCCTAATAATTTGTATATACCCATGGTATTCAACCATCCATGTATTTGCATGTTTGTAAGGGCGGCTTGGGTCCCACATAATAATATTAAAAATCATGCTTAACACATACATCGCTAGTCCAAGTCTTCTCGTACTAAAACTAGCTAAGATTTTGGGATGGAGATGCTAGTATCTCCATCCCAAAATCTTAGCTAGTTTTGGTACGAGAATACTTGGACTAATACATCGCATGTTAAACCGCCGAAAACATGCCCTTTGAGTGAATATATGAACTAATATCGGACAGTTTTACACATTGCCTTGTTGCAATCCGATACTATCGTGGCTAGGTTATTTTGTTCTAACTGGCCAACGGATGTACCGTTGTTTAATAATGTTTATATGGAAATGGTAGCCCAAATAACATACATATTTTTGAATTTTGGCACTTAAAGAATTAGGAGCCGTTTTCCTACCATATTATATGGGGAAAGACCCAAACAATATTATAGGTCTACAGGAGGGATGTGAACGATGGAACATAACATACTAAACATAAATTATTGCATGGAGATACACACACAACACGCAATGTTAAGGGTCTTCCTGAGCAAATCCTTACAAGTTTATACATAAGCACAGTGAAATAATTAATAGCTTCCAACCTATAAACTGTCATTTAGCAATTGTTTTTTATTAACACAAGTACAGGTCGGGGCCGCGTATTCGGTGACCGCCGGCCAATTTCCGCTATGTATTAGGGCCCTTTTCATTGGGTTTTCCTCCCATTTCGTCCCCCAGCATGTGAGGGCATTGTGTGTCCAAACTGATTCGACTGAAATTACTGATTCGGGGTGCGAGTTTGGTTCGGGTTTGGGGTCCGCCTGGGGGTTTCCGCGTGTGTTGTATCATCGGGGTTATTAATTTTGGGTCAATATAACACGCCCATATAAAGAGCGTTGTTTTATTAGTTTATTTTTACACGGGATATGGTAAAAATTGGTTAATCCAAGGAAGTCTAGACGTATATGCTATGCCTTTGTTACTATTATCTTGACAATTTGTAAACTGCCGCAAGGTAGACTGCTCTGGACATCACTAGTGAAGTTTTTTCCACTATCGAAGTTCAAGACAGGGGTGCCTCTATGATGTGGGGCCGGGATGCGAGCATCCACCTGCTCATATATTATGGGTATCACAAAACTATTTACTGTTATAAATGTATATGTAAACACATTCTCTATTGACTGTTATAGCTGTCTATGTATACAATTTCTCTATTTACTTTTATAAATGTCTATGTATACAATTTCTCTATTTACTTTTATAAATGTCTATGTATACAATTTCTCTATTTACTGCTATAAATGTATATGCACACACATTCTCTATTGACTGTTATAAATATCTATGTATACATTTCTCTATTTACTTTTATAAATGTCTATGTATACAAATTCTCTATCTAATGTTATAGCTGTCTATGTATACGAATTCTTCATATAATTTAAGTGGTCTATTTTCAGATTAAATAATTAACTTTATTATATGCTTGCCTATAAAATAGCGGGAATTTACCGAAACATAAATCGTCGTATGTATCTCTTAGAACCTAGTGTTATTTCACTGTAGCTTTCTGTTATTTCACTGTATAGCTTGCCGAGTGATGTCATGGCGTCGTCACTTAATAGCGGTTTGCTACATACACATGTAACAGCTGATCGGTGTCAGAACTGTTGGTCAGGTGCTGCTTTCCGTTTATTGTTTAATGTGTTGTACTATCAAATGTGAGCATGCTGCATCATTTAGAAACTGTAAGCATTAATAAGGCGCCTATAAAAAAGAGCACTTACAGTTTTTGTTTGAATACCGAAATATCTCATGGACGTCTGAAAAAAAAATATCGAATTATAACGAACGGCTGCAAGTTTGTGTCTATTTATTCTATTCTTATTATTAATGTTGTAAGTTCCAAATGGGGAATGTATATATGTTATTAAGCTTATTAAACGTCTGCTGGTGTCAGATCTTGTCTCTCTGCGTTGGTTGTTTGTTTTATTTCATTCAGCCACTCTTGTCATGTAGCTCTTAGATTTTAATCGTTTATCATCTCTATATTATATGTTATTAATTGGTTGTTTCCATATTGGCCGAGTTATGAGGCCGAATGCTAATACGACAGACCGGGGCCTCATACCTCGGTCAATGTGGAAACAACCAATTAACAAGTATTTTATTAATTAGCAAAATTGTCAATTGTTGTTTCACCCGATGAATATACTATAACATATATATCTACCATTGTGTGCTTTATTAAATGAACAATTATTCCAGCAATTTGTATTCTTGTGAAATTTGTGAAGAACTTGCAGAGATTTCACAGTACTGTCTGTTTCGACTGCGAATGATACGGTTACATGTAGTTCATCCACGTCTATTTACTCCAAAAACAGTGACAGTCCGCAATTCATCGGAAAACAACTAATCTATCTTCCGTCGATAAACTATTCTTCGATCGAGCTAAATACGTATGACGTCATTTACGTTACCGTTGACTTATTGGCCGCCTTTCTACTTATTGGCCGACTGTTTTACTTATTGGCCGTGTTTTCCACTTATTGGCCGACTTTTGTTACTTATGATGGGGCAGCTTTCTACTTATTGCCGCCAATAACATATATAGCTAATTAATAAAGTGTGTTATCTCATACAGAGTTCGTTACACTCACTAATAGTTTCGTGGGGATCGTTACATACATTTTGTATCCAGGAAGTGGATTTTATTTTTAGAGTTATTATTTGACTGTAATGGAATCCTGTGAAACGAATCTTTGTAAATTTTAATGTTTGTTTGTGGCTTGTATTGCCCAACATTCCAGTTCTGAGACTAAAACTTCTGACACAGAGTTGTATGACATCGTTCTTGCGACTCCACAACCAGACACCATTTCCCAGGCTGAAGTTGGTTCGGGTGATGCCAATATTCCACATGTTTAATGGTTGCTATAGCCCTGTAAGAGTTTATGGGGATATCTGGTCAAACCAGAACCAGGGAGGGTCACATGATAGGTCAACTCCCGATATAGCCCAGATTATTGCCGACGGAATAAAGGGAGCTATGCGACGTGTATCTAACCAAATCAATGAAATTGTCCACCAAGCAGTAAGCAATATAGTAACGAATCTTGTGCCACGCCAAACACATACACGCCAGGCGTAGACACACCCAGTAGATTTTATTCACAAACTAGGACAGAGATGTCTAGTCTGTCTGATAACCACAACGGACGTGTACGATCTCGTACTTGAACTGTCTTATTGAAATCTTTGCCAATTTTTTTCTCATAGAGGGTCAAAATGGGCTGGGGCAAAATGACCAGTTTTACTGGAAAAGAACCCTGGAAAGTTTGGTTAAACGTTATGACGCAGTAGGAAATAGACAGTGGTGGTCTCATCGTGAGCGTCTTGATAAATTACATGGGACTTGACATTTGTCCAACTTTCGCAAAACGTTATTGGAATTTATTAAGAGTTAAATTATGAACTCGAGGCTCGTTACCGGGTGGTGGAAATAACTACAACGTACGCTACACAATTTAGCAAGCGTAATCAACAGCCCAAATGAATCAGGCGAAGACTATGCCAAAACATTTAAAAACGTTTTATGATAAGGCATACCCAGAAGGAGGTAAAGTAACCAGAGGTGAGGACATCGTAAGACGTTTCATCTCCATGACGACAAAGGTTCATGTTGAGTTTGTTAAGGAACATATGCATGGACATAGAACATGGCTATCGATTATGAAGTAAAATTCAAGGAAGCTCCCAAAAAAAGTTTCTGAGGCCAATTCATTTGACCCTATCATAAGCGGAATCTTAAAACGACCAAGATAGTGGCTAAATGTGAAGGGCCTGATCATATTAAAACTGAGTAAAAAAAATATTCTACAGGAAATAAAGCCATTTAATTCTGTACCTAGAAAAAAAAAATCCGTACCCTCAAATTAGATTTAGTAAACGAGGAAATTGATAAGACCTTACTTGGAGAAAAACATCATGTTTAAAATGTGCGTGAAGTTTAGCACCGAATCAAGCAGTCAGGCCTGAAATTTCGCCAAGAAATGTCAGTTGTTATGATCAACAGTGACT
Organism: Siphonodentalium dalli; assembly: GCA_032622095.1. Taxonomy (NCBI): domain Eukaryota; kingdom Metazoa; phylum Mollusca; class Scaphopoda; order Gadilida; family Siphonodentaliidae; genus Siphonodentalium; species Siphonodentalium dalli. The sequence continues at coordinate 233,233,508 of CP136063.1, forward strand.
TTTTCTTTGCCGTACAATTTCCAACGACGGTGTGCTACCTGATCGAAATACCATAATAATGTTTCCAAAGTACTTGGCTGGCCTGTTGCAAAGACAGCATAACAAGTGAAACAGACCCTTAAGATTCATTAGAGTTATTTTCTGAAATTGCTAAGTCTTTAACTGAGCTTACCCGAAAGAAAAAAGACTTTGGGCCGATAAATGTCAGACAGCCTTTGAAACATCCATAATCCGACCCCTATCGCCACGTCCCTGAATTCAAGATTTCTAACCCAGTATATACCTATGATTAGACATTATCCAACAACGTAAATGCCATATCAGTCCAACACAATATATCCGAAAGTAGATGAATATTCAAAAACCTCACAAGTCGCTCTGCAATCTTATTGGAAAATCAGATCATAAAAAAAAAGAGTTCTACTTCTGTCTATTTGCAAATAACCACTCTGGAAACTCCCTTCCATGCACAGGTGACATCGCTACAGCGGTTGGGGGGTTGTCTGACCCCCACAACTGTGGCCATAATTTTCAACATTTGGAAATTTCAAGCCTGATGGAACTTTAGTTGGAACTAAGCTGATACACGCACATTCCATGTCAACGGTTATGCATTTAACGAATACTTATCTCAGTTTATCAAATGCGCCAACTCTTATGTGATCATACGCATTATAACAACTCGTTTTGAGTACAGATCAACCGCCAACAAGAAGTAGTGATTTGTTGGGTCAATGCAATACCAGAGCGCACCAGTCATACTTCCTTTCTGACTCTGTCACCGGCTGGTTACTAGTCTGTGGTTTCTATATTTGCATAATTTAGCGCGGGATTTTCCAGCAAAAATGGCGAAAACCGATCGCCCGAAATCAAATTCCTATGCGCTTTGAGAACAATTTCCGCACTAAAAACATAATGACAGAATGGAGGAACACAGCTGTAGTTTTGTTGACGATAAAATAATCGATGAACCAAATCACACCGTTTCGCAATATAGTTCTTTGCTTATAGTGGGACTTCCCGTACTTAAGGTAAGACATTACACAAATTTTAATCGATATGTTGTGTGTTTAATAAGGACAGCTTGTTACTCTGCTCGCTTAGTATATATCTTAATATCGCGAAACACCACCAAATGTGGGTGAAATGTCGCCGGTAGCAGCGGTCTTACCGAGTCATCAAGCGGGGTAAACCCTGAATAGAATCTGAGGTCAATACAGACTCATTTGGCGAGTAAAGTGTCGGGGTACAGGTTTAACACATTAAATACAAGATTTACTAATGAAAAATGTAATTAAATTAGGCCCATATACCCCAAGTTTCAAAACAAGAGTTCAGATCCCTCGCTACACTGTGTCTGACCGCTGCTGGCATGTGTATTTTCTTAATTAAATATAACATTTGTTATTGAAGTGTTTTGTCTGTTATAATTCATTCTGGTTTGATCTAGACAATTTTCAAATGAATATGGAGAGTTCAGTTTCTCAGAATAATGCAGAATGAATTGTAACCTACAATATTCTCAAATAAATAAATGTGCCAAAGAGTCTTTATTTATCTGGGACTATTTCTTTACGCGGACAAACAACGCATAGTTAAGTGAAACCTCATCGCATGCCTTATAGAAGCCGATGTTAGTTTCGCGTCCTATTTGTCGATTTAAGTATATTTTGTCGAGGTTTTGGATCATGTAATAAATATAATCTACAACACGTCCCCAGCTTATAGCGGAATTTACAAAACTCGTCCAGTAAATTAGGTCTGGAACTCACCAAAGGCTCGGCCCAGACCTAATTTCTAGACTCGTTATATAAACTGGGGACCCGTTGGACATCCTCTATATATAACAACCTGTTTCTTAGATTTTCTAAGGTACCCGGACAAAAATACTAATATAATAGTTGGGTGGAATATTGACATAAATAGGCTCACAAGGATACTGGACTTGATGAATCCAACAATTATCCAGTGTGTGGAAAATATATGCAACAAGTGGTCATTCTTAGCCGATATACAAGCATGGTCGTTCAATAAATTCGTTGTCATTCATCAAATGTCCAGGTCCTGATCGACATATTTATGCATTTTGCGGTGTCAATATTACGAGTTAATTAAGGAGCACGCACTCGACACAAAACCCGGTATGCGGGCCCCCATTTCCAAGGGACGTGGCGACATGGGTTATGGCTAACTCCCTCCCCAACTTTGGTCAAACTTTTCGATAGTTGTAAATGTCTGACACAACATAAATTGGAAATTTAATACCAAAGATATGCTGAAGTTATTCTGGCAGTTTGATTTTCCAACCAGTATTTATTGTGAAATTTTAGACCAGAAGCATTTCCCCAAATGCGGCCAAAATGTTTTGACTGAAATGATAATCATCCAGCCCTAGGGGGTGTCAGATTGGAACTTTCCAACAGTTGGGAACATTTCGGTACTATATTGGGTAATACCAACCAAGGCCGGGCGGGGGGGGGGGGGGGTGCAAATAAAATTTCCAGAACTGGATAATTGGACTGAAAGCTCCTCAGATGGAATTTTTCAACATTAGGGGCTATCACGTTGTAGTTTCCAACAATTGTGAACCTTGCGGTACTGGTTGGAAAATTCCAACCTGAGGCCTGTACTATAGATTTACAATTGCCGTGTTTGACCACGTGTACAAGGTTATGTGGGGCACACGGAAGGTGTCGATTAACATAGACCTCCTCTCTTATTCTTACAGTGAAAAGGCGACTTCTTGCAACGCCTCGTTTACATGCATGGTGACCAAGAAAATAATAGGTTTACCACATGTGACTTGATTGACCAATGAGAAAAAATATTCCTCGGAGACACTCATTGATATGTCATCGCTAGTGCATGGGTAATCCGTGTTCAATTGTATTAGTGGTAATCGGTATTCTTTAAATAATCGCTCAGTGAGTACGCCGCAACCGTTCGTGCATTGTGTTATATGTCATCAATGGTTATCGTCTGTTCCAACAATTCAAGTTTTAAGATGTATTTCAATTTCTAGTTGGGTTGTCATGCAAAATCGCTGGAGTATTATATTGAATACCATTCTGGTCAAACCCAATCACCCATCGGTAATGGGCACACGGGTATAATCTACTCTATTACAATACAGTGGTCTATTGCACTTCACGCCTCCTGTGTACCTCCCATAACCTTGTACACCTGTTCAAACACGGCAATTGTAAATATATAGTACAGGCCCCGGGTTGGAAAATTCCAACCAAGGCAGGGGTGCAAATAAATTTCCAACCCCCAAACGGAGACTCTCTCGTCACGTCCCTGATTTTCAGAAACAGTCCACTATAGTCAACACCACTGGGGTTAATTAAATGTACATCTTTCTACATGTGAGGTAAGAAAACTTGTAATAAACATCGGAAATATAACGTATGATATAAAAACAAGATATCAAAGAATGTAGTCGAGTGAAAATATGCATAACATATAGCATGGATGAGTTGAAAGTAAATAACGCAACACAATACTGTATTATTTGACGACATGGTGGCACAATAAATAACATAATTTATAAGCTAAAATGTAATATGCTACTATCCCAGGAATGTATGTGACAGAGGGTATGATAGACTGGTTCAGTGATTGGTCAAGTCAAGACACTGTTCGTTGGAATATCGCTTGTTTATTATAGGTTGTTGCAGTGGCTTGATACTATTTGTGGCGAACACCGACACGTCCCACATGCCTCAACCCAGAATCCAAAGAGCCTCCCCGCCACACAACGGATGTCAGGTGAAGGAATACCGCTTCTTAAGGAGGAGGACAAGTGACCAATTTTGAAAAGGTCGTTTCCATGCAAATATCCACAGCAAAAGTTACAGAATTAGCAAATATGTCTGGGTGTGACTTTGTGCGTTATTGAAAACAATACACGTTTATCTGGCGGGTCGGCTTAGAAGTTGTTCCATTAGAATTTTGATGTATTTATTTTTTAATTTTGTATTGATTCTCAAAAATAAATTTAAAGCAAAAATTGCCTATTTACCAAGACCAGCCGCGAGTTAAATGTTCTGTCTGCTTTAGTTCCCAGAAAACTGCTTCATATATATCTTTGCACGGAAATCCCCATTCAAAACTGGTCACCCGACCTCCTCCTTAACGAAATGAATGAATATTCAGACGTAGTCGCAAATAGCATCTGCAGACTGGCCATGGACATGACTTCCGTTGGCAATGGCTATTGGAGTCAGGGAGCTAAATGTGTTCTAGAGTCAGGGAGCGAGTGCACCGTGGAATGCTAAAGGTGAAGGTAACTGAAGAATGATCTTCACCTGATACATGCGACACGTTATTAAAGGATGACATCGCGTTTATTTGAATTGTACATAATATCTAAATAATTTAAACTGGCGAATGAATGGGGAATGGATTTTTGTGAGCGGGAAATTTATTTAACTAGCTGCTGTAGTTCTGGGTTTTTCCAGATCAAATTTGACTGTGAGATAGCCCTGTCGTAGACTTGGGGATTTATTTTAAAAAAGTAAACACATGACCTATGATTTTTCTTGCATTTTCGTGATCAACTGGTGTCAATCTAGCTGGATAAATATCACTGGTATGGCCTGCAGGCTTCAATTCGGTGAATTTGGCAGAAACGTTAACACTGTCGCCTATGGGAAACCATTTAGTTCAGTGATTCCTATGGAACTGACATGGCTATTATATTTGTCTCGTAGTTACGCGGGAGTTGGTTGCCCATGGAGACGCGTGTTAATTAATGAATGCCTACACTAGCTGCTATAAGACATTTTTCCGTGAACATACAGTTATAATGTGTAATAACAACACTTTTGTGTAAAATTAATTGTGTATACATTATACATGTTGTGTATGTACAGTGTACGGAAGTGTAAAATTCAACTCAACGTGTATAAATTAAATTATAGTTAAACTGTATATAGTAAAGATAGATAATCCGAGCCAATGGTCCCCGTATCATCCAGTTACAAAAAGCCGATTTAGTTATCAAACTTAGTTTATACCAATTACTCAAACAAATTCCAATAAACGATATCATATTTGTCGAAAAGTTCTCTAGTAACGATTTTCTTGACAGTTTGGTCGATGAACGCGTGTAGTGTTGTTTACAACTTCCATGTATGGTGATTCGTAGTTCAAATTGGAACTCCCAACACATGTTATCACAAAATTACACAAATGTAAATAGTAAATAAATGTAAATACATAGTATTTACACGTGTAACCAGCATGACGCACTTAACATTTCTATTTCGTAAATTAAACTTGATTACCGATTCGTAAATAAGTATAAGTATTTATCCGCACGTCAACTATCACACCATACCGTATTCGTGTTGATGGCGACACCGTCCATCGTCTTATATTTCGAAAATAAAATAAAATTAATTTGCGATCGCCACTGATCGTACATGGAGTCGTGACATCACGTGACCTCTCACAACGGCATGTCTGTACTACGTCTGGAAGCCAGCAGAATGTTTGCCAGCCGCCAGATAGTCCAGGTGGTGAAACATCACAGATTTAAACAATCGAACTCTGAGCTGTGATGGGTGGGTTCCTTCCTCGGCTCAACTCAAATAGATTATACCCCCAACGCCGAAGAAATAGTAATTTAGAGTAGCAAAAATGAGTCACTTTGCTTGACTAGAAACGCAAAAATAGAGCAATGTGCCAGCTGCGAAAACTAAAAAAAACAACCAGGAAAATATATTGTCGATAGTCCTTGAAATACAATACCACGTGATAGGATGCGACTGCTTATCTCCGCCCCCGTCAGCACACACCCCGTAATCATTGGCTGATTTTGGTTTCTTCTTCGCCCAATTCTTGATAGCGACAACACATTTGGGTACGTCATCTGTTCGCTTCGAAAGAGAGGTAGTCAAGGCCGCCAGTAGCACCGTCGAAGCCGTCATTACAAAGATACAGATTATATAGATGGTTAAATACGGTATATGTTCTCCATTCTGTGGAAACGTCGTTGAAAAGTAGCTATGAAACACGGAGAATGACAACAAGATGATGAGGTGAGATCGGACTTTGTCGGTTGTTTCCGGTTGAATCTTAAACAAACATATGTTGAGCATTGCTAATACGAGCAACGGGAGTATGGTTGTGGTAACTATTATCAGTGGACGCCTTTCTAGGCGTATTGTGTACAAAATCCAAGAAAACGTTAAATCATCAGCTTTAGTTTCGGTACTAATTTTTGACGATGTTCCTTCTATTTTCCATTCCGAATTGGTTGTATAAAAACTTAGAGTTGTTTCATTCAACATAGCGTCCTCGTTGAGCGAAAAATTGAGCATACGGCTATCGAAATTAGAAGAACCGAACTGCAATGTGCATGTCTGGACATCGAAGGGAAAATGCCTTGCATCAATCAGACAGTAACTTGACACATGCCCGCCTGGGACCCATATTGTATCTCCGGTGTGCTGAATAATCATAAATTTAGCGTTCCATTGGCGCATATTGGGGACATGGCCGCGAGTGTATAGGGGCATTATATCCGGTGTCCAGAAACCTGTTAAAGGAACGTGTATAGAGGTCAAATTCCCGAATTGAGCAGGATCCCATGTAGTGAGCTCATTTCTCCAGCTCATTCTAAGAAATAGGTATACTGATATATACTCTTCGATCTGGTTCAGATTGTTAACACCGAATAAGTACACAGATACGCGCACCATCATCGTGTGGTCGTCGTTCTCGATCGGAATGAGCTCCGGTTTGCTGCGATTTCTAATATAATCGTACAAATCCGCTCTACTCGATGCTGACGACTCACACAACCGTAACAGCATGAAACAAAACATGAGAGAAAACGGTAAACAGAGCTGCAGCAGAACCATATTGAAGCTTATATCCGAAGTGTCAAGTTAATCAAGGGAGAACGAACCAGGCAGTCCACGAGACTACAGTACAGTCATCCGTTCTTCTCAAGACTGAAAGTTCACACATTTCTCCATCATCATGCCGATAAACCAGAGAGAAAATGGCAGAGTCAACTGGGCCACGTGTGCGCTGTTATTGCATCTAACAAGTCGGTGCTGAGATATACTCCCGACCTTTACAATGCCGATCGATATATAGTTAGCACATGTGATGGACGATAAGCCATTCCATTCTCCGATATGATCATATTTGGTGTTTCACCAATCAGTGAGCTGCGTGCCTTGTCTAGGTTCTATTGATTGCGTTACGCTATATTCTTCGTTCATCCCAACAGGGAACTGCATACTCATTGGATATCGTTATTATACAATTGTCACACTGTTTAGGTTGCCACGAGAAATTGTTGGACCAAGGATAATAGTCCGGGAGCTAATATGGGTACCCTTGCACCCCCCTGGGACTTAACTTCACCCCACTCATTTTGTTCCTTATTATGTCCTTCAACTTTTAAGCAATGTTAACAAGAAAAAAGGTGGCCGCGTAGACTCCAGACAAGATGGCGTCCATAATGGCCGCCGTTTTTCAGACCAAACCCTAAGTAAGTTTTATGCAAATTATAGCGGGAAAATCGAGTAAAATGTATACAAATGTATATATATTCGTGAAGCTAAAACATAATGACACTTTTTTGGGGCAAAATTGAAACTCACCATCCAAGATGGCCACCAAAATGGCCGCTGGAAGTTGAAAATGTGACGTTTTTTCACAAATATCTTCTAGATCAGTTCATGCTGTTTGGAACTGGTTGAGTAATGTGACTTTAATAGGTGTATTTTATATTAACTGATCATTATAGCAATTAAATGTGAAATTATTGGGGTCCTAGCCCCTTCCGATCCCTCAAAAAGTCGATTTTACAGAACGCGGTATAAAATTTCACAAAAAATCACAATTGGGATTCTAGTCATATTTCAACAAGAAATAAACAGAACTTTGTAATGTAAGTGAGGCATATCATTACCTATGAATATTCCAACTCACTGGAACCAAAATTCTTACTTTGGCTCAAAATGGCCGCCAAAATATGGAAAATGGTAAATATTACCCCAGCGTGTTCTGCAATCGCTTACACGTTGTGGTTGATGTATAAATTGGCTATGCTGCCTTCTATACATTGAATACTAACATGTCTGATGCACCATGGTTAATTGTTACTATTGTCACCACTGACATCACCAAAAATATTGGACTTTTCTCTCAAAAACTTGACATAAATATCGGCAAAAATGTAACTATCTTTGGATTGAAAGGTGTTTATTGTTTTGGTCTATATTAAATGTGTCACACTACGGCGTTTATAGTCCAAATTGCTCAAGATGGCTTCCAAAATGCAACCAAATTAGTAAAAAGTTATTTTTTTTACATATATCCCAAACATTATTCTCTGCGTTATCCGAAAAGGTAGCAAATTGTGACTCACTTGGTTATTATACGTGTTATAGTGGAATAGAAATAGAGAGTTATGGAGGCATAAATAGTTAGAAAAATTAAATAAATGATTGAATTAACACAAATGCCGACATACCTAATGACAAGAATATAACTTTTAGAGCGTAAATTCATTAACTCTTCGACATACAATTGATTTATATTTGACCAATGGCAAATTTGTGTTATATATACGTCATTTCAGCTTACTTTCAAAACCGTTTTTTTGATTCCATATATCTACTTCAAATTAGGAAGTCTTAACACGTTTTGAATTTTTGTCAGCCAAGCAAACACTCTAATGACCGCCTCTTATAAAGAGCGTCCATGCGTGTGTTAGCCAAACGGTAAATGATAAAGAGCGTTCTCAGTTATAATCTTTAGCGCTCGTTTTCAACGTTAAATGATGTATTTTTTTCGTTTGCTTGGTTTGCTTATCAAACATTCAAAAACATATTTATTGCGAAATGTTTTAATACTGGTTATATTGGATGTTGAAAATACAACTACAATCAAGATGGTTACTCAAATCGTTTTAGAAACATCAGCGCAGGCATTAACCCTTTACCCAACAGAACGGCCCTGTGCCAATGCATTCTCTTATATATGCGAGTCGACCATAGGTCGCCTCGCATATATAAGAGAATGCATTGGCTTAACACATTAAAAATTATAAAATTGTTAAAGAATGTAAGAAAAAATGGTCGACTCGCATATATAAGAGAATGCATTGGCACATTGCATAACTGTAACTATCACAATGTGGTCAAGAAGCCGGTTCCAATGATATCCATATTTGTATGGTTCTATTGAGACAGACCGAAGATATTTTAGGCTGTTGAAGCTTTATTTGGCCGGTTTTGGCCGGTTTGTTGGGTAAAGGGTTAATATATTTTTCAAAAATATAGATGTCCTTGAATGTTTCTCAAATCGCTCGGATTAGCCAAACACCGCGAACATGTCAACTTTCGAGAAAAAAAAAATAACGGTAATTTTTCGTAACGGCTTCAGTTTTCCCTACCCGCACCGTATGAATTCAGCAGGACCACCAGCATCATTGCATATTAGCAGGACCACTCGACCAGGGTGGGTAAGCTGAAGATTAACTTAATTAACAAAATTTTGAAATTTATGTCAAATAGAACAGGGTATACTCAGATTCAGACATCACCAACATCGCGACGAGATAACAGATAGAAAATGGCGGACACATTTTGCCGTTGAAGCTTAACGGTGGATTATCTCATAGTAAACATGTATTATATAGTTATAGGGTAGAAAATATTATATATGAATCGAAGACTCCTGTCCGGAAATGCTTCTATGGATTAATGTGGATTTTATTTCGAATATTTTCTGATCTAAAAAGGTGTGGTTGTTTAGCTAACGAACAATAGTGATTACTGTTAACAGAGACCCGAAATTATATTGTGTAATGTTGTCAAAACTTAACGTTAATTAGATTCATTATCGCTTATAACTATGGAACAGAACAATAAAATGAATCAATCTGGGACATTTGACGTTCGGTGCGTAGCTATAGGAACAGCCTAATGCTCTCTATCGATATATGTTATCACCCGAATGGTCTGTTCTAAAACTAGACCAATAAAGTGTTCTCATTTCATAATAAAATATTCGAAATAAAATCAATATTAATTGATAGAAGCATTTCCACACAGGGGTCGTCAATTCATTATTATTATTTTATACCCACGCAACTATTTCAAATTTGTTATTTAAAGAGATAATCCATCTTTAACATTATATCAGAAGTTTCCAGTTATTGGAATCGGAACGAACCAGACAGTCCCGAGACTACTGTAGCTCCGCATTTACGTATATGATCAACATATAATACGTTTTGAATGAATATTTCATTACCGCTGTTTCATTTCGTGTATATGCTGTTCGCCTATTAGCGGGGTGCTGTTGTATCGATTGTGGTACGGAATTGCATTGCAGCAACCTTGGATTCGTTCATCCCAACAGGGAAAAGTAGTTATCGACCATACGACGATCTCGTCTGATTGTGTTGTGTATTAAAACTCCAGCGTTCCAAACCGTGGGATCTACATGCACATGGGTACATCTTAAACAAGACAGTATACTGTACACTATTAGGAACCTTGCATGCAATGATAATTGTCCCAATGTTTTTATCACCAGACATATAAATATTCTCGAAATCAAATTAATTTGATATCGATCCAGTAAATATGGCGACAAGATTAAAGTATGGCATATCTTGTGCTTTATATAGGCTTCGTTCATACGCTGGCAAGATTGCACGGTATGTTTTTGCGGACATTTCGTCATAGAAAACTACATGGTGCCAGGATATGAGAGAGAGAGAACATGCATCTTTACCAAAGTGAAAGACGTGAGAAGTAACATTTATCTAATTCCACTTGTAAGGCCCGTTCCAAACGACGGATTTTTTTCGACTCGAATCTAATTGTATCAAATCCGTCGGTGATGCGACTGCGGTCAATTTTGTTTCTGACGGACGCATCTTTGTCGCGTCGAATCTAATACATCGGTCGATTTATTTAAAGGTGCACTCCCGGCTACCGTCACAAAATGGTCACGCGTAGATATATATACTAAAATACAGTATAAATTATGTTTATATATATGCGCGATTGCAGCGCGAATATATGTGCACATGTATATGAGGATGTATATAGTAAATATAGTTATATAATATACTATAATATGCACCTGATACAGACCAATGTTACTCTGTAGTAATACAAAACTATTAGTTAAAATTCCTCAGTGATATAGGGTATGTAGCATGCCACGCCAGCCGTTGTGGCATGCCACATGTTCTTTGACAAGCTAAAATCGTAACATTGCCACAGGGTAATAACTCTATAAAGAATGTATATTTACGAAATAACGGCGATTTGTATTAGAAATAACAACACCACAATAGATCAACTGTGGTGAAATATAAGTAAAATTCTTCTCTTGGGTGGGTGGGCTTGGGGGAGGTTTGGGGTACGCTCTTTAAAAAACTTCTCCAAATATGCCCGTTATTTCGTCAAAAACACTTCTTCAAATATCTCCGTTATTTAGTTAATAAAAATAATTTCTTATTTCATAATTCGCGCTATTTCGTCATTTCGATGCATTTTTTATTCCGCAATTTCGCTGTATTTTCCTATTTCGCTTTTTCGTGGTATTTCATATTTCGATAATTCGCTATATTTGACATATTATGGGATATTGGCATGCCTCAACGGCTGGCGTGGCATGCCACATACCCTTTATCACTGAGGATTTTTAACTAATAGTTTTGTATTACTACAGAGTAACATTGGTCTGTATCAGGTGATAATATGCGCTACAAATAAATGTTATATAGTGCAACCAATTGCCATATATGTGTATATCATGCATGCAAATACAGGTATTCAAGAATTATTATAAATCAGAGACTACCACCCCTACCCCTTATAATAAGGAATACCGGAATATATTAATTATTATAACTCATAGGCTACCACCTATATCCTTTATAATAAGGAATACCGGTATCTATGAATTGTTATAAATCATAGGCTACCATCCCTACCCCTCATAATAAGTAATACCGGTTTATATGAATTATTATAAATCTGAGACTACCACCCCTACCCTTTATAATAAGGAATACCGGTATTAATAAATTATTATAAATCATAGGCTACCACTCTGGCCCTTATAATAAGCAATACCGGAATTTATGAATTATTATAAATAAGAGGTTACCACCCCTATACCCCTCATAATAAGTAATGCCGGTATATATGAATTATTATAAATCAGTGGTACCACCCTTACCCCTTATAATAAGTAATACCGCTATATTCAGTATTATACATCAGAGACTACCACCCCTATGCTTTACAATAAGGAATATCGGTCTATATGAATTATGATAAATCAGTTGCTACAACCCCTACCCCTTATACCGGTATATATGCATTATTATAAATCATTGATACTATATCCATTATAAAATGTGAGTCAATGAATTACCATGTTCGTTGAGAAATCAAACTACCATAATATTTACAATTTGAACATGTTACCTAAGCAATGCTAAAAGATATATCTTTCTTTATAACAAATAGAGTGTGCGACAAATGACGTCATATTGGGTATTTCCGCAGATAAGGGGAACTCCCTCATTATATCATTATCATATCATTATCATATCATTTGCATTCGTTATTCGGCAACTTTCGGCTCTTCTCGTCACATGTATTAGATTCGAGTCGTCAAAAATCCGTCGTTTGAAACCTAGACGGATTTCAGACGCATCACCGACGAAGATTCGTCTGAATTGGACGGAGATTCGTCTGTGATGCGTCGGACACGGATCTAATTAGTTCAAACGTCGCATTTTGACCCATTTAATACAATTGTGGGTCTGGTATTTACGGTGGCCCGTAAGTGCCACGGCAAAACAAACTTTTCACCCATGCACACGGCAAAACAAACTTTTCACTCACGGCAAAACAAACTTTTCATCCACGGCAAAACAATCTTTTCACTCACGGCAAAACATACTTTTCACTCACGGCAAAACATACTTTTCATCCACGGCAAAATAAACTTTTCACTCACGGCAAAACATACTTTTCACTCACGGCAAAACATACTTTTCATCCACGGCAAAATAAACTTTTCACTCACGGCAAAACATACTTTTCATCCACGGCAAAACAATCTTTTCACTCACGGCAAAACATACTTTTCATCCACGGCAAAATAAACTTTTCACTCACGGCAAAACATACTTTTCACTCACGGCAAAACATACTTTTCACTCACGGCAAAATAAACTTTTCATCCAAGTCAAAACATACTTTTAACTCGCAGCTTCGTGTACCTACTAAACTATATTTGTCACTCTGAAAATAAATCCGGTTACAATCTTAGACATTATGCAATACGACTGACAGTACTTGCAAAAAGCCACAATAGGCTTGTTGTCTCATCCCATTCCAATCACCCATAATCATCCATTAGCATTTTGTTAATATATTAATCCTTTTTTTTGTATTGGGAATAAATATTGTTTACACCAATTTTCGCAGGCGCTAGGCCACATACATATGTGCTATAACCGTGCTTGTCAGATCATCTGTTTTTGACAAGACCACCTGCAATGCCAAGGACATTATTTATCTCTGTGTTTTGAATATGATATCCCCTGGGTTTGCGTGGGAGCAGAGCTATCTCTGGTGGGAGTCTCTTTGACTTCTGACTCAGTTGTGTTTTACGCAACTTACGCAACACACAAGTAAAAATGCCACTTCCGCAAGGTTCACATTTTATTAAAATTTCGGACAGTACCTCCACGGTGTCAATCCCAATTGTATACAATGTGTTCTTCCATGACGCAGGCATAATGCGTAATGTCTTGTTCGAATTATACACAAACATTTAGATTGAGTCACATATAACCTGACAGTATCAAAATACAGTGCGGCTAAAAAGTCGGAACATCACCACATGAGATATAGATTTACGACCTGATATACTATTGCTCGCATACCTCCCACGATATCACAGCCTTGAAAATATTTTTATCGCGCGCGAGAGAGAGAGAGAGAGAGAGAGGTCTAGCAATTTTACCGTTAGTGAAAAGTTTATTTTGCCGTGAGTGAAAAGTATGTTTTGCCGTGAGTGAAAAGATTGTTTTGCCGTGAGTGAAAAGTTTATTCTGCCGTGAGTGAAAAGTTTGTTTTGCCGTGAGTGAAAAGTATGTTTTGCCGTGAGTGAAAAGATTGTTTTGCCGTGAATGAAAAGTTTATTCTGCCGTGAGTGAAAAGTTTGTTTTGCCGTGTGCATGGATGAAAAGTTTGTTTTGCCGTGGCACTTACGGGCCACCGTAGGTATTAGATTCGAGTCGACAAACACCCGTCGTTTGGAATGGGCCTACAGTGCTATTCGAATTTGCCTTCAAATACCTGTATGATTTATTCTTGCGATATAATTGCATGATATTTACAGGCAAATTTCGATAGCATCGCTACAGGTGGAACTACATAAATTTTACTTCGCACGTAGTTAGCTGTGGCACAGATGCACGTTATGTGTTTGTTTCCGTTCATATTATGGCACCATATCGTTTTCTACGACAAAATGCCTGCAAACCATACCGTGCAAACTTGCCAGTGTATGAACGTACCCTTACCCTTGATAACAAGTTTGTTGCAGTTTCTGATAACGAGACCCGGAGAACGCCAATGAGGTTAATTCATTCCCTCGTCTGCATATGATCTGCATTCAGTCCAAACATTTGACCGAAATTAGGATAACAATCCAATTTTGTTACCCAAACATTAAATTTACCAGGCATGCATGCCTTTTCCAACTGCTAAACGTTTGACTAAAGTTGGGGCTGCGACACCAAATCCACGTTTGTGATGGGTGTTTTGGCGAAATCCGCAGCCTGTTCTCATGAAAACCCGGATATCATATGCTTATAATATAAGTTGTTAAGGTAGATACTTTGCTTATAGAATCGCCTCATTTTGAGTCGATATACTGTGCTGAAACTGAAAGCGTTTTAGTTACATTATCGACTCATAGTGAGGCGATTCTAAGCAGAATATGTGCGGACAATGACACAAATACTAGTAAGCCAACTCACGACTTTGCAGGGGTACGCTCTTTAACATGTGTTTTCACTGTGACCTGCGCCATAAAACGAAATAACGGATATGACTCCATTATCTGCTTACTTCAGAATCAATCACATTATGTACATATTTCACATTCGAGGTCGATTATGTCCTTATTTGCGCGAGAATATGTTGAAATCCGAGTTCCATATTTAAAACACTCAGTTTTATTTAAACTTAAGACCCAGTCTAAGTTTAACGGTAGATACTCAGCATTTGACATGGATTGACAATTTCAGCCGTTACCGCGTACAATCTCAATAGTTCAAAGCAGGGGAGTGGCGACATGGAGACACATGCAAGGACGTGTCCAGATGGGGTTTGTTGAGGCGGGGGTTTTCAACTTCTAATTCCCATCTGCACCCACCAAGTTCCCAACCCAACAGAAAACTTAATTTCCCCTTTAAGTATGCAATATTCTAATGCCAACCTCATTATTTTTCAAATGATCAGAATATGTTAGAAATTACGAACATAACGCATAACCCACGATGGGGGTGGTGGAAAGTTTCAGTATAATATTTAATATTTTGATTGAAAGTAGAACAATATTAGATTCTTGGTGCGAAAACTAAATATTTTGCATATTTTACATTTATTGGAAGAGGCATACAGTGGTCCAGTCGGTAGAGTGCTCAGTGTATTGCGCCGCCGTAAACTGCACAGCGATGACAAAGCTGGTTCGAACCCCGACAAGCTCGGAGTCATGATTCATTGCAAAGAGGCGTTAACCCGATTCGTGTTCAGCACTTTCTACAGGAGGTGGTGTGACTTTCATGTGAAATTAACCACCTGTGCGGTTTTTCCTCCATCCGTATACAACCTGACAACGTCGTGGTATGGCGGCTGAAATAACGATAAATGATCAATATCGAATCAGAGGGCAGCACGCTTTTCTCCAGAGATTGTATGTAGGTAATTTCGCGAGACCAGAGTCCCGACTTCACCACCGTGATTATTAGGGTGC
The DNA here is from genome assembly GCA_032622095.1 of Siphonodentalium dalli. Lineage (NCBI taxonomy): Eukaryota > Metazoa > Mollusca > Scaphopoda > Gadilida > Siphonodentaliidae > Siphonodentalium > Siphonodentalium dalli. The sequence continues at coordinate 233,249,564 of CP136063.1, forward strand.
AGCTTAGACCAGAATGTATGTCCATACAAAGTTTCCAGTTCAAGGTGGCTCTCCAGACAGAATTATCTCATACAGCGCGAGACTCATGACAGGGAAGACTACTGAATCAACTTTATACTACATGTGGATTTAGAGTGACCTCGCTTTAGTCACTAATCATGTTAATTCAGCATCTTGTCGTTGCTAACTGTTCGTCTCATTCCAGTGTGACAAAAATCACTCTTTCCTGGTCATTAATGTTTTCATGGAAAATACACCAAATGTTATACTGTGTTATATTATATATTCTAGTATATACTCACATAACACTACATATTACATCCATTAGATGTGTTGATATAACCCTACATGTAAAGGCATTCCCCCGGCGTAGACCACTAATTTTTTGATTTGATTGATTGATTTTTAATTTGTACAATAACAAATGATATAGCAATTTTTTTTAACAAGTATGATAAGTATTGTACATGAGCAGCATGACAATGGTTGGTCGACTTCCTGCTGCCCCTGAATGATATATAAACATAAGGATGGCGGATGAATTCAAAGATGTATTCAGGGTTCGATACCTCTAGATACGGCACCAATATATTTTAATTAGTCTATTTCTGGGAAGGCAACTAGCTTTGTGGCGCTGAACAGTTACTTTCACCTAGAATGCATCTCGCTATAGAACAATGATCTCTATAGGCTCTTAGAACACCATAGGGATAATGTGTCTTCAGCTAGTTTCTTTCTCCGTCACAGTGGTAACCATGATGTGGGATCAGCGAACATTGGCTTGCCCAGAAAGATCTTCTGTATTTACATTCAATATGTGACCCGCCATATCAAATCCAGTCGTAAGTCGGGATTTTTTTACCCTGTGCCAATGCATTCTCTTATATATGCGAGTCGACCATAGGTCGCCTCGCATATATAAGAGAATGCATTGGCCTAACAATTTTTTACAATTTTAATAATTTTTTCTTGTATTCTTTAACAATTTTATAATTTCACCCATACAGAGCCCCAGACAAACATGAGCAGACGACACTCTTCTATATGCATCTATATATGTGTGGGGCTCCCTGCAGGGTAATGGATGTTTTTTTATTTTATGTCCTAAAAATTGTAAGAAACATTTATTTAAAAAAAATGATAAAAAATTGTTAGGCCAATGCATCCTCTTATATATGCGAGGCGACCTATGGTCGACTCGCATATATAAGAGAATGCATTGGCACAGGGTAAAAAATTCCCGACTTACGACTGGATTTGATATGGTGGGTCACATATGTTCAATGTATGATTTATGTGTTGTCAGCGATTTCACACAGCACCTGACCATGCAGCGAGGCAGAAACTCCCATGTGTGTATCATGTGATACGATTTGAAGTAAAGATTCACCACTGGGTGTCGATGATGACCGGATAGTTGGTATTCAGGTGAGCAATGGGTCGAGCTACTTCTACATTTCAAGTTTATCTGCCGTCCACAAATCATTCTATTGAAGCGCTTGGGGTTTATTTCAAAATCGTCGATGACTATTGGCACACATATATTACAATGGAGACTGTCGTGTGCGATTTAAACGTGTCTTCAGTGGTCTCACGGGGTGAAAGCCTACAATACATGGTTTCTTAGCCTGCAGAGGTCTGATTTCTGTGAACACAATGTACTGTGCCTCGAGCAACTCATGTGCCTTATATGGGGTTACCGGTACCGGTTCGGTAATAGACCACTTTGTTATACAAGAATCTGTAACAAACCTCATCACATAATTCAAGTTTTAGATGATGATGATGCATTAGACATGTCAAATCGCAAACCAATGATTCTCAGAACCAATGTCTTAATGACAGTTCATCAGCCGCCAATGTTAGTTCTCTCACTAGGAATGGTAGTGTCGGAGTCAACCAAAGTGATATGGAGTCATTCCATAGCAATATTGTTAAAGATATAAACAAATCGGCACATAATAATGTTCCTCACAAGAGTCTCAAGCAGTTTTTGAAGCCATTTTGGTACCAACATGTCAAACCACTTCATCAAAATATGAGATATCACCGGTCCGTTTGGATAGCAGCCGCTAGACCGATCAACGATACTACTGGCCGATATGCCAGCTACAGAAACTAAATATAATTTTAGACGTGATTATCGCAGAGCATCTAAATAGTATCTACCGTCGGTCAATAACAGCTTGATGAATGTGCAGAATCTGATCAAGACGCTTTTTCAGATTGTTCAATGCAAAACACACAAAAGCTTGGGCCTCTTTCTGTGTCATTATTCAAATATAATGGTAGGCTCGTCAGGGGTGCACCCGAGATAGCCGAGGCATGGGGTGGTTATTACAGCGGTGGTATCTCTCAGTTCCCTTAAGGGACCCGTCGTTCGACATCATCATCATATTTATTGTCTAACATCTATATACATGTATAAGACATTCTAGACAAATTACAAATAATTATATACAAATACTATATACAGTCACGTGTGCATCATCACCCATAATATAATCATAATACATTTAATTAATTTCCGTGTTCATTTTAGATCTTTCTAGGATGTATTCAGCTTTAGTCATTTAATTAACTTGATTTATATCTATCATATATGTGGCTATTATTAAGCGCGTATTAATATGGCAGGGCATTTTGCCGAGCTGGTCCGGCGCGCCAAGAGTAGAGATCGACGCTGGGCGAGCATGACAGTTCAAGCCCATGTCAAGTTATATGCTATATACGGACACAAAGCCTACGCCCTACGGTAGCTATAGTTGCCATTTAATGCCGAATGAGTTGGTTGTGAATGGGATGGTTCCCCCGCATATGCATACACTGTTCTACATTTATGAAAATACGCATCGATTACTGGCATAACATCACATTAAATAGAGGTACTTCTTTGATCGAAGTGTCATTATGCCAGTGTAAAGACAAGTCGTTGAACAATCTGAACAATCGAGTCCTTTAGCCACGCTTATTGCTTTTCCTTTAACGTTAACAGAAATAACGTCCTTATATAAACACATTAAGTTAAATAAGGCATCAGGGCTGTAGAGTGAACTATGAGCACATTGTCCGTGGTGGCATTAGCCAAATATGTAGCTGAATCACCGAGTTGTCTTTTCAATCATTTTTTACAGTTGGAGTATATTCCACAAGCAGCAAAATGGTGTTATTTTTTCTCCACTAAACCTAAAGACTCCTTTGATAATTACACTGCTGCCTGTAATATACAAATTATTCGAACAATTATTACTCACAAGACTTGAGCTTTAGAGCCACAGTGCGTTATTTTCCTGTTTCGTGGACGTATGAAGAACGTTTGACACTATGTGGGTCAACGGTTTCTATATCAGCTATTTGAAAAGCACATTCAGAACAAAACGTGGAGTAATTATATCAAATTTTCTCAATGATATACATTGCTGCACTCGTTTCCAAAATTGCAACTCACTTTGGATATCAACGCTGAATGGATCAAGGCAGTGAGTACCCTTGCGCCACTGTTTTATTCCGTGTACACAGCCAGCTTATTGTTCGAGCTTAAAAACTCAGTTCATCATTTTATCACGAATGATGGCAAACGCTGCTCCCCGACACATGCCGATGATATGGTTCTGACGTCGCTTGCCGCTTCAGGGTTGCAGTCCCAATTGACGTTTGTGTGCAATATAGTGAAAAGTGGCAGTATAATCAGGCTAAACACTTGTCATGGTGTTCAATGACGAAAAACGAGACACTAAAGCGCACAACAAACTTTCTTGCTACACATCGAGTGGATGGAGCTGATTGCGTTACTCACTTATGTATCCTCTCAGAAAACATATCTTTAGAGCATTTTTTGTTGAAGATATCTGCTCCAAGATGAGAAAAACATACCTTTCGACTATCCAATATTGATATGTATTCTGGTGCAATAACACAAATGAGCTCACTTTAAATGTATCAATCAGTTATTATTCCCAAAAGGCTTACATGGAATCGTACTGCTATATGTGGGTTAACCCTTTACCCAACAGAAGGGCCCTGTGCCAATGCATTCTCTTATATATGCGAGTCGACCATAAGTCGCCTCGCATATATAAGTGAATGCATTGGCTTAACACATTAAAAATTATAAAATTGTTAAAGAATGTAAGAAAAAATGGCAAGGCGACCTATGATGAGGCGACCTATGGTCGACTCGCATATATAAGAGAATGCATTGGCACAGGGCATAACTGTAACTATCACAATGTGGTCAAGGAGCCGGTTCCAATAATATCCATATTTGTATGGTTCTATTGAGACAGACCGAAGATATTTTAGGCTGTTGAAGCTTTATTTGGCCGGTTTTGGCCGGTTTGTTGGGTAAAGGGTTAACATATAGAGAATGTGACCGCATCGAGCGTGCTCGTCGCTAAGCCTTATTCACATTCAAGGTCTCCACATGAAGGCAATAACCGATATGGCATTGCATGGGTTTACTGGGTTCTCCACCTTTAATGCATTATATCCATCGTCTTATATTATCACTACTTTGTTCTTTATGTAAACTCACATCCGAGAAGGTGGTTAAAAGGGCATTCCTTATTAGACTCTTACAATGTGTTCATGATGATAACAATACTGACATAAATATCCATTTGAGGGACTTACTAGATGTGAATATAATATCTTATGATATTTCAAATTGTGTGCAGAATACATTCACCATGTTTCGATGGCGACTTACTCTGCTTTCTTGGATTACATCATTATTGTGTAAATATGTTCTCTATTTAATATAAGAACTGAATTGTGTTTGTCTTATCTCTCTCGTGGAGCTGTCTAACTGTTCGGTCAGACATGGGCGATGTATCTCATTCAACCCGTGTGGGAAAGAGGTCGTTGGCCACCACTTAATTAGTGGGATTCAGTTTCGTTCGTGTTTGCTAGTCAAATGTAGGTGGATATATGTGCGTGTGTGTGGGAGTTTATACATGAGTGCGAGCGAGTGTACGTGTCTGTGTACGTGCTGATAGCGTGTGATTTTCTCTAGTGTATTAGTGCCATTATCGACTCAAAAATAACTTATTATAAGTTAATTGCACCTAATTCGCATAAGATTGTCCACTTATAAACGGACAATCCGTACCTAAAATGATCGTTAATTAAAGGACAATCCGACCACGCGTGGCACGCGATCTTGGGATTGTCCACTAAATCACGACATATATTGATAATCCTGCATGTTAGCTTCATATTAAATCTGAAGGGTAATAACTCTATAAAGAATGTACCTTTACTAAATAACGGAGATTTGTAAAAACAATTCTTCGAATATTTCCGTTATTTCGTCAAAAACTCTTCTTCAAATATCTCCGTTATTTCGTCAAAAACACTTCTTCTCATACAAATCGCCGTTATTTAGTAAATTAACATTCTTTATAGAGTTATTGCCCTTCATATTAAATATGAAGCTAACATGCACGATTAGCTTTTCATGTCGTCATTTAGTGGACAATCCCAAGATCGCGTGCCACGCGTGATCGGATTGTCCATTAATTAACGAACATTTTAGGTACGGATTGTCCGTTTATAAATGGCCAATCCTTGAAGAATTGCCTGGTTAATTATGGGCGGACAATAACACGAATAAACCAACTCACGACTTACCAGATGTATGGTTTTTAAAATATGTTTTCACTGTGGTCCACGCCGTAAAACTGAATGCCGGGTATAAGTCCACTCTCGGTTTGTGTCAGAATCAAATAATCCAATATGAACCGATGTGAATTTATAGGTCGATGATGAGCCTATTTGTGCGAGCCGCGAGGATATGTTGACATATTCGTTTATACTACAGTACCATGCCGTCCACACGACCGTAATCTCAATTATAATCTCAGAAACCCGGCGAATCATGAATTAGTTTAATTAGATCACCAACCGTGAGTCAACAACATGCGCCACTCGAACAAATGAGGGATAATGTCAGATTTTGACCGTCTCAGCATTGCATACCTTATGTCTTCACGTAAGACACACGAAACGCTCTATTATATATATATATATATATATATATATATATATATATATATGATCTGTGTTGTTTAACATATCAGGACATTTACATGAATAAATTAATAATTACTCTCCGGTATTGTTTCCCGAGTAAATCCGACCACACTAACGTTATAACATGTTTACCTACAGTGACAAAATTGTACAGTTCAGAAAAAATATTTGAAATATCCTTTTGCATGTTGCACAAAATAAACCAATCATACCACATAGTAGGCACATACATATGACTAATAATCCAATATACCAAACCATGATGCTTAATTATATGATAAAATATAGTAAATCTTTTAAATAAATATAAGACTAAACACGACCAAATGCTTGTGAAATGAACGAATGTGAGATGCAGGTGGATACATTATATGAATCAAGTTATATGAGGATGTTGAGAGATGAAATGACACAATGAAAGGAACAAATTAAAACGCCCGTACGCATGTGAATAAAGATTGGACATGAAATGAAAGTGGGCATAATGAATGTGCAAATGGAAATGAACACACAATGACAACGAACCATGATTTAGATGATATTGCTACTAAATAATTAAAGATACTAAATAAAAATGTCCCGGGCAAAAAATGGAGCACACCTACTTTGATAATTGCAAATTCTTTAGTATGAAAACATAAATGACAATTGAAAATATCAAAAATTCAACTTACACATTGGCAGGTATGAAAACTTCTAAATTGAAATATCAAAGGTACAATTAATTATATATGTGTAAAAGAATATCATCAAATCCAATGCTGCCAAACGAGCGAGTCTAAGCGAACTCCATTTAAAAGTCAAAGTCACCACAATGTTTGGTCGCAACTATCTGCACCACGAAAGAACGTTCGAAATTTATCAAAGAGTGATACAGTTATTGTCCATATACTAATCTGCCGTGACGTCGGGAGGGGCCCGATATTTCCTATCGTATTACTTGATTAAAGATACGGGCGGCGTTGGCGGTGGGTATTTTAAAGATACGGGCGGCGTTGGCGGCGGGTATGTTAAAGATACGGGCGGTGTTGGTGTTGGCGGTGTGTATGTTAAAGATACGGCCGGCGTTGGCGGTGGGTATGTTAAAGATACGGGCGGCGTTGGCGGTGGGTATGTTAAAGATACGGGCGGCGTTGGTGGTGGGTATGTTAAAGATACCAGCGGTGTTGGCGTTGGCGGTGGTATATTAAAGATACGGGCGGCGTTGGTGGTGGGTATGTTAAAGATACGGGCGGCGTTGGTGGTGGGTATGTTAAAGATACGGGCGGCGTTGGCGGTGGGTATGTTAAAGATACGGGCGGCGTTGGCGGTGATTATGTTAAAGATACGGGCGGCGTTGGCGGTGGGTATGTTAAAGATACGGGCGGCGTTGTCGGTGGATATGCTGTTAAAATATTCACCTCCGTCAAAAACCGCCATAAACAGAAAGAATAGTAAAATATAGACAGACTTTGTTCTTATACCAATCAGAAATATGGCACAAACAGTATGGTATTGTCAATTTTGTTTCCTTTGTTATGTAAACAAAAGCAAAAAACGTTACGTTACCTGGCTTTTGTTTAGATCCGGATATGGTAAGCATAAAGAGCGTTTTTTGTTACTGTTTTCCTGATATGGAAATAATAAAGAGCGTTTATATCATTTGTGTGTGATTAACCAATATAATTGCGCTATGTTATGTAAACAGAAGCACAACTTATGTAACACGAGCTGGCTCTTGTTTACATACACCAGCGTACTTCTTGACGACAATATACTATTTACGCGCTGATTATGTTTGACATATGAACAAAACTATATATATATTAATATTCCTTCTGTTGATGGCGATTTGAACAAATATGAATACTTCTGCAACGAACGCCGCCCGTGCCTTTAAGTCTTTATTTGGCATATCAATCCCTATACATGTGGTCGATGTACTCAATGTACGTAACAACCCACAGTCCAATGGGATTATTGGATCGTCGCCGGTCGGGTGGAATACGCAGTCCAGATGAATCGCTTGAGCGGCCCGTATTCTCAAACGGACCCCGCAGTCGAATAGGTCTATTGGATCGTCCTGGGTCACGAAAACCAGACGCGAATGCGCAATCTAGTGGGACCGCTGTATTATCACGCATTCTCAACAAAGCAAGACCAAGACCAAGGCAAAATCCTAAAACAAGTCAAGACAAGACAAGACAAGTCAATTCAAGACCCTTCCACACAACCCGCCACTGACATATAGGCAATAACTCAGAAAAACAATACAGGACGTAATGTCGAGCTATGCCATCGTCCCTGATGTGCCACACTTCGGGTGGGCATACACATCTTTCTCTTCGGAATGTACGTAACTGTTTCAAACATATGGAGTCAAGCAAAAACGAAAACAGCCCTGGTATAAATTTAATTACAAAGCTTATTATGATGGCCCTTCATTGTGATATGAGTTCATTTAAACAATGGCTCGAAAGTGAAATTTCGAACAACACACATTTTTATAAAGAACTTATCAAGACAAAGCTTAAAGCTAATAAATCGCCGGCGCCATATTTTATAAAACATGGGGATAAATTCAGTCTCCAGCTGGGTTCACTGACAGTCAAATCGTCTATTAGCAGCTGGTAGAATTCACTAAGCCGGCTCTATGATTGGGTTCGGTATACGATAATGAGATTTTGGCATTATTCCTCATAACTCTATTAACTATCTTTATTGTAACATCTGCGAGCGCTGGTTGAAAAAAGCAAGCGTGACATTTACAACGATGTGAACGAAAAATCATTGCGCGGCAAAAAGTTGCATCTCTTTCACCATTAAACGAGAAGCTGTTGAGGCAATATTACCATGTAATTGGCGAGCAGACATAAAAACAAAGAAAGAGTGTTTTATGAATGTCTTACTCAATACATAGCCACTTAAAAGTCGGATTTTTTCCCTTCATGACATACCAGCTTGCGTATAATGGGCCAATGATTACTATTTCAACTCACTATTCAATGCTACTTGACTAAGTATTTTCTCTATACTGCAGAGCGTTGAACCCAATGACCGTTTTCTTGCGAAGTTTTTGCTGAACTTAAGTCACGACGGTTGATGTTCATAAACTGGCCGGATTTGTTGCATAGTTCTGTCAATTTGTGAATCCGGGTACAGAAATGCTGATATTGTGCCCTATAAATCATGTTACAAGACATAAACCCGTTCAAAACTAGGAACCTTAATTAAATCCGATATATATCTGATGGGGAACGTTATAACATTGAACGAACAACTCAGGTAATACATTTCATTATTAATATGTGCTCCTTAATAATCCATATCACAGCAGAGGTAGTACCAGCTCGAGATTGTACAATTTTTGTGAGCCGATACCACAATACAGATTAAATTGATTACCGAGAAGAAATCCATGATTTTAATTAAACAAAATCGCCCGCAAGTCAATTAAAGACCCAATTAATTTGCGAATTCCCAGATCATATTATATAAAATATATGCCATATTATATACCTTTTGAAAGAGGAAGTTCCAAAACATCGTATTATCAACATATCCGGTGTATAATAAACTGTGAACGTGTTGTTTTTGTTGATGTAACGACGTGTTTTCTGTGCTTCAGTTTCTGCAAAGTCTATTATTTTCAATGGGAGGGGAATAACTCTATCTTAGTTTGAATTATGTTGCATTCTGGGATCGAAACGGGGGAATGTGTCTATGAGTTCAGCTATTATCTACTATACTACGGGTGCCATCTGAAACTATTTTATGTCATATATTGTTATTAAAACCGTATATCAAGGCGCTATAACAAAATAATCGGTGAGTCGAAAATTAAATGGCCCTTTAAATCATGCAATCTCGAGCTGGGACTATCACATATAGTGAAATATATTATCAAGTAACAGGTATTAATTACATAAACTTCCCTGTCAGAACACCAACGAGTTCCAATGTTTTGGACCGGTGGAATATGATCTCTACGGATGTTGACGTAGTAGAGATTATTGAAATGATCTAATTTCTTCCATGCTCCTATTAAAGGCACGGGCGGTGTTCGTTGCAGAAATGTTCATATTTGTTCAAATCGCCATCAACAGAAGGAATATTAAAATATATATAGTTTTGTTCAAATGTCAAACATAATCAGTGCGTAAATAGTATATATTGTCAAGACGTACGATGGTGTACGTAAACAAGAGCCTGCTCGTGTTACAGAAGTTGTGCTTCTGTTTACACAACACAGCTCAATTCTATTGGTTAATCACACACAAATGATATAAACGCTTTTTATTATTTCCATATCAAGAAAACAGTAACAAATAACGCTCTTTATGTTTACCATATCCGGATCTAAACAAACGCCAGGTAACGTAACGTTTTTTTGCTTTTGTTTACATAACAAAGGAAACAAAATTGACAAACAAAGGAAACAAAATTGACAATAACATACTGTTTATGCCATATTTCTGATTGGTATAAGAACAAAGTCTGTCCATATTTTACTATTGTTTCTGTTTATGACGTTTTTTGACGGAGGTGAATATTTTAACAGCATACCCACCGCCAACGCCGCTCGTATCTTTAAATGCTCAAGTCTGAGGTTAAACCTAACGTTAGCTATCTGTCGTTTTTGTAATATTACGGCGATCAACTTGGTCGACAAATATTCCAACATATCCTCGCGCAAATATGTTTATAATCGACCTTTTATATTCACATAGGTTCACATCAGATTATTATATTCTGAAATAAGCCCATAGTGGACTTATATCCGTTATTTCGTTTTTTGTTTTGGCGCAGGCCAAGTGAAAACACACTTAAAAGCGCGTACATCTGGTAAGTCGTGAGTTGGTTTTTCCAACCATAATTAACTTATAATAAGTCATTATGAGTCGATAGTGGCACTAAAACAGTCTCATTTTGTGAATATTCAGCCTGTTCTTCCGAAAATCACCACGTTATCGGCTTAAAATACGATTTGTTTAGGTTCATAATCGGCGTAGAAACGCTTCATTTTGAGTCCATAACGAACTGAAAATGAGAGTATTTTAGTGCCATTATCGACTAATGATAACTTGTTATAAGTTAATTATGGGCCGACAATAACACGTATAAACGACGCATCAGATATACCCTCTTTAAAGAGTGATTCACTGTGACCCGCGTCATAAAACGGACTAACGGATATAATTCCACTATTATGATATCGACTCATTTCAGAATCAAATAATCCAATATGAACCTAAGTGAACAGTGTAGGTCGAGAATGAGCCTATTTGCGCGAGGATGTGTTGGAATCTATATCTATATTTGCGAATGCCTGATGTTGGTGTTGTTCGTCTTACATGTATATCTCCCTCTCGTGTTGCAGTATGCAATGATCTTTCTTTTATGAGTGACACTGGTGCCTCGAATAATGAAGGTTATATCGTCAGTGGACATAATTATGTCATTGTTGGACAAGCTTACATAAATGACGATGCATGTATTATCAGTTTTGCCTTATTATTTACCATAATGTTCTGCTTCCACAGCGCGTAGACGTTACATAACTTTCGTCGGTGTCCACCCTGTCACTGAATAATATTTGGCAGTTGGAACATGTGAATGTCTCTGATGTTTGCCTCAGTAACTGAGTCTTCTTTATAAATTAGCGGGAAATCTCTATGTTTATATCTGTTACTTTCATCTAGATATGCCATTCAATATTATCTTGGCCAAACATTATCTTCAAAAACTTAAATGTGAGAGGCAGTATGTAACGTCGTTGTGTTTATTAGAATATCAGATCTTGTCGATCAAAGGCTCGTCTCAGATGCTTGTACAAACTCCTCGGTGTGTACTGAAGAAATAAGTTCGTTTCGTGCATCTTCTATGTGCGCACCGTGTATGTTATCGATATGTTGATCCATTGCACACCAATGGGTTCGTTGTCGGAATTGAACCTATAAGCTTGATAGAACTTATCGTAGAGCAACACAGGGCATCGGCGTAAGAGTCTAACTGCAGAAACTTAAGATTGAGGGTCACTGATGTCGGTACCGACGCCCAATGGAGAGACACACTGATGGCAACATCAAACGATGAGAACATATATCGTGAGGGGTCGCTTAAGAATTTCACGAAAACAGTGGATTGTATACCAGTCATATCTCCCGACGATACGACTTATAAATAATGGGCATCTTCCGACAACATGCACCACCGGTATGACTCACAAATAATGGAATCTTCCGACAACACAAACGATATGACATACACATTATGGACATCTCCGACAACGCCAACGATATGACTCTCAAATAATGACATCTCTAAACAACACCAACGATATGACTGACAAATAATTGACATCACCCGACAACACCAACAATATGACTCACACATAATGGACATCTCCCAACAATACCAACGATAATACAATGTACTCTCAAATAATGGACATCTCCCGACAATACCACCGTTATGAAGCTCACATATAAAGGACATCTCCCGACAACACCAATGATGTGACTCGCACATAATGTACATCTCCCGACAATGCCACCGATATGACTCACACACGATGTACATCTCCCGATAACACCAACGATATGACTAACAAATAATGGAACTTTCCCGACAACACCAACGATATGACTCTCAAATAATGGACATCCCACGACACCACCAAAGATACGACTAACAAATAATTGTCATCTCTCGACAACACCAAACGATATGACTCACACATAATGGATATCGCCCGACAACAACGGTATGACTCACAAATAATGGACATCTCCCGAAAACACAAACGATATGACTCACACATAATGGACATCTCCCGAAAACACAAACGATATGACTCACAGATAATGTACATCTCCCGACAGCACCACCGACAGCACCAAACGATATGACTCACAAATAATGGACATCTCCCGAAAACACAAACGATATGACTCACAGATAATGTACATCTCCCGACAGCACCACCGACAGCACCAAACGATATGACTCACAAATAATGGACATCTCCCGAAAACACAAACGATATGACTCACAAATAATGGACATCTCCCGACAATACCACCGATATGACGCTCACAGATAATGACATCTCCCGACAACACCAACGATGCACATGGCACCGAATTATGCTAGGTACTCGCGATCTGGACTCCAATGGTATAAGTTTATCTTTTGCTAAATATTATTTCAATGCAGTTGATATAATTACGGACTTTCAATTACGTTGGCCTTATTTTCATCGCATGTATGTCCAGGTTTATTAACGTAATTTCAATTACATTCGTTGACGTTAATGCTCGGTAAAATGCTCTTGAATATAAAAGTAGTCATGCTTACTATGGTTAAACTCGGGTAATTCCACAAAGCAGCTCATCAATATAATATGTAATGGTTAACACGTTATATACTGAATAGATAATCCTACTCCAACTCGGCCATACAAAGGATACATTGGAACACGCCCCTTCATGTGGGGGGGGGGGGGGCTCGGTGACAGTCGGTAAGGGGCTCTGCTTCAGACCAACTCGCTCTCGAGCGCTGACGACATGGGTTCAATTCCCGATGGAGTCATCGCTTAATTTGTATCCCATTTTACTATCCGGGGGCGTTGCCAATTACTCGCCGATGCTCGATGTTTTCGCCGGGAACAATAGGTCAGAGATTTACCTTAGTTCACGGACTACCCCCATATCAATAAAACTGACAACGTCGTGATATAGCCCTGGCTGCTGAAAATGACGTTAACCTCTTCGCTGCTATGACGTCCGTATCTATTACGGACGTAAAAGTTCACGCCGTGTGCTATATGGTCCGTAAGTTGGCCATTATACATAACTGGAACTCAGAGATTAGTGCATCGGAATAACTGTATCTCGACGTTTCAAACAGTGTATGATGTTCCACGATTGTGAACAATAATAGCCTTTCAGCTGAGTCACTTTTATGGTTCTTTTGACATTCCCGCTATATTTTCCCATTGGAAAATGCCAATAACGTCAACAGCCCAGCACACGACGTCATAACGTCATTTAGCAGCGAAGAGGTTAAACTCCAATAACTAAATAAATAGATATTCATTTGGAGGGGGTGTTCAGGTAACAAAAGCAGACGACAGACAGAAAAGAGATAATACAAGAGCAGAATGATTCATATTCATTGGTGTGATATGTTCATATAATAAGTTCAACACACGGCCTATGTTTAACTTGCTACGTGCATATTTCCAAATGAAACTACTCATGAGTATTTAGCATATAAAGGGTTGATGACTCAGGACGATTTCGAACCTCAAAGTATAACTGTCGTGGTTACTTTGTCAAATTACTGCACGGTTAATGTTAACAACATAATTATAGGTACATGTACGTAAACATATATGAAATATGTTAATCCGGACTTTATACAACACGTTTTTCAGTTGTATATGTCGGAAATATTCCACGCATTTTAGTATACATTATGACCTTGCAGGTCGCTTTAAATATCACCATGATTATTAGCACTCCACAAAGAATGTTTACTATGTCTGATATAAAGAAATCCTCGATTGAAGAGCGAACGGCATGGGTTCATAAAAACGAACGTATGTTTGAGGATAATCCAATTTCATTGTTCAAATAAAGACAACCAATTATCACACGATGGACGAAGATTCTGGGGGATTATCTCATTGAGTGCACCGAGGTAGTAATACTCCAAACACACATCACCACAGTCCCACAGAGATGATTAGCAATTGAATGCTGTGAACTGATCGGTATGGTGTTTGCATTACAAGCCGGATAAACGCTCAGCATGTCAATTTTCGCCATATCGCTGTTAAAATGTTTTCAACAGTTGTTTGAAATTAGACGTGGAATGTTCCTAGCAATTTGTTGTTTCAAAAATGTTTATCGATTTTCAAGAATTTCACAACAATGTTGCGGGTCAATAAAATACTCTTGCCAACCTGTCCGCGAAATACATAGGTTGAATATGTTCGATAGGCGCTATTATGTATCTCGAATCTTCGGATAGGCCCATCCTTTTTCGCTTGGTATATAACTTCGATAAGAATGGTGGAGTAGACTACCAAAATACTCGTATTCTTTCGATACAGATGGAGTGTCGGTATACTCGGAATGCAATTTGCCCAATGATCGTCACATGCATGACGTGACATGTATAATTTTCAAAATCCACTCGACTTGAGATCACGTGACTCCTTATCGTTAACTTTAGTGTGTCAGCCAGGTGGGCGGAATCTTCAAGTGGTGGCAACACACCTTGGTTTGAGCTCCAAAATACACCAAATAATATTCGCTTTTCCTGGTATCGAAGTAGGTCGATAAATTTTTGAACTTCGTTTCTATTAGCATTTTATGTCACAGAAAACGCATTGAAGTCATTCAAAATACAACGTTGAACACGATGTTTGGGTCCAAAACAAAAACAGCCATTTTAATGAGATGGAACAGAAAAGTGAGTTCCGAACAATTGAAAACAGTTGGAAAATGGCTGTGACCAGGTATATCAATATGTCGTGTATTTGTCAACCTGTCTTATACCTCCAAATTAAACAAAAATTAAAATTACGTAGACAGAATTTGGAAGCTCCAATGAACCATGTCCGTATTGAACATTGTCTGACGAGATTGCAGAACAGCTGATCCCACTGTAAACATGTGCTTGATTCAACTTCCAAAGTTGGTTAGTATGTTGTTTATCAGCTGGATGTTGATCCCATACCTAGTCGATATAAGATTAAATATTTTGTTTCCTAACCATGCTTTTAAAACCACCAACACTGAATTGTGTTATATTACTCTGATATATGCTTACACCGACATTGTTTACATCTGAGTCGAATGTATCCTGAAGCTTCCTACTTGGAAAACAACTATTTTTCATCAAACTTGGACATATGTGTTGTCCGACAAAGCAATATCAATGCAGCAGGCAGAAGTTTGGTACTCCAGCTTTGCAAGGTGCATGCAGTTTGAATTCGAAACTATACGTTCTTGTCTGGGTGTCGCCCACCCCCCCCCCCCGCCGAATCATGAGCAACATATAACAGTTAGTGGTGAATCATAAATGCCAGGTAAGAAACTATGGAATGCAGGACATTATTTTCACAACAATGTAATAGCTCTCACACATAATTATTCTGAAAATGCACATAATGTCAACCTATCCTGTACGTGCATCAGGAGTTAGGAGTTATATATAGAGAATGATTCACAAAATTATTTATCATTTTGAAGCATAATCAAAATTTGAACAATTTCGTTCTGTAAAAGCTGCGTATTATTATATATATTCTCATGTTGAATCATGAATTACAGTTCAATTGGACATATATATATAGGAATCCCGAGTGCCAGTTACATGTACATAGTAACAGGGGAAATGGATCCCGCATACATCGAAAACATCACCGACCCCGCGTACCAGAACAGTCGGGTGACACCATCCAGTTTCTGTCGACGAACTTATGTTTTAAAGAAATCGAATTCCACATATTGTATTTCATTCAACTATAATATCCCATTATTCATTCGGCCGTGGCAGACCATATTTCATCGCGTCAAGTTTACGAACGCGCCGCAGTGGTCAGCCGGTTGTTAATAAATAATGCGATACGTATGTCCGTTTCTCTGCCAGAAAATGGAGATAAATCTTCGCGTTTGACAGGTAATCTGTAAAATACATGTTAGTAATGGTTATGCTATCGAATGATTTATGGCTAGAACAGTTGATCATTGATACTTAGCAAAGAACGTGGACAGCAATCTGGGAACTCCGCACTTTTAGTTTTATTGAACCGAATCTTCTGTGGTAAGATATAGAGGTCCTAGGTGCTGGGAACACCAAGAAACGAAGGGGTAATCCAATCTCCGGTAACACGTGTTGTAAGATATAGATATCCTATAGGGGTTGGTTGGTAACACCACGGAATAGGGGTAAACCTGTCTCCGGTAACACGTGTGGTAAAACATAGAGATCCTATATAGGGGGCTGGTAACACCACGAAATACAGGGTAAACACGTGTGGTAATATATAGAGAGTATTGGGACTACAATGAGATACAAAGGCAAGAATGTCTCCGGTAACATGGAGAAAGATGGGAAATATACCATGCCATGTACACAATCCGATGCACACATGAACCATTTGGAAGTCAACTGAATGGAATAGAATGAATCACAATTCCCTGACACTGATTTGTCATAAAACTAAATGTACCTATATATAAGAATTATACAGCAGGTACTTTTATGTATTTAGCGTTAAGGCCAATTTTCTGCCAGGGACCGTGGAAAGAAGCTGAAGCGTAGCATGTCTGGTATTTCTGAAGTTTGAAATATAAAAACAAGGGGTAATGAGCCATGTACAATAGAACAATGACTGCCCAAAAAAAGATTTAAAAAAAAGGGTTTTAATAATTTTGAAATTTTGTTTCGAAAGGGGTTAATTTTGATATATGTTTACGAGTGTTGCAGATGTAATGTATGTAAGTATAATGTGTGTATATCTGAGAAAATAATAAGGCACAAAAATAAATTACACCGGCATCATTTCCGATACTCTATATGACGGAGCACTTATCCATTTCATTGAGTGCATTACGGGAGCTGCGCTGGTGCATCATTAATGACCATGTGCCTGTGCATTCTCTTATATATGCGAGTCTCCAATCTATATAGCGACGTCAACTTTAACAGAAAATTTCTTGACTAAAATATGAGGCATAGTCTAGATAAAGCACACGTTTGTTAAATTATATTAAACAATATATAGACCTGAATTTCAGTATATTACACATGTGCAAAGAATTGAAATCAGCTGGAAATGTGAATTTTGCATCGTACAGGAGTTAGAGAAGGGCAAGGGGTGGAACTTGGCATGCCTCCTCCTCCTACTCCACCGACCCGTCGACCAAAACAGTTAGATGACGTATACATAACCTCTACTTACACGATGTAGCTCCGAAAAAACATGCACGTATATTGAAGTGACAGAAATTGTCTCAAAGTAAGAGGTATAATATTAAAGAGCGTCTTAGAACATTGGTTTCATCCAAGATTTATTATAAGTATATATGATGTATATATATTACACACACTATATATACATATATATATATATAGTGTATCCAGGGACATGCCTAGGTGGTCCCCATTGAAATTTATAACTACCCCCGCCTTGAACCAAACCAAGCTCACAGATTTTAAGAATTCCATTTGCACCACCCCTGCCCCCGTTGGGTTGGAAATTCCCAACTAATACCTCCAGATCTCTTATATTTTGACCGAAAGTAGACACATATACCTGTATGATACTGTTGGTCTAAAACAACAACGTGCCCGCTATAACTACTGGTTGGAAAATCAAACAATGAAACAATTTACACCTAAAATTTACCTAATGTTGAAATTTCCAACCAATTTTGTGCAAAGTTGGAGCGAGCGGTTGGATATACACGCCACAAACACCCCATCTCGCCAAGTCCCTGACTGTATAACATACCTCTGCATTTTAACGGGATGATCAAATTGTGGCTAATTGTCCCATAGATGCGCTACGCTTACTTAATGATCAGATGGCATGGAAACAAAGGGATGTTAATCCAGAGAAAAATCTTATACTGTTGTTTTGTTTCTGAAAGTTTGGCACCTAACGCCATCATGTCCGTAAAGCAGTATGATGCATTAAAGGATGTTTGGGGATATCAATAAAGTGTTAATGATTCTGTGCCACAAAATACTGAAGTCTGCATGGCTGCCAGTATGATTTATCCGAAAACACACTCGTTTAGTGTATATCTACTCTCTCGCAAGCGTGGACGGTATGTGTTGAAGGCATTTTGTCAAATCATGTGTGCCATATAATATGAACGGAACCATGCATCTGTACCAAAACTTATGTCGTGATACAACTGTAGTGACGCATCCGAAATGTGCATGTAAAAAATTAAAATGTCATCAGCACCGTTACATGTGAAACATTTGAGACATTTTACACCTCATGTCGTTAGCTTTGGTAAAGTTGCATGTTATGTGCATGCTCCTTCACATAGTTTTCTACGACGAAATGCTTGCAAAAAATACCATGAAAACTTCTGAGTGTCTGACCGCACCCTTAGGTTATATTATATACATTGTATATTATATTATTATTCCACACCCATTGACGAGAGGTACATGTATTCAACGGAATCCCAGTCATTGAATACATAGTAGTGTATACCTCTAGTGGAATACAAGCCGGAACTATTCTTGTTGACGTTGTCGCCAAGAAAGATGACGTACATTACGTCGATCATCCGCTTCCGGTGATCCCCCCATAATTACTGGCTATTTGTCAAACTTAAATCACAATAAAGGTGGCTATAGTAACAATGGATATGATATTCATGGATTGAACTTATCTGACCGAACGGTGTAGAATAAATACAGAACGCAACTTGCATCATAATCTCGAATCTTTTATCGAACTCGTTGCGGACGGCGCAAAGTTATATTTCGCTCGAGCTACGCTCACGCGAAATATATCCTTGCGCCATCCGCAACTCATTCGATAAAAGATTCTCGATTAAGATGCGCGTTGTGTTCTGTCTATTTATTTTCCGGTAGCCAAAATATACCTTTTTCCAATGACCCCGGAAATTTTTGTCTCAAAACAGGTTTTTGCAGAAATGAAATATGAGATATCACACCAACCAAATCTGCATGGGGTGCCAAACCCGATATGTTGAGCATATTTTAACTATGTTTTTACACAAGAAGCAAAAAGTGACAGATTATTGAAGCATGGCATTCGTGCATTCCACACTCATGTGTTGGTAATCATTAACCATTGATCCTCAGTGCCTTTCACAAATATGCTATCCGTAATTGAATGCCAAGTGTTTGAATTGAATCTAAATAATATGCAATAGTCATCATTGTGGTAATTATTGCTTGTTTAATACTGTCCGATAAGCAGGTATATTGCAGCTATTGCCCACATGCTATAGATGGAAGCAATTAAAAAGCATCAGCAGAAACCAAATTCATCATATATCACAGCCGATGCAATTGTGCTAATTTTTAAGTTTAAAAAGAATATGTGACAATTCTTCGAAATGCTGGTTCTCAAACCAATTCAAATCGCACCATATTCCTTGACATGAGACACATATGTAACCCGCCATATCAAATCCAGTCGGAAGTCGGGACTTTTTTTTAACCCTGTGCCAATGCATTCTCTTATATATGCGAGTCGAACATAGGTCGCCTCGCATATATAAGATAATGCATTGGCACAGGGTTAAAAAAAAGTCCCGTCTTCCGACTGGATTTGATATGATAAACAATTTTTTACAATTTTAATAATTTGTTCTTGTATTCTTTAACAATTTTATAATTTCACCCACACAGAGCCCCAGACAAACATGAGCAGACGACACTCTTCTAGGTGCTTCTATATATGTGTGGGGCTCCCTGCAGGGTAATGGATGTTTTTTTTATTTTATGTCCTAAAAATTGTAAGAAACATTTATTTAAAAAACATGATAAAAAATTGTTAGGCCAATGCATTCTCTTATATATGCGAGGCGACCTATGGTCGACTCGCATATATAAATGACCAATGGTAATATAAATCTACTCTCAGGAGAATATGAGATGTTATATTCATTTACTTAATCTGGGCATTATTGAAAGATCCAGGTGTGACAATATTTCAATGCCAGCGCCATCATATTTCCTCATCTGAAGTCCGCCTGAGGGACATTTACACATGTTTGTAGCCCAGACATGAATATAACTTATGAAATCACGTTCAACTGAATCATTGATAGGTTATGACGTGATTGGGGTGGTGGGGGGACTTGGGGGGGGGGGGTGCTTAATTGGTGTATATCCCCAACTTTGGTCAAAATGTTCAACAGTTACAAATTTCTTATCTTACAATAGATTGGTTTGAAATTTAACACCAACAATATGTTGAAATTTTTCTCTTAATTTGATTTGACAACAATTTAATAGTGGGGATTTTGTCGTTTTTAGACTAACATTTGCATACTTTCCTACACTTTAAACATGTATTCAACCATATTTGACATATACAAATGCACACCTCTTCTTTAGAGTTGATCCAAAACTCATGATGGGTGGACTTGAAGTAGGGAGCAGGTGTGATCTAGTTTTCTATATCACATTTACCCCCCCCCCCCCCCCCCAATTGGCAAGAAACTGGTTTAATGGCCAAATAATCTAATTCCATTTAATTAATATGCTTTGTATTAAATAATCTATGCTCTCTCTCTCTCTCCATCTGTTCGGAACATTTCCAATATTGTGGGGGTGGGGGTGGGAGCGCCAGGTTGGAAACTTCCAACACTTGGGAATCTTGAAGCCAGTCTATATGTTTTTTGCAATTTTCAGGTTCAGATATTCAAATTTTCTCACTGGGCCCATGTATCCTGAGTTTCTCCCCCGGTTTGCATGGTGGCCAATCAAAGGCTACTGATCAATTCACTTCAGAATGGTATACAATCTAGAGCCATAATGTGTCATGCAGTTGGGGAAAACCAAAGCCCAGGCCTTGTGCATGAGTTTGGTCTGTTTCAAGGGGGTGGTGTGGTTGGAAATTCCAAGGTGGACGCACCAACATTGGATACCCTCCAGCCCACGTCCCTGCTCACTTGACACGTCGGTAGCGAGGAATAATAATGTGCCTTATAATAGCCAGGTTCAGACACCCATAACACTAATATTAATGATTCATTTGTATGAATGTTTAGCTAATAATTTAAACAATCTGTTACTACATGTTGAATTTAATAGCTGAGCATTCCTACAAATGAATCAATAGGATTCAAGTCGCTGATCTTTATAACACATTTAGTCACCAAAGGATTAACATCCATATAATAATATTTGTAACTGCATGATTCTTTTCTCTTTTTTTTATATGTTACTGCCTGTTGAACTTATAAAAGCTAAGCATTCCTACAAATTAATCAATAGGATTCAAGTCAATTCTCATTACAGCGCATTTGGTTTAACATCCATATAATAATATTCGTAACTGTAGGATTCTTTGCTTTTTTATATCTTCTATTAAAAAATCAGAGATCCCTAGTCAATCTAAAATATGATTGAATGGAAGATTATCGTGCGTGTATATGCTTTAATTGCTGCATATTCTAGAATTCTAGAATTTAACCTAGATAAGCAGCATCCAGCAAGCGGATGCCCGACATAAACTTCATAAACTGCGCAATCAGAACATTGTATGGGTGTCAACGAACTTTTAACGTCTTATTTTTGGATTTTTTTGGAGTAAAATACGTCTACGAAAATAGACAACACACTAACCGATGTGCCCCCTCTTCATCCGGACTATTTAGGGAATTTTTTGTGATCGTCTCCGCCTGGGCAAACTATTGTTCGATCGGCCCGGAAACATGCCTATATGAGCGAATATGGTCAAGGTTAAGGACATGGTCGCACGTGAAATTGGACCCACCCATATTGTTCCCGGGATCAAAGTAGGCCTACATTATACCAAATTTGAGTCGGATCGGTCGAGGTCCAGAAACATGCCTATATGAGCGTATATGATCGAGGTCAAGGTCAAGGACACGGTCGCAAGTGAAATTGGACCCGCCCATATTGTTCCCGTGATCAAAGTAGAACCAGCTACCAAATTTGAGTGCGATCGGTCGAGGTCAAGAAACATGCCTATATGAGCGTATTTGAGCGAGGTCAAGGACACGGACGCACGTGAAATTGGACCCGCCCATATTGTTCCCCTGATCAAAGCAGGCCTACACACCAAATTTGAGTCGGATCGGTCGAGCAGTTTTTCGAGTCTATAACACAAATACATAAATACAGACAGAAGTTCCAAAATATATAATAGACTAGCCGATGAGCCCGACGTTGTCCGGGCTATTAAAAAACAAAATTTCGATAACTCCACCCGTTTCCGAGATCTGGTCTGCGCATGCGCGAAGATGGCGTCGCACGGGCTCGGCGACCCGATAAAATTCGTATCCGGGGCAAGATACATTCACATAGCAAATTTCAAGTCGATAGCTCCACCCGTTTCCGAGATCTCGTCTGCGCATGCGCGAAGCTGGCGTCGCACGGGCTCGGCGACCCGATAAAATTCGTATCCGGGGTAAGATACATTCACATACCAAATTTCAAGTCGATAGCTCGACCCATTTCCGAGATCTGGTCTGCGCATGCGCGAAGACTGCGTCGCACGGGCTCGCCAATACGACAACGTCGACCGCCTGGTCAAACTACACACACGTACCAAGTTTCGTCCCGATCGGTCGAGAATCGTAGATTTGTATAAATGACAGACATACAGACAGACAGACAGACATACAAACAGAGGTCTTCAAAATATATATGAGACTAGCCGATGAGCCCGTCGTTGTCCGGGCTATTCAAAAACCAAATTTCAAGTCGATAGCTCCACCCGTTTCCGAGATCTCGTCTGCGCATGCGCGAAGCTGGCGTCGCACGGGCTCGGCGACCCGATAAAATTCGTATCCGGGGCAAGATACATACACATAGCAAATTTTAAGTCGATAGCTCTACCCATTTCCGAAATCTCGTCTGCGCATGCGCGAAGCTGGCGTCGCACGGGCTCGGCGACCCGATAAAATTCGTATCCGGGCTATTCAAAAACCAAATTTCAAGTCGATAGCTCCACCCGTTTCCGAGATCTCGTCTGCGCATGTGCAAAGCTGTCGTCGCACGGGCTCGGCGACCCGATAAAATTCGTATCCGGGGCAAGATACATTCACATAGCAAATTTCAAGTCGATAGCTCCACCCGTTTCCGAGATCTCGTCTGCGCATGCGCGAAGCTGGCGTCGCACGGGCTCGGCGACCCGATAAAATTCGTATCCGGGGCAAGATACATTCACATAGCAAATTTCAAGTCGATAGCTCCTCCCGTTTCCGAGATCTCGTCTGCGCATGCGCTGCACGGGCGTCGCACGGGCTCGCCAATACGACAGCGACCACCGCCTGGTCAAACTACACACACGTACCAAGTTTTGTCCCGATCGGTCGAGAATCGTAGATTTGTATAAATGACAGACAAACAGACAGACAAACAGACAGACAGACTGACAGAGGTCTTCAAAATATATATGAGATAAAATACAAGACAGATAACTATATATATCCCGTCTACGCTCACGCTTTACGAAGTCCAGCGCAATGAAATTTCGCTATTGTTAACCGGCTGTTGACTCATGGAAATGTCGGGCCTGCAAAATGCGTTATTTTTCAAACTAGCTAGCGACTTTGTGAATTTGATAGGCGTAACACAGCTTATTGGATAAGCATAGAAAGGCAGTGTAATTCATCGAAATTAACGACAAGTGGTGCAAATTTCAACTTAATGCATAGTTTGTTGTGTTTACCTTTGTATACTTTCACAAAATTAGCAGTTTGAACCATGTACCATGGCAAAATATTGGCCATAGTTTTACCCGTATAGAACGATTAAATGGGGGGAGAACCGACTCGATCAGGAGAGAACCCAAACAATTATCAAAATTGGCGGTTTTTGTCGTTGTTATGACCCGCACAATGAAAGTTTCGTTATTAACACGCTCATTGGTGCCACAGATTGTGATGGGATCGATAATAACTAATCGAATTATCACATAGATGCCTCAAAATTGCGTTTTAACTGTCAAAAAGTCGTGAAAATCAGCAAGAACCGTCACAAATCAGTCAAGAACCATCACAAACCGGCGATAGAACGACACTGGTTCCTACACAGTGTTGTTCAGCATCATTCCAAGAATCACAGTTCCGCCCACACGACCTTGACGTCGAACGCCGTAAATCACGTCGCGGTCCATTACGCGACGGGAAATTATTTCGAAATCGGAACAAGTAGCAGAACCTCGTTAGTTTTGTGTGGTTCTCGCGAGAATTGAGATGTTTTCCACGTTGTTTTATGGCAGGCTGACATTGAATTGAACGAACAGCTGTCGCGCGCGATTATTAAAAGGGAATCGGTCTACAACACGAATAGAATTATTCCCCTCGTATTTATCACACATTCCGACGCCATTAATATTATAGTTAGAGACCGAGTTGTATACGTGTATATGTAACGTTTTAATATATATGTCTCTCATGAAAAAACAATTCCAATGTCCTGGGTGTGTTTAACATCGTTACATCCATTACAGCATGACATGTCACGACGTAACACTGCTGCCAATTGTCCCTCAACTCAGATCAAGCTTGAAAAAACATTATATATCGGCATATATATGCATGTTTAAAGCACGGCCAGGTGTATACAGGTGTGGCACAACAGAGTACAGACACGAGAGAACACATTTTATGTGCAATCAGATATATAAAATATATGGGCGTTCCAACAGACCCGGTAGATTTCACTGGCTGTTACCTAATTAAAACTATACTATATAATAATGACAGTTTATGTAAAATTATCTGCGCGTCGTTTGAATTAAACATGTTCTTCAAAGTGGTATTATAATCGCTATTACATATAGCATGACCGTTACTCTGAATATAGTCGGGAATATATATGTCACAATTCTAGCTTCACACAATTAATTGAGGATACTTCCACGATGGGAATCGTCTCGGGGAAATTGCCCAGTTCGTCAAGCGACATCATCTTCACATAATTTAAATCGAAATAACCCATGCCGATGAATGGTGACCGAAAACTTAAAACCACTTTGCGGTTTGCACTCCAAAATACAATAATCATATTCGCTTTTGAATTTTTCCCTGTATCGAAATATGACTCATAAATACTTGAACTACATTTATTTTTACGATCATTATATCATATAAGTACCACAAAAACGCATTGAAGTAATAAGAAATACAACCTTTAACACGGCTTGGGGCCCAAAAAAAAAAAAAAAATTATACAATAACAGAACTCTGGACATTATTATCAACATAAGTTAAACACAACAGAAGAATAGATGCCTCGTTCGCTTCACATCTAAAAATAGAATCTTTGGGGTCTAAAATTGGTTGTACTAAAATATTCCCAAAACTTCCAAAATATCAAAACCCAAAAAAAATTTCAAAACTTCCAAAATTTATTATTTCCAAAAAATTTCAAAATCCCAAAACTTCCAAAAAATTTCAAAATCCCCAAAATTTCAAAAGAAAAAATTTCAAAACCCTCAAAATTATTTCTCTAAAAAAAAAGTTTAAATAAAAAATTTATAACGAGTTTTCGGTTTCTGATAATCTCGATATTAAAAAATGTCGAATGTTAAATTATTTGCGTGTAATATCTTTCGTTATTTTTTTGTTCAAATATTTTTCATGAAATTATTAATCGATGTTTAGAAATAGCTTTATTGGACATTGTGACCATCGGTATGAATGCATACATTCCAGTGTTTATCGGACGCAGTTCATATAATTGTCATACCTGAAAATAGACACCATTACTCTTACATAAATAATAAAGAGCGTTTATTCTCAACTTCTCTATCCCAGATGAAGTTATTGAGTATATGACAGGTGTGTATTATCGTTAATTATTGGAAGTATTGAGATGTACTATGTTGAATCACGAGTGGACGAAAAGGGTAATGTGAAATTACAACCCTCCAGAATGAATTGTCATATTCGATGGAACATATTATGTACACGTGATCACTCACGACATTGTGGGTAACAATGTGTCTTTCACACCTTGCTTTACCAAATGAAATCTATTATATTCCCGTTCACAATTATATGCCATTCAGAAAACATATCGATTTAATGTCTGAACAAACGGGTTAGTATCAATTAAGGTTGATAAACTGTGTCATTCACACGATAATTAGTTATCCAAAACATGCATACATATTACGTCAGGTCGTGAGACACTCAATTATAGAAATTGCTTCGGTGTCATTGTTATAACAACATTACGTAATAACCACTTATCACTCCATTCACACTTACGCTTTGGACATTTTATCAGTTTATCACGTGATCACTAAATGTGGCAATCGGGTATCCACCGATGCCTGCAATATATTATTTATAATAATTGGACTCATTGATCTCACGTGAATAATACTCTTAGTTGTTCCAATAAAATAGTTATCAAATTCGATCACCAATAGATTTGACTGTGGAATGTAATCACCTTTAACTTATTTATCGATCTAAAGGGACACTCATTATGAATGAATGTTAACAATACAAGCGCACGAATGAAGAGCGTTGAACATATACGAAATTACTACACGAATGAATTGAACCTTGAAATTTATATTTCACATCTTACCAACAACAGCTACAGACATAATCATAGTATTATACTGTCTTGCATGTACACACGCTATGACATCATTAAAGGCGGACAATCCACTCACGGTGTGACAACAGATACGGACATAGGCATAGTGTTATACAGTCTTCTATGTACCCACGCTATGACACCATTAACGTACATTGGATGTTAGGTCTATGACTCTTGAGTATGCACCAATCAATGAGCAAATGAGCAAAAAAATGAGCAAATGAGCAAAAAAATGAGCAAATGAGCAAGAAAATGAGTAAATGAGCAAGAAAATGAGCAAATGAGCAAGAAAATGAGCAAATGAGCAATAAAAATGAGCAAATGAGCAAAAAAATGAGCAAATGAGCAAGAAAATGAGCAAATGAGCAAGAAAATGAGCAAATGAGCAATAAAAATGAGCAAATGAGCAAGAAAATGAGCAAAAAAATGAACAAATGAGCAAAAAAATGAGCAAATGAGCAAAAAAATGTAATTCTGCTGTGGTTAAGCAGTCCATTATTTAGGGCATACCTGTATGTAGGCCTATCAGTGGATGAATAGTCTGCCGGAGAAGTACTGTGTAGACAGGTCTTGCCGGTAAGAGAGTCAGACGAGAAGTGAAGGCTCGGCTATTAAAACATAGTAATGCGATAGCGAACATCAAACGAGTCTGCGCACGCATATCTGTCAAAAGGATACAATAGCAGTCATTGGTCAATTTATCCCCGGTGTCAGCTCAGTACCCAATCGGGACGAAGCCGAAGGTCAACTCATTTTTTTTTGCTCATTATAGTACGTCACTTGGACATTTTATCAGTTTATCACGTGATCACTAAATGTGGCAATCGGGTATCCACCGATGCCTGCAATTTATTATTTATAATAATTGGACTCATTGATCTCACGTAAATAATACTCTTAGTTGTTCCAATAAAATAGTTATCAAATTCGATCACCAATAGATTTGACTGTGGAATATAATGACCTTTAACTTATTTATCGATCTATGTTAGAACATGGTCTTAACAAAAAACTTGACCATAACAAAAATTACCTTACATTTATGCATGAATCTAATTAGACCATACGTAAATATTGTCAGCTTATCGTCTGATGAGCAAATCCGATGTTTATCAAAAATAGTACAACTTCCAGTTGGTAATTACTCTTACGAATGAAGAGCGTTGAACATATACGAAATTACTACACGAATGAACTGAAATTTATATTTTCACATCTTACCAACAACAGATACAGACATAGTCATAGTGTTATACTATCTTACATGTACCCATGCTATGACATCATTCGAAGGGGCAATACACTCAAGGAGTTAAAGTGACACGAAACAAGGGACGTGATGTAATATTGGTGTTTGAATCTTAAAGGAACACAAGACACTCTAAAGGGACACTCATTATGAATGAATGTTAACAATACAAGCGCACGAATGAAGAGCGTTGAACATATACAAAATTACTACACGAATGAATTGAACCTTGAAATTTATATTTCACATCTTACCAACAACAGCTACAGGCATTATCATAGGGTTATACTGTCTTGCATATACACACGCTATGACATCATTAAAGGCGGACAATCCACTCACGGTGTGACAACAGATACAGACATAGGCATAGTGTTATACAGTCTTCTATGTACCAATGCTATGACATAATTAAAGGGGGATAATACACGCACGGTGTGGAATGTTAAAGTGACACGTGGTAAGGGACGTGATGTAATATTGGTGAAACCCCCTCCCCACTTATAGATATATAACGAAGACGAGAATAACATGTTGATGAAGTTTATTGAAATTTAATCATTGTCTGAATCTTCGACCGTTAGATTTACTTCTAAGAGTTTCTTGAATTTTCTCATCGCTTCATCTGCAGCCCATTCATTATTATATCCGTGTTTGGTCAGTTTGACCATTTTCTTCATGATCATGGTATGTATGCGTGATGTTTTCAATCGATACTGGTATTCTATTAATCGTCTATAACTTTTGAGAAACAGAGCAAACTCTGTGTCGATGGTATCCTCTTTTCCCGACATGCTCTCATCTCCCGAAATGCTCTCTTCTTCTTTCACATCATTGGTGACGCGTTTCATCATACTTTTGAATGTGTCCATCTCGTTGACACATCGCGCAGCTTTCTTAAGACCGAATACCGTTCTACTACCGACGACATTACCATCTTCTGAATCTGATAGCGTTCCCCGTTCATCTTCATCTGAATCTAGAACCGCTTCGTCAGATTCATCGGTATCTTCTCCGAAGAGAGTTGGTTTTGTCTCGGACATAACTCCGTGTTTAATCTGTTTATGTCTTTGTAGATTGTAGTTCGTCGATAAAATAATGCCACATAAATCACACCCGTGCATTATCGCGAATTATTGGAAGAACCATCACTCTTATAAGTAGCGATAAAAAGAGAGAATAAGGTGTGGTATACAACCGTCGCGCTAAGAGTACGTTCGTCCCGGGGCTAGGGTATAGATATTTGACCGCCGGTGATTCAATTAATGCCAATTTATCAGTATGGTACTCTATGTATTCATTCATGATTTGGCTAATCGTATGACACTGGTCTTTTCATTTTCTTCTTATTATTAGACAAACCTCCAACAGACACTCTCTTGCTGGTTTGTTTGGACGCTTTACGTGTGTTTGTCAACTTATTTGCTGCAACTTCAGCCTTAGCCATTTCAATCGCTTGAGCGATGGGTGTCACCACGTTAATATGTGGTTTTAGAACGTCTTCTTCACTATCACTATTTTTAGTTCTGTCAATAAAGTATCGACCCTGATTATCTGGTATTAACTTCCCATCAACCATATCTCTGAAATGTTTTCTCCACATTTCAAGATCTGCTGGAATATACGGGATCGACATGTTTCTTCAAAATGTACAAGTCACTCTTTTTTCTGCATTTTATTTTAGAAAGTTTATCGCCTCTTATAAAAATCGATTATTGGCCATGAATGCCAAATGCACCATGATAGTTATCGATGTCAATAATGCGTTTCGTTGAGATCTTGATTGAGTATGCACCAATCAATTAACAATGACACAGAATATCACACAAAGTATATTCAAGAGGGTGAGAAAAATGAGCAGATGAGCAAATAAATGAGCAAATAAATGAGCAAATGAGCAAAAAAATGAGCAAATGAGCAAAAAAATGAGCAAATGAGCAAATAAATGAGCAAGCAGGATGTTATGTCGCTTGGTGGCTGTTGTTGTTGTTGTTGTTGTTGTAGCGGAGGTAGCATCACCAAATTACCCTCGGGGGGGACCCCATTCTGCCATCTAAAAATAGAATCTTTGGGTCTAAAATTGGTTGTACTAAAATATTCCCAAAAACCCAAAACTTCAAAAATTTCAAAAACTTCAAAAATTTCAAAAACTTCAAAAATTTCAAAAATTTCAAAAACTTCAAAAATTTCAAAAAAATTCAAAAATTTCAAAAACTTCAAAAATAAGACCCCTGCGGCGGTGGTGCCACCGCCGGGGTCCGCCGCCGGCGGACCCCGCAGTAAAATACCGCAATGCCGCCGCCGCCGCCGCCGCCGCCGCCGCCGCCGCCGCCGCCGCCGCCGCCGCCGCCGCCGTCTTATTTTTGAAGTTTTTGAAATTTTTGAAATTTTTTGAAATTTTTGAAGTTTTTGAAATTTTTGAAATTTTTGAAGTTTTTGAAATTTTTTGAAAATTTTGAAGTTTTTTGAAATTTTTGAAGTTTTGGGTTTTTGGGAATATTTTAGTACAACCAATTTTAGACCCAAAGATTCTATTTTTAGATGTGAAGCGAACGAGGCATCTATTCTTCTGTTGTGTTTAACTTATGTTGATAATAATGTCCAGAGTTCTGTTATTGTATAATTTTTTATTTTTTTTTGGGCCCCAAGCCGTGTTAAAAGTTGTATTTCTTATTACTTCAATGAGGTCCCCCCGAGGGTAATTTGGTGATGCTACCTCCGCTACAACAACAACAACAACAACAGCCACCAAGCGACATAACATCCTGCTTGCTCATTTATTTGCTCATTTGCTCATTTTTTTGCTCATTTGCTCATTTTTTTGCTCATTTATTTGCTCATTTGCTCATTTATTTGCTCATTTGCTCATTTTTCTCACCCTCTTGAATATACTTTGTGTGATATTCTGTGTCATTGTTAATTGATTGGTGCATACTCAATCAAGATCTCAACGAAACGCATTATTGACATCGATAACTATCATGGTGCATTTGGCATTCATGGCCAATAATCGATTTTTATAAGAGGCGATAAACTTTCTAAAATAAAATGCAGAAAAAAGAGTGACTTGTACATTTTGAAGAAACATGTCGATCCCGTATATTCCAGCAGATCTTGAAATGTGGAGAAAACATTTCAGAGATATGGTTGATGGGAAGTTAATACCAGATAATCATGGTCGATACTTTATTGACAGAACTAAAAATAGTGATAGTGAAGAAGACGTTCTAAAACCACATATTAACGTGGTGACACCCATCGCTCAAGCGATTGAAATGGCTAAGGCTGAAGTTGCAGCAAATAAGTTGACAAACACACGTAAAGCGTCCAAACAAACCAGCAAGAGAGTGTCTGTTGGAGGTTTGTCTAATAATAAGAAGAAAATGAAAAGACCAGTGTCATACGATTAGCCAAATCATGAATGAATACATAGAGTACCATACTGATAAATTGGCATTAATTGAATCACCGGCGGTCAAATATCTATACCCTAGCCCCGGGACGAACGTACTCTTAGCGCGACGGTTGTATACCACACCTTATTCTCTCTTTTTATCGCTACTTATAAGAGTGATGGTTCTTCCAATAATTCGCGATAATGCACGGGTGTGATTTATGTGGCATTATTTTATCGACGAACTACAATCTACAAAGACATAAACAGATTAAACACGGAGTTATGTCCGAGACAAAACCAACTCTCTTCGGAGAAGATATAGATGAATCTGACGAAGCGGTTCTAGATTCAGATGAAGATGAACGGGGAACGCTATCAGATTCAGAAGATGGTAATGTCGTCGGTAGTAGAACGGTATTCGGTCTTAAGAAAGCTGCGCGATGTGTCAACGAGATGGACACATTCAAAAGTATGATGAAACGCGTCACCAATGATGTGAAAGAAGAGAGCATTTCGGGAGATGAGAGCATGTCGGGAAAAGAGGATACCATCGACACAGAGTTTGCTCTGTTTCTCAAAAGTTATAGACGATTAATAGAATACCAGTATCGATTGAAAACATCACGCATACATACCATGATCATGAAGAAAATGGTCAAACTGACCAAACACGGATATAATAATGAATGGGCTGCAGATGAAGCGATGAGAAAATTCAAGAAACTCTTAGAAGTAAATCTAACGGTCGAAGATTCAGACAATGATTAAATTTCAATAAACTTCATCAACATGTTATTCTCGTCTTCGTTATATATCTATAAGTGGGGAGGGGGTTTCACCAATATTACATCACGTCCCTTACCACGTGTCACTTTAACATTCCACACCGTGCGTGTATTATCCCCCTTTAATTATGTCATAGCATTGGTACATAGAAGACTGTATAACACTATGCCTATGTCTGTATCTGTTGTCACACCGTGAGTGGATTGTCCGCCTTTAATGATGTCATAGCGTGTGTATATGCAAGACAGTATAACCCTATGATAATGCCTGTAGCTGTTGTTGGTAAGATGTGAAATATAAATTTCAAGGTTCAATTCATTCGTGTAGTAATTTTGTATATGTTCAACGCTCTTCATTCGTGCGCTTGTATTGTTAACATTCATTCATAATGAGTGTCCCTTTAGAGTGTCTTGTGTTCCTTTAAGATTCAAACACCAATATTACATCACGTCCCTTGTTTCGTGTCACTTTAACTCCTTGAGTGTATTGCCCCTTCGAATGATGTCATAGCATGGGTACATGTAAGATAGTATAACACTATGACTATGTCTGTATCTGTTGTTGGTAAGATGTGAAAATATAAATTTCAGTTCATTCGTGTAGTAATTTCGTATATGTTCAACGCTCTTCATTCGTAAGAGTAATTACCAACTGGAAGTTGTACTATTTTTGATAAACATCGGATTTGCTCATCAGACGATAAGCTGACAATATTTACGTATGGTCTAATTAGATTCATGCATAAATGTAAGGTAATTTTTGTTATGGTCAAGTTTTTTGTTAAGACCATGTTCTAACATAGATCGATAAATAAGTTAAAGGTCATTATATTCCACAGTCAAATCTATTGGTGATCGAATTTGATAACTATTTTATTGGAACAACTAAGAGTATTATTTACGTGAGATCAATGAGTCCAATTATTATAAATAATAAATTGCAGGCATCGGTGGATACCCGATTGCCACATTTAGTGATCACGTGATAAACTGATAAAATGTCCAAGTGACGTACTATAATGAGCAAAAAAAAATGAGTTGACCTTCGGCTTCGTCCCGATTGGGTACTGAGCTGACACCGGGGATAAATTGACCAATGACTGCTATTGTATCCTTTTGACAGATATGCGTGCGCAGACTCGTTTGATGTTCGCTATCGCATTACTATGTTTTAATAGCCGAGCCTTCACTTCTCGTCTGACTCTCTTACCGGCAAGACCTGTCTACACAGTACTTCTCCGGCAGACTATTCATCCACTGATAGGCCTACATACAGGTATGCCCTAAATAATGGACTGCTTAACCACAGCAGAATTACATTTTTTTGCTCATTTGCTCATTTTTTTGCTCATTTGCTCATTTTTTGGCTCATTTTCTTGCTCATTTGCTCATTTTTATTGCTCATTTGCTCATTTTCTTGCTCATTTGCTCATTTTCTTGCTCATTTGCTCATTTTTTTGCTCATTTGCTCATTTTTATTGCTCATTTGCTCATTTTCTTGCTCATTTGCTCATTTTCTTGCTCATTTACTCATTTTCTTGCTCATTTGCTCATTTTTTTGCTCATTTGCTCATTTTTTTGCTCATTTGCTCATTGATTGGTGCATACTCAAGAGTCATAGACCTAACATCCAATGTACGTTAATGGTGTCATAGCGTGGGTACATAGAAGACTGTATAACACTATGCCTATGTCCGTATCTGTTGTCACACCGTGAGTGGATTGTCCGCCTTTAATGATGTCATAGCGTGTGTACATGCAAGACAGTATAATACTATGATTATGTCTGTAGCTGTTGTTGGTAAGATGTGAAATATAAATTTCAAGGTTCAATTCATTCGTGTAGTAATTTCGTATATGTTCAACGCTCTTCATTCGTGCGCTTGTATTGTTAACATTCATTCATAATGAGTGTCCCTTTAGATCGATAAATAAGTTAAAGGTGATTACATTCCACAGTCAAATCTATTGGTGATCGAATTTGATAACTATTTTATTGGAACAACTAAGAGTATTATTCACGTGAGATCAATGAGTCCAATTATTATAAATAATATATTGCAGGCATCGGTGGATACCCGATTGCCACATTTAGTGATCACGTGATAAACTGATAAAATGTCCAAAGCGTAAGTGTGAATGGAGTGATAAGTGGTTATTACGTAATGTTGTTATAACAATGACACCGAAGCAATTTCTATAATTGAGTGTCTCACGACCTGACGTAATATGTATGCATGTTTTGGATAACTAATTATCGTGTGAATGACACAGTTTATCAACCTTAATTGATACTAACCCGTTTGTTCAGACATTAAATCGATATGTTTTCTGAATGGCATATAATTGTGAACGGGAATATAATAGATTTCATTTGGTAAAGCAAGGTGTGAAAGACACATTGTTACCCACAATGTCGTGTGTGATCACGTGTACATAATATGTTCCATCGAATATGACAATTCATTCTGGAGGGTTGTAATTTCACATTACCCTTTTCGTCCACTCGTGATTCAACATAGTACATCTCAATACTTCTAATAATTCACGATAATACACACCTGTCATATACTCAATAACTTCATCTGGGATAGAGAAGTTGAGAATAAACGCTCTTTATTATTTATGTAAGAGTAATGGTGTCTATTTTCAGGTATGACAATTATATGAACTGCGTCCGATAAACACTGGAATGTATGCATTCATACCGATGGTCACAATGTCCAATAAAGCTATTTCTAAACATCGATTAATAATTTCATGAAAAATATTTGAACAAAAAAATAACGAAAGATATTACACGCAAATAATTTAACATTCGACATTTTTTAATATCGAGATTATCAGAAACCGAAAACTCGTTATAAATTTTTTATTTAAACTTTTTTTTTTAGAGAAATAATTTTGAGGGTTTTGAAATTTTTTCTTTTGAAATTTTGGGGATTTTGAAATTTTTTGGAAGTTTTGGGATTTTGAAATTTTTTGGAAATAATAAATTTTGGAAGTTTTGAAATTTTTTTTGGGTTTTGATATTTTGGAAGTTTTGGGAATATTTTAGTACAACCAATTTTAGACCCCAAAGATTCTATTTTTAGATGTGAAGCGAACGAGGCATCTATTCTTCTCACAACCATTTGCACGGCATGGAAAAGAAAAGAGCGTACCGTGTTAGTCTAGTCCTGATATCAGTTTTCCAGTCTATAACACAGACAGACAGACAGACAGACATACAGACAGAAGTTCCAAAAATATATAATAGACTTCTGTATGTATGTATGTATGTATGTGCGTATGTTTGTATGTATGTATGCATGTGTGTATGTGTTATATACTTGAAACTGCTTAACCGATCCGACTCAAATTTGATATATAGGCATACTTTGATCCCGGGAACAATATGGGCGGGTCCAATTTCAAGTGCAACCTGTCCTTGACTTGACCTCGCTCATATACGCTCATGTAGGCATCTTTCTGGACCAATCGAAGAATAGTTTTTTTCTTTCTCCTAATACTTTTCAACATTGTTCGCTCAGTATTCGAACAGACGGAAGCGATCACAAAAAATCCCTATATAGCCCGGACGAATAACTATTATATATTTTGGAACTTCTGCCTGTCTGCCTGTATGTGTTATAGACTCGTAAACTGCTCGACCGATCCTACTCAAATTTTGTATGTGCGCCTACTTTGATCCGGGCTAAAATATGGGCGGGTCCAATTTCACGTGCGACCTTGACCTTGACCTCGCTCATATACGGTCATATAGGCATGTTTCAGGCCGATCGAACAATAGTTTGTTCAGACGCTGTATATACTGCCCATGCAGACGGATGCGGTCACAAAGAAATCCATAAATAGCCCGGACGAAGTCGGGCGCATCAGCTAGTCTATTATGCGGAGACTCCATAGGATATCAAACCAGAGAAATTATATATTATACTAGCTGATGATGTGCCCAACTTCGTCCGGGCTATTTAGGGATTTCTCCGTCTGGGCAGAATATACAGCGTCTGTACAAACTATTGTTCGATCGGTCCAGAAACATGCCTATATGAGCGTATATGAGCGAGGACAAGGTCAAGGACACGGTCACACATGGAATTGGACCCACCCATATTGTTCCCGGGATCAAAGTAGGCCTACATACCAAATTTGAGTAGCATCGATCGAGGTCCAGAAATATGCTTACAGGAGCGTATATGAGCGAGGTCAAGGTCAAGCAAGTTCACGGTAAAACGTGAAATTGGACCCGCCCATTTTGTTCCCGGGATCAAAGTAGGTATCCATACCAAACTTGAGTAGGATCGCTCGAGGTACAGAAACATGCCTATATGAGCGTATATGAGCGAGGTCAAGGACAAGAACGCGGTTGTGCGTGTAATTGGACCCGACCATATTGTTCCCGGGATACTTACCAAATTTGAATCGGATCGGTCGAGCAGTTTTCGAGTCTATAAAACAAATACACACATACACACATACAGACAGAAGTTCCAAAATATATAATAGATAACGAATCAAACTGGTCAACGAAGACCCTGGCGATGAGGGTTTTATTTGCATTGTGTATTTTTTATCGGAAAAGACGTTGGTCTGCAGACTGCGGGAGTTCTTGTAATCTAATTTATAACCGTGCCCACGTCAGTCACAATTAATCGAGCGAGCTGGAAAAAGTTATAACCACACATCGAGTCACTCAAATAACACTCAAGTCAGCAGTACGCCGTACGACCGATTAAACAAATCCACATTTCCCCCGAGTCAGATTACAGCCTATGGTGACCATAATCTGCATTGTATATATAATGTCTACTCTATAGATGGTGCATACAAATTCGATGGTGGATATTGCCAATAATAGCATTTTATGTAACATTGTGTTAGCGTCTGGTAGAGTCTCAACTCAATTTGAGTCACAGCGATTCAACGCTCATTCATCCAGATGGAATCGGCGCTGTTAATGGGAACCAAAGTATTCGTTGCGGGTAAATGGGAGCAAATTATAAAAGTCTGTAAAAATATCACCACTGAGAAAAACATGGAGAAATAGATAAACGTTGTTCTTATAGGAATTACTAATAGCTTTACAATAACGAGATTCCACGCGCTAAACACATTGTTATACAAACAAAATTGTTACAATGATTTAAAGTCTAAATATGATTTTAAAAATATGTGTCAATGTTTTGACCTTATGTAATATTTAGCTTCAAGTTTGCTTAAACTTTTGTATATTATTGGAATGATTGGAATTTGATCTGTAATGTCACGGTAAGAGAAATGTTTACATAACAATGGTTTTGATTTGCGAAATATCGTTATTGGAGAGTTATTAATAATGAAATTAATAATTAATAATTAAAATAAGAACATAGTCGACCTATTTGTACATGTACTTGTTGATGATAGTTGTTGTTGCACAGATGTTTATAAAATTATAAAAAGAGTCACGTCAAAGGCCTTGAGTCCATTTATGAAAGTGCCATTTTAGCAGATTTTGACAAACTCCAATGATTCAAGACGCTATACATGTATATCTATATAGGTGCATTCAAAAACGTTTATAGGTAAACGAAGACGATGATATCAGAACAATAGTATACTTTTCTAACAACATCAGGTAGGTCATCGTTAATTATGTCAGGATCGATCGATTAACCTTGATGTCCTATTTGAACACATGTTACATGTACACGTATCGCCTCGGCGCATTTGGCCCTCAGCGTGATGAACATGTTGAATGTTTGACTTCTACGAGAGGGTGTGATGTTCATACCTCTCTGTTAATTAGTACATGTATACTCGGGATTCATATGCCCAATTTAACCGATATTCGGGATTCAACAACAAGGCTGGTTTACGCAGCGTCTAAAGAACAATATTAAACACATATTGATGATTTTTCAGCCCAACTGACACATTTTGATGCAACTCAGTCTAATACATCTTCATATGTTGAAGTTATGGTTACTACTGTGTATATACTATATGGGCAACTATGTGAAAACTATATAGGTGTCAAATTACTAATTATGTATGCCATATTGTATTAAAGATGCACAATCCGATTTAACGCCCATAAAATACTATTTATTCGGCTTCGGTGGTAAAACATATTTGATTTGAGTCGAGGAACCAACCCATCAAAGCGCAGAGTTATCAGATTTCGAGTTTTGAAATCTCAACCTAGAATATTTGGCGGCCTTGCAAATATTCGACGAATGCCGACCGACATTCTCGATACCAAATTGCTTTTAACAAAACGTTGATATCTAATACTTTTTTTTGGGCAATTTTCAACCTAGAATATTTGGCGGCCTTGCAAATATTCGACGAATGCCGACCGACATTCTCGATACCAAATTGCTTTTAACAAAACGTTGATATCTAATACTTTTTTTTGGGCAATTTTATACTATATAGTTGACAGTGTTAGCAATATTTTTTGGCAATTAATCGATTATGATAACTGAAGCGGCATTTCAAGAAATCTTCTTGTTGTTGTTGGAATCTGATGATATGGGAACCATCGAATCGGACGGTGTACCTTTAACTTGTACACATGATTCAACCCTCGTAGTCAACGACAAGACATGCTTTATATTTATTATATTTCACCGAACAATTTGAAACCAAGTACAATTCATTTACTGAGAACAGATATTATTATACAGATAAACAGTTTGAGAGAAACACAATAATTTTCGCAGCAATGTCTGGAAATCTAATTCAATAAACCGAAACGTGCGGTATGTAAGTTATATTTCGAATGCACTGAAAGCCGAAACTGTACCGCAAGGTGAACCCATTCGGATAGGGCCAGTTTCGCAAGTTGATGTCGTTCCTGTGATAATGAGTGTTCACGGTGACGTTTTAATTTCATTTGGAAGTAGATTGGTTGATGCAGTTCTGTATGTAGTTTCTCGTGAAGGGAGTCTCTGTTAATATCACGATACTATATATAGATACAGGTATAGAAGTGTGTTAAATTTAGCACAACAGTACGCCAATATACACCCCAGTCAAGTGGTACTGCTAATATGCTATGATGCTGGTAGTCCTGATGAATTGCTATGATACGGGTAGGGCAAACTGATGCCGTTACGAAAAAGTAGCGTTATGTTTTCTAAAGTTGTCATTTTCGCGGTGTTTTTAGCTAATCCGAGCGAATTCCGATAAAAACATGTGTGCATGAAACATTCCAGAACAGATATATTTTTGAATAATGTAATAATGCCTGCGCTGGCTTTCTATAAAACGACGTGAATAACCATCTTGATTATAGTCTATTTTCAACAAGTAATACAACCAGTATTAAAAATATTTAGCAATATATGTATTTTTGAATATTTGATACGCATAATGTCTTTTCTTGGATATATTATTATTATCGGAACACCGCGAAAAAGCCAAATTAAAAAAATATAACGGTACTTTCTGTTTACAACATCAGTTTGTCCTAATAGCATCATAGCAATTCAGCAGGACCACTTGACCAGGGGTGATATAGGACACAGCTCTCATATAACCAGAAGGCGTCATTTCTATATATATATATAGCTGAGGTAAAAATGTTAAAGTATATATACCCCTTTAAGGCTGCATTAGAGCTAGTTTGGCCATATCCAAGAACCTTATACTTAAGTGCATGCACGTCACTCTCTGGCGATAAAACGTGACAAACATCTCGGAGGTGCAGCTTGAAGTAATAAGTGTCATCGCTGTAACGAGCAATAAGCACAGCCAGCGGGGCCACGTGAACTGCGAAGCGCAGCTTGCTGCCGA
The DNA here is from genome assembly GCA_032622095.1 of Siphonodentalium dalli. NCBI lineage: Eukaryota > Metazoa > Mollusca > Scaphopoda > Gadilida > Siphonodentaliidae > Siphonodentalium > Siphonodentalium dalli. Next base: position 233,290,125 of record CP136063.1, read on the forward strand.
CAAATGAAAGTGTCAATGACACTGCAGCTGGAAGTCACTACAAAGTACGCTAATGCCAACCAATACAGGAAAAAAAGAAAACCAGCAAATCGCCCAAGCACATGCGTAACATTATCACCACTGGTCCTGCCAATGTTCCATGATGATGGTGGTAGGACAAACTGATGCCGTTACGAAAAAGTATCCTTATTTTTTTCTAATGTTGTCATTTTCGCGGTGTTTGGCCTACCCGAGAGATTTGAGAAAAAGCCAGTGTCTGTATGACACATTCAAGAACATACATATTTTTGAAGAAAAAAAATAATAATGGCTGCGGTGGTGTTTGTAAAACGACGCGAATAGCCATGATTATCCGCACACCGCGACAACTTTAGAAAAAACAAAAGTACATTTTCTTAAAAGCATCAGTTTTCCCTAACAACATCATAGCAATTCTTTGGGACCCACCAGCACCATAGCAAATTAGCAGGACCAACCAGCATCATAGCAAATTAGCAGGACCAACAATCATCATAGCAGGATAGGAGGATAGGACTTAACAAAAGCCCCCAAGCTTGTTGCCCAATCCTCTTTTGAACACTAAAAAAAATTATATGTTTTGTATTTATTGTATGTAATTATGTTCTGTATTAGTTCAAATTAAATATTGTTTAAACCAATCATCATAGCACATTAGCAGGACCACGTGGCCAGGGTTGAACACATTATAATCATTCTTATCACACGGTTCAGCTCAACTCATATTGGTGCTCTACCTATTCAACTAAGTACGATACACATATATTTATCATGCTTAATGGTGGGGAGGGGACAGGGGATATGGGCGACTCGCATATATAAGAGAATGTATTGGCACAGGGTTTTCGCAAAAAATCAGGAAGCTTCAGTTATGAAAGTGTTAAAACTCACCCCAAATAGTTTTTGTAGAAGTGAATTCTCAGGCTGACCCGTATACCGGGAAAAGAACCTGCGCCCACCTCGGCTTAGCTCTCATTATACGATGATGGTGTCCGCGTCATAGGCAACACGGCTGTGGAACAACCCCCACCAAAGGTTCACTTTAACCGAGTGTCTATAGGCAACGTACCAACGAGAACAAGGGTTCGAATCCTTCGCCGTCAATTGGGATCACCTCATATTGCTGGTGTATATGCAAGAATAAAACGCCAGCAATTTCTAGGTTTAATTCGAGATTTAGGTTTATTCTCTTACCGCACCCGAAGATCGGTGCTTCATATCACGCTGAAATTGTCAATGTATTGATTATATAGCTTCAATGGAGGTCTCGCCAGACAAAAGCGTGTCTATAGACAGTTTTGGGGACTGACGCACTGGCGCGCTTTCAGGAACGTGATGAAACGGGGTGAGGAGCACCGCTTCGGCCGTCCGACAAAGATCAAACTGTTCAACTTTTTCAACTTTTGAGATTAGTGTAAATATATTTGATTTCACGATAAACAGCAAAGTGCGGAGACACATGTATATCAACTTTCTCTTTCCCCACAAAATATAATAATATGACAAATATGGATTACACATTAAATTTTATGACAATTTATATATACAATATATGTAATCCCCTGCGGCACTGAAAGCTTCAATGGAGGTCTCACCAGAAGAAAGAAAACGTGTTTATAGACAGGTTTGCACTAGCCTTGGCCTCACAGAAACAACCAGCTGCTCACGTCACACAAGGAGCTGGTGCTTATACGATAAGAAGTCGAATATTATGCACATGTGAGCAAAGCTTGTATAATAGCAAGTTTATTATATGATCAATTCACACAACTGGCGACACATTACGTCAACATGTGGATCTGTTTAATATTTTAAAATCACTGGGAGAATAAACTCTATGATATGGGTGTCTACCCATGTTCTTTGGTCGTATAAGAACCATGTGGCACAACAGTTGTGAGAATTAACCTTTCAAATAACCCACTAAACCGAATAAAACACATGACGTAATTTCTGCAGAATCATCACTAACATGCACGATATGAGGTTCTCTGTCATTTTGTAGAGACTGACGCACTGAAGCGCTTTCAGGGACGTGATGACAAGAAATGAGAAGCACCCCTCGGGCCATCGACTAAGATCAAACCTTTCAACTTTTGAGAACAGTGTAAACATGTTTTATTTCACGATAAACAGCAAAGGGTGGAGACACATGCTTTTCAACTTGCAGTACGTCTCTTTCCCCACAAACATATAATAATATATGACAACATTTATAAGGATTACATATTAAATATAATGACAATTTATATGTATAACATTGTAACATATATGTAATCTTAGCTTTAATTTATTTCGGAATGTGGTTCATATAATTATAAGTACTATTAATCTATATATAAATTAATTAATTAAAAAAAATATTTTTAACTTAAAACACAGAGATTGAATTTAAAGTTCAAACGGTCAAAATGTTCGTGAAGCGTGCAGAGGCGGTGGCAATTTCTATGATCTAAATGTGCGCTTCGCGTACAACGGAGCCGATTAACTCTCCGACGCTAAATACAGGCGCTATATATTATAGAATGGTTTACTTCTGTTTTGCATCATAGGTTGGTCATTCTACATGTCGAAGCGTGATGTCGAAGCTATCACTGGAATGATGCACAGCCAGAAATAAGTTCCTGTTTTGTGATTCGTTTAGCGTTGTATTCCGTTAAAGTATTTGAAGGGTAATGTTGTACACATCTGGGCTATTATTAAATCGTTGACACAATTGATAGGTTTGATATGTATAAAAAGGGGCAGGCGAAAAAGTAGTGACTCGCTTCGTCTACCGTTGCGATAAGCCTACTATAATAAATGCTATCGGGAGCGAGGCCGAGATAAGTCTTGTAACTTGTGCATCAATTCCCTGCATTTAGTTGGATGCAAATAAATATGTTTACATCAAATGTTCATACTTACAATCAAATCTTATTCCCAAATGACACCCAGTCGGAAGGTATATACATATATGGTATATCTACTATATATTTTGGGACTTCTGTCTGTCTGTTTGTTGTTTGTCTGTTAGCTATGGCCGGGAAAACGGCTGGACCGATTGAGCTAAAACTTCCAATCTAAGGTTAAAAACCCACGGGCAGTGTTTACCGCCGTTTTAGAGAAGCTCAGAGCACCCATTCTCCAATCCCAGTCACACAAATTACCGCCATTGGCACGGTGGGTTTAATCGCGTTGATAGTTAAAGAGCGTTCGTATCCACAGTGTCGTTGATAAAGAGCGTATGTGCGTAATGTGATTCTTACGTCTGGGTCCACACGTGAGCGTGACTGTATCCAGACATCAGCGTGTTGTGTGATTCTTACGTAATTAGGGCTTCCTAGGAACGGGGGACATTTTCATCGGGTTAGTTTTTTCGCCCGAGGTGATCTTCACCTTGAAACGGGTACCCACAAATGATATATATGTGTGTGTCCTTTATATAGACTTGAACCGATTGTGCTCAAACTTGCTACCCACGGGAAGTGTCATGGACGAGTTAAATTGTAACCCCGACCTGACTTTGACCTTGAAAATGATCAATTGTAAGTTTTTTCCGCCCGAGGTGAACTTCACCTTGAAACGGGTACCCATAAACGTACCTCTTTTAGGGACGGGTACCATCACGGGACGGGTACCATCATTTCTCTTGATTAAAAAGGAAGAATTAACTCAATGGGTCAAATCGTTACCCCGACCTGACCTTGACCTTCAAAATGGTCAATTCAAGGTCAAAGCCCGGACGAAGTCGGGTCAACCTGCTAGTCTCATATATATTTTGAAGACCTCTGTCTGTCTGTATGTCCTTTATAGAATCGAAAACGGGTTGACCGATCGAGTCCAAACTTCCTATCTAAAGGTAAAATCCCACGGGAATCGTCGACGTCGCATTTTGGACAAAGCTCTGAGTACCGATTCTCCACTCCCAATCATCAAAATCACCGCAAACGCCACTTCGGGGGGGGGGGGGGGGGTTAAGGCATCAACGATCTTTATATTGACCATATTCGCTGGTGTTAAGGAATAACGCTCTTTATTACAATCGAAGCTGCTAAACGGCTACCCATGCGTAAAATACGGATGCAAAACGAAACGCGGAATGCAATTATCTCGATTAAAAAGGCAGAATGTGTTGTTGTGTCATATAATTATGTCCTAGGAACAGGGGAATTTTTCATCGGGTCAGTCTTTGAGGGACGGGTACCATGAATTAATTCATGAAAAACAAAAAATGCGTGTTGTGCTGTCGTTTCGACCGATCGGGACGAAACTTGGTACGTGTGCGTAGTTTGACCAGGCGGTCGTCCTTGTCGTATTGGCGAGCCCGTGCGACGCCCGTGCAGCGCATGCGCAGACCAGATCTCGGAAACGGGTGGAGCTATCGACTTGAAATTTGCTATGTGAATGTATCTTGCCCCGGATACGATTTTTATCGGGTCGCCGAGCCCATGCATGCGCAGACCAGATCTCGGAAACGGGTGGAGCTATCGACTTGAAATTTGGTTTTAGAATAGCCCGGACAACGTCGGGCTCATCGGCTAGTCTACTATATATTTTGAGACTTCCGTATATATTTGTGTATATATATGTGTGTGGTTACTTCATAGAATCGAAAACGACTGGTCGGATCGAGCTCAAACTTCGTATATAAGGGTAAAAACCCACGGGGATCGTCCACGTCGCATTTTGGACAAGCTCAGAGCACCGCTTCTCCCTTCCCAATCATCAAAATCACCGCAAACGACACTTCGGCGGTTAAGGCATCAACGATCTTTATATTGACCGTATTTGGAGTCGTTAACCGACAAACGCTCTTTATTGCCATCGACGTTGCTAAACGGTTAACCATGCGTACGAAACTACGGACGCGAAATGCATTTATCTCGATTAAAAAGGCAGAATTAACGTGTTGTGTGATTCTTATGTCTGTCGTTCCTAGGAACGGGGGAAATTTTCAATCATACCTCTTTTAGGGACGGGTACTACGTGTTGTGTGAAAAAAAAATGCGTGTTGTGTGATTCTTATGGCTGTCGTTCCTAGGCAGGGGGAAAATTTTCATCGGGTCAGTTTTTCCGCCCTAGGGACGGGTACAATCATTTCTCTTGATTAAAATGGCAGAATTAACTCATTGAAAAACAAAAAATTCATTTAAAACAAAAAATGCGTGTTGTGTGATTCTTATGTCTGTCGTTCCTAGGAAGGGGGAGATTTTCATCGGGTCAGTTTTTTCGCCCTATGTACCGTAAATCATACCTCTTTTAGGGACGGGTACCATCATTTCTCTTGATTAAAAAGGCAGAATTAACTCATTTTTTTATTTAAATGTCATGTTTCTGACCAACCACGCCAGTGGCGGGATCACCTGCTAGTCTAATATATAGTTTGGGACTTCTGTTTGTTTGTCTGTTTGTCTGTTAGCTATGGTCGGGAAAACGGCCGGACCGATTCAGTTCAAACTTCCAATCTAAGGTTAAACATCCACGGGCAGTGCTTACCGCCGTTTTGGAGAACGTCAGAGCACTCCTTCTCCATTCCCCCGCCACCGCAATGGGAATTCATGGGTTAATCGCGTGATTGTTAAAGAGCGTTCGTATCCGCAGTGTCGTTGATAAAGAGCGTGTATGTGTCCAGACATGAGCGTGTTGTGTCTGTGTCCAGACATAAGCGTGTTGTGTGATTCGTACTTAGGGGTTCCTAGGAATGGGGGAGATTTTCATCGGGTGCGTTTTTCCTCCCGAGGCGACCTTCACCTTGAAACGGGTACCCACAAATGATCTAACATATACTTTGGGACTTCTGTCTGTTTGTTTGTCTGTTAGCTATGGCTGGGAAAACTGCTGGGCGGAATTCGCCGAAATTTGATACCTATACGGGTAATTTTCTCCAGGGAGTGTTTTGGACGGGTCAAATCCTGACCCCGACCTGACCTTGACCTTATGGTCAATGGAAGGTCAAAACCCGGACGAAGTCAGGTCACCTGCTAGTCTAATATATATTTTGGGACTTCTGTTTGTTTGTCTGTTAGCTATGGCCGGGAAAACTGTCGGACGGATTGAGCCCAAACTTCCTATCTAAGGGTAAAATTCCAGATGGAATGTCATCGCACCGCTTCTGAGAACATCAGAGCACTCATTCTCCAATCCCCCGCCACCGCAATGGTTAGTTCATTGGGTTAATCGTGTGATAGTTAAAGAGCGTTCGTATCCACAGTGTCGTCGATAAAGAGCGTGTATGTGTCCAGACATGAGCGTGTTGTGTATGTGTACAGACATGAGCGTGTTGTGTGATTCTGTGTTCGTACTTAGGGGTTCCTGGGAATGGGGAGATTTTCATCGGGTCAGTTTTTCCGCCCGAGGTGACTTCACCTTGAAACGGGTACCCACAAATGATCTAATATATATTTATATTTAACTGCTTGACGGATTTCGACGAAATTTGATACCTACGGTGGATTTTGACCGGGGAGTGTTTTGGACGGGTCAAATCGTGACTCCGACCTGACCTTGACCATCAAAATGGTCAATTCAAGGTCAAAGCCCGGACGAAGTCGGGTCACCTGCTAGTATACATATAACTGTTGACAGGGTCGTGGCTAGTCGGTCTTTGTGTGTGTCCAAACCCCCTTGAAACCAGACCATTCACAACTTTGAGGAATTCTATTTGCCTGATATGAGTTTTCCAACTGGTACCTCAAGCCATCAGCTGTTGGGACTTTCCAACCGGACATCCACTGAAGGTTGACAAACATGTGTCCAAAGAGTAGGAAAGTATAAGCGACTTTTAATCTGTAAAATCAACAAATTTCACACTCAATATACTCGTTGGAAAATCAAACTATGAAACCGCAAATATCTTTTTGGTGCGACATTTCAAGCTCATTCCAACATTTAAGCACGAACTTTCATGCAACTATTAAAAAGTTCGATCAAAGTCGGGGGCGATCATGTTTGCATATATAGTTATTATTAATCTATTCCACAAAACGTCGAATATCCAAAGGCCACGCTGTCCCACAGTGAACTACCATGCAGATGTGGATAACATATAACGTATTGGGTTTGGTTTCCATACACTTTCACATCACTATTTAAACCGTAACATTGCAGTGTGATATAGCACAGGCTCATAAATACCAAACACAACCGTACTTATTTTAAATTCAGTGCTGGTTTCCCTGTCACTCGGGAACATATATAGATAAACGAACGGATATATATAGGTTGGAAATTGTTCCCTCAATTCTGGACGTCTCGACTCAAACATGATGATATTACATTCGTCAAAGTTAAAAGTAGAATTGTTCCGTGAAAAAGTATAGTTTGTATAGTCTCACCACCCCACCAGTTCTACATAATTTCAATAAGATTATCGAGTAGCTGTTTTAAATGTGATACATGTACCTCATTGTGCATTGGTAACATTTTACAATTTGTATATTGATGCGAGCGTCTTAATAGAACTTTGTCGGATTTTCCTCTTGCGTTGTATCTCGTAAGTAATTTTGCACAGCTTTAAAGATATTTTCATTTTCTAATTGTATGAAAATATCTTTAAAGTTGTCTGGAACCACATTAATCGTTAAGACTTGGTCCATGCAAAGGGACAGAGCTATAAGGTACTCACAGTGTGGAAAAACTATAAGTCTGTATAACACATCACCACTATAAGAAGAACACGGCGAAGTAGATAAAGGTGGTTGGTTATCATATTCGTTTTTGATAATTCTCCAATAACGAAATTTCGCGTGTAAAAATAAATGTTACAGTGATTGGTCAACTAACGCCGCTTAACCCTTTACCCAACAGAACGGCCCTGTGCCAATGCATTCTCTTATATATGCGAGTCGACCATAGGTCGCCTCGCATATATAAGAGAATGCATTGGCTTAACACATTAAAAATTATAAAATTGTTAAAGAATGTAAGAAAAAATGGTAAAAAGTGTTAAAAAAAGATTTTTGTTAGGCCATGCAATGCATTCTCTTATATATGCGAGGCGACCTATGGTCGACTCGCATATATAAGAGAATGCATTGGCACAGGGCATAACTGTAACTATCACAATGTGGTCAAGGAGCCGGTTCCAATGATATCCATATGTGTATGGTTCTATTGAGACAGACCGAAGATATTTTAGGCTGTTGAAGCTTTATTTGGCCGGTTTTGGCCGGTTTTGGGCGGTTTGTTGGGTAAAGGGTTATCGTGCATATAGTAAGTTCAAATATTTGAGTCTGAATATGATTTTTCAGATTATTTTTAAATGATGTGACCTGTTCCAATGTTAACTGTCAATGTTAGATTCACATTTGGTATCTTATTGCACTAATTGGACTAAGTAAATTAATTGATCGGTAATTCCACTGTAATAGTAATGATTACACAACAATGGTTTTGATATGCGAAGTCACATTATATATAGTTGAGCGTTATTAATAATGAATATAACTGAGAAATTTTAGTTACATGTACTTGTTAAAGATACTGGCGGCGTTGACGGTGGATATGCTGTTAAAATATTCACCTCCGTAAAAACCGTCATAAACAGAAATAATAGTAAAATATAGACAGACTTTGTTCTTACAACAATCAGAAATATGGCATAAACAGTATGTTAAAGTCAATTTTGTTTCCTTTGTTATGTAAACAAAAGCAAAAAACGTTACGTTACCTGGCTTTTGTTTAGATCCGGATAAGGTAAACATAAAGAGCGTTATTTGTTACTGTTTTCCTGATATGGAAATAATAAAGAGCGTTTATATCATTTGTGTGTGATTAACCAATAGAATTGCGCTGTGTTATGTAAACAGAAGCAACACTTCTGTAACACGGGCAGGCTCTTGTTTGCGTACACCATCGTACGGTTTGACGACAATATACTATTTACGCGCTGATTATGTTTGGCATATGAACAAAACTATATATTTTTTAATATCCTTCTGTTGATGGCGATTGCCTTTAATGATAGTTGTTTTATAGCATTATTTCGCAAGAACCCACTTCAAAGTCATTTGGTCTATGTCCATGAGTTCAATTGCTATTGCTACACAGACAGCGAATAAAGTAGCGTAGACGATAAGTGCAAGTACTGTGAATAATTATTTTACATAAATTAATTGACTGTGAGTTCATACGTTGTGTACGTTCCTATAAAGAGAGGGAAGTTTGCTCTCATATAGTTCGCTATGGTTGGTTTGATAGCACATCAAAGAACACTTCACGTGATGTTTCGGTTCCAGATGGTGTGAGCTGCATTGATTGGTAAATTAGTACATATGTTACATGATTTACGACGCCCAGTTACAACTCTGTTATATATTCGCCGCCTGTCTGTGCAGCTGTTGATCTCCATGCTATTAGCGGGTCGAAGATATATGCATCCTCCGCAAACACTTAGACAACGGCTTTCGGCACAAGCCTATTATCAGCCGATTTTCTGCACGCTAGTTGTGCTGCCGACTTCATATTGCGACGATAACCCGCGGAAAACGACATCAACTAATAGGTGGATAACTAAGTCACCATTATGCATACTATGAGACTATTTCCACACGAAATAATCCCATATTGACATTATTTAATCTCCCTTCTTTCATCTGCACGACTTAGCATATTTACGCTCTTTATAATGTGTTGGTTTGGTTTAAACATATTTATTACCAATAAGTATATTACAATACAGATTGGCATTGAGGGCAAGTGTGATCCACTTATGCATAACCCCTCTCCCAATTGCCGTTATAACACTGATATATAATAATTTGGGTTGTCAACACAATAGGTATAACATATTTACAAGTGTATACATATATCATTGTATATTATTAGAAGTATAGTTTGTATAGTCTCACCACCCCACCAGTTCTACATAATTTCAATAAGATTATCGAGTAGCTGTTTTAAATGTGATACATGTACCTCATTGTGCATTGATAACATTTAACAATTTGTATCTTGATGCGAGCGTCTTAATAGAACTTTGTCGGATTTTCCTCTTGCGTTGTATCTCGTAAGTAATTTTGCACAGCTTTAAAGATATTTTCATTTTCTAATTGTATGAAAATATCTTTAAAGCTGTGCAAAATTACTTACGAGATACAATATAATTTGTTTCATTCTGTCCCGCGCCATTCAACAGAATAATGGGTATAAACTCACTATGGGCTTAGAATCAAATAAGTCCAATATGAACGTATGTGAATATATAGGTCCAATTTGAAACTATTTGCACGAGGATATGTTAAAATTATAATAGTCACTATTTTAACTTTAATAATATTCACCCATTGCCTGCCTTAGGCGGAACAGCGACAACTATTTCCCCGAAGTGGCGTCTTCAGACCTGAAAAGAAAGCAGGGCTATTGACCAAGGCCGCAGGTCGAGGTCACATCTCCTGCTTGCTGTTCAGAACACAAAGCAAGCAATGGGAGTTTTATTATATATGACACAACTATCGTAGCGCTAACCGTGACGTCAATATGTGTATACATGTAAATAGTTTGAAGACTATATCCCGGGCGATAGTTCGCGCTTGCCACATTTCTCGCTTCGCACCAATTTCGTAATGTCAGAAGGCATCATTCTCATCTCGCACAAATTGTAGCGCCAGCAGCAGGGTAATAGATCGAAGATTATAGCCCGGGCTATAGTTTGCTTGCCTGGCAATGATCAAAACTACTCTCTTCGTCAGATCAAAAGACCCTCTGCGAACTTTACGTATATAATAATAACACTTAATTCATGTCGTCACTATTATAATGCGTTTCAACTTTGCGAATATATATTTCTTAAATTTAAATTGGAAAATAGTTCCTTTATTGGCAGACATATAGAGCTATATCGTAATATTGTAGTCGGCGAATGGAACAAGCTTGGCATTTGGGTAACTGGGTCGCAGAAACAATTACCCATGCATGTTAGTCACAATTCGTCAGCAAGTCAAAATAGCCGCGTCAATCGACGGTTATTTTTTCTTAATAGAACCACTTTTGGCCTATATCAGCACAATACATGTAGCAATTCAGCAGGACCCACCAGCACCATAACAAATCAGCAGGACCGCTTAACCAGCGATGAACTATGTCCTGAATTTTCTGCAATATGGCATCTGCACATATATACGGAGCACTTTCACGACCCCTCATGCAGTTGTAAACTACGGAATTTTTGCTGGTGTTCGGTGCAAACAAATTCCTTACTAGCATGGCACGTGGCACATAATAGTTCATATGTCCTTCTCTGCATATTCAGCGGTTTCATAATTCAAACTATGTATACGCGCACCACTGAACGCGGTCATTTCTTTGGACCGAGCTAAATTCTAACCATTCTTGTACCTCGCCTTGTTGCTCCGATTTCACGATACCAATCTCATGTTCGTACACGATTAGTCACCATCACACAAGTTTTGCGTGTAATTGGTATATATCAAGCTAATTTCTCGTTTCCGTGTTTAATGTTACACCAATTGGGGAGGAAATAGACAACTGGGTTCGAAACTTAAACGCGCCACAGGACAACAATAGGCAATCACGGTTTATTAGCGAATATTACTGATTGGCACATTACCGCTGGGCTGGATTCTTCGGATGACGGTTGCGAGAAAACTGCCAATATAAACGTTTATCTGCTTCCGCTCGAAGATCGGATGACGGAAATGGACTGGAGAACAAGTTGATCAGCGGAATCGACGGGGAAGCAGGGACGTATATATCTACCAATGAACCTGGGGGGTTCGAGTGAGGAGGGAATGGAGAACTCGCCACGATGAGCATGCGCGCAGTGTGAACGTCGGGGAAGCAGGGAACGTACACTCTCAGAAAATACTATGGGTTTGGCGGTGTCGGAACGTCGTAATCTGACGGTCCCATACCGCTTCATCAGTTGAAGGGCGAATCACCGTTGTCTTATCATGTATCCATGAAAATGGTCTAAGTTTAAACTTTTCGTGATTCAAAGTTCATGCCGTCAAAATTCAATATTATATTTATCGGCGACCAAATTATATACGGAAATGACTCCATACAGTATGACTAAATCTGACTCTGCTGATATTTAATATGTATTATTCATTGTGTGTATTCAATACAATGGTCCGGCATTCATTATGTGTTATGTGGGTCCGTCTTAACTTGAGTATACGTAAGTGCGTTATTCTCAAGTCCGGTGTCTTTATCACTCACCAATTTTCTTTCGCCATTTTGCGTATTTGATCGCAGGCGCTATACAAACTATTGTTTTTTTGTGAAATTTTACCTTTTCAGTTGTGAACTAATGTTAACACGGTCTGACTTCGATTCCTTTGTTACCCGGATAAGTTTCAATTCTGTGAAAACCGGCTTAATCATTGATATTTTCCACTAAATTGTGACTACTGGGCCGTATTCGAGTCTTCGAGAAGAGGTCGGCTGTGACCTGACTTCATTCGACTCAGTGCTGATGTTAAAATTGACAGTGCTGTGACTACCAAAACACTGGCACATTTACTGATGACATAAGAGGATACAGGTACTATTAACACGAGCTTCGATGTCAACCACTAGTGACAATATTATCAACAACAACTAGCAGCTATTAGAATGTTGACAGCGTTATTTTTAACTTAACCTGTTCTCCAGTTGACAGTGTTTTGATTGTTTTAAAGCACATACGTGTACATTTGCATAAGAGGGTATACTGTACGCACCAGAGTAATTCACAAGAACTTCAATGTCAACAACAATAACAACGTAAACAATGAACTGACGCCTCGCAGTGACGGAAGATCACATATCTACAATTCCAACTTAAAAGTACAACTATTAGAATTACACGGACCGATTCATCCCATGTTCATCAATTTTCATTGAAACGTGTGGATATTATTAGTTATCTTCGGCAACATCGGGGGTACATGGAGATTTAATACCTGGATGTCGATTTTGAACCCCGATGCGGAGCCGATGGGTTCAAAAAGAGACATCCAGGTATTAAATATCCATGTAACCCACGATGTTGCCGAAGATAACGATTTTGTCCCCACAATAATATCCATGTCTCCTTAATTTAAGTGTGTTTTTCATAGGTTTTCCGATTAATTCACACCAATAAGAATAATTCAGTAGGTGACCTAAGGATCCGGCGTCAGGTGACGTCAAATTTGGCGTGCGAGAGCAACGTCACGATTGGTGGAAACTGCCAGTTCAAGGGTCATTCATATACCCCCAATGTTTCACGTGCTCATATACCCCCGATGTTAGGCGCACGTTCTCTTATACCCCGCTGTCAAGGGTGACGGGGGACATGGTGATTTAAACGTGGCGTTGTAGCCAATCAGATTGCTAGTTACAACCGGATGTGGGGACAAGAGACATTGTCGTCATTCGCCATGTTATCGCCCAGTTATATGTATTACGACAATATACGGACCGGAAGTCCACTATTGGTTGGATGTTCTTACCAAATTATATTTTACTGACTCACTGATATCGATACTAAGTGTCCTGATGCATGCATCATGCTATCAAATTTCATCGCCAGGAAAAGATTATATCAATTACTATTGATTTCGATATTATTTTGGTATAATGTGAACAAAATAGTTTCAATTTATGGGAATATAGTTTTACTGTATTTAGAAATTTTATATAGCGGCCACCAGCGCGGTGCGCGGAACAAATGCGAGCTGCCAAATGTCCCCAATTGATTGTATATATAGAGGATATGAAATGAGTGTTTCTCTCATATGATATTTATGAAACGAGTCTAAGAATTTTCAGTTTTCGCGAGCCTCCGGTGAGAGAAAACTGAAAATTCGTGACGAGTTTCATAACTATCATATGAGAGAAACACGAATTACATATTCTATTTATCATATGACACCTATAAATTGATTATGATGTCCAAAACGCACACAAATCACTAAATAGCTATATGACATCGGCAGCAAAAGGTTAATGTGACGTCACTGCATTGCACCGGAAGCCCAATTACACCTGGTGAACTAGCAGAAATAATATGCACGCGAAGATATAGTACGCTATTCTGTTCTCAGTTTGTGACATTATATCGTATGTTTATTAGATAAATACGAATTACATATTCTATTTATCGTATAACAATGTCAAAAACTATATATTTCAAGATTATAATTGCGAGAATTTCGGCATCGTGTTGATTCGTGTATTTGTGCGCACGAATTTGACCTGCATTTAGTCAGAGATGCGGCTCGGCCCCCGGCTGCCATTCAGCCAATCAGAACACACTTTTTGTCAACAAACCAATCAATTATCGGAAGGTGATATGAATTAGTAATTGATATGGAATTGATTTATGACATAGTTTCCAACGTAAATAATGATTGAGTCATATGATAAATTGTAATAATATGATTACGTCAGTACGTATGGACAACCCAAAAACACGTACGTCCATCTATAAAATGAAAAATATATGTTTCATAGGAGTGCCTGTATTTCTGGCCAACTTGGGATATATACGATCACGCCAGTACGTATGGACCGTAGGACGGCGCCATGTCACTCTGTGTCCAAAGGTTCGCTAATCCCAAGGTTCATTATACCGAAGTTTCGCCATTCCTAAGGTTCTCTATATTCCTCGATATTCAGAAGGTTTTTATAACTTTTATTTTGAAGTTTCATTCTATATTCTAAAGTTTTGAGAGGTTTCTTTATCATAAGACTCTTTTTATGAAGGAAATAACTTAAAGGTACTCAATCCGATAAGACGCTGCTAAATTACTCCTTCCTTGGTTTCGGTGGGGAAAAAAATATTTGATTAGTGTCGAGGAACCCACCCATCAAAGCTCAGAGTAATTAGATATCGATCTTTGCAGTTTGCTATTTTTATTGTTTCTGGGCCTGATCGTGCCAGAAGGACGAGGTCAAATGGGCGGTCTTCCAGATAAAGATGGATAACTGTAAAATCGTGGTAATAATAACTACTTGGTATTAGAGTTGTCTATCTTTTCTGGTTAAATACGCCCAGAATAGCAAACCTTCAGAATAGCGAACATTCGATGTCTGAATAAGAACCTTTGGAATAGCGAATATGGAACCTTCGAAATAATGAACGCGATCCTGTATGAAGAGCCCATGACACGTCCATCAATAAATGTATACATGTTTCAATAGTTTCATGGGACTGTTTATATATACATATATAAGATGGAGTAAAGTTGAGACCAACATGTCTTTGTTAATTTTGGTGCCCAGATTTCAACGAAATTTGGTGTGGTGACTCAGGGTGCCCTGGCAGAGTGTATAATGGCGTTAGTTTTTCTAAATTTTGATTTAAACAAATTTAAATGAATAAAAAAAATATGAACATATGTGAATATTCAGGTACAAATAAACCTATTTGCACGAGAATATGTTGCAGCACCAACTGTTTTTTTGTGTGTGTGTCAGATGTTTGACAAATCAGCAATATTCGTTGAGCAAAAAGTTGATAAATTACAATTTTATGCTATAATTGACTGCAGTTTTTTTTAGCAATTAATCGATTCTGTCAACTGAAGCGGCATTTCAAAAAATCTTCTTGTTGTTGGAATCTGATGATATGGGGACTATTGATTCGGATTGAGGACCTTTAAGGGAAAAATATCTTTATTGGATAAATTTACATATAATACTGAATACATTTTTATGAAAACGGGTTACGTGGATGGGGCACAATGACTCAATGAGACATAATTTATGGCCTGCGGTAGGATCCAACTTCAGTAGATGATAGGCACTTCAAAAATGAATGAGATAATTTGCCAAATGACTATTGTTTTGGGGCTGGAGTGGATAACTATTTTAGATCAAACAAACTGATGTCATTGTGCAATAGTGATATGTTTGGTGCATTTCCTATATGGTTACTACTTAGGGGTGACCCCTTCTGTGAAGTAGATGATAAGAAACAAGTATTAAGGGTGGTCCCAGCTCGAGATTGCATGCTTGTTCGTGACTTTTGTGAGCTTTTATCGTACTCTCAGATGTCTAATCATTGTGATGGTCAACAATAGTGATAGCGGAGACCTAGACTGAAATTAACAATATTGATGGAAATTTAATTCTATATATGTCTCTTTGCCAAAAAACTTAATGATCGTTGAGAATTTTATCTAAAATTACTAATCATGCGACACATGCTGACACTATTGGTTAATAGGCATCTGATAGTATATGAACATTTTAATAATTGCCCGGGAGGAATGGCATTATTCTTGACAGGCATAGATACATAGATGTTCATGGCATGGTCTGAGAAAATGTTACTAGATTAAACATTTATATGATTGCCTCATTACTACATTAGTCATGTACATGTATAACTAGAAGGTCGTGACAGTTCAACTAAGTTGGCCTGGAATTATTATGTTTAGCATACATATTATTCCAATCGCAATGTGTCAAGTCGACAATAGCAAGTACGCAGGGCTATATTTAATAATTTTTCCACAAATAGCCACTAGTTAATATATATATGCTAGCCATGCTGATCAAGCTCCCGCTTTATGCTTAAGGTTTAAATCGAGAACACAGTGTTAAAATCATGAATTATTTAATATGTGAGAATGCTAAAACTAATCACCGTGCAATATAATTATTAAATTTAACTTGATGTGTCCATCACAGGAAACAGAATTCATACACACAGATGGAAAGTTGGCCCGGAAGCATATCCTCTCACCAGTCACTGCATGAACTATGCAGTGTGCCGAGACCAAGTGGGATTGGGAGATGTTCTTCTTTTCCTTCACTCAACAAGAAGATAAATGACTCACTTTGTTAGTCACCAATCTACTGGGCTTCACATGTTTGTTACATCTGTGTGTCGAGTCTGTCGACTGTAGATGGCTAGAATTGTATTTTGACCTGAGTCACATTCACAGTGAGTGGGTGAGGCTGAAGTCGTTGATAACTAAATTTAGTAATCTGTAATCACTAAATTGACTAATACAATCCTAATATTATTAGATTAGTAAGCCACATGGACGCTTTCACCGATTACTGCGTCCACAAGTTCCAGCTACGCGCTACGTTCAAGTTCAACGGTTCATGACTGAACTATACTGTGTATAGTAAATCAGTCAGCTCTAAAATGTCCATTTTCTGATTTCCTTGACCCAAGTTGAGGTTTGACATGACAGTGTTAAATATTAACAATTAAATTTACTATTTAGAGAAGTAGTTAGTAGATTGAACGATTTGCCGCTTGCAGTTGAAACTCTAAGTCTAACAACTAAACCAGTCCAGGTGAAAACAGACTTACAATTAAACAATAACAGAACAAGTCAAATCGCCGTGGTGAGCAGTCTGCACAGACCAGTCCACATTCCATTCCAGTGACCTTCATTTTCATATTTTTTTCAGTCACAGATTATTCATTGAGTTTCTTTCCGACTGACTGATTTTCACTTTGAACACAGTTCACGTCAACTTCAAAACAAAGTCTTAACAAGTTGTTGTTGTTGACATGTTGTTGTTATTCTTCTTCTTCTTTTGACTGCTATGACTCTAAAGTCATTCCAGTAATTGGCTCGTAGTGCTATCTTCGCTTGTGCTTTCTCGTTTGTTCTCAACGCTTGCGTGCTGTGATACCGTTGTAGATTTAAAATACGAGCGATAACAATAAGAAGCAATTCCATTTAAAATTTCGCAAACAAGAGAGCGCCACCATTTTGTAACGAAATTACGTCATCATTTCCAACGTTGCTATGGCCTGCCAGGGGACGTAATATTCTAACTGTAACGGTACGGAATCTGGCGAGGTTTGCCGAATGCTATGCGCCCGCGTCAGCTAAATCCACATTAAGCATTTAATTTTGAATAAGGTTGATTTTGTTTTTCAAATTTAATAGTGTTGCTACAGGGAGGCTGATCGAAGAAGAAAAATAAATTCGTTTTATTAATTTGACAATTCTATTCCAACATGGCGGCCACCATAGGGCCCCATAGGTCTGAATCGCCCGGATGTAAAAACTATTTTTTCATGTTGATAGGGTATAGAAATTACTGACGTCACAACTATACTTGCGTCGCTTATGTTACTGTAAAACAACCCTTTGTGTTGTGATTAATGGGGTACTGTACACTAAAGCCGGCCATTTATGAGACAATCTCCTTTTATACTCAGCAGAATATATGCAACAAATGAATGAATTTGAGCCATGGATTAATGCAAAATACACTCATGTGTCCTACGAATGATGCAAACAACATGGTAATTATAATGAAAATGAATTTATGACTGGAGTCAGCAATTCATTTTCATTATACTTACCTTGTTGTGTGTATCGTTCATAGAGTATACAAATGTATTTTGCACTATTCCATAAAATCAATATTAGTTCATAAACGCCTCATCAACAAGTACATGTACAAATATCTTTACCTAAGTTAATTAGTAATAACTCTCCAATAATGAAATTCCGCATGTCAAAACCATTGACTCGTATATACATGTATATATACATTACGGTTACAGTGGAATTACCGATAAAAGTCAAATTAGTCCAATACGATATCAAAATGAAATAAAAATCGAACATTGGAAAAAGTCAAAGAATGAAAAAATATTCTGAAAATCATATTCAGACTAAAATATTTGAAGTTACTATACGATTACAACAAAGTTTATCTATGTCTCCATGTTCTTCTTGGAGGTGATGTTTTCACAGAATATTGTATTTATTTGCACATTTACCGATTTCGAGTGCATCGGTTCCCTTAGTATGGGCCCACCTGGTGGTCTTTGGTGTGACATAAGTTGACATGTTCTACTAAGATCATGATAATAGTTGAGACAAGTGATATGCAGCAGTCGGCGCCGAAATGTTCCACTGCAATTGACGAGTATGCATACATCAAAAGACTACACCACATGTGAGCTCTTAACTCTTAATCAAATTGAAAAAAGTCCGCCTCGCGTAGGATATATGCCATAAGAAAGCACGTCTGACTATCAGCTATTCGTTATAGGGCGGAGATCTAACTATCGAGGGGTGGAGATCTTACACTCCCAAGCATAACTATGGCGCCATGTTGTGCTCAACCCATGTTGTTCGTACACAGCAACCGGAGTCGACAGAGGAACACGTACGAGAAGATGAGCACACACGCGTACGGTTGCAATTAACGTAAGCGGCATCCGTTGCAATTAGGCGGAGTATATATTATGAATAATAATGTTCAAGCCTCATATTATTAAACATTTTGATAATCTTTTATCACAATCCGGGGATAAAACATGGTCGATAGATATGTGACAGAGAGAGAGAGATAGAGAGAGAGAGAGAGAGGGAGAGAGAGAGGGAGAGGGAGGGGGAGAGGGAGAGAGAGATATATAGAGATAGAGAGAGAGAGTTAGAGAGAGAGAGAGAGAGTGGGGAGAGATAGAGAGAGAGATAGAGAGAGGGAGAAGGGGAGAGAGAGATAGAGAGGGGGAGAGAGAGAGGGAGAGAGAGAGAAAGAGAGATAGAGAGAGAGAGAGGGAGAGAGAGAGAGAGAAGGAGAGAGAGAGAGGGGGGGGAGAGAGAGAGAGGGGGAGAGAGAGATAGAGAGAGGGAGAGAGAGAGAGATAGAGAGAGAGCGAGAGAGATAGGGAGAGAGAGCGAGAGATATATAGAGAGAGAGAGGGAGAGAGAGAGAGAGAGAGATATATCATTTATTTTTGTTTACATGTATAGCCATAGTCAGATACAAACTAATGTGGAAACCATGATAACACCCGGCCTGTATGGGCCAATATGTCACGATTATTATGAATCATTTCGCAGACGTACATGCATGTATACATAACTAAAATATGATATGCCCCGACATAACTTATTTATGTGATAAGAGATTATCGTCTAAGCGTGAACAAAGATCCCCTTCTCCACAGCATGTAACAAAAAAGCCCGAAACCGCTAAATGCTTTCTCTCCAGTTCGCATTTTAAGGATCTTTAAAAGCCTGTAGTTCCCGCACAATTATACGAATTTCGAGTGTCCGTCCCTTGAGAGAAGCGAGCATTATGAATCGTTTGAAACCGAATGAAATACTCCGTCGGGCTGGGCTGGGATGTGCGACGTCATGTGGAAACGCTCTATTGGCGAAACCCAATCAATCAGTATCGAAATGGGCGGTAGGCAATCCAAATGTCATTGCGAACAAGATAAACCAAAACAAGCACTCGGGTTTGCCGAATTGCTCCAGTTCGCAAGATTCCGCTGATGAACATATACATTGTACAATCATGTCACAGCAACATGTTTAGTCCGATAACAATATACGGAGTTAGAAAGTACATACTTGACTTTAAACACCAGTTGGAGTAACATGGTGATATTCATTTCCATGATTTATTCCACAATATTATGTACATATATACTTGCATCCATGTGCAACAACGCACGATATACTATTAATCATGGGTTCAAAAAGAGTTTCAATTTATACATATATATGTCATACCTAGTAATTTACAGGAGTTGGAAGTGATCTATGTAGAAGTTGGAAGTTAAAGCCATATTGCGGTTGGCGCTCCAAATACATCTAATGATATTCGCTTTTGAATGTGTCCCGGTATCGATCTATCTATATATGTCGATAACACTTCAACTGCATATACCTTTATATGTCCCAGAAAAACGCATTGAAGTCATAAGAAATACAACTTTAAACACGGTGTTTGGGTGTAATACGTTTTTTCACTAATGTGCGAACAATTTAAACAACTGAAAAATGGATGTGACCGTTGCAACTATTTTTCAGGGAATATTAAGCCGGTATATACATATTTCGGTGTAATTTTCAACCTATGTTATTATTCTTATTCCTGCTTCCAAATTAGGTATAGACAAAATGTGGAAGGCGAATGAGCCATGTCCGTTTACGCTCGAGTAACGAAGTCTCTATAGCCACGTGCATGTCAGTGATGGGGGTTTTGTGTATAAAAATCTACTTTAATATACTAGACATTTGAAATACAAAGTAGCTATAAAACAAGTTACGTCGACATAGTAGGTACATAAACCAAACTTCAAACATTAAATAACATTCGATATGATATACTAAAAATGTTCATATCTTTTCGCCGTCCAAATATCTCATTAGAGGGAGTGAACTTTCGCACCCATTGCGCGATTCAATCGTGTCACGAAAGCAAGCAAAGATTCCATTTGAGTCCATCAATAGCTTGGCTTCGTTTGAGGAAATTAGTGCATCTCATAGCTCTAAAATCATGTGGAATTAATTACGTACCAGAACCATCAATGATGGGTGTTCAAAGCTGTTCATTATACTGTGTAATGTTTGCGAAGCATCATACACCGCAGAAACAGACGATAATACTTGTGGGCCCGCACTATTATACTGTGTAACGTTTGCGAAGCATCAATCCCATGCACATAGAATATAGAATAGAATTTATTAAGCAAAATACGTCACTGGGTTGGGACAGGTTGCCATACTTATATATAATATTAATATGGTACATGAACATATATAAACTGTATAATAATAACATCACTCAGTCAAGTAACTTAATATACATTATATAATAATACCCCATGCACATGAACAGACGATAATACTTGTGGGCCCCGCACTCTTATACTGTGTAATGTTTGCGCAGCATCATACACCACAGAAGCAAACGATAATAAGTGTGGGCCCCACGCGAAGCATCGCATCAGAAACAGATGATACTTGTGGGCGGGGCCACATAAGCAGACGATAATACTTGTGGGGGAGGGCACACAAGCAGACGATGATACTTGTGGGCCCCGCGCTGGAATTACATGAGAGATGAGTATCAAATCTTTGACATTATAAATAAGTTCAAGGTACGAGACAGTGCTCATAATAAATGCCTTATACATACTGGATTACTACTGATAAGAATTACGAATAGCTGTATATCACATGAAACCCATATTATATCATTATAAAAGGCATTACATATTTCCTTATCTCTCACTAGGGATGAATATGCGAGTGCGTCCCGCCAACTTGGTATCGCGCCAACAAAATGACTTTACATTGATTTAGGCGGCTTAATACTATTTAGAAAAGCCGCGCACGACACCAATACCAGACAATGCAAAAATGATTGCTTTGTTTATTAAAGTTAAATTATTGTACAACTTCGTAGCGTTAATGAAAATAGACACAACACAAATAGCTAGCAAATCGGGGGACTATATTATCCGTCGCCAGCTTGAGCGCGCAATACTGTCGTATATGCGGATGTGAAGCGTCTCAGCCAATGTTGTAAATGTATGTATTTTTAAGCTTCTTCTAAGGATTTAGATTTGTTAAAAAAGCAAATAGCTCTAGTTTTTATATAGCTCTACAATGTATTTGTGGGTTTTGTTGATAACCTGAAACCGCAATCGTAACTGTTTAGTATATTACCACTAATTTACTAGTAGGTGTCGTTTTAATATCTTCTATACTCGAGGGTGATACCCCAGCCTCCCATGAATCCTGAATACCATGCATGCAGTTGACAGAGAAGGGTGAATCGTGTGTACCGGTTAAGAAAATATAGAACGGTATATCACGGGGACATGTATCTATTCCGTAGGTTCGCTATCCAGAAGGCTCGCTATTCCAAAGGTTCTCTTTTCCGCAGGTTCGCAATTCCGAAAGTTCGCTAGTCCGAAGCTTTGTATTATTTTAAAGGTTAATTCTATATTCTAAAGTGTTGAGAGGGTACTTTCTTTTACCGAAGACTCTCGGTAATAATTTAAAACATTTAAATGATAAATGTGGTTTGTTTTGTTTTCGTGGGTTTCCAGAAGATTTAATGTCATTACGTATGACATTATTTCTTAATACATATTTACGTCACGCAATGTAATATAAATATATTCAATAAACGAGACAAATAATACAAATAATATATAAATAAATATATAAATAAACATGTAATACATAATAATGCATCACATGAATAATGTAAATCACACTGTTGTATAATTACTTCAAAACATAAATATGTGCGTTGTATATACGTTTCTATATGTTATATAAATGGTTGATTTAAGTTTCTATGAAAGGGAGACTCTACTCAAATGCTGTTGTTGGTTTCTATATTCTCTGCTTCGTAGAATAAGGTCACCAGATTTCCATTATGTATAGAGTTCGAAATAACCGGCGAGAATAAGACTATGTTACAGATGGATGATAACACAGAATGCGAAAATAGAACGCTCGTCATTTAGATATGTTTGTACAGTATGTGTATATTATTTCAGTCATGAAGTCATCGTGTTTTTTATTGGAGACTCGAATATATAAGAGAATACACTGGCACAGTATCATTATTGCTGCACCAGCGCAACTCTCGTAATGAAAAGGTTAATACAGGGGTACGGATCATGCGTACCTCTTCAAAATCAACGGA
Organism: Siphonodentalium dalli; assembly: GCA_032622095.1. Lineage (NCBI taxonomy): Eukaryota > Metazoa > Mollusca > Scaphopoda > Gadilida > Siphonodentaliidae > Siphonodentalium > Siphonodentalium dalli. The sequence goes on from CP136063.1 coordinate 233,313,507, forward strand.
TCCCGCGTCCAGAAAATGAGGGTGATACCCTACATGTGATTCAACTGAAGCTCTCTGTGATGTACATGTCGGTTCTCCAATAAAAAACAGACAGCGAATAGTAGATAGCAGAGAAAGTGCACCTATCAAATTAATGCGATCCCCAAGCCATCGTGGCAATGATGAAATGATACAGTTTCAAACAAGCCGATTGATATAATACAAACAAACCTTCAATAAAGATGGCAGTTCTCCCATTAAACCAATGATCTGGTTCTCACTTTGTGTTGATAAACTAATGCTCCTGACACACAGACAGTGTCTTCATTGTTCCCATCTGCCATGTGGGAGAGACCAATTTGTCCAAATCTGACCAGACTTTATTAACAGACACTGCTATAAACATTTCAATCGAAATAATGGTTCATTTATAGGCCGCGTATGTCCATGTACAGGGTCGGGCTGTGTCATTCTTAAAGGGGCGTATAGTATTGAAGTCCTCAAATTAATTAATGTTACGGTAACTGTTATCGAGAATAAATGAACAGAGGACACTCTTTGTTATAACAATCAGGGATTCAAATTTTTGCTGGGAATACACTCATTAAATAATCATCATATTTTACAGCTATGCATTGCATAATGGATCGGAGATATTCGCCAAAAATAAATCTTTTACAAAATAAAATTATAGAAAAAAAAACAATTGCATTGTGCAGCTGGTTATTAGAAGTGACCAAATCTCGTTGTACATATTGGGAGTCTCATGATCTTTAAAGGGAAATTGTACACTAAATCCAGCCATTTATGGGGCCATCTCCTATTTTACACAACAGAATATATGCAACAAACGAATGAATTTAAGAAAGGGGTGAGTGCAAAATACACTCATTTACTCTATGAACGATGTAAACAGTATGGTAAATTAATATAATGAACATGAGTTTATGGCTCGAGTCATTTATTCATTTTCGTTATAATTGTCAGGTGGTTGGTTATACGTGTTTTGTTGTGTTTATTGTGTTTATTTAACTCTCATTCTTGACTCATTCTTGTATTGGATATTTTCTGTTGAGTAAAGTAGGAGATGGCCCCATAACTGGCTGGATTTATGTATATACAAATTTTCGGGCAATATTCTTAGCTTTCTGTCTGATATGTAATGGACGATCACGGCAAGGTAAATGTATTCCCAGTAACAGCCCATGCAACGGGTAGACTCGCAGCAAATGTTATGTTTAAAATTTTGGAATATCGCCATTCACTGTCTTATCTCGTCTCTAGACCTACAAATCTGAATCAGTGTGAGTTATCTAATGGCTCGTTCGTTTTATATCGTCATACCTGTTATTATCCAGTTAATTATGGAATTTACTCCTAATTGCCTGGTTTAACGACCTACCCCGGGTGGCGATTATGTCTTGCTGAATTTGACATGTGATAAAATGTATAGGAAATAGCACTCTTGTAGGAATCGCGGCCAGAATATGCAGTCTTCGGTTGGACATATGGCCAAGGTCATTCGGTCGACGGGACTCGTATGGTTATTTATATCAACTGATAATACGGCGAAATTGGAAGTTCGAGATTGTTTTATTTCTAGAGCGTATGACTAACCTTCTGTTTGTCTTATTTCAAATCCTAGAACACATGTTATGACAATGAGTTGCTGAGGTAGCAATTTTGGCCAACCTGGGAGGAGGTACTGTACTTCAAATCCATGCTGAGCCATTATTTTTGGCATGGGTTGCATCAAGATATTTTTTGAATTTTCGACAGAAATGATACATGTGGTGTGAAAAAAAAATGGCTGTACTTTGACTTCTTCGTACAAATTGTCACTTACATTTATGCCCCTTGGTTTGCACGCACAAAATGCTGATTTATACCCATTACTAAAATTTTCAACACGAAAGCAGGCAATGACAGAGCGATTGTCAATAAATGCTTCTTCTACCCGATAGAGCTATGTTAGTGCTGAGAAATATTTGAAATAGAAAAAAAGGTGTCGTAGCAATTTCAATAAAAGATCAGCCGACCACTGTGTCCCCCGACAACGTGGCAAGTCGTTGCCGCTTTGTCAAAGAAATAAAAAAAATGTTAAAATTTTATAGGCCGAAAAGGGTTAATAACTATTTTTCCGTCATCTATATACATGTTGCACATCACCAATATGTGGGTAACAATACTCTGAAGTTTCAAATATCTACACCATGAAGGTACCCTCATACTGCAAAGTCGAAAAGGGTTAATAACTCCATCAAAAAATAATTTTTCCGTCATCTATATACATGTTGCACATCTTCAATATATGGGCAACAATATTCTGAAGTTTCAAATCTCTGGGATGAAATCTGTAGGAGGAGATGATTATACCATAAAGGCACTCAAAATAGTGACGGACGGGCGGACGAACGGTCGGCACGACGAACGGACGGACGGAGCCCGTTTCTATGGTCCACCGAAAATTAATTTTTCGGGGAACAAAAAATTGTAGTGCAAGCGCACTGACACTGACATAATTCAGAGGAGAGACATCGAGCTATTTGCCTATATATGACAAACACACGGAGTTGGCCTTCACTCAATACGAAAATCAAGTGACATATCCCAATGTTTTGTTTGTGTGAACTTTCCCAGTTAATTTGTATAAAATAATTAAACCATCAAACCAGTAATGTGACGTTTAAAACAGGATACACTGGCTGTTATGCTCCCATCATATACTCATTTTTTCAGCACGCCTACAACCCGATAAATCGTGTACTGCTACCTTATTATATGTCCTTCCCATATCTAATTCTAGAATGTTTAGGACAAAATCACCGGAATTTTCTCAAATATAAATAGTAAAACAGCCAAAACGCTCAGTTATTATAATATAAATTTTGGATGCTAAGTTCGAAGAAATAATCTCTTCATCTAAAACTGTGCTTGAAAGTAATGTTATTACCCATGTTGTTAATGTTTCTGTGTGTTTTACATTGTTTGCTAATCGTTATTCTGGAATATATTTCAAAATATTGATATTGCAATGAATGATCATGACTGTCGGCAGAATATATACGTCATTATGGTTGATTGACAGTAACATGGTGAGATATTAACGGCGAGTTGGTTGAACATATTAAACCCGACGCCGTCAATGTTACACCATGTTACCGTCCATTCACCATAATAACTTATAATGCACTAGACAAGGCACGCTTGTAGAAAAAATAATCATCTATATATTAAATAGTCTTTCTGTCTGTCTATTTGTCTGTTCGGATTTTTTGACCAGACCGCCTGACCGATTTCAACCAAATTTGGTGTGGTGACTCGCGGTACCTTCTCGAAGGAGCTCAATCTAAAAATACAAAACAAAATTGAGTTAAAAAAAGATATGTTTTTGTTTTTTGTTAAACCAAAATGTTTAAATGATCAAAATGAGCGTGAAGCATACAAATATGACGCATGCAGGTGGATAATGAAAATGTGCGTAAAGCGCACACAATACAGCGGCCTGAGGCCCCTCCGAAGATGCAAGCATAACCATAATGGCTCCCGAAGGGATCCTGTTTCAGCTAGTTACGAATAATTTCAACACTGTTTAGTGCAGAAATCCCAAGTTCCGAATGTTTGTTCTCGCGAACTCTCTCCCCAGCCCCATATCGCTTGTCGGCTCATACATGAACCGATACTTTTACATCAGAGCTAAGTCTGGACGTGTGTCTGACATTAGCAGAATGATGTTAACATAGGGTAAATATAGTGACGCCATCCCACACAGCGGGCTATAGTACCACCAAATTCATCCTCTGTACGGAGACCCCATTCTGCTTAGGCATCAAGTCCTGGGAAGTATTTTTAGTTTCAGCAAATTAACATGGGTTTAATTACTTTTCTCGTTCTGTTTAGGTTCTATATCCCCTGATTTGCAGAAGATACATTACATAATTGAGTTGACCAATGGGTGAACATCACCACGTGCAACTGCATGGGGAACATCAATATGGTTCTAGGTCTCCCTTAGCTGTTAATTGAGACATAAGCAAAATTAAGTTCCCAGAAGGTGAATTTGGTGAAGCTAGCCGGCTGTGTACAATAGCGTCACTAAATTCACCCTCTGTGGACCTAATTCTGCAAATCTCAGACACACTATATCCTGACTTGATCAGAGCACGTTAAAGAGAAATGGAACGAACCAAAGACAACATTTATCGTGGTAACGGTCGGTTTATTTCAGCAATAATAAACACATCAAAGAGGGACTTGTTCAGGATGGGCTCATGTGCAGCGCCTGGCAAATTGATCCATCTGTTCAATAACACGGTTTATGACTTGTAACCAAACAGTACGGAGGAAACGGGGTCAGTTGTAGATCCGTAAACAAACCCTACGCCACGAGTAACACACTAATCTAAGTCATATGACGTCTTATGATTTCGCGTCGAAGTCGATGGATACATCCCTGGTTTAGTTGCCTTTCAATTTGCTTATGATATTGGTGCATGGGTCCTGCTGATTTACTATGAAGCTGGTAGAGCAAATCGATGATGTTAAGAAAAAGTACTGTTAGTTTTTTTCTCAAGTTGCCTTTTTTGCGGTGTTTGGCTAATCCGAGCGATTTAAAGGCACGGACGGCCTTGGATGTAACGATTGACATAATTTCTTGGTATTTATGACAGCCAAAATATAAGCAAATGAAACGTATCGAAAAAAGAAATTATACAGAAAAATTAATTCCTAACGTTATAAGAGATGATAACAGCACCACGACAGACATAAATGAAATACTAGAAGAACAAAGGAAATTTTTATAAAAACTTATATAAAATAAATGACAATAAATCTGAGGAAACACAGTTTGAAAAATTCTTAGATAAAAATAATCCTTTTATCGAAATTAAAACTGAAGAAGAGACTAAAAAGAGTGAAGGACTTTTAAACGAATATGAACTACTAACAACTTTAAAAACAACGAAAAACAATAAATCACCAGGTATTGACGGGTATACTGCCGAGTTCTATAAATTCTTTTGGAAAGATATAGCAGTTTTTGTTTTAAATTCCATTAATGATGCATATATAAAAGGCTCAATGTCAGTGACACAACGCCAAGGAATGATTACCTGCTTGCCAAAACCTGGCAAGGATAAATCACTAATAAAAAATTTAAGGCCAATCACCCTCTTAAATATAGATTATAAATTAGCAGCTTCAGTTATAGCAAATAGAATTTAAAAAAAACAGATTAATTCAATGATTAGTGACACACAAAAAGGTTTTATTACAGGGCGTTCCATTGGGGAATGCACACGTTTGACATATGACTTGCTTTTAGAATGTGAAGAACAAAATATACCTGGATTAATGCTCTTATTGGATTATTAGAAAGCTTTTGATTCTATAAGTTGGAATTTCATACAGAAAACATTGAGATTTTTTGGTTTCGGAGTGTCATTGTGTAATTGGGTGACAACGCTCTATAATGAGGCAAACAGCCTCATTATAAACAATGGCCATCTATCACAATCATTTAACATAGAAAGAAGGGTCAGAGAAGGTGATCCATTGTCACCTTATTTGTTTAATCTTTGCATAGAACCCTTCGCAGCTGCATTAAAATTAGAAAGTAACATTGTAGGAGTTAAAGTAAAAGAAAGGGAATATAAAATTAGTCAATATGCAGATGACTCAATAATATGGCTCGATGGTAGTCAAAGCTCTCTACAAGAAACAATAAATTTAATTAAAGCATTTGAAAGGATACCTGGTTTAAAAGCAAATTTTGATAAAACAGAAGCGGTGTGGTTTGGAACTCGAAGAGGCTATACTAAATCATCAAAAACAAATATAAACTTGAAATGGAATTTTAAAGGTAGATTCAAAACTCTAGGAATTATATTTAATCTAGAAGATCCCCTCCTAGTGCAGGAAAACTGGGAAAACAAGAAGGAAAGCATGAACAACATATTATAGAACTGGGCATTGAGGACACTGTCCCACATGGGCAAAGTGACAGTAATAAAAACCCTAATACTACCAATTATTATCCAAATAATGACAGTATTACCTGAACCCCCAAAACAAATTATGAAGGAAATGCAGTGCTTGCTATTTCAAATTTTCTGGAATGGGAAAAGAGACAGGATAAAAAGAGATACATTTATTCAAAGCATAGAAAATGGAGGACTCAAGATTCCTGACCTTAGCTGTTTCTCAAAATCGTTAAAAGTTACATGGCTCAAAAAAGTTCTGGACCCTTTCAACTACTCAGAATGGAAATTAATTCTACTAGATAAAATAGAAAAATATGGGGGAACGATAATGTTCAATTTAAATAAGCCTAGCATAATAAAAATAACACAAAATTTCAATCCATTCTGGAAAGAAGTATTAACAGCATATTCTTTGCTCACCAATGAGCCTTCGTCAGTGGAAGACTTCAAGTCACCACCAATTTGTCATAATTTAGCATTGAAAATGGAAAATAAACCTATTTATCTGAAGACATGGATAGAAAAACAAATTTTGTGTGTCAATGATATTTTAAATGAAGACAATTCCTTTATGAATACTGAAGAATTTTTTCTAAAATATAGACTTAAAGTGAATTACTTAACATTGCAAGGAATAGTGACTTCAATTCCTATAAATTGGAGAAAAATAATAAGATCTAGTCAGAATACACTCGATGAGATTAAAAAAAATAAGATCCAACAAGACATTCAAAGAGAGGAAAGGTTAAACAATTACCTCTATTGGAATTTCATAAATATTTTAGTACCAAATAAGCCATGTGCCCAAATTGGATGGTGCAACAGACTAAATCTTGAGTCACAACAATTAGACTGGAAAAAAATATATATGAGGTGTTTCAAAATTACAAAAAGTCCGAAATTGCAAGCCTTTCAGTTCCAAATAAATCATAATACCTTGGTCACAAATATATTCCTAGAAAAATGTAAAATCATATAAACTAGTATGTGTACTTTATGTAACAATGAAAGAGAAACTACTGAGCACCTGCTAGCAAACTTCTGCAAGGTACTCCCATTATGGAATTATGTGTCAGGCATTCTGGATGATTGCTTTAATATAAACTCTGCATTGACAACTGATGAAATACTTTTTGGAATTTGGAAAAACCAACATTATATAGCAATAAATAACTTAATACTGTTAACAAAACGTTATATTTATATAACACGACGCAATAAAGTAAACGTGTCAAAATCATCCCTTTTAAGTTTCCTATATCCAAAAGTCCAAAATAGAAAAATTAGCAACCCAATGGAATAACAGTTTAGCAAGCAGTATAGAAAAAAAGTGGAACAGTGTCCTCAGCCTAATTAATGGTGTATCCTAAAGAAAACACTATATCGAATTCGATTCTGTTCTCCCGGACAGAACATTTCCCAATTCCCCCCCCCAAATGATAGGATGGAAAATGTGCCTCTGCAAAAAGTTCACAAACACAACCTCTAACATGAGTAATATGTCAGATTATACAAAAAATACAACCATTATATTTTAGTTATACCATTAAAAAGTCAAGCACTAGTAAAATCAGAGAATGACTGTTTAATGAAGACCTGACAAAACATTTTAATGACACGGATTTCATTTTAATTTGAACGACATTTGACACTGTGCCACAATATAACATAAAAATGCATTGGAAAAAGTAAGATTTTATGACATATATCTTTATTATTATATAAGTTATGTATGTACATGAATGTATGTAAAACATATCGCAAATTGTACCAAAAAGATGAATAAATTATAAAAAATAATAATTATTCAGGGATATATTGTTTTCTGATTTCATCCAAAATGACTGCACATGCTCCGGGACAAATGCACAATCCGGAATATTTTGGTAACGATTGACATAATTTCTTGGTATTTATGACAGCCAAAATATAAGCATATGAAACGTATCGAAACATTGGCATACCACCGAGACTACTATTGTCTACAAATATTCGTTTCAGGCTTCGGAATCATAAAACATAAGCATGCATGTATATGACAGTCTGTAAATGCGGAAAAATCATGATTATGACAATTGTATTAAAGTTTAAATATGTAACTGTGGACAACAAGTAAATGCAACTCATTCCTGAATAAAGAAGAAGAAGAAGAAGAAGAAGAAGAAGATGGAGATGATGATGGCGATGATGAGTTGTCAAGGATTTATTTGGATCAAGCAATGCACTGACCACGTAACACCATGGAATCATTTATTATACTTATGACACGCGGGTCAGCGTGTGACACAACCACCCGGGATCCATCGGATCTGCCTTGTGTGGTTTGGGTTAAAGGTACTCAATCCGATCAGACGATCCCCATACCATCACGATACAACAACGACAACAACAACAGTTCTTCAAAATACGCTTTAGTTATCAGAATCGATTTATTGCAACAAAATAATGCTAACCACTGTCAAATATGGTATCAAAGTTCCCAAAACTTGTTATTTATCAACATTTTGTTCAACACAATATGGCCGTCTTAATTATAACTAAAGTATCACGAAATTTGACCGTATTACCATTTAATTTTAGAGTTAGCCGCAATTTTGTCCGAGACCCTCCGTTTGACCACGTGTTTTTGGGCCACATATTATTACACATCTCGAGAAATAACAAACTTCAAAAATCGATATAGCTGATTACTCTGAGCTTTGATGGGTGGGTTTCTCGACTGGAATCAAATATGTTTACCACCGAAGCCAAAGAAATAATAATTTAGGAGCGTCTGATCGGATTTAACACCTTTAATGATGAAAATTCTGAAATTCGGATAAAAAGTAACAAAATCGGCGACATTGGGGTCTTAAGACTAACGCGCTGGTTTTCTCGATGTATAGCTGGCTGATGGTATATATACTTTGTGTTTTCTCCCAACTGGTCTGTGATGGGCACTGGATTTATCGGTGAGTATAATATGCAGGCTGACGTAAACTAAGTGCATACTTCCTGCGGGCCAGTACCGGGGTACGTGAAGTCACTCACACGGCCCTCTTGAACCCAGGGATTAGAGATGCGATCGTATACTCTAACCTGCCAACTCACAACCGTTATAGACAGACAAGTATTTACTTCCGACATTTGCACAACAAACAGATGTAATCTGCCATCATTGTTGGTGAGGTGCCTTCGAAGCAATCAAATGCCATCGACCACCCCAAGACGAAAAGCACAAAACAATAATCAAATTCCAATTTACGTTGATTCCCCTATCCTGTTGCAAAGAGCATTCTAGCTAAGAATGCCAACCCTATTTGTCTTACTTTAGAAATTCTACCTCATGCTTTTTTCCCGGGTTCTTCAAGTGTAGACAATACAATTTTAAGATATGGGCGTGGAGATTGAGATGTTTTGTTATATATTGAGGAAACTCTATACAACTCGATATGTGCAGTAATCCCAAATGAATACGAGATACTGACGAGAGTGCAACAAATTTAAGTGTACAAACAACACAATTTTAAGAGATGGGCGTTGAGTTTGAATGTTTTGGCGCTGTATGTATTGAGGAAACACTATTATATGACAAACGAGGTAACACATACTCACAATGATTTATATATGACTCGATGTGCTCTATAATCGCCAATGGATACTACACATGAGGGAACACAAACACAGTGATTTATGTCGCCACTTTCAAATCCATGAACAGACGAACCCTGATATATTGCCCAACAGGCCCCCAACCCCAACTTAATCATAATCACGCGCTTTGGGGGCGTTTAATAAATACACGCGAATCACTTGACAGAAACATTACGGATTGTTGGAACGATTTACATCATGGACTTCAGAACCATGCAAACGAAGTTAGTTGTTTTGGGCTCGAGGGAGAAAACGATCTGTATATTTTATGCCAGGAAAATGCATGCAGCAAATGCAGCAAGGCTAAATGGAAAGCTATAAAATAGTATTGTATATGTGTTGCCAACATTTTGATACATAATTTTTATGTGCGTGTTATGTGCTGTCTTATTTCAGGGTAATCAGATTGATATGGTATTGACCGGGTTCCCATTAACCCGATGCTTGGCACAATTTGTGAGGACACTTCCGCCTTTCGACAACGAAAACGAATTCGAAATGAAGAATATGCTTCAACTATTCGAATTAATTGTATCTCTATCAGTGTATTAATTGGAGTGTTGTATTTTTGATGCAATAATAGTTATATTTTAAATAGTTTTGAAACTCTAATTTTCTTCTTTGATATAATGTCACCTAATTTCGACTGATGAACCGCTTGAATTGTACCTTTTTGTTAAAAAATAATGTCCAATATATATACTACGAATGCAACTTATTGATATAGCAAATACAATTTCAGCCTGTGGTCGTGGACTATAAGTTCAATATGAAACTACTTCGAGGTCGAAATAGGTTTAATATGAACGTATATCAAAATTAAATAAGTCCAATATGGTATAATATTTGAACAATAGGTTATATGCAAGCCTATTTACGTGATAATGTGTTTACAATGTGGCCCGCACCATCGAACGAAATAACGGGTATAAATTCACTGTGAGCTTATTTAATACCAAATAATTCCAATATGAACTTATGTGAACATATAGGTCCAATATGAGCCTACTTGCACGAGTCGAAAAAATGAACACGTGATCACCAACTTAAAGAAAAAGTGGTTCTACAGTATGTGTTGCTCGTTTGGCAGAACATTGGCCGTTGTATGTACCGCGCATGACTGCACAACGCGAGGTCACTGTGGTACAAACATTCAAGAAGGCAGTTTCTCACTGAAGCCATATCGTTGATCAATGCCATCCCCTTAAGTTCGGCTTACTTTCTGACGATGCTACAGCGTACAACTCGGTGGGTGATACGCTAAATATTATAGATCATCGAAGCGCTGGAAGTATCATTGCAATAGATTCAAACAGAGTCGTCTTATCAGTTCCAAGCAGGTAGCGTAGATACCAGTACAGACGAGGAACGATTGCATAATCTGTCGTCAATACTACTTACGTTACTCTAATCTGTTTCGTAGACGGATTAACCATCATGAAAAATCGGCCAGAGAAAAATCGCGCTGAAGCGATATGCTTGATTTCTAGGATATGGGAGGCATGGAATCAATGCTAATGACAGACGAATTATATCCCACTACAGCATGATATATCTTAAACCAACATGCTGCTAGCATCTGAAATGAACGAATCGTATAGTGTGGTTAGAGCAAAGGGCACGAATATATCAGACGCATACACGATATGTTTGTAAAGAGTAAAGACTTTACATTTTTACTATACTAAAATGGAAACAGTACCTAAATCAAGCCATTTATGGGGGCCATCTCCCACTATATTCAACAGAAACTATGCAACAACTGAATTACGTTGAGTCCGGGATGAGTGCAAAATACTCTAATGTGCTCTTTAATTAAAATGAAAATGAGTACATGTCTTAAGCATTTAATTTATTTTAGTTATAACCATCAGGTTGCTATACGTGGTTCTTTGTGTACGTGAGGGTATATAACTCTCATTCTGGACTATTCTGGATATGTTCTGTCGAATAAATTGTAGGAGGTAGATCCATAAATGACTTAATTTAGGTAGTATCCCTTTAAATTGATATTTCATTTTATTCTAAAACTGATATTATATACAAAATACAAGTACGTGAAATTAATGGTATTGCCTTTTTCCAAGGTGGTAATGAATCTGGTTATATTCTGGTGTGAGTAGAGAAATATTTGCGAGAAAAGAAATATCCTGCGGTTTTATCTATAGCAATCACTTGCCAATGCCATAGCAGTTTTCCCTCAGTTTTTGATGTTTTAATTGCATAAAAGTGACACAAACGCTCTTTAATGTTATCATATAAGGAATCAACCAATAAGGAACGCTTTTTCTTTTGTCCGTTTTTAGCTAAATCGGGATGCGCAATTTCTATATTTTATGCAATAACTATAATTGTATCTAAAGTCTGCATGATACTATTTAACGCATAACAGATGACTTCACATATCTGAGTTCAATGCCGCGTTGACAATTTTCCCACGCATTGTCAAACTCAACTATAATTGTTGGAAAACTGAATACAGGTGATATATCCATCATTCATTTTACTCATCACAATATATGAGACATCATCTTCGAGATGTTATCAGTCAACGATATTCACGACTGATTATTCGTTCGCATCTTGTTATATTTACTATAACTATGTTTCTAAATACTACGATTCTCACAAACATATATACTACGGCATGAATGCACACCATAATTGGAAACGGTTTATTACGTCATGTTGGTAATGCCGCGTCGTCGTAGAAATGAAATATAATGGACACTGCTAGACACGTACATCCGTTTAAAAGGACATTCGTCGACTTTTCAAAGAGACTGACATGTAGTTTTATCTCTAGAACCGGATCGCAATGGAACACAATCGGGCAAATATTCAGACGTTGTGACACCACGGGGCTTTAATACAAACCATAGTATATGCGGAGAAACCGACACTGACTTATTTCTAGTGTGTTTCTTATACATGTATTATATCTCTTCGATATACATCAACACACGCGCTCGTGCCGGCTGCTCATAAACCTATCCATCTTGATTTGTTCGGGGAATATCATTTCCCTGACTACACAACGGGAGCCCCACGTAAATGTTCCGACGTTCACAGTGAGTGACGTATCATTGCTGTAACAAGTATGTAGTTCACAGCGGGACATCGTGTTTTATTGCTCCCACAATTGAACGTCAATCACCCCGTAAATGCCAGACCATCAAGCCATGAAATAGGGTGTCTGTCATTTGCAGAATGAGGTCCCCAGAGGGTGAATTTAGTGATGCTACTCCGCATAGCGGGCTAGCATCACCAAACTCACCCTCTGAGGACCTCATTCTGCTTACACTTCAGCAGAATGAGCTTCCCAGAGGGTGAATTTGGTGATGCTAGCCCGCTAAGCGGGGTAGCATCACTAAATTCACCCTCTGGGGACCTCATTATGCAAATGACAGGCTCACTATTTCAAGGCTTCCAGACCATCAAGCCATCGGTCGAGGGTCTGATGCAATAAAACAGATGCCGCCAGTAAACTATCAGTTAAAATAGACCCGCGACTATATAACATCTGACCTTACTCCGTCTTTTCAAACAGCCAACGATAATCCTTCAGATTAAACTTAACTATATACTGTTAACCCTTTACCCAACAAACCGGCCAAAACCGGCCAAATAAAGCTTCAACAGCCTAAAATATCTTCGGTCTGTCTCAATAGAACCATACAAATATGGATATCATTGGAACCGGCTCCTTGACCACATTGTGATAGTTACAGTTATGCCCTGTGCCAATGCATTCTCTTATATATGCGAGTCGACCATAGGTCGCCTCGCATTTATAAGAGAATGCATTGGCCTAAAAAAAACTTTTTAACATTTTTTCTTACATTCTTTAACAATTTTATAATTTTTAAGGTGTTAAGCCAATGCATTCTCTTATATATGCGAGGCGACCTATGGCCGACTCGCATATATAAGAGAATGCATTGGCACAGGGCCCTTCTGTTGGGTAAAGGGTTAAACAGCACGTTCTCATTGAATGCAGTTCCCTGACAACAATACGAAATAATATGTGTTTTGATATCATTGATCGTTATGGCGTAGACTGCTATGTTATTATTGACGGTCTTTCAATGGACGAAATGATCTTGCTTCATTTGGCTCATGGTACTAGCGATATATATACAACACTTGATGATATTGACGCCTTTCTCAACTTTATGGTAACAATTACTGCAAAATTATGGCTGTGGTACAGCGCATTCCTGCAGAGAAATACACCCTAGTCAATTGAACAATCCAAATCAGTCAGACATTACTATGATTAAATATGAGGTAACACGGTGTGTCGGTATACAATTATATACATCTTGACTATATTATATGAAGTGGGCTGAAGCTAGCATCGACAGCTATACTATACTTAACCGTAAGTCTTCATCCCCATTGCCATCATTATCATCACATCCAACAGCATTACCATCTTCATCATCATCGCCGTCGTCATCATCATCATCCTCGTCATCGTCTTCGATGTTATCATCATCACCATCTGCATCATCATCTTAATCATTATCGCCGTCGTCGTCATCATAATCATCATAACCATTGTCATCGTCATCCATCATCATCATCATCATCGTCTTCGATGTGATCATCATCATCATCACGGCCACCATCACCATCAACATGATCATCATCATCATCGTCGTCGTCGTCGGCATAATAATCATCACCATTGTTAAACGCCATAGTCATCTTCCTTACCATTATCACCACCAACATTGCCACTTGCATTATCACTAATCATCACTATTATCATAATCTCACTACAATCTCATATGTATATAATCATTCGAGTGCGAGCACTCGTCTACATCATACTCACGTATTGTATAATTCTGTTTACTATATTATTTTCTTGTTTACCTTGGATCATTGTATGTTCATATTACATGTACTATTGTTTGTATCATTATTTATGACTCTTCAGTAAATGGAGGAAAATAAAGATATAATAATAATAGAGTTGGAAAACTGATGTTCCACTTTTCGAATTACTTATATATATACTCCGTCTGAAAATAATAATAAAGGAGAACATGGCTATCAAACTCAGGTTCGATCAACAACTATCTTAGTTCAGATATATTAATTAAATCAAACACCTATCTTTGGTTCAAACGTGATTCACTGCACATGACATACACATGCAGACACGATTCTAAATCAAGTGACCATGCATAACGACATTCGTTGCGATGAGGGGGTAGGGGGGGGGGGGGGGGGGGGGGGGGGTAGAAGGTAGGCCTGCATTTGGTCTACATTAGTGTTATTTGAATCTTTTTGACGCCTTCTTTAGCCATGACCGCTTGACTGTTCGTGATGCATGTGCGTGATGAATGACTTTGGTTGCAATTTATGTTCATGTACATGTAATTCGCCTGGGAAACCGAATTTTTGTTTAGGAAATCTTGACTAATTTGGCAGCAAATTTCAATGGTCATCTTCCAAAATCGGTATATTTATTATAACGATTATTCTATTGGTAAGATATTCTTAGCAATTATGTTGCAGTTGAAGCAGGTATATATATATAGCAAGTACTTTTAGTGAGTTATATGTATACCATTGTTTTGCAAAGAATACAGAGCAAGCATTATTGCTTTCAAATAAGAAAAAAAAGCGAATAAAGAACTCTAGTTCTTTCGTCAGAACTAAACGATCCCATTCTAATCGATATAAAATAATGTTCCCATGTCTACCCACAATATCGCACTGAGTGTCACAGCATCTCTTCGACAATTTTGCATTTAAACATGATGTTACTTGGCCCCATTGTGAGGTTTAAATAGGGTGTTTCCTTTTAAACTAAATAAAAGCAATGTGTTCATGTTTAGTCTGAGGTTTAATATTTCGATCGGCAATCTTTCGACACACGCTGACACAAGAGGCTTAATCGGCAGCACATTTTGTTGGGGATACATATTCGACTGAACCACGTCTGGTTAAGTGGTTCTGCGAATTCGGGAGCCTTTATTCGGCGTTGTATGAAGCGCACATTTTGATCTTAGACATGCACCCTCTCTGGGAGCCTTTATTTAACCGCGGCCCATTTGATGGTTTAATAATTTTGATTAAAAAAAAACAATACAATTTTAATTAATAATTTTGTTAAAAATAAAAAAAATTTATATTGATTTTCTTGCTCAGTTTAACCAAAATATATATATTTTAATCTAACGCCGTCATAACATCCGCCGGGGTACCCCGAGTTACCACACCAAATTTGGTGGAACTCGACCTAGGATGTGCGAGAAAAGGTGAATGCACAATAATGGTGGCGGCAGTGTTACATGTGGCACACCGACAGGAATATCCATCTGAATTATGGTCCTTATTAAACTATTTAAAAATGTATATGTTTTTGAATGGTTTATACGCAAAGTGGCTTTTACTCGATTTGTTAAAATAACACAAACACCACGAAAATGACAACTTAAGAAACAACGGTTCTTTTTCTTAATAGCATGCCAGCATCATATCAAATTAGCAGGATCACTTAACCGGGGGTGTGAACGCCTGTCTGTACTATGTTTGTGAGGGTTAACGTCAACGACATTTTATTTTGAATACAACACTGTCTGTAGTTCGATCGGTGCGGAACCACGCGGCTACGACAGCGGGTGTAAACACGAAAATTAGAAAATGAAATCCAGTAAGATGTTTGCTTAGAATACAAATATTACAAGGAAAACACGCGGTTATATACTGTTACGTATGTGTGGGCTGAAGAAGTCACATATGTCTGCACTTGTGGAGTATACTGTTAATTACGCATCGATTGGGGCTCTTGATCAGTTCTCGATACAAATGGGTCATAGCCGTCGTATACCGTATATATTTACGGTTAAGAATTTATACATGGGTTACGACCATGAACAATGTTATCCATACGTACGTGCTCTGGTGTGATCAGGTTTTTGTAATTTTATAACATTTAAAGGCACGGGCGGCGTTCGTTACAGAAATAACGTAATTTTATAACATTTAAAGGCACGGGCGGCGTTCGTTACAGAAATAACCATATTTGTTCAAATCGACATCAACAGACGGAATATTAAAAAATATATAGTTTTGTTCATATGCCAAACATAACAAGCGCGTAAATAGTATATTGTCGTCAAGACGTATATGGTGTACGTAAACAAGAGCCTGCTCGTGTTACATAATTGTTGCTTCTGTTTACATAACACAGCGCAATTCTATTGGTTAATCACACACAAATGATATAAACGCTCTTTATTATTTCCATATCAAGAAAACAGTAACAAATAACGCTCTTTATGTTTACCATATCCGGATCTAAACAGAAGCCAGGCCCCGGAAATGTAACGTTTTTTGCTTTTGTTTACATAACAAAGGAAAACATTTGACGATAACATACTGTTTATGCCATATTTATGATTGGTATAAGAACAAGGTAGGTCTATATTTTACTATTCTTTCTGCTTATGGTGGTTTTTGAAGGAGATGAATATTTTGACAGCCTACCCACCGCCAACTCCGCCCGTATCTTTAATTAAATAATCTTCCAATTTCGTCTGATCTTTGAATATTTTGTAATTCCTGCATTTATTTTGTTCTTCAATGATTTTACGCTACTCTGTGCGATATAGGTGGAACATGCGCACAGACAAGTGGCAATGCACTTGCACTGTGTATCGCAGACCAACGGTTGTCGCATGCGATATCAAAGTAATTTTTGCGATATCATTCATTTATTTCTGCAACCGCCAAATTGTCGATGTTTCATGGGATGATGCCATGAGGAAAAAACGTGCATGTATAAGGAATTACGAGAAATAAGATATATACGGTAAGATGTTTGGTGAGTGTATAACATATATACGGTAAGATGTTTGGTGAGTGTATAACATATATACGGTAAGATGTTTGGTGAGTGTATAACATATATAGGGTCAGGTGTTTGGTGAGTGTATAAAATATATACGGTAAGATGTTTGGTGAGTGTAAAACATATATACGGTAAGGTGTTTGGTGAGTGTATAAGATATATAGGGTAAGATGTTTGGTGAGTGTATAAGATATATACGGTAAGGTGCATGTTTGGTGAGTGTATTTGTCGCAATTACACTCCCTTAAGTTGTTCCAATTGAATTTCCCGCCCCTCGCTGTTTGAATTTTCAGTCTAAACAAATATATCGAGATTCATATCTACATGCAGTGATTGGTAGTTCCTGTTATAACAAATATGTTTACGTATTCTGTGTGGTTTTAGTACACAACTAGAAGAAAACTCGTGTATATTTCTGAAATATAGGCCCAATAGATACATGCACATGTAGTTGAAATGTCCGATCATATGCACGTCTAACAGTCTGAAGATCAGTCGTATATTCTATAATCTAAAACGGAGGCTGTACATTGTATACCACCAACAACCAACGGAAGACCATCCTTGTGGCTCACACGATAGAGATCAATGTGCAATTTTTACATTTTCCCTTTGGCTACGTTATGTTAACACTGATCGGGTTCCGTAATTCCAATTACAACAACAACAACAACAACAACAACAACAACAACACAACAACAAAACAGCAACATCAACACAAATAAGTACAACAACATAAAAAGTATAGTTTCACATCGTGTTCCGCTTTGCCATGTGGTTTACGCGTGGGAAATTTGGAATATAACTGGTTTTTATATCATCTGTGGAAACCTTTGCCAGATTCATTTCCACTTTTCGAAGTAGTATTTGTGGAAACTCAAGAGTGTTCTGCTTGTAAACGTCTATGAGCAAAGGAAGTAGGAAAAAAATGCAACTGGTAATTTTAGTTGACCAGCTGGAGAACATACTTAGGCAATCAGAACTCTAATCTTAATCGGTGCAAATTGCGTTATCAGTGCATAGCCATAGATAGCGCAACGGGAGTCGTTGTAATAAGCTATACTGCAGTGGTAATATGTCTAATGCGAGGGTAATCAAGATGCTGTCACAGATGCGGATAATCACGTGACAAGTATGGTGGTCGAAGCTAATTAATATAATTACAATGAGAAGAAATGTTAGGTTAAAGATAATGAAACAATTATACTAATCGCTAAAAGGCACCGTGCTGCTGTTTACAACTTAACTGCATTCACAGACGATGGGCGAAAATAAGAGCTATCCCGCAGAAACCTTTCTCGCAGACAACCAAACTCGCGTGGCGCTGTCAATCATTGACGCTCCTCCCTGATCCTCTCCCAATGAATTTTGTCTTTAGCACGGTTTAGGTTCTTTTATTGCCTTGCTGAGAGGTCTTCAGTAGTAGTTGTGGAAGAAAACAGGTTTTCCCCTAGGCGCTGATGGATGTAATGAAGTGTTGTTCTTTCTAGTTAACTTTACTGTTTGTCTCAATAATTGTGCTGATGGACTAGTCGCGTTTGGTGAGTACCATATTGTTACGTTTCTGTGTAGGATCTTTATAAGGGTTTTCCTGAAGTATTAGGGTGGAGGGTGTATGTGTAAAGTTAGGATATCCGCTTCCGTACACTACGTACAATCCATCACCCGAGGCTGAATTGGCCAAGCCCATGACATGCCGTTGGTTGAGTTACCCATATCCGTACGAGCACCAGCATTTTTAGGGGGGGGGGGACCTTTTGCCAGAATTGTTTTAACATCATATATCATGGTTGTAACACAGTTTGTGTATATATATATATAGAATATACCTAGTATATACACATAAATATAATAAAATATAGATTCAAATTAACCTCCAATATGTATAAGTCGGGTAGAAAAGTGAAAAATACTGTAATTTGCCAATATTTTCCCCTGAAATACCATTCAATTTGCCAGAAACTATCTCCAAATTGCCAGAAAATTGTCCGAACTGTGAGCTTCAAAACGTTTGGAGGGAGGCTATAGCCACATGGCCCATACGGCTATGGAGTTACCAAAACGTTTCAGCACCCGAGTCGGGACCCTGGGTTCCGAATGTAACCATGGGATAGCCTGGCTCAACTTCCAGTAAATGACACTGTTTCAGTCAGAGGTATTGGCATACATGCCGAATAGGACATATGTTGTTAACCATATATACAGCACCAAGCAGTTCCCAGGACCAGTAAGCTATTAGAATGGATATTTTTTTTGTTGTTGAGGACAATATAACAATGCTTTTTACCCGATATATTTCTGAATGAAAGTGCATGAGGAGTAGTTTGCATATCTACCCATGACCCGACCACTTCAGTTGGGACTTCCAAGTTATACAATATATTTTTGTGATATTTGGTTTAATTGTTGAAATGCAGAAGAAAAAAACCACACCATGGAACCGCTACTAACCACAGGAGGGGCATATGGGAACATGTGCCCAAATGCTTTGTTCTCCACCAAATCCACCAAATAGGTCTCCCACATGCATAATGGTTAAATATTCCCGGCCATCTAAAGTGAAAATGTAATACGTTTTGGTAGAGACAAGACAGGGCCAGGTAATCCTCAGAATCATCCATCACAAATGTTCCTATTTGAACACGCTCTTTATCAACCACTGTCATTTGGTGACTAAAGCATGAACGCTCTTTATCTAAATCGATCGTTGGAGTTTTTGCTATATAGGCTGACACAAATTTAAAACATTTTAAAACTTCCATTTTTTGAATGTCTATATTTCTGGCCATCAAAACTTCCTACTAATATGACCATGGGTCCGATATAATTATTGTCTAATATATATAAAACGTACACATTGTGGTTCTATGATGTCAACTTGGACATGGTATTTTTAACCCTTTCATGACTGGAGCTTCCTGAAATTTTACGTAAATCCTGTGTGCCAATGCATTCTCTTATATGTGCGTGTCTCCTATATGGAGCCAGTGCATTTCATTACATATCAGATACTCCCCATTGAAGACTCGCATATATAAGATAATGCACTGGCACAGGATATTTAATACTCTAGCAGCGCATATCCCACCAGGAAAGGGTTAAGAGCTACCTAGATTTTTCGTGCTGTCCCCCCAAAAAGGACCAAAGAGACTGACACATTTATTCTGGGACTAAAACGGACTGATCAACGGCAGGTGATTAGCTTCCAGGGGCGTAGCCAATTGTTTCAAATGGAGAGAGTGTTTATTACATCCCATTTCCCAACTGTTTAAACAGCGCACCCAATGTGCATGTACCATACATATGTAACTTTTAACCCTTCCACGACTGGTGATCCCTGAAATTTTTGCGAAAACCCTTTGACAATGAAATTTCTAATATAATGTATGCGAGTCTATATGGAGCATCGCATATATAAAAGAATACATCGCCATTGGCCTAACACTATTTATTTTGATACTATAATCCAGTGCATAATCTTATTTATCACATAATTTGGCCATAAAAGCAGTTTCATAATTATCGGTAATAGACACGTTTAATATCAGCGCGTGCGATGACGTCACGGCGTTCTTCAAATATCTTGCGATCGCTGTAGTTTATGATTGTTGTTTTCGATGAATATTTCGCTTTGCTTCGGGTTTATTTGATCATGTGATAAAAGGTATCTCACACTCGTCCTATTTTATACGTAATTTATCAACCTCGTCCTCTAAATTCTATTTGAGCCTCGGTAAACCTCGGCTCAAATCGAATTTAGTGAACTCGGTTGATAAATTCCGTATAAAATAGAAACTCATGTGAGATCCTCTATATATATGAGAGGATCCTTATGTGAGACTAGCATATTTTAGCGAACTGACTGACACATGTTATATAATGCTGCACCAGCGCTGCTCCCGTCATGGACCACATGAAAGGGTTAATGTTTTGGGTTCGTAATCACCAACTGTGTTTCTGTTATAATTATTAATGCAATGGTTTATTACTCAGCCACAACATGAGTAACATGATAATTAAAATAGCATGATTAACCTATATGTACACTATAATACACACGCAGAACACAACCAAATACGCATCACCATCATCCACATCATCACCACCGCATCATCGTCTACGTAAATATCATCATCGTCATTACCTTCATCATCGTCATTACCATCACCATCATCATCATATATATAGTCGGCATCATCATCATTATCACCATCATCATCACCATCAGCATCGTCGTCACCAGTGTTGTCATCGACCTCATCACCATCACTATCACTATCATCATCATCGTCACCACCACCATCACCACATTAGGTCACTCTAAGCCGTCCAGTGCTGCTAAAGATTGTTCCAATCCCGGTAGGCTCCGATTTGTGATTCATGAAATGGGGGGGGGGGATAACCTGATTCGTGTATCTGGACAAATTTATCAGTTTATTTATGTGTATCTGTGGTTTCTACGTGCAGTGGAATCATCTCCTGGTTAAATTAACACTCTGTGCGGTTTTTCCTCTACCAGTAAAACTGACAACGTCCCCATAAGGCCTATAGGGGTTGACGCTACAATATACTTCATTAATCCAAACCAAACAAAATGTGCATATTCGTTCTTGATATTTCCAAGTTTCACGGTTGAGACCCACGAAGTTCCGCTATAGCTGCTGAGTGTGTCACCCCCCCCCCTTAGGTACGCGGGATACAGACCAATTCAGGCGATGCGCGGGATTCACACCCCTCTGTTAAATGGTACTAAAAATCCATATGCCCAATTGAACAGGTATTAATGATTCATCAAAATGTTGGCACGCACAAACTTACAAATATTTTCTGCCAAACGACATATTTTGATGTAATTAAGTCTAAAACCTCTTGATTTGTTGAGTTATGGATAATTTTTCAGAACATATGTGATCGCTATGATATTTGTGTAAAATTACTAAGGATACATTCCATATTTCATTAATTGGTACGCAGAATTCACCCTCTCTGTTAAAGGTACTCAATCCGATTAAACACCCCTAAATTACTATTTCTTTGGCTTCTGGTGTAAAAAATATTTGATTCGAGTCGAGGAACCTACCCATCAAAGCTCAGAGTGATCAGATATCGATTTTTGAAGTTTGTAATTTCAATTGTTTGTGGCCCAGAAATACGTCGTCAAATGGACGGTGTCGGTCAAAATTGCGGATGAAGATGGATAGCTCTTAAAACAAGTGATAATAGGCCATATTTCGTTGAACAAAATTCTGATAATTAACACGTTTTTTGGGGAAATTGGATACCATAGTTGACAGTGGTTAGCATTATTTTGTTGCAATTAATCGATTCTTATTACTAAAGGGTATTTTGAAGAAATGTCGTTGTTGTTGTATCTTGATGATATGGGGAACCTCTGATCGGATTGAGCACCTTTAACTGGTATTAGGATTTACCCATCTCTGTTAACTGGTATATATTCAGGATTCATTCACCCCATTCTGTAACTGGTGACACCCTCGTATAGCTGGTCCACGGTCAATCCAATACCTCGACCGACCGATGAATGATTTGTCTTTCAGTCAATTAGACAAACATTCGTGGTCATAATTAATAATTTAGTCGATTTCTCTGATGTTTGGCAAAACCGACGAATCGAAAGAAATTTCAAGAAGGCAATTATTTATTCATTATTAAGACACGTACATGTAACTGGCTGTCTGTAAGATCAAAGTTATGCAGATTCTTGGTAATTTAGTTTTAATGATTGTCATTAATTGCATATACAGATGATTAAATATGAACGTAGTCGTAAAATTGATTGATGATATCAGATGTGAATACAACATATAACATATATAGGATAGGAATCTCTTTATGTGACTGATACAGAGGAAGCAAGGCTATATATATGCACAGACTACCCACATGCAGGGGCATGTATTTCCAAGTTTCACGGTTGACACTGGCGACGTTCCACTATAGCTGCTGAGTTTTTCACCCCATTACCATCCACCAGTCGCCACTCCCTGAAGTCTACACAGCTTGCAAAAATGAACGCAGTTATGCAACCAAATATGGCACAATTGCACACATTTTGGAATTACAGAGTATTTTTTCTTTTGTTATTCGAATTTAGAGGACACACATATTGTTAATTTCTGTCCATGGGTGGATGAAGCACTTTTCTCAATGTAAATTATACATGGGTACAGACGTGAGGGCAGGAGAGAACTCGATCCCATGCATATACCATCTGCACCACCGCTCCTGAATTTCACAATAAAATCATGCAACTATATGTAGTTCTGACGGATATATTTTTAAAACAGTGAACTCTATATAACAACGCACGGGATATATTTCTTTGTCAATACTTGTTCTTTAATATTTCACTTCACATTAGGGAGTGGTTCAAGCTCGAGATTGTACGATTGTTGTGACTTTTGTGAGCCGATATCGCAAAATAAAATTTGAATTGATTACCCGGGAGAAATGTCACGATTGCTTGCAACAAAGTCACCTAAATCATGCAATCTGGAGCTGGGACCTTCACATACCGTGAAATACATGCGCACCATTACGGCACATGTATTAATAAATATCTTACATGCGCTGTTTTTCACAGTTATTAAACTTCCCAGTCAGAACATCAAAACGTTCCCAGGTTTTGAACTGTGGAGTATGATCTCTAATGGCGAAGCCAAAGTAGCGATTCATGACATGATATGTAGGACTATGAGATGCACTGTCAAAAAAGCCAACAGAAACATTAACAAGTAATGCATGCATTTGCAATAATCATGCATGGTATTCGGAACACAATTTCACTGTCATTCGGAAGCTGGCAGTGATATATACAATGTACTGAGTGGAATTCGACACTGTATTGATAACATCGAATGTTGCTGACGACAGCAGAAGAAACGTCTGTGTTTTGGCAGATGAAGCGATCGTGGATTAATCACCTATGATTTACACCAAAAGACATCTTAATAGCTTATTGATATAACTCGGATTTGATCCGAATTACCACTGCCAACGCGCCCTAACCGTAACGTAAATATGATTTAATCCCCAAACACACTGTGATCGCGCTTACTTATGCAACACCATCTGTTCGCAACCTGCATGAGGTAGACGTGATGACCTTTGCTGGGCACAGCTACAGAGCTAGGTTCTATTCGCATATGTGACCCGCCATATCAAATCCAGTCGTAAGTCGGGATTGTTTTTACCCTGTGCCAATGCATTCTCTTATATATGCGAGTCGACCATAGGTCGCCTCGCATATATAAGAGAATGCATTGGCCTAACAATTTTTTACAATTTTAATAATTTGTTCTTGTATTCTTTAACAATTTTATAATTTCACCCATACAGAGCCCCAGACAAACATGAGCAGACGACACTCTTCTATATGCTTCTATATATGTGTGGGGCTCCCTGCAGGGTAATGGATGTTTTTTTATTTTATGTCCTAAAAATTGTAAGAAACATTTATTTAAAAAACATGATACAAAATTGTTAGGCCAATGCATTCTCTTATATATGCGAGGCGACATATGGTCGACTCGCATATATAAGAGAATGCATTGGCATTTGATATGGCGGGTCACATATTATAGTCCAAGTTCCATTCGACGTAAACCAGCTATCGCAATCAGTAGGAATAATTTACGTCCAAGTATATATACGGTTGCCGTCGTCTTCTATAGCAGACTTTACGCCCAGATTTATTGGCGGGATATTTCGTCAATTTTAATTCAATTTATCATACAAATCAATACAACGTGCTTCATTTGTCGGAAATATCACCATGCAGCTGCTTTACATCGAAGTACATTTGGACTACATACATTATAGAATGCGCATGCTACGTGTATAGTTGTCAGGACTAAACCTACATGGGACACTGGCCTGTTTCATAAAAGCAGGTTATGACATATTTGGGTTACAGATGGTGGTTTGGTATCTCATTGCTGGTGTGGTGCGAAATCCACTACATTCAGGATTAAAATACACCAGGTGTCAGATTAAAGAGTCGTCAGACTATTATCTCTCATCGGATATATGAGAATATGGTACAGGACATTTTCAGAATGAAGTCCACAGATGGTGAAATTAGTGATGATACATGTACCCCTCACAGCGGGCTAGAATAACTTGGGGATAATTTGGTGATATAGAGAAACTAATCTAAAAAAGATACTTTCTAAAGAAACTAAAAAAAATCTCCTTAATTTTATAATAGAAATAATTTCCAGAGAAGATGAAGCCTGAGCAGAACCAGGTACCCAGAAGGTCAATTTAGTGATGCTAGCCCACTGTACTGTTATATAAAGGGTTAAAGGAACTGCGAAAATGTGACTATACTTGCATACGTTCTGAGTGGATGTCTAAACGACCAGAAGTACAGCTAATTATTACTAAGAACACATAATAAAGAGACGCCAGGTGATACTACTTAATCGATAAACCACCTCCGCTCCTTGTACTCGAGACATTTCGTTTTTCTACAACTGTTTGGTAAACTTCCAGATATCGTATAACAAGAACATTCACAAAAGACTCGCTGATGCCAATTACCTAAAACAACCCCATTCTGTACACAGGATCAACGCCAATAATATTTCAAAGGTCGAAACAAGAAACTCGTTGATCATTAGAAGATCCCACTTCTGACACCAGCTTTTATCATTCCGACAACCGAGATCGGATAATGATTATTTGTGGATTACGGGTTTGTTTATTGTGATAATACCACAGAAGCTAAGACCATAATTAATTAGAAACGAGAAGATAGACGCAGACGATATCGCACATGACCTACAAGACCAGGTTACAACTGGATCATGTGCGCTTTCTACAGACATGAACTGGCAAACTGCATAAACCCGATGTGTGGCAACTGATATCCGAGAAACTGCCAAAACTTGCCTTCATATGCAGACACTTGCCAGTACTACCCATTAGTCTAAACAAAGTGAAAGTCAATTCATTCAATGTAAAAAAAATGATCGGATATGATTTAAAACAATATTTAATTTCGAACCGTGACGAACTGACCGAATCTGTTAAGTTTCGGGTCAAAGATCTGTAATAACATACGATCGGCCGGGTCGACATATGTTCTTATCGGCGAAGACCAGTTTGGAAAAACAATCAGAATAAATTAATGAAGTGTGAAATCGGACCAACTGACGAACGTCCAGATATTTGATGATAATGACGATGATTTGATTCCATCTGTTGAAATCCCTAGCAGCGATCACACAGGATATGTTTGTGGATTTTTCATTATAACGATAAGGCACGCGCGTGCGGAATAAGTAAGCAACATCGTGGTATCGGTTATCGGCAGATTTTGATATCCGATACCGGAAAACATATACCAAGAAAAACAAACATTTGAATGAGTTGTTGTGTCCAAATTCCTGGATCAAACACCTAAATGATAAATTCAGAATAAATACTCAGAATACCATAAAATGCTGATAGCATTAAAGACTCTGTGCCAATGCATTCTCTTATATATGCGCATATATAAGAGAATGCATTGGCCTAACAATTTGTACAATTTTAATAATTTTTCTTGTATTCTTTAACAATTTTATAATTTCATCCATACATAGCCCCAGACAAACATGAGCAGACGACACTCTTCTATATGCTTCTATATATGTGTGGGACTCCCTGCAGGGTAATGGATGTTTTTTTAATTTTATGTCCTAAAAATTGTAAGAAACATTTATTTTAAAAAAATGATAAAAAATTGTTAGGCCAATGCATTCTCTTATATATGCGAGGCGACATATGGTCGACTCGCATATATAAGAGAATGCATTGGCACAGGGTAAAAAAATCCCGACTTACGATTGGATTTGATATGGCGGGTCACATATGAATCAAGTACTTCTAAATTGTGCACACATTATGTTCAAAATAAATGGATTCCGAACAAACGAGGTGTGTGGATAAGAAATCCTATAACAAGGCGTTCCTAGTCTCGTCATTATACCGTTCACGAAGCAATGTTGACAATGTGCTTATCTCCAGACAATTTGGTGGTTTTGTCGCGTCATGATTCATTCATTATCACGAGCGCTGAATCAAACATTCTGCATATGATGGTGGCAGTTGTAGGACTCTCCCAATGTGGAACATACATGCAACCATATCGCGATTCGGTTCCAGATAGCTCAGCAGGTATATAACGAGAATAGCGCATTCGATCGCGATTCGGATATGATTCCCGATAAGTGCTGATGTGTGGTTCCCATATCATGTAACCGGATAAGTTTATCAGTATACTTGCCAGGGTTTGTTGCGGGCCGCATGCGGTTGAGTTGCTTATCGGTGAAATTTAAATTGTGAATGTCTAGCCGTTCCTTAACCAGTAAACTGAATATGTCGTGATATGCCAACTGAAACAAGGATATAAAATTCCAACAAAGCAAACCAAACTGAATACATTTTCGTTCATCTTTCAGAACCGATATATTGCTATAAACTGCCCGGAAGAGTGATCGAGATTCTAAAGAGGGACCTGGATAAGATTTAGTGAGTTTAATTAATACGGATAGTTAGCTCAACTTGACTAAGTCAAGCTTGAGCTATTATCGTGGGTTGTCGTCCGTCGTCCGTGCGTCCGTCCGTCAATAATTTCCGTTGGATCGCCCTACATGCCGCATCAATCGTCCGTGAATCACCAAACTTCATTTGGATCTTCAGGGTGACCTCCAGATTGGAGCCATCGATTTTTCCGAAATTTCGTTAAAACATGGCCGCCAGCAGCCATTTTAGATTTTCATATTTGAATCCATCGGCTCACCCTGAAGCCCGCATTTAGTGGAGAAATGTTTTGAACATTTACAGGCATGTTTAGGATTACCTCTATATAGATGACCGCTATGGTAACTATCGAATTTTCGATGAAGAACATGGCCGCCAGCAGCCATCTTGAATTTACTCTGTGCATGACTAAATCCTTTGGCAAACCATAAAGACCAATCCGATAACACACCAAACTGCATACGGATCTTCGGAGTCACCTCTAGATTGGAGCCATCGATTATATCCGAAAATCGTTAAAACATGACTGCCAGCGGCCATCCTGGATTTCACTCTTTGCATGACTAAATTATTTGGCACACCCTATAGGCCACATCCCTAGTACAATTGTCACCAAACTTCATATGGATCTTCGGAGTGACATCTATAATTCCGATATTTGGTTATAAAACATGGACGCCAGCAGCCATCATGGATTTCAAATTTGAATCCATCGGCAAACCATACAGCCCACATTTATTAGTGAAATGTTTGAAATGAAAATAATTTCATCTACACTATTCATGATATGTACTGTAACGTATTGACTTTCCCTTTGCTTTATCATTCTATTCTTTGCTCAGCAAAAACTAACTCCTTCCCAAGTTGAGCGACATGCAGTGTTGACACTTTCATTTTATATATCACTAAATCCAGCTATTGCGCACAATTGGATAACGAGAGATACTTGATCGGGGTTCACGATTAGATAGCGATTGATATTAAATGACAATATAAACACATGGCACATAGGATTCAAGCTAGAATAATTGACGAAATAACGAAGTTGTCTGGAGAAGTGATTTTAAAGAGCATAAATACATATATTTTATGCAGCCAATACACCAAGAATGATTAAATAGCAAACAATATGTAATCGGGGTTCGCGATGAAGTATCTAATGATAGTCAATCTCAGTATCACGTGGCACGGGATGTTCGATTAAATATCAGAATATAGGATATCATATAATCCCATATCCCATAATATGTCAAATATGGCGAATTATCGAAATATGAAATACAACGAAAAGGCGAAATAGGAAATACAGCGAAATAGCAGAATAAAAAATGCATCGAAGTGGCGATATAGAGCGAAATATAGAAATAGGAAATTATTATTAACGAAATAACGGGGATAATTGTAGAAGTGTTTTAGCGAAATAACGTAAATATTTGAAGAAGTGTTTTAAAGAGCTGTGTTGTTGTTGTTTTAAACCTCCCCAAGTCCACCACGAATAGAAGAATTTGACTTATATTTCACCAGAGTTGATCAATTGTGGTGTTGCATAACAGTTACAATTTCTCATACAAATCTCCGCTATTTCGTCAAAGTACATTTTATATAGAGTTATCACCCTCCATTTTAAAGGATACTCAATCAAAGCCACGCGTTCCACCTGTCGCCATGTAATCGTGAACACCGATTAGATATCTGTTGGTAGTCAAACGTGTGCGTATTAGGTGAATTTATATTAACCACCTCGCTTCATATCTCCCGTCACATTGAATACCTTCAACCGAAATACACCCTCATAGAAACGTATTTGACCGGACACAATTTTCAGAGAAGCACTTGCATGTGCATGTTGCTCACACATATATTTGTATATTTCACCCGTCGTAATCAAACATTCTTTCTTACAGAACTGAAAGGATGCGAACAGGGGACACGTGAACTATTTTCAGAGAATCAAGGACAACAAATGGGTTTTGTGAATAATTGTTAAACCTTGTGACACTGTGTGACAAACTCCACCATGTCGTTCGCTGGCTCGTGGACGCGATCCGATGACTGTATCACCGCGTCAGCAAACAGCGCGGTGAATTTACCCAGGAACATGTTCTGTGATGCGATCTTTGACGACCGTCTGTGTTGGCCTCCGACCCTCATTGGTCAAACAATAAAGATGGAATGTCCGGATAGTTTGAGTTCCGGGTCCGGTAAATACGCCTACCGGAAATGTGACTTAACCGGAACATGGTCGGGAGAACACCCATGGAAACGGGACGACGGAAAAGGCTGGACAAACTATTCAGAATGTGTTGTACACACCGCACTTGAAATGGCCGGTACAAGTTTAAGGAACGCTACAGACGGTTTCGCAAATAAAACGAATTTGGAGGGGCACTTCAACTCCACCGAAGCTTCTCGTATTGTCAGTGGAATTTTCCAAACATCATGTGTCACTCACAATTTGCAAGTTTTACAAATCACACTTCTGTTCTTGTCATTGTTATCGGTTATTACGGCAATTTGCGTCGTTTCGTGTTCGAAAAGCAACCAACAGCCAACAAAAGTTACGTTCTACGTCCAACTGTTTGCTGCATTTGCGTTCCTCGACGTCATACAATTATTCGATCAGATGATGGCACATTTCCCAGAGATAGCACGGTTGCTAGGGAAACAAACTGGTTGCCGCCTGCTGGTAAGCTCACGTGACTTCTTGGACATGGCAACATATTGGTGGCTGATGATGCTGGCATTGTACTTTTATTCAGTTCTGAAAGGCTCCCGAGTGAACATCCGCCTGTGCATAGTGCTAAGCTTTCTCGGCTGGGGAATCCCCGCTCTGATAACTATTACTTTAGTTGGAATTTCAGTGTTGATGAACCATAAATCGTGCCAATGTGACGACACGTGTACAAGTACTGAGAAAATTACACAGACATGGGTGAAGGAAACCGCAAACATTATCGCCCTTGTATTTTCATATTTATTCTTTTCGGCGGCAGTGTACTTCCGGTACAAAGGTGACGACGCGGAGAGGCGGAAGTCGACGTTTCTCGGGAAGGGCTTACTACATGCCGTCTGCTTCGATGGAGTTATGACTCTGATATACATTATGATCTTGTTCCAGAAGAACACTGACCAACAACTAAAATCAAATATCGAGCACGCGAAAACCGTAGACGGGCCGTTTGCATGTTTTCTGCTTTCTGTTGTATTCTTGCGCGGAATGATAGCGGCTGTTTGTCTGTGCGTGCTCGAGAAAATAAAGTGCCGGGCCTGTGCTCCCCGGAAAAGTGTGTACCAGGAAAATTTGGCGGTATACTGGTAACACTCATACAATACACAGTGGACACAATTTGCAAAATGAACTACTGCATGCTGATAAGAATTCAGAATAGATAATAGTATAGTCGACTTCGACTCCATTTGTGAGAAAATAATGCGGTTCAAACTTCTTACCAAACGCAGTATAGAGATATGGTTATGTTTGCAATTATTATTTTGTACCGCATTATGTTGTAATAATGTCATAGTCAGTGGTTGGCAACGCTCGCGTGACTTGTCGAAACCGTAATCGTAACTACGGATAATGCAAAATGACAACTGACAGAAAGAACACACATTCTAATGACGCTCTACCCTATTCGAGATTCTTATCAGTAGTATATAGTGCATTGTGCGAAAGGTATCCAATGTTTATGTCGGAATCGCGACATTCTCTGCGAAGGTACACCACACCTGGTCAAGTGGTCCTGCTAATGTGTCATGATGCTGGTGGGTTTGCTGGTGAATTGCTATAACCCTGTTAGTGCAAACTGATGCTGTGAAGAAAAAATGTCATTATTTTATCTAAAGTTGCTAATTTTATAGTGTTTGGCTAATCCGAGCGATTTGAAAAGCCAGTGGCTGTATGAAACATTCAAGAAGAGAAATGTTTGTTGAACAAATTAATAATGGCTGCGCTGTGCTCGAAAGATGTCTTCGATAGCCATCTTGATCATAATCAAAACTAATACAACCAGTATTATAACATTTCACAATATAAATATGTTTTAATGTTTGATACACACAAATACGTTTCCTGGATATATGTTAAGATTGTCTGAACACCGCGAAAATGACAACTTTAGAAAAATATATCTGTACAACATCAGTTTGCCTTAACAGCATCAGAGCAATTCAGCAGGACCCACCAACATTATAGCATATTAGCAGAACCACTTGACCAGGGTGGAGGACACATTCACTGTGGATTGTGATAAGCACAAAGGGCATATGCATGTATAACAATACATTTATATACAGGCAGTATGTGAGGACTACTGAACAGGTTATTCTTATATATAATGTCGGACACTGTCATGGGAACCATATACAGAAAGGACATTCACCGACAGGAATTCCGTTGTCGTCTTGTGATGTGTAAACATGTAGAAACATTTGTATGTGTATATGTACATGTAGTCGGTATATTTCTCTTAAGTTGAAGATTGATAAAGTTCTGTTATATTCTGTTGAATTAATGTTCGTTTGTATTCCGAGAGTGGGAAACCAGAAACCTTTATGATAAGGACTATTGGATGCATTTCTACTGGCGGCACTAAAAACAACTACCAAATCCGACATTACATTATCATGGCGGGGTTTCTAGGTTGGTGAGCATCACGCATTTAAAACGGCAGAGGCGGGCACAAACGCACAAAAACATAATATATGAGGAACTGACGCAAAACATAGCATTTTGACTGATACGATAATATTCTAGTTTATTTTAAAACAAGTTGATAGCTTATTTGTTCCGAAATACTCAGTAGTTTTCTATAACATTCTCACCAAAGATGCCAGTCGGAGGTTCGTGGAATACACCAGTCCATATCTAGGAGAATCATTCGACTGAAAACTTTGGTCAGACTGTTAGAGCAAACAACTGTCAGATTGGACACAAATGAGGTATCAGCTTGTTTGAAAAATAATATAGCATATGCTCGTAGCTGCCAAAATACCATGTAATATGTCATATCCTGTGGCTTATTACCTTTTTCCTCGTTTCTGTTGCGTTTGCAATCGTTCGGCTATTTTGAATGCGTGATACTCATCAACTCGAAACCACCTGATTCGCCACCGTTGTTATTAGTTGTACATTTGCCACAAATGTACTGAACATTACTCTAAACCACATATAGGGGGTTATGTATTGAAATTCAAACTGGGACATGTTAGTCGGTTTTAACGTTTGAAACGTCAGCCAAGCAATAACTTTCAATACAAAGAGCCCCCATGCGATAGCGACGCACGTTAAAGAGCGTTTATGAGTAGTATATGTTTTCGCAATTATATACTTACTATTAAAGGCACGGGCGGCGTTCTTTGCAGAAATATTCGTATTCGTTCGAATCGCCATCAACAGAAGAAATATTAAAATATATATAGTTTTGTTCATATGCCAA
This sequence comes from Siphonodentalium dalli, assembly GCA_032622095.1. Lineage (NCBI taxonomy): Eukaryota > Metazoa > Mollusca > Scaphopoda > Gadilida > Siphonodentaliidae > Siphonodentalium > Siphonodentalium dalli. The sequence goes on from CP136063.1 coordinate 233,346,965, forward strand.
ACATAATCAGCGCGTAAATAGTATATTGTCGTCAAGACGTACGGTGGTGTACGTAAATAAGAGACTGCTCGTGTTACAGACGTTCTGCTTCTGTTTACATAACAAGCGCAATTCTATTGGTTAATCACACACACATGATATAAACGCTCTTTATTATTTCCATATCAAGAAAACAGTAACAAATAACGCTCTTTATGTTTACCATATCCGGATCTGAATAAAAGCCAGGAAATGTAACGTTTTTGGAGGTTAATATTTTAACAGCATACACACCTCCAACGCCGCCCGTATCTTTAAATGAAAGTTAGTAAAAGGAATTGTCATTAACTTTCTGTCAAAATAATGTTAGCCGTCATAACCACTGTGCCACAGTTATATAGATATGTTGCCCAAATGAGTATACCTGTGCCGCTACGTTTCTCGGGGATTGATCAGTTCACACCACACTCCGATATACATGTATAGTATTCTCCTTTACTCTCGTCTGTACTTGCACGATCGCTCTGAATTTTACTAAATCGTGAATATCCCCAACATGCGTAAATGAGACATAACAATAAAGTACAGCGGATAGCATGTTTTAGTTCACTTATATACTTTATATACGTTGATAAATTACACGGACGATTTGTTCTTACATTAAGAACGATCATGATTGTGACAGAAAGGGATTATCCATTAACGTTTATCAGAGCATAAGAAATATAACACTGCGTGTTAAAGATTAACCCCCTACGAGACGTGACTGGTTAATGTGTTCATACAAAGCAATCCGTGTTAGCGACGCTGGTAGAGCTTGGCAGGTTCATAGTGCGAGTAAAGCGGGATCCGTGATACAGTAATTATTGCGGTCAATTATCACCAATCTCCACCATGGCAACCCTGCATGCCTGCTATATATATGTCAACGCTACTATGGCGTGTGAGACACGAGCCTATATATGGCCATTGGAAATCTTATATGTGTGCCTCCATTAGTATAAAGTCGTATATATGTCCCCCAGATGTGTGCCCACCTATATATATTCCTATATATAATGTCCCTTGTTGGAGATAATCCACAATACTCCCTTCGTGTGATATAATAATGCATTTGGTATATATCATGCCACGAATCTCTAACTATACGTCCGTAGAGATCATACTATACTAGTTCAATAATTGGGAACTTGAAGGTTTATAACAATGAAAAGAAAGAAACATTGCAGGTGTTATATATCTCAGTCAATACCAGTTCTGATTAAAATCATACGCAAACGCGCTGTGTATACTGAGTCTGACGAACTTAGCTATTTGTCGCATTACCGTCACTATAAATAACTTCCACAGGCAACCACTGCAGTATCACGTCACAGCCCACACTTTTTTAAAAACATAACTTTGATTGAAATAATGTACTTTCGGTTTCGTTTCCGCGAACGGAAACTTTATTACGCTATTTTTAGCTACGGGCGGGATTTACTGGAATCGCACTCACCGAAGGAATAACCCTAGTCTTGGGGATTCCACGCGACTATCGCCTTATTGGTTACATCACATTACTGATAGATGTGACGATTGGCTTGCACTGACGTTACACATGCTGGTCGTAATGGAAACCTCACCTAATTCCGTCAGACAGACTCAGTACGCAGAACGTTTAAGTGTGATTTTAATCAGAACTGAGTTAATACCTGTTATTTAATAATACATTTCACAGTAGGCGAGGATTCCAATTTGAAATGGCACGATTTAGAGATTTTGTATGTGATTTTGCTTTGTTAAAGGCCCACTTAATTTTCGAATCACCGGATCACATTATATACAACATATTCCATGTTATATACCATTTGAAAGAGAAAGCTCCAAAACATTGATTTATTAACTGACCCCCGGTCGAATCGGGTCGATTAAACTGGGAACATGTTGTTTTTGTCGAGGTACTAAAGTGTGTCCTGTATTTAATTTTGATCCTATAAAATCTATTATACTCAATGGAAGGGCAATAACTCTATCTCTTAGTTTGAATTCTGATGCATTCTGGGTAGACAAGGGGGAGTCTTGGAATGAATCTCTATCACTTGGTGGATAGTCCTAGGCCACAACTGCTTCGTATTCTGGTGGAATATATATTGTTTTGGTTCCTCTTCCAAATGGTATATATTATGGAATAATGTTATCTGGGCATTCGAAAATTAAGTGGGCCTTTAATCAAAACAATTAATTAAAAAAAAAACATCGCTACTCGTGTAGTATAATTTCGACCTTTAATTTTCAATGATTACCGTCAAGTTGATATGTTTGCACATTTACCCCCTGTGAGTGCATTGTGCCCCTTTAATACAGTGGTTTAGTTCGCATTTACTTTAGAAAGGGACACGTGTCCCTGATGTCCGCTCTATCACGACTCAAGATCCGATGATATCAACACCTGGCTCGAAATAAAAGGCTGATTTCGTAAATCTCTCTGATATGTATCATCGGGGTTGTAACACAGATAGTCTGTATCCATTATTTTCAGAATGATTGACGTATCTGATTAGAGTTAGGTTGAAGTTACCCGTCTCTTGGCAGAGCGCATGCCCTAAGTCTGTTGCGTCTGTTCCTTATCTTATAGACCAATTTGTTTAAAAAGTTAGACTATTAAAACACAGAAGGTAATCGTAAATCAGAGCATTTTAAGTGGTAATATCTCGTAATTTACAGAGTTATCTGCTGATTTCTCGGTAATAATATATCAGGACCGTTAATCGGGCAGTAGCAACAATAAACTCAGGTAGGTAGGAGGTTGCAGACATGATGTGGGATCGGATGTAGGGCGTTAGAAGTCAACACAGTTCTAGTGGGTCACAGTCATAATCTTACAGAGTATGGCGCATCTGCTGGTTGCTCTGCATGTTGATTCTACGGACGCGTGAACACGCGGGCAAATTTGGCTGGTATACCACTCTGGCCACGAGCGTGCACATGAGAGAGAAAATCAGGCTCCTTCGAATTAGGATGATGAGGATTTTACTTACTGACATATTACGACATTTAAAACTATAGATATATAACAGTCACACAATCCTCGCATTCCCACCAGCCCGTAGTACAAGCCCGGAATACACCAGACTAAGGCAACTGGAGTCCATGCAAGCACTCAATAGGACAATAAATTACAACCATTCACGACTCACCACCACCAAATTCACCCTCTGGGGACCTCATTCTGCTTACACCTCAGCAGAATGAGGTTCCCAGAGGGTGAATTTGGTGATGCTAGCCCGCTATGTGGGGTAGCATCACTAAATTCACCCTCTGGGGACCTCATTCTGCAAATAACAGACACACTATTTCAAGGCTTGGTTCTATATATTTTCTAGACAAGCATGTCGTGAAATTTAATATTAAGTGATATATTCAGTGCGTACACGATGCCTTATGTGTTGCGCATGAAGTTTGATTAAAGCGTATATTCGAAACAAATGAGTAAATTTAGCAGTTTGCGTGATTTACTTTATTCTTCAATTGTTCTACCCTTACTTTTCGTGGGAAATTTCTTTTCTGACACAAATAACCTCAGTTTACGCTGAGATCTGCCAACGTGACACTTACGTAATCATGTGCATCTGGTTAACATCTCAGTATGAACCATCAGCCACGCTGTGCATTATGGGAATTCTATTCTCAATCAAACGACATGAATTGCTTACATCTGTTCTCCGCGGGCCTATGTGGGAACGTCGTTAACAGTTTATTTCACTCAACAGGTTCTAAACATAAGAATCATTGTGTTTTTGAACATAAACAAAAACATGTGATTTAATATCCCACCCTCTGAGTATATTGGGGTTTTAATGGTACAAGTAAACCTTGGCCCCTGATATATTATATGCGGACACATGTTTATTAGTTGATTCAGGTATAAGAGGTAAGCATCATATGAAATGAGTTACAAAGTTTCGATTAAAGGTGGTCAATCTCGTTGTAAACATGTGCTATATAGTTACCGGGATATAAAATATTAGATATGAATCGAAGACTCCTGTCCGGAAATGCTTCTATCGATCAATATTGATTACATTTCGAATATTTTCTTATTTAAAAAGGTGTGGTTGTTCAGCTAACGAAATTTTATTTTGTAATTTTATCGCAAATAAACGTCAATTAGACTCATTATCGCTTATAACTATGGAATAAAACAATACAAACAATCAATCTTAAGGACATTTGAAGTTCGGAATGTAGCTATGGGAACAGCCTATAATGATTTATATAGATACATGGAATCGCCTGAATTGTCTGTTATAAAAAAATAGAACAATAAACTGTCCCATTTAATCATCTCATTTCTTAATAAAATATTCGAAATAAAATCAATATTAACAATTTCAAATTTAAATTAACTGACGTCGTTTTGAACCTCCAAATTATGTCTACGTAATTTGAAAGGAGCGATAAGGTGTGTCAATAAATACACGAAATGTCGACCTACATACTGTATATACTCGGACAGAACGTGCCAAAATGACTCCAGTTGTTGCACGGGATCATGTTCATATTTATGTCCAAGTTTATGATGACAAGCCCCTCACATGTATAGTTTTTGGCATCGGTCGATTGATCAGTTTATAAAAATATTAACTCTTTCCATCCATCCCATAGACATGTGCAATCCGATGCTATAATTCGAAGAGGTTTCCTCCGGTCCTGTTGAATATTTCCATCACACGGTTTCCGATGACACACCCTTCACCCGTATATATGTATAGTACTTGATCTGCTTAAAAAGACATTAACCCTTCCCACCATTCATAGGCGCATGCTACAATGCAGTAACTCTAATACTTTCATGTGATCGTCCTCACATTTCATATATAGGTTTAACATGATACATTCGTCACCTGTATGTATGGATTATGGTATTGATTAATTAAACATTTTACGTTTGAATCATGTTTGTCAATGAAAACTTCATAAAACACATCTTTAATTGTTTAATATACATGTTTTATACTAGTATGTGGTATCCTGTTTTTAAAATAGGAAGAGTTGACTCCTGTATAGTTGCAATAAGTGCATCATTCACATGGGATCCTAGAGTAATACAATAAACAATAACTAACCCGTGTCACGTGTGGATGGACTATGGTTAAAATCATTTTTAATCGGATTCAAGTTTGTGTTGATATCAGGACATGGGGGCTAACTGATTTAGCCTGGAGAACAAGTGGCAACGGGCGTTTGCAACTCTTTGATAATAAGACCGATATTCAGGTGCTTAAAGGGGTACTCATAAACTCATTTTAATTATAATTACCATGTTGTTTGCTTCGTTCGTATAGCACATGAGTGTATTTTGCACTAATCTATCGCTCATTTGTTGCACATATTCTGTTGAGCATAACAGGAGATGGTCCCATAAATGGCTTAATGCAATGTACAGTACCCGTTTAAAAGCATTGTCAATTTATCACGACTGTATGCGCTGTTCGAGAAGACGAGAGAGGTTTCAATGAGAGCGCTTCAAATAAGCCTATAATGGCTTGTAGCCTAATTCCATCTTTCTTCCAAATTTGTACCTATATTGTAACTATATATTTGAATGTCCATAGAGGGAAAATAAATACTGCATGTTTAAACTAGAAGACGAGAAACCTTGAAACAGCGACCGCCCGGAGTCAGGAACTGAGTGACTTGGAGATTGAGTGTCGGCATGATGTGTACATTCGTAAGTGTTACGTGACGACAGCATGATGTGTACATTCGTAAGTGTTACGTGACGATAGCTGGATTAGCCTCGCAATGTCTGCCATTTAACACACATGATCACAGTGAATATATCAATTTAAAATTTGATATATTTTCACGATTACTAGAGTATAGGAAGTTAATAATGGCACGCGCTGAGACAGTTTTAAACCGACTCAGCGCTCAGATCTGACCTATAATAGTAATTTATCACGTTACGCAATCCAGATGTAGCGATATACTCATATTTTATTCTTCAAATGGTTACGTAGCTCGTTTTGTCAATTATAGCCCGATTTAGCAACATTTAAAATGTGTGTGATTTACACATTTGGTCATACCGCGAAAAGGCGCAAATAAAATTGACGTTCATTAGATGTGTACCACTATCCCGTCTTCAAAGACACAATAAACTCAACCACTCAAAACGGCTTAAGCGCAATTAATGATGGTTTAGATAAGACTTATAGGCCCGTTCCAAACGACGGATTTTTGTCGACTCGAATCTAATACCAGACCCACAATTGTATTAAATGCGTCAAAAATGCGACGATTGAAACAATTAGATCCGTGTCAGACGCATCACAGACGAATCTCCGTCCAATTCAGACGAATCTTCGTCGGTGATGCGTCTGAAATCCGTCTTGGTTTCAAACGACGGATTTTTGACGACTCGAATCTAATACATGTGACGAGAAGAGCCGAAAGTTGCCGAAGAACGAATGCAAATGATATGATAATGATATGATAATGGTATAATGATGAGGGGGCTCCCCTTATCTGAGGAAATACCCACATGACGTCATTTGTCGCACGCTCTCTTTGTCATAAAGAAAGATATATCTATAAGCATTGCTTAGGTAACATTGTGCAAATTGTAATTATTTTGGTAGTTTGATTTCTCAACGAACATGGCATGTCACTGACTCACATCTTATAATGGATATAGTATCAATGTTTTAGAATAATCCATATATACCGGTATAAGGGGTAGGGGTTGTAGCAACTGATTTATAATAATTCATATATACCGATATTCCTTATTGCAAGGAATAGGGGTGTAATGGTAGTCTCTGATGTATAATAATTAATATTTACCGGTATTACTTATTATAAGGGGCAGAGGTGGTACTACTGATTTATAATCATTCATATATAGCGATATTACTTATTATGGTGGGTAAAGGGGTGGTAACCTCTTATTTAAATTATAATAATTCATATATTCAGGTATTACTTGTTATAAGGGGCAGAGTGCATGGTAGCCTATGATTTATAATAATTTATATATACCGGTATTCCTTATTATAAGGAGTAGGGGTGGTAGCCTCAGATTTATAATAATTCATATAAACCGGTATTACGTATTATGAGGGGTAGGGATGGTAGCCTATGATTTATAATAATTCATTGATACCGGTATTCCTTATTATAAAGGATATATAGGTACAATGTGTGCTCGTCTCAATGTTATAGAGGATCACAGTTATCCCCTACTGGACAGCGGCTTCTGGCCAGGAGGTGTTTATTGTCGCCCTTGGCACCAAGACTCTCTAAAACCCAATCATGATGGCCACGCTTTCAAATCTTAATATATTTTCTTGGAACGCAACTGGATTGGCAGGCAGTGCGTGTTATCTTTCGTCTGTCCTGGACACACAGTGCTTTCATATACTCGGAGTTTCTGAACATTGGTTGAACGAAGACAGTCTTAGCCTCTTCAATTCCCTTTCTCATAATTACACTCCAATCGTCAAACCTGGTAGAACGGTTAGAACTAAGAAAGGAGGATGTTACACGAGAGATGGAGTCGCATTACTGGTCCATAATTCCATTTTAAATAAATGTGTTTCATTGCGAGTCAACGATATAAGAATAGTTGGCATACAACTCACACTGAAAGAAGACACATGCCTCTCTGTGTTCCAGGTCTACATGCCGAACTGTAACTATGGTGACCCTTTTTTCTCAGATTGCCTAGAATCTCTTGATGATCTTCGCTCTCTTTACTCTTCGAACGGTGCTGTGATTTTCATGGGTGACTTCAATGCTCATCTTCCCCGAAAAACTGTCACAGGCGAGAATCAAGAACTCAATTATCGTTCTACATTATTCGACGAATTTCTCCTCCGGTGTGAACTAGTATCTGTAATCTCATCCGTTACCTGCACTGGAAGTGAATATTCTTACATTCCGTACTGTGATACCAACAAGCCTTCACTTATAGACCATATACTTGTGTCATCTAACATTTATGACTTGGTTATTAATTCCTCAGTGACTAGAGACGAAGCGCTTAACACTTCTAACCACTTACCTGTTACGTGCTTGCTCAACTTGCTAGAAATTTACAACCCAACTCTCGAGCGATTGAAGTTCGCAAGGAAATTCTATAACTGGAAACGTCTAGATCGTGATATGTATAAAAGCCATTTGGATGCGAACTTGCCCGATCTGTCCAATAAACTCATCTCCAGTTGCTGTGATATCACATCATTCTACAATGAATTAGTGTTCATCATTATATCAGCGTCTGATGCCGCATCTGCCCCGAAACGTTCATTTGGGGGCCGGAAACCGTACTGGTCTACCGAACTTAACCTACTAAAGAAAGAACTTAATCATTGTCATGAAGTCTGGGTGAGAGATGGAAAACCGTATTCATATATAGCTACTAGCTACACTAAATACAAACAGGCCAAACGTGTGTTTCGTCGTACGCAACGCAATGCGATTCGTTTGCAAGATAATTCTGTTCGTGATAGGCTTGAACATGACGCACGTAGAAATCAAACAAACTTCTGGCGGTCAATGAAACGAAACACTTCCAAATCATGTAAAGTAAATTCAGCTATGGAGTTTGAAGGAACATCGTGCAGAGATCCGTCTGAAATTCTTAAAGGATGGGGATCCTATTTCCGCAAACTTTATTCGCCAGAACCACACCTTGTTCCGGAATTCGAAAGACATGTTCGCGATGTTCTGTCAGAAGAACTGTTAAGCATTGATACTGATCAACATACAAGTTCTATATGTGCTCCGATAGTTGCGCAGGAAATAACTAGTGTCATTATAAATCTGGAACTAAAAAAATCAGCTGGAAGCGATAATATTTCTAACGAGCATCTGAAATACGGAACTGACTCACTGATTCAATGTATGTGTGTACTGTTTAATGGTATTCTTCAGCTGGAATGGATCCCACCCTCTTTGAAAGCTGGAATCATCATCCCACTGTATAAAGGTGAACCTAAACCACAAGTGTCTCCAAACAGCTACAGGGCAATTTCTTTACTATCTACTGTGTACAAACTTTTCGAAAGTATTCTTCTTACCCGCTTTCTGAACTCTGATGAACTGAACTCTTTTCCCAATTCCCTTCAATATGGTTTTCAAAAGGGAATCGGTTGCAACGTAACATCGTATATCCTCACAGAATCGATTTCGTACGCCAGAGACTCACACTCAAAGCTATATATGTAGCATTCCTTGACTCACAGAAAGCATTCGACAAAGTGTGGCATGAAGGCTTGCTGTACAAATTTATCAAATTGGGATTCACTGGAAAGACCATTCGCTTGCTACATAATATGTATCAAGATATCAGTAGTTGTGTATTGTACAGTGGTTGCCTATCGGAAACCTTCCCAGTATGCAGAGGAACAAGACAAGGAGGAATCCTCTCTCCTTTCTGCTATCTCGTGTATATAAACGATTTGCTGGAACTACTACAGAATTCGTCATCTGGATTGACTGTTAACAGCATACCTTGTGTGGCACCGACTACGGCTGATGATATCACTCTGATATCACTTTCCAAAGCAGGTCTAGATACTCTGTTGGTCATATGTTTTCACTTCAGCGCTCTCTGGCGATTCAATTTCTCCAATACTAAGAGCTCTGTTGTAGTCTTCAATGAGTCGAAGCATTGTTTTGCAAAATCTAATCGAATTTGGATGATCGGCAATGAATCTATTCCAGAACAGACTGAAGCCACTCACCTCGGAATTGTTCAAAACAAATACGCTGATAGACGATCATTCGCTTCTAACGTCTCATCCAAAATGCGACAAACATTTTTCGGCACAATTACCCGAACCCACTTGTTATCACTATCACCAGTTTCTATGTCCATTATTCTTAAATGTGTTGTTATGCCAAAAGCTCTATATGGGACCGAAATCATGTCCACTGCCCAAGTGACCAGCATTGCATTCATGGAAAGGTCTCTTCGAACTTGTGCAAAGTATATTCAATCACTTCCAAAACGTGCTAGTACCAAACTCTCACTAGGTCTTCTTGGAGTTCTACCGGCGGAAAGGGAAATTGACATACGGAAACTCTGCTTCTTATCATGTCTCATTCATTTACCCATTGGACATCAAATACCCTTGCAATTATTCTTGAGGAACGTTTTTGTATATAGACTGTATAAAAGAAAATCCAATGGTTTCGCTGTGGAAATATACCACATCCTACAAAAATATCAACTTTTAAAATTTCTTTATAGCTACCTGGATGAAGGCATTTTTCCTGATAAAACTACATGGAAGAGAATTGTGAAAGATACTGTTTTAACATCATACCGGAATGCTTGGATGTCGTCTGTTAAGGAAGATCCCTTCTTCAAGATATTTTTAAAAGTTCATAACAACCCGTTAGTTCCCTGGACTGTGTGGACTCGCCTGCAGGCACACCCCCGGAACAAACGAAAATTCAAAAATCTATGCCGATTACTGAACAGAACCACATTTGATAATAATGCCTTGTGTATTCTGTGCAACACCATATATCACAATGAACTAGAACACATCATGTTTTCTTGTTGTTCGCATACTTTGATTGCCATACGCAACACATACTGGGAGTGGATACTCAATTATTACGGGATTCGTGTTTATATGTATCTGGACAACTTGCAACCCGAGGACATGATGGCGCTAGTATTAGGAAGCGCAAACATCGATATAGTGGGACAATTACCACATTACTGTACAGACTCTATTGTTCACTCGACGGCTATGTTTCTAATGTGTGCCAGTGAAATGATTCAGCAAAAACAATACATGTGATGCCATACATCACATTCATCCGGTCCACGATTGCTATAGCGTCCAGTTCTGGAACTTCTTGCTACTTAAACTCTCTCGATGCCCTAGCTAAATATTTCTATCTGTCTCCCTACATCTTTCTCTCTATATATATATCTCATTCTCTCCCCCACTCTCTCCACCACTGTCCTCAGTCACCCCTCATGCTATTTGCTCTCATCTCGTTGATCTTGATGTATTATATTGTATATACCGAGGCTCTCCCATTGTGGAGGTTGAACAATAAACATCTAAACATCTATGATTTATAATATATAATTAATATATTCCGGTATTCCTCATTATAAGGGGTAGGGGTGGTAACACTGATCTTATTTATAATAATTCATATATACCGGCATTACTTATTATGAGGGGTATAGGGGTGGTAACCACTTATTTATAATAATTCATATATTTCGGTGTTCCTTATTATAAGGGTATAGGGGTGGTAGTCTCTGATTTATAATAATTCTTGTATACCTGCATTTACATGCATGGTATACACATATATGGCAATTGGTTGCACGATCTAACATTTATTTGTAGCGCCTATTATATTATATTATATTATATAACTATATGTACTATATACATCCTCATATACATATGCACATATATTCGCGCTGCAATCGCGCATATATTAATACATAATTTATACTGTATTTTAGTATATATATGTATAACATACCGGTATATATAGGCCTATATATCTACGCGTGACCATTTTGTGAAGGTAACCGGGAATCCACCTTTAAATAAATGGACCGATGTATTAGATTCGACGCGACGAAGATGTATGGAATCCTATTACGGCCACTTGCTAATGGCGCTTTCGGCGCTTTCGGCGCGATGCGCCGAAAGCGCCGAAAGCGACAAAAAGTGCGCCATTAGTAACGCGCCGAAAGCGCCGAAAGCGCCGAAAGCGACAAAAAGTGCGCCGTAACGGCGCACTATTTGTCGCTTTCGGCGCTTTCGGCGCGGTGCGCCGAAAGCGACAAAATGTGCGCCATTAGCGTTATTTCGGCGCGCGCCGAAAGCGCCGAAAGCGCCAAAATATGCGCCGTTACGGCGCACTTTTTGTCGCTTTCGGCGCTTTCGGCGCACCGCGCCGAAAGCGACAAAATATGCGCCGTTAGTAACGCGCCGAAAGCGCCGAAAGCGACAAAAAGTGCAGCGTTTCCGGCATGCGTAACGAGGTGTAACTTCTGTATGCCATTAAAATGGAGGCGTTTATTGTTGACAATTTTTTTCTAAATTTTACACACCGTGAAATTATCTATAAGTTTTTATCAGAAATATGGAATTACAATTAGGTGAGTGAACTTCAAAAGCCACAGCTCCTGAACCCCCCCCCCCCATTCGCATGGATGCAGGGATGTGGTAACGGAGAGTCCAACATGTTCTCTGCCTTGTTTGTTCAATGTTATAAAGTTCCATGTTAGAACATAAAAAAAGTTCCCATGTTTTGCACTGATGGAATAATATCTCTACAAGCACTATGCAGAGTAAAGTTTCATGGCACAATCTGGGGGGAGGGGTTCTTCTGACTTCAATTTCAACTACATGTTTGGGGGGGGGGTGTCCACCTTGGGAAATTCCAACTGCATCCCCCCTTTAGTCAGAATCAGACCAACACAAGTTTTTGAATAATTCCATTTGCACCCCCCCCCTTGAACCTCAGTCAGGCCTAATTTCTAATATATTCATAAGCCATGGTTTTATATTTCTATATTCCTGGTATGAGAACATTGACAGATATTTTAACCTGAACATTTATTAGTTATTTGAAAATTTCAAACCTCATACTCCCCTCAGGTTGGAAAATTCTTCAAGTGATGACCATTTCTGTCCACAAATTTGACCAAATGTTGTAAAATATTGTTTTGCTAAACTAATTAGCAGTTTTGTATTGGCCATGTGGATGTGGGGCAATGACACACCGGGCCGACCATGGTTCGATCCGGTGTGCGAAAATTTAGAAATCTTAACAAGAAAATTTTGAAATCGTAACATCTACACTAGCCTCAAGCCTTCCTACCGTTGTAAATTTAAACCCTACACCCCCCACTTAGGTTGGAAAATTTTCAACTGATGACAATTCCAATGACAATGTTGACCAAATGTATGACAATATTGTTTTCTTAAATTAACTAGAAGTTTTTGACTGGCCACGGGGGAGGGACCAGGACACAAGCTTTCCAAGTGTTGGAAATTTCCAATCTGTTACCCCCCCTAAGGTTGGAAAATTTCCAACTGATGACCATTTCTGTCCAAAGTTTTTACCAAACATAGGAACATTCCCCCCCCCCCAATAAATTGTTTTATAATCAAACTACAAGAACATATTTCACCTATTGTTGGTGTGAAATTTCCAACTAATGTTTTGGCAAGTATGAAATTTCCAACTGTTATACCTTTGACCAAAGTTGGGGGGCTAACTACTAGTATACGTGCGAAATAAATCTCTGTAGTTCCACTGGTAACAATGCTACAGGAATTTGCCTGTAAATATCATGCAAATTATCTCACAAGAATAAATCATACAGGTATTTGGAGGTAGCACTGGTAGTACAAGTGGAACTATATAAATGTTACTTCCGATGTCTTTCGCTCTGGTAAAGATGCATGTTAGGTGCATATTTCCGTTCATATTCTGGCACCATGTGGTTTTCTATGACGAAATGCCCACAAAAATGTACCTTGCAAACTTGCCAGCGTATGAACGTACCCTGAATCATGCCAGAAGCTGGGGTTTGTCCCACAAAAATATTCATGATTGCCAATTACTCAATCAATATATTCACTGCAAGTCTATCTTTTTCATTATATTACATTTAATTACATGCGGCAACACTCACTTAAAAAGTTGCTCAAATGTATGCATACTAATCACTTGACTATATTTAGACTCATTTATAGTGAAAATTCATACATGTGTTAAGTACCATATTAATAAATAATTTTAAATCTGAATAATGACAAATTATAGCATTTAGAGGTGTATCTACAGCAAAATTCAGTCCCTCCCTTTTAAAATTGATACATAGGCCTATACATTGTACACATATGGCCATGTCCGATCTGCACTGAGGTGCCGGGAGCATCCAAGGGCATCGGGGGGGGGGAGAGCCTACAAAAATGGCACTTTTCTGCCCAAAAAAGGGAATTTTCTCCGCAAACTCGGAAAAAACAACCATAAATTCATTGTGGCAAAAATCCCTATTTTAAAGGTATTTGTCGGTTTTTATGGCCGTTTTTGACAAAAAATTAATATTCCTTGTGAAATTGGTGGTATTTGGACCCAAAAAGTTACATTTTGCTATAAAAACACGAGATTAAACACAGCATTTTCTGTCTCCAGAAAAAGGGCAAGTCCTGCCCCCTTGGTCAAGGGCAGGGGATCAGCTGCCCCCCTCTTCCGGCACCCCTGCTGGGCTGATCACATACTTAATTGTATACATGCGCTAATGGTGCACCGCGCCGAATGCCCTAATGGCGCACCGCGCTAATGGCGCACTTTCTGTCGCTTTCGGCGCGCGCCGAAACAACGCTAATGGCGCACATTTTGTCGCTTTCGGCGCTTTCGGCGCTTTCGGCGCGCGCCGAAACAACGCTAATGGCGCACTTTTTGTCGCTTTCGGCGCGCGCGCCGAAAGCGCCGAAAGCGACAAAAAGTGCGCCGAAAGCGCCATTAGCAAGTGGCCGTAATAGGATTCCATAAAGATGCGTCCGTCTGAAACAAAATTGACCGCAGTCGTATCACCGACGGATTTAATACAATTAGATTCGAGTCGACAAAAATCCGTCGTTTGGAACGGGCCTTACTGACGTCTGGTATCATGTTTTGTGAAAATGTCAGATTCGTTCGAAATAGTAGAAAGTTACCCATTTGTATTCACATATCTTATCTTTTTGAAATCAGGAACGTTCAATTTATGTGGCTCACCTGATTGGATAAAGCGAACAGCTTCACTCGCGGAGACGACTGTTTGTGAAATATAATGTGAACACTATTCGGAGAAGATAACGTACGGAAGCACGATTGGTCACAATATATGCGATACTTTTGCTGATGACTGGAATGTAAAAAAAACCCAGGAAATTCAGGTTTCAAAACTGGAAATCGAGGCACCTCACTGTTCAAGCATACATGCAGCCAATCAGATGTCAGCTTACAAACGGCATTGTCTAGATATTGCGAACGGCATCTTGCGATGCTGCCGAAAGTTGGATGAGGACGTTCATCTCGGATAATCAGATTTTTATGTTTCTTAATTGCTTTACATTTCTAATTATAAATTGTTGTCAGTGATGGACGATTTGCGACCAGCAGAGTTGTCGTCTTACTGCGTTCAGCACATGCCTTATATATACTTTTTGACATATATATTAACTTTTCGTATTTCTATATTAGCTTGGGAGAAAATACACAGAAGTTAGCTCGTAAATGTTCACCAGGTGGAAGGTGCATAATTATACTAGTTTATACCTATAGTTATTTTCTTTTGCAATTATATGAGGTTAAAAGAAAATCACGATGTAGTTTTCCAGACCGACCGCTTGTCTCGGTATGAATAAGCGGCCGTCTCATTAATACTTCTGAGATATACCTACTAGTCAGTGAAAGTAATCCTGGCCATCGACGATAACTCTACTTGTCGCAAATGGTCCATTGCTCAAATGGGTGGCGATGGTTTCCACGCACAAGGGAGTGCCAGTAATCATTGCAGTGGTCTTATTTACGATAATAATTACGAATATAGTACTACGTTACTAACATTTGTCTACTTATAATACTATCAGTTGTCATTTTTCCACAGCCGTAGTTACGATTACAAGATGCCAAGCATGGACACGCAACCTTTGCATGCAATAATCAAGCCTGCCATTTACTATGACCTTACAACAACATAATGCAGTAGAAATAAATAGCTTTGTTATCCTTCATCACATTTTCCTCTCTTCTGATTGGCTGAGAGTGCGTCACGTGGCGGGCCGTAAATCACCTTGTTATCCTTCATCACATTTCATCCCATTTTCCTCTCTTCTGATTGGCTGAGAGTGCGTCACATGGCGGGCCGTAAATCACCTTATTACCCTCGAGGGTAACATTGTCTCAGTTATTGACCGCTCAGCTATTACCAGTAAACATAGAACTACGAAGAACTCAACGTACAGAGACACTCTTACAGCTCTCTAACAATTTTCAAAAACACTGTTTTTATAAACCCCACTGTATCATAACAACTGCGAACTGTGGTGTTTGCTAATTTGCATAATTGTGTGTTTTTTAGTTGCAATTAAAGCACGCTATGTACAAATGGTGTTATCGCGGACACAAATCCGTTATAATGTGTAATGTTCCTATTGGGCCTTTTTATATCAATAATAAAGACCGTTGGACAAATAGATAAACCTTATTATGCAGTTGGTGTGTGCTGCAGGCAATCGCACATACGATGTACATACGTTACAAATACGTTTATGTACTAGTTCAAATAGCCACTCTTTACTGTTTATCAATTGACTATTTCTTTTCTTCAATACATTCCTCAGACTTCAGAGAATACCCGTATGTTGCGTAACAATCTGTGACATATGTCTATTTCTTTTTGCACTACTACAACGTGTTAGTTTCACATTTTAGCAATCTGGAAATGAACACGTCTGTCGGCGTCTTCACGGCCATTTGAAACGAAACCGAACATTTCGCTGCATGGCTACTCAACTTCGAAATTGCTTTACTCCTCTTTCCGTGAACCGATTTCCACCATGCAACCAGAAAACTAACCGGAGAATAGCTACGCAAATGACGGGTATGTCAATTGATCCAGATTATGAATGTTTTATTTTCTAAATAGCGATGATTCCAACATAAAATTAACTTTTCGAACTGGATTAAAGAATATATGCGCGCATTTATGCCTGCTATTAACGAGGTTCGTGTGTACTCGTTTGTCAGATAACAAAACAGTTATCACCCTTGTTTTCGTGAGACACGGGGATTTGTCGCCGCTCTCGACCTGGAATGTCACCCTCGGGCCTGGCGGCCCTCGGGTGACATACCAGGTCTCGAGCGGGCGACAAATCCCCGTGTCTCACTCAATCGCGGGCGATAACTGTATATTAAATCCTTCATCTCATTTCATCCCATTTTCCTCTCTTCTGATTGGCTGAGAGTGCGTCACATGGCGGGCGATAAATCACCATATTACCCTCGAGGGTAACATTGTCTCAGTTATTGACCGCTCAGCTGTTACCAGTAAACATAGAACTACGAAGAACTCACCGCGCAGAGATTCTCTGACAGCTCTCTGTTAATTTCGAAAAACACTGTTTTTATAAACCCCACTGTTTCATAACAACCGCGAAATGTGGTGTTTGCTAATTTGCATAATTGTGTGTCTTTTTATTTGCAATTAAATCACGCTATGTATAATGGTGTTATCATAGACACATATATGTTATAAGGTGTAATATTCATATTGGACCTTTTTATATCAATAATAAAGACCGTGGGACAAATAGATAAACCTTATTATGTAGTTGGTATGCTGCAGACAATTGCACATACGATGTACATACGTTACAATTGCGTTTATGTACTATAGATCAAATGGACACTCTTTGCTGTTTATCAATTGATTATTTGTTTTCTTCAATACATTCATCAGACTTCAGAGAATACCCGTATGTTGCGTAACGATCTGTGACAGATGTCAATTTCTTTTTGCACTACTACAACGTGTTAGTTCCACATTTTAGCATTCTGGAAATGAACACGTCTGTCGGCGTCTTCACGCTCATTTGAAACGAAACCGAACATTTCGCTGCATGGCTACTCAACTTCGAAATTGCTTTACTCCTCTTTCCGTTAACCGATTTCCACAATGCAACCAGCAAACTGACCGGAGAATATCTGCGCAAATGACGGGTCTGTTAATTAATCCAGATTATGAATGTTTTATTTTCTAAATAGCGATGATTCCAACATAGAATTAACTTTTCGAACTGGATTAAATAATATATGCGCGCATTTATGCCTGCTATTAAGGAGGTTCGTGTGTACTCCATTGTCAGATAACAAAACAGTTATCACCCTTGTTTTCGTGAGACACGGGGATTTGTCGCCGCTCTCGATCTGGAATGTCACCCTCGGGCCTGACGGCCCTCGGGTGACATTCCAGGTCTCGAGCGGGCGACAAATCCCCGTGTCTCACTCAATCGCGGGAGATAACTGTATATTATTACCCTCGAGGGTAACATTGTCTCAGTTATTGACCGCTCAGCTATTACCAGTAAACATAGAACTACGAAGAACTCAACGTGCAGAGACACTCTCACAGCTCTCTAACAATTTTCGAAAACACTGTTTTTATAAACCCCACTGTATCATAACAAACGCGAACTGTGGTGTTTGCTAATTTGCATAATTGTGTGTTTTTTTAGTTGCAATTAAAGCACGCTATGTATAAATGGTGTTATCGCGGACATAAATCCGTTATAATGTGTAATGTTCATATTGGACCTTTTTATATCAATAATAAAGACCGTGGGACAAATAGATAAACCTTATTATGCAGTTGGTGTGTGCTGCATGCAATCGCACATACGATGTACATACGTTACAAATACGTTTATGTACTAGTTCAAATCGCCACTCTTTACTGTTTATCAATTGACTATTTCTTTTCTTCAATACATTCCTCAGACTTCAGAGAATACCCGTATGTTGCGTAATAATCTGTGACATATGTCAATTTCTTTTTGCACTACTACAACGTGTTAGTTTCACATTTTAGCAATCTGGAAATGAACACGTCTGTCGGCGTCTTCACGGCCATTTGAAACGAAACCGAACATTTCGCTGCATGGCTACTCAACTTCGAAATTGCTTTACTCATCTTTCCGTGAACCGATTTCCACCATGCAACCAGCAAACTGACCGGAGAATAGCTGCGCAAATGACGGGTCTGTTAATTGATCCATATTATGAATGTTTTATTTTCTAAATAGCGATGATTCCAACATAAAATTAACTTTTCGAACTGGATTAAAGAATATATGCGCGCATTTATGCCTGTTATTACGGAGGTTCGTGTGTACTCTTTTGTCAGATAACAAAACGGTTATCACCCTTGTTTTCGTGAGACACGGGGATTTGTCGCCGCTCTCGACCTGGAATGTCACCCTCGGGCCTGGCGGCCATCGGGTGACATTCCAGGTCTCGAGCGGGCGACAAATCCATGTGTCTCACTCAATCGCGGGCGATAACTGTATAATATCACCTTAGTGAGTTTCATGAAGTTTGAACGGCACTATTTTCTCATAAACGGACTCGTAGTCGTCAATTCTGAGAAAAGCTTTTTGGGACTTCCGAAAAATGTACGACTACTATGTACAATTCGTAATTTTTTATCAGCAGCAGTTAATTGTGCGAAATGTGTCAAAATACGGAAACAAGGCTAAAATATGACAACCAAACCCATCCCACATCACTCTCAGTTCCAGATAATACACAAGCGGGTCCCGCCTGTAATATTTACGGTGATTTTAATGGGTTTATGCCCACTCATTTGTCGAGATGCTTAACTGATTACTACTCGTTTGAAGCAGCTAGGACGTAAATCTTGAGAGCACTTCATGTATCTACAAATCTCGTCTGCCGGCTGAGTTAGGGCCCATTGTTCTTCTGTAATAGAACCAGAATGCCTGTCGGCGAGATACATGGGCGGCTATTCATGCTATACGAGATACATGGGCGGCTATTCATGCTCTATGGACGAGAGGAGTTCGATGGGTCTTTGAATAAAGTCCCATGCCTCTCGTAACTGAACGGTTGGGAACTGGGAGTCAATAAACACATATCAGTGTTAGATTTTCGAGGACTTGCAAAGAGTTTCACTCAATTATGTCTGATACTTTTGCAAGGAATGTGCGAACTTAAGCTAAATTATATTACTTCTCCAAAAGCTGGTTAGTGCAGTATAGTGCAGTATAGTACTGTATAATGTAGTGAAGTGTATTGTATACAAGGTACTGCTGAAAGCGTGGGCTGTACATGTATATGATATAGTATAAGCAGCCTATGTTGTGGTCAACTTTCCATATAGAAATAAGTCAAACTCGCTCTGTCTTGTATTTTACAGACATACCAACTCCATATATGACTTGCATACAATCCAGACTGAGGCCATGCACGTTAACAAACCGGGGTATCATGTCAGGGAAATACGCAAAAATTTACTTAAATGTCAATGATCTGCTAAATATGGAGTATGGACTACGTGTATGATTTACAGACCATATATTTGGGCAATTCCGAAGCCTGGAAATATATATTTGTTCATGGAAATTTAGATTTTAGGCATACAATGTAAAACAATTTTAAGAGACAACCGTGTATCTAAAATCATATGCTCTAATGTTAGAATAATATGCATTAAGAATAAAAGATTTATTATTCATTTGTGCAGAAATTAGCTTTTATATATCTCTTTTTGTCTCAAATAGTGTGTGTATATGTACGAAATAATCACATATTGACATTATTTAACCTCAATATACATGTACGCTCTATAAATGGACGGAAAACGCGGTTTTTAAAACAATCCAATATGGGTCTATTTCCATGCGAATAAGTCCATATTGGCATGACTTAATCTACCTTTGCGCCATTAAACAGAAAAGCGGATAAAAGCGCACAATGTGCTTATTTCAGAAGAAAATAAGTCCAACATGATAATATGTGATTATTTAGGTCCAATATGAACATAGTTTTATGAAGATATGTTGATTAAACCACTCGTTGATGTGCTTAGTAATCAGCAGCGAGTAATCAACAAAAGATAGACCACACTATTGTGAGTGAGTAGATGTCATATGGTGCGCTGAAAAAGGAGCGGGGCCCGTGTTATAATTTAAAATAGTGTTAGTTTGTTAGTTATTTAAAAAACAACCGCAAGGCAGAGCGTGTGATTCAATGTGATTCAATGCGCCATCATACTGCAATTCTGCTATAGCCAAATGCGCAGAGACAGTATGTTTTGGTTATTTCGTTGTTGAGACCACATTATTTAGATTAGCTGGGATTTGAATGATGACATATGACCTAAACTCAACTCATTGATCAACATGCATGGCATAGCCGGACATTCTCATTTATTGAAAATGATTTATGGGTGACTGTCTTTCTCAATGAAAATAGTTTATGAAATTTCTTGAATCAAGAAAATATAAAGTTCTTCAAATATAATATCATTTAAATTTTGCATATATTTCATGGCGCTAAGGTATAGTAAATGGAGTTATACTTTTCAACGGGTTAATTTTTCTTAAATATTGTGTATTATATGGTAATCTCTTGTACCAAATTTCAAAAAGGTGTTCGGAGCGGAATAACAAAGAATCATGTCAAAACAAGTTATTTTCATAAATTTTACCAAAAAAAAAATTAAAAAAAATAGGCATAAAATAGCGTAATTGTTATAAACGAGTTACATGCAGTGGACATTGTTGACGGAGCCATGCCGTAATGTTTATGCCCATCAATTCGTCCCGAATAAAATAGTTACATGTGTGCGTAAACGGTTGGATCTCTGAAATGGTACAGCCGATGTGGTTGGATCTTCGATAATGATACTTTTGCGCGTTTGCTTGATTAGCGAAAAAAGTTTGTATTTACAGTGCGTGACATAATTAGTAGTGAACAATTAGACATGAGCGATAAGCGTTAAGGCAGTGGCCAATATGAGCTGTGATCAGTAATACGGTGATAGTGGAGTATCATTATAGCCTTAGCCTTCGTAAACTTATTTTGCTCGTAAAATCAAGCTCATGGATAGCCAGTCGTCAGATATATGAATTACTGGTTACACTGGTGTAAATACTATAGCCAGCTCCCCCTGCGGTTGCGGGAGGAGTATAGAGTTTCACAGTTAAAACACTCTGGGCTGTGATTGGTTGCATGAATTAAATGTAAACTGTTGACAAAAATTCAAGGAATCATTCTCCCACAAACTTCATTTGCCAAGAGGCCCATTCATTAAAGGTGAAGTCTGTTGTGGCTGTTTAGAAATTTTAAGTGTGATTGAAAAAATGACAATATTTTTTTAGTGCGGAACTGACCCTAGTCATGAAAAAACGAAAATTTGAAGTGGATTCCCTGCTAGACGGTGTTGATTTTTTTATTGGGAAAGTTTCCACAGATGTCAAGCTCACATAATCCGAAGGCAGTTTGAACAGTTTCCATTTGACCTCTGATGCAGATCAACAAACGTTAACATTGAAGCCTATGGGAAATATTTACACCAGTGTAACCTAAAGGTATTTATCCAGTTCCTGATAGCATGTCCCAAATCCAATTTTTAAACACACATTTAAGTCATACAAGTGAATAAACATGGAGGAGAGTCAATTTTATGATTTTTACAATGCGAAATTATCCGAAAAATCGAGATTTGAGGGGTTGTTCGACTGTCGCGTTTGGACAGGTCGGACAAGAAAGGACGGTTATGGATATTTATATGTCAAGTTCCCTTCGAGTTATAATTCTGAGCCCGGTCAGCCGAGAAAGGATTGGGGTGTCCACCGAATAGCATTCGTCATAAAACACAGACTCGCGATGTCTCCACCCGCCTATTACCCTGGCAGCCTCGAACTTAGTCACATATGCCATAGGAAGACATGTGTAAATCCCGACCACATTGTTATGGAAAGCCATGAAAAAAATGTTGAACGACGCCATTGCGAGGGACAGAAATATTGCACTAGGGCACATAGACCCTTTTGTCTGATTTGAGTTAAAGAGAAAGGTACATTTCACCTCCTTGGTTTAACCCTTTTCCACTTGGATGACTTAGTGTATGTGTGTTCCTTTAACTGTTTGGGACATGCTTCAGGTGGAATCATGATATCCTTCTGATAGGCAATTTCCTCACTATGTTTGTCGTAGAGAGCATATAACTTTGCCCTCCTGTCCACTCTTGCCCGTTTGGACTTTTTGGTCATTTTATATGATCTCAAGTCATTTCCAGCCTTCTGCACTGCTGCAAGTCTTTTGGACACCTTTGATCTTGGGTGAATCTCACAATCAAGTTCTTTACACAACACAGATATGGAATTCCCACAGCCTACATTTGTGGAATGGCAAGCTGAATGTGCACGCCCACTAACATTTCGGGTAAATGTCACATTTTTGGGCAGAGATACCCGAATTGCTCTGTTGAATGCCTCGGCTTTTTGCGTGTTCATGCCAAGAAAAGTCTTGTCAATCATTTGTGGACACAGTCTGTAGTCAACACACTCCGTGAGAATATCCGAACAGTCCGAAGTTTTATTGATCGTAAATTTGGGTCCTAGCACAGTTTCATTTTTAACGATCCAGTTGGATTTTTTCGTTCCCTTGCACAGATATGAGTATTTTTTACACATAACATGGGAGTTTTGGAAACACTTCACTATTGCTTCTTTCACATTCAGTAAATGTTTCTTCATTCCTTCAGCGTTGGCTTTGAAATGCTTTCCCGCAGATGTCAATTCACCCTGACATCGATCAGAAATGTTCATTGCGAGTTTATTTATCAGTTTTGATTTGCTTTTTAGGTCAGGTCCAGCGATGAGAGTTGGCAGCGTCTTATGGTTTTTGATGAATTTCCGATGGTTTCTCGACACATGAGCTGAGTCCAGTTGATGAGTTGGTCTGGTCGCTGTTGCTCCTTCGTCATAGAGATCCTCACAGCCTTTGAAGCCCGCTACATCGGGATCAGTAACAAGGTGACCAATCTCGATATTGCTATTGGTTTTCATTTCACCAAATGCTTCTTTCGCCCATGTTCTCTCATCGCCGATGCTCTTCTCAAATGGAATCGTTGCGAAACAGTCTTTCCCACATGTGTGATTATCACATTTGTTCAGGTGTTTGCGTTTCGAACAAAGCTTGTTGTGCACCACAAGTCCAATAATGTCATGTGACGGCGTTAGATTTTCAACAACACTGTATATAACTTGAGTGCTTGGTTGAAATGGGTTTCTGCCACACCCAGAATAAATCGGATTATTATAAAGTCCATCTGCCTGTGCGTCGATGATATGTGGACTCTTCTTTCCATCAGTTTGTTGTTTATGTATGAGTTTCGAACGTCTTTCTCGGAGATCCTTTTTATTTATTTCCTCAATTTTTGGTAAACTTTTATTTGCTGTGCTCTGAATTGACTTTTCGGCTGGCGGGGGAATATTAGCACTTGCACATATGCGTCTGAATCCTCCTGCTGCAATGGGTGTTTTAGATAATCCGACTGAAAGTCCAACATTTGGTTTTGCTGGTCTCCTGCCAGGGTTCCCTGTTATAATTTCATCATACAGGTTGAAAATTTCAGATCTAAAATCACAACACGTGCAAATCATTTTCTCTCTACATCCAATTCCACGAATTTCCTCAGCGTTCATGTCCCAGTATAGGAATCCTGTACACGTGGGTTTATATGCCCTATGTTTTTCGAAGGAAGAGTTCCACATCATCGCATTTCGGCGTATATTGACCACCCTGTTTGATCCGCATTCGCATTGCCAACCACTGACACATCTCTTGTCTGGGCTATCATTTCTGAAAATTAAAAAGTAAAATCCTAAATTTTACTCTTTGAACCATATATATTAAAGGTACATACATATCGGTCTAACTGTGAGATATTTTTTTTCTTTAAAAACACTGCCTGCTCCAAACAGTCCTTTGAATGAATAGTAAACTAAAGCACTCACAGTGCTGCAATTTAATTTATATATATCTGCATGCAAAGCAATGTTATACCTGTGCTGTTTGCAATTAGTGACCCAATTCATATGAACAGAATAAGGGGAGTAACTCTATCTGCAAATTATTAGGCTGAAAACCTGTGTTTTGACTCAGGGTACAGTTTTCAAATCATTTCCTGCACACAGAGGGATGGGGGCATGTCAAATTAATTTTTGTTGTCATGCAGGAGGACACAGCCAAGATTTTGAAAAAAGATTTTAAAGTCATACACTTGATTTGAGAAGATCAAATATATGTTTAGTTTATTGATATTATAATGCTGAATTTCATACCCCCCCTATTTCTTATCTATATGATGAAAAGAACATGCATATAACATTGTTTGTTGCATGGAATATTGTGAGAGATGTTTACCTTTCATTTTTTCTTTCAGGCTCTTTGTTGTCAGATTGACCCTTCCCTCTTGGATTAAGACTGTTTGCAGCAGACCGAGTTTGATGTGCTCTCACAGAGTTTGGCTTTTCGAGAATGTCCAGTGATGTAATGATCGTTCTTTTGCGTAAATGTTTCACTACTCTGTTATCCACATATGGTTCTCGCTTGGCTTTATACAACTGTTTGTGTCCTGGTTTGAATCTGAGGGGATTATCAAATGTAAACTTCATTGTCTCACAGTCCTCACAAATTCCAAAATCCACTCAACAACTCTGTCACATTAACAGCATTAATTTGGAAAATTCTTCTCGCGAATATACAACTTCCAGAATTTTTACAATGAGAAATGATATTTGTCTCGAGAAATGATGACAACTAACCGTTCTTAGATCAGCACCTTGCTTTTAAGGAGTTTTGAAATTAATGATGCTTGAAAATGTCTGCCATCTTATCTGTTGATATATTACTACTTTATCAGGTGAAGGAACATGTTGTCATTATAACCTCATCATTGGCACCCCCTGTCCAATGTTAGTTAACGACATTTGATACTGTGAGACAATAGATTAAGGATTCCTTCTAATTGGGATTGCAGCAGACATTACAAATTTTAGCACCATTTTCAATCAGGAAAATTCACCTGACCCAGGGTTAAAACACCCTTGTCTGAGCTCATTGTTTAAATAATTTTCCACTTAATTTTTCTGATTTTGGGACAAGTAGTAATTGTTCTTCAAAATTATGCCAAGTTTACTGACTAATGACTATTTATTTTTCAAAGTAAAGGCATTTTTTGTGTGAATCTGCAGCTGATTTGCATAGGGTTAAATGAAACCTGTGCATATCTGTTCCTGTGGAGAAATTAAATTCATGGGACACAACAGATGAAAGCCAAGTGAAAACCTGATCAAATGAATGTGGTATAACTTCTCATGCTTTATTAGATGCCTCATATTATTAAATTAAACTCAAATCCAACCTGCATTTTGGCTTTTTATTCTGAATGGGTGTATTATTGGGTGGGTTCCAATTAAAGGGTCACATGGCATTAAAAACACATTTTTTTAAAACAACATCAGTTTAATAATTATAGGTATATATCAAGGTTCACAATGGGTTATGCACAAAAAATATGAAGAAAGGCCACATGGCCCTTTAGGTTACACTGGTGTAAATACTATAGCCAACAGTTTCCATTTGACCTCTGATGCAGATCAACAAACGTTAACATTGAAGCCTATGGGAAATATTTACACCAGTGTAACCTACTAAGATTCAGCGATGGAACAGAGCTACATACAGACGGATGTTAACGAAGCAGTAAAGTGCTCACATATTGCCATGTTGACTGATATGAAGAGCCTGTTGACCGCAGATATGTCAATTCTGCAACATAAGATAAGTACCATTCAGATGGAAATTTCAACAGAGCAGATAAATAAAATTGACAGTTTGAAAGAAACTCAGTATATTTTTAAACGAAAAAGTAACGAAGATCAGTATGCCACGAACACTAAAGTGTTATATTCAGTATCAGCCGCAGATTCGGCACCCAGTAAGACATTGTTAATTTGACAGACGTTGCTAAAGCCAGAGAGAAGATAAAAGAGGGTATTAATATTTTAAACTTTAGAAATAAATGTATTAAAATAGCTGATTGTAATGAAAATTGTTGGGCTGTTGTTAATGAATATATGTCTAATCCTCTAGCTGAAGACTCCGAGGATGAAAAGAAGATCAGCAGAGCGATCAACGTAGCCAGCAGAAATGTAAAAGAGAGCAAAAGCAAGAAAAAGACAGTGACACGTCAACGACCTTATCCGGTTATGGAACAAAGCCTCGTGAATGGCAGGTCTTCTTCGGCATCTTCTATAATGGAGAAAATAAAGCCAGGGCGGTGTCATAATGGCCTGCAGTATGGACATCGGTTCAGAGAGTGCAAGGCACCGAGGACAGAGGCAAATAAGATAAGTATTAATTTGAAAAAGCACTTATCAGCGTTTTGGCGCGGAAAGGGTAGATAGTTGTTGTCGGGAGCAAAGCTATGAGATCGATGGCAATATTTTGTCGCGAGATAGCTCCAATCGGGTGCTCACTGTTGAAGTTTCGACTAATAACTCAGATAAATTTGGCTCCGTCGATTCTCTGTACAAAAACATACATCATTGGAAATTGATAACCGAAAATCAACATGTGCTTGAAGTGATAGAAAACGGTTATAAGTTGCCATTTAAAACTATCCCAGAATGTAAATTATTGAACAATAACAGGTCAGCTATAAGTTGCTTGATTCACGGCGGATAATATAATTGGATTTCAGCCCTAAAGTGGTTAACCCTTTATCCGTTGCATGTAACAGATACGGAAAGCCGCGAATGTTTTTATATTGTAGGCATATTAACCCTCATTTGCATCAATTCAAGTTCAAATACGAAGATTCTTCGTTGGCCAGAAATATGTTGAAAACGGGTGATTACAAGTATTCATATGACCATGATGATGCCTATCATCATATTTTGATCAACGAAGAGTATCGTGAATACCTTGGTTTTTCGTTTGGTCGGGAAGAGTGTGAGTCACGAAGATATTTTGTATTTAAAGTTCTTCCATTTGGCTTAGCAACAAGTGGTTTTATTTTTTCCAAAGTTTTGAGGGAAATAATCAAATATTGGAGAAGTAATGGTCTAAGAATATTAATGTTTTTGGATGATGGTGTGGGAGGAATAACGATGAACTTTCTGCGAAGCAAGATGCACATCGTGCTAAAACTGATTTTATACAATTTGGTTTTATTTTGTCCGAAAGAAAATGTGAATGGGAGCCCAAGCAACAAATAATTTGGCTTGGGTTAAATTTGAATACCGTTGATGGTAAGATAAAGATTTCAGATAAGAGGGTACATAACAAAATACTCTATTCTGGCTATGATTGAACAAGTGTCAAAAGGGCACAATTTTGTTAAAGCCAAGAAATTGGCTGGCATAGCGGGTCAGATTATTTCTGGTATGATAGTATTCGGAGACAAAGCTAGACTGTTCACACGTTATATGTATTTCGCTTTGGGCGGAAGAGCTAGCTGGGAATCAAATATTCCTATTGCGTCATTTGTGTTATATGAATTGGAATTTTGAATATCGAAAGTCTGAATGAAATTGGAGTAAACATGCAACAAGTTCATGAAATGCAGTCTAATTTCGCAGCATGGAGCGATGCGTCTGCTATTGGATATGGCGGAATGATTAAACGTCCGCTGAGTGAACGTTGTATCACAGGTAATGACGTGAATCCCTCAGATGATGTGATATCTGGTTTCGTTTTGAACGGAACAAAGCGCTTCAATTGTGCTGATGTATATATAAATCCCTCAGATGGTGTGATATCTGGTTCCGTTATGAACGGATCGAAAAACATCCCTTGTGCTGGTGTTGTTCCCTCAGGTGGTGTGATATCTGGTTCCGTTTTGAACGGATCGAAAAACATCACTTGTGCTGGTGTTGTTCCCTCAGATGGTGTGATATCTGGTTCCGTTTTGAACGGATCGAAAAACATCACGTGTGCTGGTGTTATTCCCTCAGATGGTGTGATATCTGGTTCCGTTTTGAACGGATCGAAAAACATCACTTGCGATAGTGTAAATCGTTCAGATTGCTTGATATCTGATTCCGCTTTGAATGATCAAGTTAATGTCAATATTTTTGACTTATACACAATACGGAAGTGTTTTGGCACATGGTCATCAGATGAGATGGCGCTTAGTTCGACTTGGAGAGAACTGGAAGCGGTGTTTTGCTATACGAACATGCGAGATGTGTCCATGGAGTGGGCAACCATATAACATGAATGTCGAAAATATCTTGAAGTCAGGCAGCAAGAAGCCTGTGTTACATGGTATCGCTTTGAATATACACACAATTTGTGATGAAAATAAAATTGATTTGCATTCAAAATGGATTCCGCGCAATGAAAATAAAGAAGCGGATACTTTAAGTCGCAACGTAGATTGTGATGATTGGGATGTGCAATCCTGGCTCTTTAATGAGTTAGATGGCCGATGGGGGCCACATTCAGTTGATCGTTTTGCGTATACGATTATAATACAAAGATCTCTAAATTCAATGCCCGATTTTGGTGCGACAAGACTGAAGGTGTTGATTCTTTTAGCCAATGTTGGCTGGCACGTTTAGTTATATCGAAGATGGAACGCGAAAAAGCGCGTGGCACGCTGATTACTCCTGAGTGGAAGTCGGCATCATTTTGGCCTCTGTTAGTAGACAGAGATGGGAAATTCCAATATTTTGTGAAGGAACACCATGTTTATTGAAAAAACGTGGTTATGGCAGGAAGAGGGAATAACGGTGTATTTGGAAAGAGGCAATTGCCTTTCAGAATGTTAGCATTGAGAATTATTCTCAATAAATAAGTATCTTTGTATAGTTTGAATTACTTGATATGTTTCTTGCAGGTCTGAACATCGAGTCTGGTATACGACAAAAATGTGAGTCGGATAGTGCTCGCGACTGTTTGGATGCGGAAAATTCCTTGATCAGCTCGATGGGAACTTTTCTTATTGGATCAAAGAGTGATGCTACAACAAAGACTTATTTCGCCGCATTCAAACGATGGGAAAAGTTTGCCGGTGAGATGAACTATGACTCATTACCAGCAATGCTTATCCACATTGCTCTGTACATAACTCATTTGTTAAAAAACGGTGCTTCATATAATACTGTTGTATCTGCTAAGTATTCTATTCAGTGGGCACATGAAATCAATAATCTTGCTAATCCAACTGATAACGGTTATGTCACAAATTTAGTGCAGTCAGCAAAAAGAAATTGTTACAAGCCTGTACAGCGGAAAGATCCGGTTACAGTAGAAATGCTTATTCAATTGTGTGAGAAGTTTGAAAATTCAAATGATTTCTTTAATACACGAGATTTGACAATGCTGTTATTTTCCTTTAGTGGATTTCTAAGGTTTGACATTCTCTAAAGAAAAGTGATGTCGAAATTCATGATGAATTTTTGAAACTTATTATTCGTGGTAGCAAAACAGATAGATACAGGCAAGGTGGCAGTGTTATCATTTCTAAGGTAACAGCAAGGCATGCCCTTATAACATGTATGTTATATATTTAAAGTTTGCGAATGAATTAGATAAAGATGATTATTTGTTTACATCAGGTTTTTATTGTAAAGGATTCTTTAAATTTAGAGCGATCAATAAGAAACTGAGAGTTACACTACAGTTCGTGAGATATTGATCACCAAGCTACGTTTGGTTAGCAGTGGTTTGAATTTGGGACTACATAGTCTCAGGGCCGGAGGGGCCACGGCAGCTGCGAATGCAAATGTCAAAGAGCGTTGCTGGAAACGCCATGGTAGATGGGCATCCGAAAGTAGCAAGGATCGTTACGTTGAAGATAATATTTCGGAACGCCTCATTGATCATGGTGACACAAGAATAGGATTGTAATATATGTTTGTTTGTAACAACTGTTATATACATTATGAATGTTGTATAGCTTAATACAGTTAGGATTGTTTGATATCAGAATATGATATTATCTAACCAGTCTGTAGAAAGGATGCATTTTCGATGGCCGTCGTCTTTGTAAATTTCTAGCTCGGTAACGGTGCGGCTCGTTTGCAACGAGTGTTGTTTTTGATTATGAGAGAATTGGGAATACTGATACTTTTGCGCGTTTGCTTGATTAGCGAAAACAGTTTGTATTGACAGTGCGTGACATAATTAGTAGTGAACAATTAGACATGAGCGATAAGCGTTAAGGCAGTGGCCAATATGAGCTGTGTTATGAGCTGTGATCAATAACACGGTGATAGTGGAGTATCATTCTAGCCTTAGCCTTCGCCGGACTTAGATCGTAAACTTATAATCACAGAGATGATAGATAATTCAAATTCAGTGTACAGATATATGTGTAAACGAATAGATTATGTTATAACATGAAAGATACGAAAGTTACACGGCTATCGACTCTGCATGTTAACTTGTTAAGTCATAACAATATGTATTTATACTCATTGCATATAGGATATTATTTGTAAAGATGAATTTCCGAACATTTGAGCTGCGGCTTTGATTGGGTTTCGGAAAACAGGTTTCCTCCTATATAAAAGGAGGTTTTTCCTGACCGTCGTCGCAGACCAGGTAGATTGTAAAATTGTACTCCATGTGACATGTGCCCACTGGTATGCAGTTTTCATGTTTCCAATAAACGCCAGCTCGGTAACGGTGCGGCTCGTTTGCAACGAGTGTTGTTTTTGATTATGAGAGAATTGGGAATACTCTAATGTTTTTATTGCTACATTCTTCCAATGACTATAGTGCTTTGATACTATAACTTACCGTTGTATTCACTGATTTGAGTTCGTAGTATGCCTTCAACGTGGTATCTGACTTTGATTCAAGAAATAGAGAATAGTTACTCTATTGAGCATAATAGTCTCCACATCAGGAAAAGATAATCGAGAATAATGTATTAGATTGAGAATGAAAGCGGATGTGTGGAAGAGTGCGCGAAATTTGTGCAGATCTTACACACAAATCTAATACAAAAAAGCTAATTAATTACTTTGACATCGCCGAATTATCAACTACAACATTGATAAGAGGATAGCGAGGGACTAGTTGGCGAATGGATCTAAGATCTTCTTATGAATGGTTCATTAATTATATAGAAACGAAAACATGATGTTTGCTAGTTCCCACGGTCTATAAGTCTATACGCTAATCATGCAACCACACGGTATAGGTAGTATAGTAACAGGAAGTAGGCTGGGTGCCGCTTGCTGGAATTGCTCTTGGTTGAGTAATCTTTGCATGTTTTGCTTGCAATTTTTCCCCCCACAAATTGAGTGGTTGTTTAAAGCCAATTGGCAATATGCGCTTCAGAATAGTAAAACACCTAATAATATTCACTTTTTAGTTTGTCCCGGCATCCAAATAAGTCGATAAATACCTGCATTACCTTTCTACGAACATTATATGTTCCGGCATAGCGTATTGAAATCATAACAAACTACAACGGCGAACACGATAATAGACACTTTTCGTATTTTGAACGACGACAGATAATTATTACGAATAGCTATTTGTTGTCGTAATTTTTTCGCGCCGATTTGACGACAACGAGTCGTTTGTGTACAGAGCCAATCGTGCTTGCTAATCGCAGTAAGGGGATTACGATACTGCGTGCCGTGATTATTTTGAACTTAATTATGCTGTTATCAGGCCATAGCTTTTTGACTTGTGTTTCGCAAGCGTCTCGTGTTTCACGTGACGAATGATATGATTGCACTGTAATAGATACAAATTAAGGCCACATGGCGATCACAATTTAACATAATCTCAGAGTCATCTCCCACATTGATGAGCTGAGAAACGATCGCGAACTTATTACTATAGTGTGTGTGTTAGTTTTGTTGAAAATCCGAACCTGTAATAGTAAAAACGAATGACAAACGACAACGAATATAAAGAACACAAATTCTAGTGACGTAGTACCCTACGTAATAATTATCTATTCTCGTTCAAAATGCGAAATATGTCCAAATCAGGCCCGAGCCATTGCTGCACACTTTGTAAAAACAACATATTCTCGTGAACATATGTTCATATTGGACCTAAATATTCTCAGATATACATGTACGTTCATATTGGACTTATGTCATACTGAAATACACCCGTATTGCATGGAGTTATACCCTATTTTTCGTTGTAGATCTCAGTGCACTTGACACTGTCAGGCATGATATATTAAAGGCACGGGCGGCGTTCGTTACAGAAATATTCATATTTGTTCAAATCTCCATCAACAGAAGGAATATTAAAATATATATAGTTTTGTTCATATGCCAAACATAATCGGCGCATAAATAGTATATTGTCGTCAAGACGGACGATGGTGTACGTAAACAAGAGCCGGCTCGTGTTACAGAAGTGTTGCTTCTGTTTACATAACACAGCGCAATTATATTGGTTAATCACACACAAATGATATAAACGCCCTTTATTATTTTACATATCAAGAAAACAGTAAAAAAACGCTCTTTATGTTTACCATATCCGGATCTAAACAAAAGCCAGGAAATGTAACGTTTTTTGCTTTTGTTTACATAACAAAGGAAAAAACATTTGACGATAACATACTGTTCAGTATGCCATATTTCTGATTGGTATAAGAACAAAGTCTATCTATATTTTACCATTATTTCTGTTTTTGACGGAGGTGAATATTTTAACAGCATACACACCGCCAAACGCCACCTGTATCTTTAACATACCCACCGCCAACGCCACCCGTATCTTTAAATCATATCTTAACACATCTGAAATACGAGCATGCATGGTTTCAAACAGTTTCATTATAAACTACAACAAAATGGAATTCGTGGTAATCGGTTCTATGCAGCAGTTGAAGAAAGTGTCCGTTTATTCTATTCCTGTTGGTGATCCTATATCAATTCTGGGAATACTGTTCGCAACTTTGGAGCATATTTCGACGAAAACATGATAATGGAGTGAATGGACAGTCACATCAGTATGCAAGAAATTATTTAATGGATGTATACAATTAGACAGATTCGACCATTCCTTACACATCGATCACTCCACCAAAACTGTTATTCATCCATTTGTTACATCTCATCTTCATATAATATAAGTATATATTGCAAATCTATGTTATATGGTGTACCTCATCGTCAATACGAGCGCTTTCAGAAAGTTATAACTGCTTCAGCTCGAGATGTACATGTATGCCTCACCACACGGTCTGGGCACATGACTCCTGTGCTGAAAACTTTACACTGGCTACCAGTCTCGTGCCTTGTCATCTTCAAAAGTCTACTTCTGGTATATAAATCCAGAAACAACATGGCACTCTCTTATATTAATGATCTTGTTCGGGAGAAAGCGGTAAATGTGAATTATGATTTAATAAAAACAATATTTTGCAGGTACACGTACCATTCTACACATGCATGTAAGACATTTGACGACAGGGCATTTTCATTTGCTGGTACTCACCTCTGGAACTGACTTCCAGATTCCTTGAAAAAGGTCACAAATGTCAATTCATTCAAGGAGCGCATTAAAACATTCATGTTTCAAAAGGCATATGCCACAACATCTAACAATTAGTAGATTTGTCTCGTCAACTTAATTATTTTATGCAATGTGTTTTAGTTAACATTTTTATCAGAGCTCATTTGTAAAGAGCATTAGAATATGTTCTCATATATTTTGCGCTATATAAATTCATTTATTATTATTTATTATTATATTGCGTGGGCCTCAGTGAAAACACAGTATAAAGAGCGTACCTCTAGTTAGAAATTGTGTTAATATAGGCGTAATTCAAATTCGAATAATGCTGATGTGGGCTTATTTGTGTTTTTGAAATAATTTCAATACCAGGCTTGGAAATCATATGTGCACGGTGTTTTATATCTGATCCATCGAAATGGTGGGTTCTGATAAAGAATAATGATCGATTGTCCGTATGTTGAATTAAACTAATCTTGAAACTATTTTACCTTCACGCGGTACATGCCTTCTCTTAATTTTAATCATGAAAATAATAAAGATGTTGTACCAATGTGCCATGGTATTATCTGCCCGTACACTTAATCGTTTATACAGTAAATTGTTATATGTAATTATCGACCTAGCTAGTTTGATCTCCGAAAACTGACAAAGAGAGCAAACAAAGAAGGTTTATTTGAGACCTGAACATTATTGGTCGCTTTAATAGCCGATGCAATATATCCCATGTCTTTAATCCAACTGGTATCAAACAGTGGATTGGTATGGCATACTGATCTGATTACAGTCCACGCGTTTTACTACCTGTTTACAAAGTTGTTTTGGATTAAACGACCGACGGCAAATGATTAGGGTATGCTATTTGGCGGCCGCCATTGATTAAAATTCAAAGTGGCATTGGGACTGATTAGTGCATCAAAGTTATCTTCCGTTTGCTCATAATAGGACATACTTTCTTAATATCAATGATAATTTCGAAAAGAATATCGTTTACCAATCATTGCCTTAACAACTTCTGCTGAAGGATGAAATTTTGATGAAATTAGGCGCTATATTAAATCGTGAGCGCCTACAGGCACGTGACCAATTTCCTACCAAATATTTAATCAGACCGAATTCTTTACCTTTCTGGTGATTCCAGGGACGCGGCTATAGAGGGTTTCTATTGGGGGTGTCCACATTGAAATTTCCAACTTCACCCTAAGTCCTTTGAACCAAAGCAAACTCCCATGTTCGCAAACTAATATTTGCACCCCTTTCCAACTGGTTCCCCAAACTATCCAACTGTGGGAAATTTCCAACTTGACGCCCTCCTAAGGTTGGAAGATTTCCAACTGATGGTCATTTGAGACCAAAATTTTGACAAAATGTACAAACATATGATGAAGTTGGTGAGCCACAACATATTCCCCATTAATTACTGGTTTAATAATCAAAGAATGAGAACAATTTAAACCTATATGCGGTGTAGCGGTGTTTCAACTATTGTTATTTCATTATATGATATGGCATGATATTTCGAACTGTTGAACATTTTGACCAAAATTGAGGAAAGTGGTGAGAAACCACACCCCCTGTCCTTGGGTGGTGCTGGTGTGATAAATTTTCCACCCTCAGATCACACAAATCTGACCCCAAACCCCATGTCACCACGTCCTTGGGTGGCTCTGGTGTGATTATTTTTCAACTCTCACATAACTCTCAGTTCTTCACACCTGCATGGAAGGACAAAAGATCTGATTACATCGAGTTTAACTCATCGAAAACATACTAATTATATGTACTGTAAAGGGAGATAATTCAGTTATGTAAACTTATGTCTTTAACCGTTCCATGGCTGGAGCTTCCTGAAATGTTGCGAAAACCCTGTACCACTGCATTATCTTATATATGCGAGTCTCCCATATGGAGCCTCGCATATATAAGATAATGCATTGGTCTAACACTATTTACCTTGACATTGTAAGCCAGTGCATTCTCTTATATTTGAGGCTCCGTATGGGAGACTCGCATATAAACGAAAACGCTCTGGCACATGATATTTAATGCTGCACCAGCGAAGCTCCCGTCATGAAACGGTTAACATTACAACGATTTTGGTCGAATAAATTGATATCCGTCGAGAGGCCATCAACAGTTCCCACTATACTGCCTGTCAGTTAGATCATATTATGAATCTCTGCTGTAGCTATATACGCCCGTAGAGATCATATTCCATCAGTACAAAACCGGGAACTATTTGATGTTGTGACAGGGAAGTTTATGGCATTGAAAAAACGTGCAGGCAAAAACATTTCGTAGGAAATACCCTTTTTTTCTAGAATAATATATTGCACTGTAAGTGAAGGTCTCAACTCCAAATTGCACAAGTTAAATGACTTTGTGTGCAAGTTTGCTTTGGGTCGCTTACAATCATAAAATTTCTCCGGGATAATTAAGTTTTTTGCTATATCGGGTCACACAAGTAAAAAAAAAATGCAACATCGACAAAAGACCACCCTACTGTGAAGTAGATTATTGAGAGATAAGTATTAACACAGAAATATATCTCCGCCTTGTTTCTTCAATGTTATAGGGTGTGTTTACATTGCTGTATATCTGTATACATATCTGTGTGAAGTCACGTGTCGCAGATTACCGTGATAACAATATGATTACTGATAGTGAACGCGCACTCATCAGTACTCTGGCAATTGACAATTCACTATGAGTCGTGTCAGTTTAGGCCAGACAAAACAATGAGTCAACTATCAGCAGACCACAGCAATTTATTCTTATACCAGTTGATAATGGTTCGAAGAAAGAATGAAAGTCGCATGAGAACAAATCACATAGGAATACACAATAAACAACATGTACACAAATAGAATGGGGCTACTTCATCTACGACCCCTATCACAGACATGTACGGAATTTCCCATCTAATCACAACTCTGTGAGCATATAATATCAAAATGACCTAGATTATATGCTGCGCTAGTCAACGTCATGCAGTGGTAGCGGCCTTGTTATGTTATGCTTTTGTGGTCGCCCCGTTGTTCACTGAATGTACTAAGGTATTACCAAACTCCAAGAAGAACAAATATTAATAAGATATACTGTATATAGTACAAACTTTACATTAAGTACTTTGTCACCACACACACCAGCCAGCACACAGGTTCTAGATTACACAGTGTGAAATACATGGGTTGAAATGACAACGAAATATTGAGCACATTCGCCAAGCCCGAGTAACAATTAGTTAAATCAGATTTACCTGTCGCAATGCCTCGTTGTTGACCGTGATTTATAACGGACATGATTCTTGCTCAGACGAATGTGTGCATTTCTGTATCAACCCGTTTACACTATGCGTGTAGAACTGTATACAGATCTACAGCAATGTAAATATACCCTTACAGTTCCCTGTCAAATCGGATCAGAACGAATATGATCGCTACGGGCGAGCTATACAGTAGATAGTCATGGCATGATCTAGCTGCATATCAGTGTGCAATTCCTAGTTCCTCAAATAGCTCGTTATTTTCATATCTCACTTGCTTAAGTGGTACATGCATGCAGGGACGTGGCTAGAGGGTCTCCGTTGGTGGATTGGCCACCTTGGTAATTCCAACTGCAACCCCCCTTGAATCAGACCAGTGACAAGGTTTTGCATAATTCCATTTGCACCCCCCCCCCCTGAATCAAACCAAAACACCCCTTGAATCAAACCAAATGTTTTGCATGATTTCATTCCCTCCTTGCACCTAAGTGTTCACAGGCCTAGTAGAATATTTATAAACCATGGTTCTATATTCTATATACCCGGTATGATAATATTCATATATTTTGAACCTGAAAATTGCACAAATCCTAACATCTAGTGGTCTAACTCCAGACAAATGCACATGACTACGGGCAATAGACCAGGACACACTGGGCCGACCATGGTCGGCCGGCCCGGTGTGAGAAAATTTTGAAAACTAAACAAGAAAATCGCCAACTCATAGTATCTAGATTTACCTCAAGATTTCCTAGTGTTAGAAATTTCAAACCTCATACTCTCCCTTAGTTTGGAATTTTTGCCAACTGATGACCATTTCAGTCAACAATTCTAACCAAATGTAGTAAAATATTTTTTTCTTAAACTCATTAGCAGTTTTTTATTGGCCACGGGGAGGGACCAGTACACACCGGGCAGACCATGGTTCGCGCGGCTTGCGAAAATTTTGAAATCTGAACAAGAAAATCGCAAAATCCTAGCATCTAGACTAGCCTCAAGCATTCATAGAGTTGGAAATTTCAAACCTGACACCCCGACTTAGGTTGGAAAATTTCCAACTGATGACAATTCCAGTTATTATTTAGACCAAATGTAGGACAATATTGTTAAATTCTTAAATTAACTAGCAGTTTATGACTGGTCACGGGGGAGGGACCAGGACACAAGCTTTCCAAGTGTTTGGAAATTTCCAACCTGACACCCCCTAAGGTTGGAAAATTTCCAACTGATGGCCATTTCAGTCCAAAAATTTTACCAAAAGAAGGAAAATATGCAAATATTGGTCCAAAAACAATAAATTGTCCCCAATAAATTGTCTGAAAATCAAACTACAAGAACATTTTAAACCTACTGTTGGTGTGATATTTCCATCTAATGCTGTGTCAGGTATAAAATTTCCAACTGTTGAAAATTTTGACCAAAGTTTGGGGGGGTCTGTTGGGGGGGGGGGGGGGGGTGAGACACCCCAAACCCCCTGTCGCCACGTCTCTGCATGCATGCGCGTTGTCGCTGTGTTGATCATATTTTACATTCGCATCTGGTATCAAGGCGTCAAGGCTCATTCCACCGGGAAATTCTTTTGGCCAATTTTTTGGGCATTTCTGAATTTGTTTGGTCTTTTTTTCAGAATGTTTGGCCAAATAGAATAACCAAAATATGGGACCATCGAGATAATAGAATCTGAAAAAAAATATAAAGAAACAAGCACTAACATAACTGAATATTAGAGAGTTGGACAATGGACATGCGCACGGATGGGAATCGCAAAAGCGGAAATAGGTCTATAGTCGGCAACGTTCTGATTAGTGTACGGGTTTTCTCCGCTTTAGCGCCTCGTAACAATAATCCTCACATCTCACTCGATGAGATTAACCATACACTACTCAGAACAGTTACCTGTTTTGTCCATATATTGGTTATACGCCCTCTGATGTATGTAATATAACCATGAATGATCAGCGTTTGCCTATATTAATTGGGTAACAATTGACCATTTTAGAATGAGTTTATTGTATTACATCTTTGGTTGGGGGATCCAGCCCTCATGATATTGTCTTTATTACAAATTAATTAGAAGAATACACAAAATGTAATGTGGCAATTTTAGACACATATACATGCAATTTCGTTCCTACCTCTTACAATTGTGCTATCCTCGCCTGCAGCTTTAGTCGAAAACTTGCCGGAAATAGATACCGTTCGCCCCCATCATGTCTGTTTAGAAACTGCAAGAATGTTTTTTTTTTAACTACTATTTTATTGAAATATAGCAAGCATATCAAACCATTTGAATATCATAATATATTTCAGTCGCATTCACTAGACACTCACACATTCGATCGTATGTCCACTTACACACCCACGCGTACATTTATAGAGAAACCGAGAATCATTTCACTATGGAATGTCCACACTATCTCGATATCAGCAATGAACGTTTCCATATTGTTAGCAGATATCACAGTAATTTTACAAGCATGTCAAGCGTTCTGAATAAATATTATGCATGCCAGAACCCAATGCACATGCAAATAGTTAGACATATCATGTTGAATTGTATTTATTTATTAATTATTGTTTTATTATGAATTGTATTCCTTTGTTAGTATATTGCATCTATTGGTGTTTATACAAATATATGGGGACATAAGTACCATCAAACAAAATCAAGTATGATTGTAATATCATGCATTGGAAAACATAGAATGATTCATTAGTTTGCTGATTTGCTTTCTGTGTTTACACAAAGCTTGCACAAATGTTGAGTCACATGTACATGTAAAACACATCAATGTGGTATCAAACGTGTAATCGTGACGCATATTGGCAAGTGATTTCCTCACTGAACGCTGATGTTGTTGTTTTGTGTCTACTCTATGTTGTGGCAAACTTCTCTCTCACTCTCTCTCTCTCTCTCGCTCTAGATATCTCTCTGCCTCTCCACATCACCCACTCTCTCCCCCTCTCTCTCTGTCTCTCTATCTCTCTCTCTCGTAACTCCCGTATAACAAAGCTATACCCATATACCCATAATTCCAAATATAGGTAATATCATTTCTATCAAATAAAAACTATATATCCCGTCTACTTTACATGAAGTGATATTTCCTTTATATGAGGTAACATTTATTTCACGAGGAGAGGACTTTAAAAAGCCCTTTGCTTGTTTCTCAATCTCTCTGTATCTATATGTGTATTGTGTTTGTGTACTATGTTTGATTTTTTGAATATAAATATTGTTTACACCAAACGTGTAGTCGTAATACATAGGTATAAAATTCTCACCTTTGTTACATCCTGCATGGTGTTCACGATAGTACGGTATACACGAATATTCAAGCTGTATATACCCATGCAAGACTGACATATGAATTACTTTGCGATGTAGGAACTAGCAGATGTTTTCAACTGTCCGCACATAACACACATGATCTGTGTTATTACCATACAAGAAAACTAAGATGCATGCATCAGGTCACCCATGAACTATTTAGCAATAGAATAATTCAGTTCGGTTGCGGTTTCACAACGTTACAACTGACATACGATTACACAAGACACACCTTGAATGTGGAACTGTGTAAGAGTGAATATTAATGTTCTAAATCCCATGTTTCACCTTTAGTTGTGATTGGGGGGGGGGGGGGTGTCGTACTTTATTAACACGCAAGTAGTGTAATTAAGTACGGGTAATTAGAAGTAACAAATCGTTTAGTTTCTATCGTATCGACTGAAAGGGGTGAGCAGATTATTGGTGATGAATGTTCTCGTTAGCTGTCAATATAATATGCATATTTGCCCCGTTACGTTTATACACTGTAGCATTGGCGGGCCAGAGTGTGTTGACATGTTAATTGTTTGGTTCATTAATAACAGATCAGCGGGGATTTGTCGTGAAAACGTACACGTATACGTGGAAATATGCTACGGTTACGGTTAAATTAATGGTTCTTCTATTACACCACCGTGTATACTCGGTTTAAATAGGTATATTATATAGGGACGTGTGCTCAATTTTGGTGTGGACCGATGATCGAAAAAACTAAATCGGAGGTAAATGTCGCAGGCCGGAGGACCATTTTTTCAATAATTTTTAAAGAAATTGAGCAGTTGCAACAGAAGCAGCAAAAAAGGGTGTACAATTGGCAAATGATGAGGGGCGGTGTGACGTGTAACTAGGATTGAAATTAGATATGCAATTTGGAGATTATTGGATGAGGGATGTTATATTAATTATATAAAAGGGACGAGAGGGTTTAGTTGTCGAAAATATTTGTTCCAAACACCGTAAACAGATCAATATTAAAACGCATACATTTTGGTTCAAATATACGATCACTATCCCTTAAAGGAATACGGTCCTGAAAAAAACAATATTATTTTCTTTCAATATACCGATAATATATATATAAAATGTCCATTGGGCGCATATAATCTAATATTCGGCCGCCAATCGTTATTTTTATAACGATTCAAAAAAATTCCGAAGTTAGCCGAAGATTTTGTTGTAGACGAAGTCACGTGATCATCAGCCCGATCACGTGATTGTCACATGTAAACAGAAGCATAGCACGTGATCGATCACGTGGTAACTCATTGACAACGCATAGATACGCGACGGCGGTATTTTAAGTTTGCATGCAGTCGATCGCGGCCTTTGACGATTGTCGCGTTATCACACTGCGAATGCAAAACTTCGCCGAAACATCGCCTTTCTCGTAATTAAATGTCGATCTTTATCGTGTTATTATTACTATTATTATATGTATCGCGATGTGTTGTTACTATAAAGCCATGCCCGTATATTATTCAGTTTTGCGCGCATTTATCTATATAAACGGGTGCTCGTGTTTATATATATTTTTCGTTACCGGAATAGTCCAAGTTATATTATATATGCATATCAAGATTGCATATATACGCGAAGACTTGCACAGTTATTAGGCAATTATCATCTCGTAAACATTCCAATTTCCAGATGCCATTAGTCGTGTGTCAATAAAGAGCGTTTCGTTTTAATTATCGTAACGTGGTAAAACAACACACAATTGGTTTATTGCTGTCGGATTTAATCAATTATAATCAAGTCATTCATTACCAATATGATATGTTCATTTTTCCTTGGTTATGAATCATGTAATTATTTGGGCAATATGGTGTTTATATATATTTCGGAATATTGCTTCCCCCAGCCCAAAACAATCTAGCCGACTGTCACTGATGGAAATTCACTACATCTATGCATCGTTATTGACCTATTAAATTAGCACTCTAGCGATGCGGTCTATTGAATATCCAGGTCATAAATCGACCTCTATGTGGCAATTACGCATAACAATAGGGTTATAAACATCCAATCATATATATATAACACTTTTTGAAGGAGGGATAATAATCCGGTTTAATATGGAATCACATATTCAAGTGCTCTTTATTCGCAATATATCGTAATAGTGAACGCTCTTTATTGTGTCAAGGTAAAGGGACTCGACTTAGAACAGTTGTCATCGTGATTTGTTTTACTGATTACACCAATACAGGTCAATACATGTACACGAACTTCCGATATGAATGCTTTATATATCCTTCCAAGTCATAGCAATTTCCGCTTTATTAAACTCTTTTTATTCGTACCATATTAGGAAAACTCTTAACATGGAACGCTCTTTATGGAGCCATGGTGAAGGAAATGGGGAATCGACTAAGAATAGTTGTTATCGTGATGTATTCAACATACTCTCCACTTTAACTGCAATTGTATGTATTCGTAACCATGACTGACTTGTCAAATTAAACGCTCTTTATTTGGTATATGTAATCGGTTTCTGATGATTGCGCAACGGGTTTCCCACAGAAATCCCGCCAAATGGCACGTAAACGAACATCGTTTGGAAATGAATACAGCATTATACCTAACTGAGAGTCACTAGACCGACCACAGCCGAAAACACTGCATTTATATGGCAATGTTACGAATGAATGATTGTAAATACGGGACACTCGGGGCATATATACGGAAAATTAAAACAACATCGTGAACACGCGCCCGAATAGAGTTCCCATGCCTGCTCATGTTTTTATAAGCTTTATTTTTGACACGAAAGTGTTACCTACCCCGCTCAATCGGCCTTCTATAGTTTTTTTGTCAAAACAATAACTTTCCAAACAGCGCTTAAGACAAATCACAAGTGAATATAACTCACCGCGCGATGACAATTAACCATGTGTACACAATGCTATTGATATGCCCCGCAGTAATTCCATCACGCTCACGAGCTGATGTCTATTCCGGATTTTCCATCGTCATATAGGTAGACACAAATAACTCCGATTCCGTGTTTTTAATTAGTTTACCTCGCTTGACGTCATGCGAGGTTTTGCGACGGAGATAGCCGACAACCGGTGGCGGTATTATTTATTTATTTCTCGGCTTAATTATTACGCGATTTTTATGGGACTTGGATTATTGTGATCACAATAGGGGTGGCTTTCCGATAGAGTTTTGTTGTTTCATGAGCACTGTAATCCCTTAAACATCATGCTTACATAAAGACCTACTAAATTTTACCTAAACAAGAGTCTGATTGTGTTATAGAAGGCAGCATAATGCTACTGGCTAATCACACACAAATGGTATAAACGCTCTTTATTATTTCCAAATAAGGAATTGAGCAACAAAGAACGCTCTTTATGTTTACCATCATAATATAAAGAAACACCAGGAAAGTAACTTTTTTATGCTTTGTTTACATAACAGTCGGCAAATTTACGACTATAACATAATGTTTATGAGATATTTCTCATTTGTATATTAACAAAGTCTGTCTATATTTGAATATTATTTCGTTTGTAGCGGTGGAAATATGTTCACATGATACCCACCAAGGCCTTCATACCTTTAAGGTATACTACAACTGTTTTTCTTTTCAATAGCAGAATACAGAATGCTATTAAGAAGTGACACAAAACACAGAACATTTGTTTTAATTATAAGTATTAAGAAGTGAGAGATATGTGAGTCAAGGAAACCAGTAACGAAAGGCAATATTAACATGATTTGTCAGAGAATAATGGTTTACGTTCCAATGAATATGTACTGGAAACAAACTGTCTGTACCAGACTTTCATAAACACAAATTATGTATTAATGATCATTAATGGTGTAACGACATATTTCGTTCTTTAATGTCTCAAATGAAAGTGTCAATGACACTGTAGCTCAACTTTGAAAAGAAGTTAAATTTGTGTGATGAGCAATGAATGGAAAGATTTAGAATTGAATTTGGAAATCCAAGATGGCCGCTGGCAGCCATGTTTTTTTGTCGGAATGTCCCCAAAATGACTCATTCTCATCTACATTCCAATTTCAACAGCCATGAAAAAATTAATGATGATCAGACTAAAGCTACGACCTGTAGCCCGTGCTAAATGATTTAGTCATACAAAGAGTAAAATCCAAGATGGCTGCTGGCAGCCATGTTTTTTGGCCGAATGACCCCAAAATGACTCGTTCCCATCTACATGTCATTATTAACATTCTTGACAAATTTTATGATGATCAGACTAAAAGTACGACCTGTAGCCTGTGATAAAGAATTTAGTCATACAAAGATTAAAATCCAAGATGGCT
The DNA here is from genome assembly GCA_032622095.1 of Siphonodentalium dalli. NCBI lineage: Eukaryota > Metazoa > Mollusca > Scaphopoda > Gadilida > Siphonodentaliidae > Siphonodentalium > Siphonodentalium dalli. Next base: position 233,391,922 of record CP136063.1, read on the forward strand.
GCTGGCGGCCATGTTTTTGGGTCAAATGATCCCAAAATGACTCGTTCCCATCTACATGTCATTATTAACATTCTTGACAAATTTTATGATGATCAGACTGAAAGTACGACCTGTAGCCCGTGCTAAAGAATTTAGTCATACAAAGAGTAAAATCCAAGATGGCTGCTGGCGGCCATGTTTTTGGGTCAAATCATCCCAAAATGACTCGTTCCCATCTGCATGTCATTATTAACATTCTTGACAATTTTTATGATGATCAGACTGAAAGTACGACCTGTAGCCCGTGCTAAAGAATTTAGTCATACAAAGAGTAAAATCCAAGATGGCTGCTGGCGGCCATGTTTTTTGGCCGAATAACCCCAAAATTACTCGTTCCCATCTACATGTCAATATTATCATCCATGACAAATTTCACGATGATCAGACAAACAGTACGACCTGTGGCCCGTGCTAATGGATTAAATTTTGAAATCCAAGATGGCCACTGGCGGCCATGTTTTTTGTCCGAATGACCCCAAAATGACTCGTTCCCATCTACATTCCAATTTTAACAGCCATGACAAATTTTATGATGATCAGACTAAAGTTAAGACCTGTAGCCCGTGCTAAAGATTTAGTCATATAAAGACTAAAATCCAAAATGGCTGCTGCGGCCATGTTTTTTGGCCGAATGACCCCAAAAGGACTCGTTCCCATCTACATGTCATTATTAACATTCTTGACAAATTTCATGATGATCAGACAAACATTACGAACTGTAGCCCGTGCTAATGGATTGAATTTTGAAATCCAAGATGGCCACTGGCGGCCATGTTTTTTTTCCGAATGATCCCAAAATTAATAATCTGGTCTAAATGTTGATGTCAACAGCTATGACAAATTTCATAATGATCCGACCAAAGGTACGACCTGTAGCCTGCATTGTTGACGCCTTACGTACACACATACACACGGACGACAAAGCCATGGCAATAGCTCAAACTTTACAATTTAACGACATTTTCGGTCTTTAACAGTTTAATAGGGGCCCCCGGTGGTCCAGTCGGTAGAGTGCCAGGTGGATTACGTCGTCCCAGGCCGTCCAGCGCTGACGAAGCTGGTTCTAACCCCACCATAGGGAGGGTGACCGGAATCGTGTATCTGGGCAAGTTTGTCAATTGCTTTCCGGGGGTCCATGGTTTCTACACGCAGTGGAACAACTTCCCGGTGAAATTGAGCCTCTGCGTGGTCTTTCCTCCACCCGTAAAATTGACAACGTCGTGTGTGGCCTAGCGGCTAGAATGGCGATAAACCCTAATAAACAACAGCAACAACAATTAATAGTTTAATGACATTTTTCGGTCTTTATAATATCTCAAGATATAGGCGGTATTTGGATCTCTAGTTTAACGACATTTTTCGGTCTTTATAGTTTAACGACATTTTTCGGTCTTTAATATCTCAAGATAGAGGGGCCCTTAGGGGGTATTTGGATCTCTAGTTTAACGACATTTTTCGGTCTTTGATAGCAAAATGGAAGAAGTACATATTTGGAAGATGTGGTGGCCCTAAAAAGGAAAGTTGTTTGGTGGTCTTGAAATGCAGTTTTTCTTAACAGTCTTCCTTGATTAAAGTGATGTGAAACACTCCGGCAGACACCGGGCAGAGTGATCAAATAAATAGAAATTAAGAATAATCTTTCTCAAAGTAGTTATTTGTTACGAATATTAATCCAAATGGATGTTACACAACGTCATTCTTATATATTAGTTAAATGCAATGACTCTCGATGGCAAAATGATTTTTGTTTAATTACAGCCGATAGTTGCGCCCCGAATCGAGATGTAAATATTTACAATTTGGAGTAATTCAGACGATGTTCTATATGAAGTGGTGTGGTAGATCTTTTTGGAAATTTTCAGTGATGTTAGTAGAATGATAACATTCCCCACGTTGGAAAAGTGCCTGAGCACTAACTTATCAATTTCTCGCTCCCGACAAATTCCATAATATGTCTTTAAACATATATATAAATCTCCGAAAAAAAAAATTCTAAAGCATTAAACGATTTGCTATATTTCCACTAGGGCATATATTTCATCTGATTTTGCGAGAATCCATATATACTTTTTCATGAGAATCCAGGGTAATTTGCGAGAATCTAGATTTGGATTCTCGCCGAAATATAAGCCCAGATTTCACTCTGAAGTGTGCCTAAATGGCATAAATTGTACCTTGGTTCCCATGTTCGCTATAAACTAGCTTGAAATTCGCAAACCAATGAATTTTTTTTCTTCAGAAAATTAACATTTTTATGATTCGCGACATAAATTGTCACCAATAAAAACAAATTTGATTCATCGTGGAAGTTAGTCGGTGACTATAAATAATGTCACCATTCAACTGAATGTTGTTGAATTCTATTGAGATGTGGAGCAGACAATATATTGGGAGGCTCGGAGGCTCCATAGCATGAGGCCCCCACCCCCCTTTTTCGTATGCCGTATTCCATGCCCTGTTATGAGGTACGCGGTATTTCCGGCCCCTCTGTTAGGAGGTATTCGGTATTCCAAAAATACCGGTATTCGTACGCCGACCTTCCAAAAAATGAAGTTTTCATATATTTTTATGTATTCCATATGGTATTCCGTATTCCAACTTCTGTGTTAAGTGGTATTCCGTCTTCCATGGGGTGGGGGTGGGGGCCTCTAGCATCTGCTCCTCAATCCTTACCAGATGTCAGTAAAAGTTTCCCATTTCATTATTTCAGTTCTTTAGCAATCTTAATCATTATATGTAATGGCCTGACCATGCTCAATACTAGCTTGAAATTGGCGAAACAATGAATTTTTTTTCTTCAGAAAATTAACATTTTTATGACTCGCGACATAATTGTCATCAATAAAAACAAATTTTATTCATCGTGGAAGTTAGTCGGTGACTATAAATAATGTCACCATTCAACTGAATGTTGTTGAGCATATTTCAACCAATTTTGGAAGTTTAAATGAATATTTTCTTCACACTCAAAGTCAATTGACAAATTTCAGGATTTTAGCCTGCTTCGTTGGGACCAAATATTTGTTGTGCACACTGAAGGAACGTCTACCATCACTCGATAGGCCAGATTATGCCCTGACCATGCTATAAAGTATTAAACTAGCTTGAAATTGGCAAAACTATGAATTTTTTTGGTTGAACAAATTTACATGGGAATCTCCATAGAAAACGGTTATATTTCGATAAAAACGAAAGTAATGCGAAATGAAAGTCGGCACTGGCCAGAATTGTGCAGAATAACATATGAGTCAAGTTATATGCGAATATTTGACCTCATTCGATTAAATAGTCTCGTATTTAAGGAATCAATGCCAATGGCGCTCGGACATGTGGAATTTTTTTCCGTCGCACTCGCAGACTGTAAGGCGGAATTGTGAAATGTAAATACGCATTACCTTTTGTGAGAATAACACAAGCGCAGACTTTATCAAAGTAATGCAATACACAACAACAAATAGGATAAAACGGATATAAACACGGTATAAGTGAGAATAAACGTGGAAACAGTTGACAACATTTGTTCGGTTATTCGGCAAAACCGAAGGTATAGATTTATGGTCACTAACAAGAAATTCAATTAATTGAGGAAAAACACCCACTGTCCTGAGTGGTATTGATAAGCTGTTGGGGGGGGGGGGGGAGAGATATTAATTGTGCTAAAGTGCAATGGGAAGTAATTGCGGTTAAGGGTAATAAGAAATGTCTTATTGCATTCTCATTGGGCTTAATCATAATTAGAGATTCCTTAAGTTATTGCGGTTAATCGAAATTGTCTATTAAATGTCAATTTTGATTCCCATAGAGATCATCAATGATGTCTATGCGCAGGGTCGACGTGCCAATCTTCTCTATTTGGATTCCAATTGTTGGCTCATTAAATATGCACATATGCTTAAGATAGTCGTGCACGAAGCGAGCTCCCGTAAGTCGGGTTTTGGATCCCATGCAGTTAATGAAAATATCATTGAAATAATCAGTTTCCCCCAATAAACAACCATATATTCAATAAACATGTTTTGGAGCAGAATTAGGCAGTCCATATTGGACGCCATCATGGAATTTATTTTTTTTTGTTTAATTTTCACACATATTTATTAGTTATGTGGATGGAGTTCTCATTAAACCTCACATCCTTATATTGGTTACAGTAATGCCCAAAGTAATTGACCACTTAACCACATTATTGGTAATTTTTCAGCATTTAAAATCCTGACAAATTACCCATTATTCAGCTGTGGTCAATTACTTTGTACATTACTGTATGAGGATTGAGTTATCATTACACCTCAAATCCTTATATTGGTTACATTAATGCCCAAAGTAATTGACCACTTAACCACAGCAGAATTATGGGTATTTTTTCAGCATTTAAAATCCTGACAAATTACCAATAATTATGCTGTGGTTAAGTGGTCGATTACTTTGGACATTACTGTATGAGGATTGAGTTATTATTACACCTCAAATCCTTATATTGGTTACAGTAATGCCCAAAGTAATTGACCACTTAACCACAGCAGAATTATGGGAAATTTTTCAGGATTTAAAATCATGAAAAAATACCCATTATTTTGCTGTGGTTAAGTGATCAATTACTTTGGACATTACTGTATGTAGATGGAGTTAAACCTCACATCAGTGTGTTGGGGATTTGGACCTTGACTTGGGACCTTTTGTTTTTAACGCGACAAATGCGCGTACACCTTATACACAAATTTCTTATGTAACCAGAGTTTTTCTTGGATAAGATGAGTTTGAAGCCTGCTTACATTTCAAAATGTTGTCAGTTTTATATTGTCTGCAGCGGAACTCAACGCGTTGAAGCAAAAGTTAGAAAAGATAAAATGTGTACGTAATGAGACTATAATACAACTGAAAAAATAAACTGAGGGAGGGGTGGGCGATACAGGGAACTAAGGGTTGAACCGATATAAATTTGTAGAGCGATAACGACCGATGTTGACATAATATGCATCTGAACTCTACTGTTGCAACATGGCTATAAAATAGGGGGGTGTCAGAATCTTAGTCTGACATCTCTATATAGTGCCAGAATAGTCATCTATAAGATGTTGGGTTAAATTGGTTATATGGACTCGGAGAAAAAGTGGTTTGTACCGAGTCTGAAATTATCTATCTCTATACCGTAGATGGCACCAGGATTATATAGATAGGAATAGCAATTGATATACGTATACAGTATACTATAGTAATGCCATAGACATATAAGTACAAATATCACGTGATAAAATATTACGTTACGTGAATATACCGATGAAAGAAATAAATAAATTGGACCGGGATTAGAGGTTGGGTTGGTTATATGTGGATAATTGGATATGGAATTCATACCGATGAAACGATACAAATTAGTGGAGCGATAATGACCAATGTTGACACTTACCGCTATACTTAAAGTAATTGACCACCAGCAACGTGGTGTCACCCCGTTAATACTGCGGTACTATACCGCGGTATCCTCCAATACCGCGGTACTGATACCGCTTGTTAACGTATGTGGGAGTAAATACCTCCCCTCAAAGTGTTCCATGAAAATCACTGCGGTATTCAAAAAAATTAATGCGGTGCCCGCTAAAAGACCGCGGTATCATCGCCCAATACCGTAATTCCACTGCCATGACCGCCTCGATACAGCTACCGTTTATTACCGGTATCACCGTGGTCATGACCGGGGTATCACCCCGTTTTTCTGGTCAATTACTTTGAGAATAGCGGTAGTCAGGCTACGCGCGGGAGAAAATAGGGGTTGATACGATAGACCAAAATAAATTTGTCCGGTGATAATGACCAATGTTGACCTATAAAGTAACGCGACTATACTGTCGCATAATTATCAGGTGTAACCGGTCAAATATGAACTCTAGTGACCAATATAGAACAGGTCAGAAAACATTCGCAGGGCCCGAATTGGCCTAAAATTTATTTAACTCTCCATTTGCCATTATTGGCATTAAAATTGATTTATGTCGATAAAACTGTCATTTTTCAAAATTTTAAGCTGAGACTTGGAGTGTGTTGGTGGGATAGCTACATATTCGTAAAATGACAGAGTACAGCACGCAATTATGTTTTAGATGGAAGAAATGAATTTTTTTCAATGATAAAATTTAACATGGAATTTACCATTAACATAGATTTATGTCGATAAAACTGTCATTTTTCAAACTTTTAGGCTGAGACTTGGTGTATGTGCGTGTGATACATATATGTTCCTAAAATGACCGAGTCCAGCGCGTAATTATGTTTTAGATGGAAGAAATTGAATTTGACATTTTCACAAAAACACGCCAATTCCGAATCCAGATGACCTACTTGCAGACGAGCGCTCGTTAATATTCATGCCAAGAAATACAGGCGTCCAACTCATCTTTTTGGAAGGTTAATCCGATATACACATATTGAAATAATCCTTCCAGAACACCTTCCAAGATATAGAAGAATATTTTAATAGATTAGGACGCCAAAACAGTCGTAATGAAAGAATTAAAATGCACATCGCCTCCGCGAATTAGACCATTGTATCTGTTTTGCGCATGCGCAAGTCACCTGCCATATTTGGAATGTCCATATATGGGATTTGTGTTAACATGATCACCGATCAATCCATTAACTAACAAATTACCACGCAATTATCTTAGTATAAAAATATATTGTAATTTATGCAACTACGACCCTGGTAACCCTGATAACTAATAAAATATACCGGCCAATTCATTTGAAGATCGTTATTTCACTTTGCTTTAAGCATAAATACACTCTTAAACGCACATAAACGACCCATTGGCGTTAAAATTAAATATACTCGGTATTTATTATATTAGTTTTTTATTGCTCAGTATAGAGTTAGACCCTTGACACCTGTCAATATATTTGGGCTGAATTCATATGATGCGGTATTATTCCTCGAAATAAACAACAAAGCAGTCGTTACTTCGAAATGTCGTTTGGGCTAACATTTACACAAATCCTTCGCGTGTTCTCCTCAATTGGCACGCATGTTCTCAGTCGACACACAGGTTATCCCAGAAAGTGGTGTGAAATAAACACCCAAGGGTTTGGGTGAAATGAGGGGAAAAGGAGTTCAGTTGCTTACGGTCGAAGGCCGGGGGGGGGGGGTGATCGGGTAGGATGGTCGCACTGCATCGTGCGGATCCATTCACCCTTTTTTATATGACCACCACACACACTATTTGACTTCGACCATGCAGGACTAAACGGCAACCCTTTTAATCGTTAGGTGCACATTCATGGGGGCGCGTATCGACGTGGTTGGCGTGGTTGTTGGCACTGAGTTGCCTGGAGCAAGTTGCGAGGCGGCAGGGTGTGGTGGAGGTATCAGCTGCTGTTGAGTTATATATGGGTCTGTCTGCTTCGCCGAGTTGGAGGATGGACTTTGTCTTTATCGTGGTGTGTAGCTGGTTTTTTTTATGTTGAGCTCTTGGATGCGTGTGCTGTTGTCTATAATCTCGCGATTGTCAGGTTTCTGAATTCCATCAGTAGTTGTGTCGTCGTAGGTATGTGGAGGGCGTTTGGTCGGTGTCCATGCTGGCTGGCAGAGTGCGATGCGAATGGCTTTATTCTGTACCTTACGTGTTGGAAACTCTATGACTATAGTTCAGGAATCAAGAGCATTTCTGCAAAATAACGAAATCAAAATATGGGTTGTATGAGGAAAGGATAACTACATAATATATTTACCCACTGAGCACGTTATACGTCATACATTATACATTACGCATCGAAACTGGTCGATGGAGAAGTGAAGACATTGACGAGCGGTTGTGCGTCTTTTGCGAGTCAGCGGCAGTGGAAACTGAACTTCACCTGTTGTTTTCGTGCTCCGCATACAGAGACCTAAGACTAACATTTTTCAAAAATACAATGTTTTATATCAATGGCATCCACTCACATAACTTTATGGCGAACTACCTCATATTTGTTGACTCTACCAAGCATATGCATATAACTTTTAATTCGATGTACACATTTACTTAAAGTGACTTATAGGTCCTATGGGCCGGGTGTTATATAAATATATACAATGTAATGTATTTACCTATCTGTGAATTTTGTATAGCATATGTCACTATAATAATAAAATTATCCTATTCTTATCCTATACAACGGTCATGATTATAGTTATTCTAAACAATGTCGCCTAAATGTAAGATGTTACCAGTTACTATGAAAACGCGTCGTATACGTCCTTAAAGGGTCACAGGGCCTTCCAGAAGAGGGTTAATGCAAAACAACATAAATATGATATGTCAAAACCTGAAAGGCACATACTTTTCATTAACGAATGTCGGCAAGTTCGCTGGCGGGATAACGCCTCTGAGTTGACATAACATATATCATTTCGCAGTACTTCCAAGATCACTGTATGCACGGCAGAGAACTACTACGAGGTGCCTAAACAGATATAAAGTTAGTTCGAAAATGCTCAAAATATGCAAGACTTGCTTCCCCAGGCTATACAGCTATCCAACATGGTCTACTTGGAAGCAGCAGTCTGAATTCTTACATTGATAGGCGCATATACTTAGTCTTTGTGCCATCATGAGTCCCATCAAAACTGAGAAATAAGTGTTTCTTCTAAGTTTACACAGTTATATGTTGGACACATATGTTAATCCAAATTCCTTGATCAACGAGATAGTTGACATTCTAATAAAATGCAACATGATAGATAATCACAGTAACCTAACTTCGTCCATACTATGGCTTGACATTGTCAACTTTATCCCGAGGAGAATTTTTTTTACAGTGGCACTTCGTAGTGTCTGTCGCCTTTGCGCGTCCAACTATTCTTGTTTAATTGAGAACATTATCATACATTGCAATTATCTGCCAAATCTCAGGAATGAAATATGTGACCCGCCATATCAAATCCAGTCGCAAGTCGGGATTTTTTTTACCCTGTGCCAATGCATTCTCTTATATATGCGAGTCGACCATAGGTCGCCTCGCATATATAAGAGAATGCATTGGCCTAACAATTTTTTATCATGATTTTTAAATAAATGTTTCTTACAATTTTTAGGACATAAAATAAAAAACATCCACTACCCTGCATGGAGCCCCACACATATATAGACGCATATAGAAGAGTGTCGTATGCTCATGTTTGTATGGGGCTCTGTATGGGTGAAATTATAAAATTGTTAAAGAATACAAGAACAAATTATTAAAATTGTAAAAAATTGTTAGGCCAATGAATTCTCTTATATATGTGAGGCGACCTATGGTCGACTCGCATATATAAGAGAATGCATTGGCACAGGGTAAAAAAATCCCGACTTACGACTGGATTTGATATGGCGGGTCACATATGGTATGAAATCATAAACGTGTATGCAATTGAGGCCTTTATACTACTTGTTTCATTGTCCCAAGCCAGGCAACTGTATATGTTTCTGGGGTTACTTAAATTCCCATTCGAACTGACTGTTTTCTCCCAGTTCAGCGCATGCTTTCAGGTTCTTTATGAAAGCTACACTTTCATCGAATAGAATAGATTATTGTAGACACGTTTTGTGTCGTAGCTGATATTGACAACACAGGCTATGTCTTCGGTTTGTCTTAATATATAGCTCATAAATATAGTCAGTTTGACATACAGTTTGTATTATAACGAGTATGATTTGTGTGCTTGGGTGAGGGATAATGAGAGAGACATGATAGAGAGGAGGATGGTTATACATGGCATGGTATATAACATGATGTAATGGGCGCGGCCATCTCACGTCACAGCTCTGAAAACTCTCACCACTCCACGCGGTTAAATTGGTTCGGCAGATATGGTGTCCAGATATGGGAGAGGTTATTTCAACGCGAAAGCGGAAATGGCCGACTCGTTGAGATTGGCCGCATATTGCATGGCTGCACTGTGTCTATTGGTTACACACAACTAATTATTTTCCATAGGCGACAGTGTTAACTAAAAGTCCCGCCGGCCATGGGTTAAGCCTATTTGGACTTCAAGTGGTCAATTTTCACGTAGAACGTCATCCGCTGCACCAGTCTGTGACAACAAACGCGCACTTTTCGGTATTTTTTTCAAACAATAATCCTGCATTTCCACAACTACCCAATTTACTGCACAAAAATCAGCAGCATAAAAATACCCAGACCCCTCCCGTAACTTCTGGACACCACCAGACTCTTCATGGACATCTAAACATACACGATCGCCATATTTACGTAGGCTATGATTTTCTGTTCCCGATTAGGGATATTTCTCTCAATGATAATCAACCAATCAGCAGCCAGATTTTGTTTTATGCTGATTCTAGTTTCCCTACACAAATTCAAGAAGCGTAACTCTATATAATTAGTTGCTTGTAACCTATTATTGAGCGAACAGTGGCGAAGCCTATGGCTTACAATAAGAGCACATATTGTTTGTCAAAGGAGAATAACTCTATATCTACAACTCAACAGAGACCGAGATTTCATAGGACATTTCCAGAACATAGACCCTGACGTTTTGCAAATAGTATTCGACGAACGTCTCCGATGTATAGTCAGCTACCGGACTTAATTACTATTAACTTGACAACATATTGATACACAGACTGTACGTATACTAGCTCTTGGGGAAAAAACCTCAACGTAGTCTTGTAGGGGAATATCTAACAAAATATTAATTACACATTTGTAACCGGGTTGCGGGTGTTAATTTTATTTTTCTCCGGGTTTTGCCATTTACGTCTTCTGCGGAATCTTCTAAAATTTAAAATAAAAATATTCTCTCGAATTTCAATATAATTCTTTAAGGGATGCGGTGTTATAGCGGGTTACAAACGCGTAGCATTTTCGTTCTATACCAAACACTGACAAATATAGAATTCTCAATGCGGAAAGCACATGAATTAGACAAACGCCGTTAGCATGTAATGAAAAAAAAAAAAAATTAACGTACTTTATCAGGCTTTATAGCTTTCTTCTCGGTGAGGTACATTCTTTGACTTGGGGTGTGAATAAGTTTTCCCGCGGCGCATGCAGTTCAACGTGTTATAATCCCCAGTACCGCAATGTTTGATACTTTTATTCCAATAACCAATAATACATGGTAATACGGAACATGAATTAATAACATAATGTGGGTGCGGGAAAACAGCACGGCGATTCAAAATATTTCACGGACATTTAAAGATGTATTTAGGGTTCCAGACTTTCAGTTATCAGACGTGGAAGATAATTGAATGCAACACCGCTGAATAACATGTTGAACGCCTGCATATCATTTGACATTTAATCGATATCTGATTGTCATATAATAGACAGATCTGTTATTTTATAAACTGGAGACTTAAATTTCTGGATCCCTTAATACATCTTTAACATGTAAATAACATACTGAAAATTTTAAGGATTCAAATCAACATAACCATAAATATCTCCTTATATAATAAAGGGCTGCTAGACACCATAGTCAGATACTTACACATATTCATGTATCTCAATTACGTTGGTACTCCATGATTACCCATTTAATTAATTTCATCTACTTTTAAAGCTTGTTAAACATGGATAGATGCATATAACATTCCATTGGTATAGCACATGTGCTTAACTATGATGTCCAGCAACAACAACATGTAATTACCAATCAGTGTAGGGTAGATATTCCATATTATATAATCATTTTAAAAGGTTTGATCAAGATGAATCTCAGTCACAGAATGCAGTGTTCATGATGTATTTATATATATATATATATATCTCATATATATTTTGAAGACCTCTGTTTGTTTGTCTGTCTGTCTGTCTGTCTGTATGTCTGTCATTTATACAAATCTACGATTCTCGACCGATCGGGACAAAACTTGGTACGTGTGTGTAGTTTGACAAGGCGGTGGACGTTGTCGTATTGGCGAGCCCGTGCGGCGCCCGCTTCGCGCATGCGCAGACGAGATCTCGGAAACGGGTGGAGCTATCGACTTGAAATTTGCTGTGTGAATGTATCTTGCCCCGGATACGACGCCAGCTTCGCGCATGCGCAGACCAGATCTCGGAAACGGGTAGAGCTATCGACTTGAAATTTGGTTTTTGAATAGCCCGGACAACGTCGGGCTGGGTATAGCTATCGACTTGAAATTTGGGTTTTGAATAGCCCGGACAACGTCGGGCTCATCGGCTAGTCTATTATATATTTTGGAAGATCTGTCTGTGTGTCTGTCTGTGTGTCTGTCTGTGTGTTCGCGATGGACTCGAAAACGGCCGAACCGATTTCGATGAAACATGGTATGTGGGGGTATTTTCGGCCGAGAACTGGCATGGGCCTATTAATTTGTCCGTGCGACGTGACCTTGACATTGAAATCGGGTAATTTCAAGGTCAAACGCCCGAATATCAAGGGATTTCGATGAAAATTGGTATGTGGGGGTACTTTCTTATGGCGAGTCTCTTAAGCATATTCATTTGCCCGTGCGACGTGACCTTGACCTTGAAATCGGGTAACTTCAAGGTCAAATCGCCAATTTTGATGGGATTTCGACGAAATTTGATACGTGGGGTTAGTTTTGTCCACTGATTGTTTTGGACGGGTCCAATCGTGACCCCGACCAGACCTTGACCTTCAAAATGATCAATTCAAGGTCAAATCGGGTAAAACCGGATGGATTTCGACGGCACGTTTGTCGGGTACTTTTGTCCGGGCAGTGTTTTTGGACTGGTCAAATCGTGACCCCAATTGACCTTGAACTTCAAAATGGCCAATTCAAGGTCAAAGCCCGGACGAAGTCGGGTCACCTTCTAGTCTATTATATATTTTGGAAGATATGTCTGTGTGTCTGTCTGTGTGTCTGTCTGTGTGTTCGCGATGGACTCGAAAACGGCCGAACCGATTTCGATGAAACTTGGTATGTGGGGTTATTTTCGACCGAGAACTGGCATGGGCCTATTAATTTGTCCGTGCGACGTGACCTTGACCTTGAAATCTGGTAATTTCAAGGTCAAACGCCCGAATATAACGGGATTTCGATGAAACTTGGTATGTGGGGGTACTTTCTTATGGCGAGTCTCATAAGCATATTCATTTGCCCGTGCGACGTGACCTTGAAATCGGGTAACTTCAAGGTCAAATCGCCAATTTTGATGGGATTTCGACGAAATTTTATACGTGGGGTTAGTTTTGTCCACTGATTGTTTTGGACGGGTCCAATCGTGACCCCGACCAGACCTTGACCTTCAAAATGATCAATTCAAGGTCAAATCGGGTAAAACCGGATGGATTTCGACGGGCACGTTTGTCGGTTACTTTTGTCCGGGCAGTGTTTTTGGACTGGTCAAATCGTGACCCCACTTGACCTTCAAAATGGACAATTCAAGGTCAAAGCCCGGACGAAGTCGGGTCACCTTCTAGTATATATAATTATATTGCAAGAATCGCCATTTCAGAATCCATTTACTATTTACATGATCTTTTGCTCAATTGAAGTGGATACATGCTACACTTACAGTATTCCCGATTCTCCAATAATGATAACACCATCATTGCCATCAAGCCGCGCCGGAGTCCACTAGGGGGTCGACATCAGCGTTTATTGGTATACATGCTTACAAGTTAAGGGACGGACACGTCTTCACATACAGGTTAATTACATCCTACTGTGTCTGCGTTGGCGGTCAGGAAAAACCAACGAAAAACCTCTTGGGAAAAACGATGGAAACCTGCTTTCCGAAACCAACATAACTAACGCAGCTCGAATGTTCGGAAATTCATTCTAATTGATCAATTGGGCAACACAAACCTGTACACACTATATAATACAAATATAAATTAACAAATATAACATGTTCAAATATATACACTATGATCGTGATCGGATGACACATTTATATGCGTTTAATATAAATGACTACATATAAAACTATTACTTCCTGAATAAGGTGCGATATGCACATTTCAAAGTTACAATTAACTTTTATTAATGATAATTCAACAAAATTCAACGTATACTTTCTATAATATGCATGATTTCATGCGTTATAAGAATATATGTTTCTCAGATATAGTTTCAACATACGCATCTCATTACGTTATTGAACCGTCAATCCATAACATTACTGAAATGATTGAAACAAAAAATTTGGAGTTGACCCGACATACAAGGCGATTCGACTAGAAATGACACCACACGCTCTATAATAGCGTGACCTATTTTCATTGTTCATGCACGAAGCGATAATTGATCGCTCACTCATTATTACCATGAACAGTGAATACAAAATTTTTCGGCTAATGTGCTTTGCACCAAACGCTGAAAAATGATCATTAAGCTATAGCATGGCTACGTTTGTTGGGTAATGTCGCAGTTAACTACGACACGGCTGTCACTCAGCCCTTGGACCCCAAGCGGGGTGTGTTAATGTGGGAGTGAGGGTTACATTTTCAGTTTAAATGGGGCATATCGGGTTCCATCGATAAGTTAAAAAGAAATGATAGTTCAAACATTCAGTTCATGAAACGGGAGAATATTATGGAAGCGAATTTAGCGAGACCGCGTTGAACTTGAACTTTCCTATTGGTCATTAATTGCGATAATTTAATTTCAGAGGGTTGAATATAGTAGTACGGCGCTATGTATTTTATTCGGGTCGTCGCAAACTCTACACATTCAAGCAGTACATGGTATTCATCGCCGGTGTTTTTACCACATAAGTTGCAATCGCGGGCGTCTATACTCACTCCTGCCCAGTCGCCCGTTTCTATGGGTAAATGATGGTTACACGTCCTTAATTTTAACAAATTTCGCGTGTCACTCGGCTCTAGTCGTAATAAGTAGTTTTCACAACCAAACGATGTTTTACATATCCGATAGAATGAATACTTGTCTGATGATTTTATTTTTGTCCACCAATCTTGTACGAATTTCTTTTATTTTTACTTTGAAACTATCGGGGGTACTTATCCCATATCTCACTTAACTCGAGATCTGTCATGCGACCGTTTACATAATTAACCCATTTTGATTTGTTATTGATGAATTTATCTTTGGGACTGAACCTACTGCATAATGACCAATACAAAATGAAATTAAACTTTTTATGATTCCCGCTAATCATTTTCCCCCAATAGTTGAGTATCCTTTGTTCTATTTTTAACAGTAATTGGGTAAATCCCTAACTCGCCATATATAAAAGCTGAAGGAGTAGATGATTTTAGGCTCATTACATATTTAAGAAACCATAGCTCAGTTCTCTGTATCATTTCATTGTTTGCTGTGCCCCAAATTTCTGAACCGTATAAAAGGATTGGGACTATTGTTTTCTCATATAAATCTATGACACAATCGAGAGAAAGATTGAGATGCCGCATTTTACGTATAAGACCAAACATGGCTTTCTTTGCATTATCGCACCGGGCTTTCTTTTCCATCATAAAAGAACTATTTCTGTGAAAAATGACACCCAAATATTTATAATGTGACACAATTTCAATGGGATGACTGCCAATAGTAAATCTTTCAGTTTCTTCTCTCTTTTTATTACGACGACCGAAGACAATAACATTACTTTTCTTATTATTTATTATCAATTTCCATATGTGACAATGAACATGTGCGCCTGTGATTGGCCAGAGAGCGGCGTAATATATCCCATATTTACGGCAACAATATCAACATTTTCTCCTGTCCTCGCCCATACCTTATTATCGTGAAGGAAACCTCTCAACCGTTCTTGAAAGGTAATTGTGCTTATGGGAACAAATCCACAGATTATACATTTTTCAGACTATTGGTTTCTATATGGTCCCAACATGAAGTATAATGACTGGATTTTTTTGTTGAGAATCTTACTTTGTGCTATCCCTTAATTGTAAATCAATTTGAAACATTTTGTTTTATCATTGGAACACATAGATCCGGTAACATGATATCCCACTGGACACAATATTCCAATATTTGTGTTCCTTCTATCTCTATAGTGTATTTGAGATACCTGATGGATTCTTGTCGTTAACAGTGTTCACTGCCATGCTTGGGTGGGCGTTTGTTCCTGGTTGGCCACCTTCTTGTTCTTCAATTTGTTCCTGATAGCCATAAATATCAGCACTCCCAGGAATTCAACAACTTCCCACATTGACATCAAGCTAGCGCCCAGAAATATTCCCATGTATCCTCCAAGTTGAACTGTGGATATTAACGGAAAAACGATCAACTTTATGATTGTTTATTTTGCAAAGCCATCATTTAAGCTGGAAAAAGCCAAACATATTCACAAATATACAAGAAATTTACACGTTAACAATTATCATGTGATAATATTTCCTTAATCAATTCACCATATACAGAAGATGCAACATATATACCCCATTAACATAGTAACGTTGCATAATTATACGCAATTTCCCATTTAGGGATATGTCGCATTCGATATATATAAATATTTACGTGTACATCTAATTAATATAATAATATACATACTATTTATGTTAATACCAATTTAATAAATATGCCCAGTCTTTTCAGAACGCTCATATTTTCAAGAGAAAGTACTCTATGCAATTTATTGCGGTTCGGATTAACTCAACAATATTTGGGAACATATAATTCGTGTAACTGCATGTTTCTTGACATACGATAATGAAGGTGTCAATGCCGCTGTAGCTCAACTTGGGAAGGAGTTATATTTTTGCTGAGCAATGAAACGAATGATAAATAAGAAGGAAAGTCAAAGCGTTACAGAGCTTGTGTCGTGTGAATGAAACTATTTTCATTTTAACCCTTTACCCAACAAACCGGCCAAAACCGGCCAAATAAAGCTTCAACAGCCTAAAATATCTTCGGTCTGTCTCAATAGAACCATACAAATATGGATATCATTGGAACCGGCTCCTTGACCACATTGTGATAGTTACAGTTATGCCCTGTGCCAATGCATTCTCTTATATATGCGAGTCGACCATAGGTCGCCTCGCATATATAAGAGAATGCATTGGCCTAAAAAAATGTGTTAAGCCAATGCATTCTCTTATATATGCGAGGCGACCTATGTTCGACTCGCATATATAAGAGAATGCATTGGCACAGGGCCGTTCTGTTGGGTAAAGGGTTAAGCATTTCATCAATAAATGTGGGCTGCAGGGGCAGATTGATTCGAATTGGAAATCCAAGTTGGCTTCTGGAAATAATCGATGGCTCCCATCTATATAGAGGTCACCCGAGGATCCATATGAAGTTTGGTGACGATCGGATGAGGGATGTGACATGTAGTGTGTGCCGAACGATTTAGTCATGCACAGAGTAAAATCAAAGATGGCCGTTGGCAGCCATGTTTTTCAACGAACTGCGGAAACAAATCGATGGATCCCATCTAAAAGTCACCCTGAAGATCCATATGAAGTTTGGTGACGATCGGATGAGAGATATAACATGTAGGGTGTGCCGAAGGATCTAGTCATCCAAAGAGAAAAATCCCAGATGTCTGCTGGCAGTTATGTTTTATAAGGATTTTCTGAAATAATCTATAGCTCCCATCTAGGTGTCACCGCGAAGATCCCTACGAAGTTTAGTGCCAATCAAATTAGGAATGTGGTATGTAGGGTGAGCCAAAGGATATAGTCATGTAAAGAGTAAAATTCAAGATGGCTACAGGCGACCATGTTTTTCGTCGAAAATCGCTAAAATTAGATAGCTCCCATCTAGAAGTGATCCTAAACAAACATGCCTGTAAATTTCAAAACATTTCTCCAATAAATTCGGGATGCAGGGTGTGCCGACTTATTCAAATTTGAAATTCAAAATGGCTACCGGCGGCTATGTTTTTTAACGAATTTCGGAAAAAATCGATGGCTCCCATCTAGAGGTCACCCCGAAAATCCTTTGAAGTTTGGTGATGATCGGAAGACGGATGTGGACTGTAGGGACAAAGGAACTTGTTGACGGACGGACGGACGCACGGACGGACGCAAGGATGATGGACGCCAACCCATGGAATTAATTCAAGCTTGACTTCGCCAAGTTGGGTTAAAAATGGTAATCATCACATGGGCAATTACTGCCCTTACATGTATATGACTAGTCAATAAATAAATCAAAATATTTCATGGCATGGGCGAAACGCGTGGAGCTGGAATTTCCACTACATCCCACTTAAACAGTTCAAAATATCGAAGTCAAACATTAAATTGACACGCGCCCTTGTGTTAGGATTGTCAAACGGATAACTAAAGCATTCCAAATGTCCAAAATACCACTCTTATAGTGGAACATTTTATGTTCGCGAACCTTCACAAATATGAAAGTTTCGAGGAATAGCCATTGTCTGTGTGGGAAACACACAAGAGCAAACAAATACAAAGATAGTTCAATATATAATTGGGAATTTCGTTTGCTGCATAATGATCAAAAGAGCAATCTAGTTTTAGGGCGATTTGCAAGCAAGCGAGTTCACAGCCATTGTTAAGTCAGTTTTAGATATAACTGTGAAAACTAATTACTCGTCTTCGTCTTGAATAGTTTTGACTTGCAGGATACCGCAAATGATCATTTGAGAAAAACAAAGTCCATGTACTTGTCATTAACATGAGCATTTGCCCCACCAAACACTAGGGCTATATCAGCAGGACCTACCAACACCATACCATATAATATAGGGCCATGAACCTACGGCGGCTTAGAGTTTGCATAAGTGACTTATGTTCCTGAAGGTCTGAATCTGCGGTTTAGCGATTCCATTAGTGACGTATGGTCATGGACGTCTGAATAGGCGGTTTAGAGATTCCATTAGTGACTTATGCATACTGAACGTATACAACGCCGGTTTAGAGATTCAAATAGTGACGTAGGTTCCTGAACGTCTGAATCGGCGATTTAGCGATTCCATTGGTGACGTATGATCATGGACGTACGAAATGACGATTTAAAGAATCTATTAGTGACGTAGGTTCATGGACGTCTGGAGCGACGGTTTTGATGACGCCATTAGTGACGCATTTCCCCGGACGTCTGAAGCGACGGTTTATATATTCCATTAGTGACGTAGGTTACTGGCCCTATAATAACATGAGATTTCACTCCCTGCTTATATACTTACCAAGTATATTATCCCACGTGTAGATTGGCACTGACTCGACAATAGTCTCTGTGAGACTACCGAAGAACACTTGGAGTCTCAACAGGTTGTTCCTGAACAAAAGAGAACATAATGTATCTGCATGCATCAAGCCCTTACATGTAGCTCGTTATTCCTGGGCGATATGCAAGTTAAATTCGCGTATAGTAATACATATATTTATAAATTTAGGAAATATAA
Organism: Siphonodentalium dalli; assembly: GCA_032622095.1. Classification (NCBI taxonomy): domain Eukaryota; kingdom Metazoa; phylum Mollusca; class Scaphopoda; order Gadilida; family Siphonodentaliidae; genus Siphonodentalium; species Siphonodentalium dalli. The sequence continues at coordinate 233,411,245 of CP136063.1, forward strand.
ACATGTAAACATGTGGGTGTTGTACGTACCCAAACAATGGCGGGATATTGTGGTTGGGTATTGGTTTTCGTCAGCCTTTTGTGCAAACAGTGAGGTAATGTGAAGTAATGTAAAGTACTCCTCTATGGAAAACGATATCGGAAGAATTGGTCTTTGCGACCTTATCGACTGAATTATAGTCTCTGGTCTAGACCACCCAAATAATACTGTGTTCCAAGTCAGGACTTGGTTTCGCGAAACCACCTGGTCCCAAGCTGGGATCGGCGCGGATCATTGTTCAATCAACGACAATCTATGGACAAAAGCGTGCTGTCCAATGCATCGATATTGTTGTGTTGGTATCGCCTGTGTGCCTGTGTGCCGCCGACGTTGGGCAGGGGTCACGGGGCAGGGGGCGATGCGGATGTCACGACGTTGTCAGTTTTATGGTTGGGGGAAAGTTCACGCAGAGAGTAAATTTCACCCAGAAATCACTCCGCTGTGTGTAGAAACCACGGACCCCGGAAAACAACCGACAAACTTGCCCAGATACATGAATCAGATTATCCTCATTTAGCGTGGATCGCGACCGCGCATGTCATTATTCGAACCAGCTTCGTCAGCACCAGACGGCCCATGGCGGCATAATGCACTGAGCATTCTATCGACGTGACCACCGGGGTCCCTTCCAATCAATGTATAGTGTAAAATACTTTTTTTCAGATCAAGAACCAACTACATATTGTTCAACTTTGAGTCAAAATATTAGACTGAAATTACATTCAGTTCAAGACATTCCACCCCCCATATATGGGTTATTGCTTCAGGTTCTAACTGGTTCTGATCTGTTGAAAAATAATGAGGTATATACATGTATCAATTAGAATATTGCAAACTTAAACAGTAGATATTCAGTTGTCTCTGGAGTTGTGAAGTTAGTGGGTTGAAATGGAAATGATAAGTTGATCACCCCGACCACAACATAATCCTTCTAGTTACTGCCCTTCATGTTTCTCCCATGTCGCCACTCCCCTGTTCGGAACTACTGTGAATGTACGGAAATTGTCAAGTCCATGTCTTATATTTAAATCATGCTGTGAACGTGGTATTTTAAAGTTGAACGTCGGGTTTCATCAAAACACTCATCACAAACATGGATTTGGTGTCGCAGCCAAACTTTGGGCACATTTTAGCAGCTGCAAATGGTATGCATTCCTGGTAAATTAAAAAAAATTGGAAGAACGTGACAAAGGTAGGTTGAAATTGTTTTAATTCTGTGATTTTGGGACATCGAATTTTTTTTTTGGTACCAAATTCGAATCTTTTCCTAATTTCGGTCAAATGTTTGAACTGAAATGGTAATCAGTTGAAAACATTTCGCACCATTATTATAGGGAATATCAGGTGGGGAGTTGCAACAAGTTGGAATAATGAGGTAACTGTTGGAAATGTTCAATTCATTTGGGGTGAGGGGGTGACAGGTCTGACTGCAATGTTATTTTCTAACTAGCTAATGCTGTGATTGAAGTTATTGAAGATTATTGTCCAGAAAATATAATGGTCACAACAGATGGGGAAAGCTGGGGTGGGGGAGGGGGGTTCTCGGAAAAACAATCCAGAATACAAGGTCGGTCCGGGTGGGTGAGTGTAATCTGAGTCCCGATCGCAGATATTTCCAATGTTTCCAAATCCATGTTTATGAACCCAACCCTCAAATAATTATAGGTTATGAAAACAACAGCAACAACATTTCCTGTTTGGACTCTCTGTTTATTCTGATAAAATATTTAGAAATCATGTTTGTCATATTAAAGGCACGTGAGGCCTTAGTTGTCGAAAATATTCATATTTGTTCCAATCACCGTAAACAGAAAAACATTAAAACGCGTACAGTTTCGTTCATACATGTATATACCATGACCATCGCGTAAACAGCATGTTATCACAAAGACCTACTATATTTTACCTGAGCAAGAGCCTGATTGTGTTACAGAACAATGCTTCTGGCTAATGACACACACATGGCATAAACGCTCTTTATTAGTTCCATATCAGGAATTCACCAACAAAGAACGCTCTTTCTGTTTACCATCATAATATAAACAAACACCAGAAAAGTAACTTTTTATGCTTTTGTTTACATAACAATGGTCAAACAGATGACAATAACATTCTGTTTATGCGATATTTCTTATTTGTATAAGGACAAAGTCTGTCTACATTTTGATGTTCTTTCTGTTTGTGGCGGTTTTTGACGGGTGTAAATATTTTCACAGGATACCCACCGCCAAGGCCAACCGTACCTTTAAAAAGCATCATAAAGACAAATTATGACAAATAAACCGAAGCTGGCCCAAAATAGAAACTGGCCCAAAATAGAGCATTAATCAAGAGCAGGGGGTCCCATTTTAAATATTTACACAATATGTTTTTCTTTTATAACACGTTATGATCATGACAGGGTGGGTCTCGCTTCTTATGAGGAAAACATATTGCGTTATTCCTGTGATGCCAACGTCACCTCATTTAATTCTTCTGGTATGAATATTGAAGGTGATACAAACTGTATTAATGCTCCCTCCAAACGCACTGACCTTATGCGCAGGCCCTATATACGTGCCTGCTTTACATTATGGTAGTATAACTGAGTCTCATATAGCAAATGAAAAAATATGTAATTAAAAGAGAGATTGGACGAACATTTGGTAATCTTGCCAGGGATAGTCACCATGCAGCATGCAAGATAATACTCTGTTGTGCATGAATATACATCTGTGTCGCAAATTTATTGATATACTAGTAACATGTGGGTATATACATGTATATCGATGCCAACCAGTATTTGGCAAGTTTCATTAATGAGTGTATGCTATCAAACAATGAAAGGATATTATAAATAAAACTCCACTGTAAAACCACTGCTAATCGCACGCATGATTTACAATCAAATTACCAATCTGTATATTACTGCGAAACCATCAGTCTGTATTCTCGTCTCAGGTTCAAGTCTTGGTTTATACAACAATCTCAGACCGGGGGGGGGGGGGTACTATATCTCAGTTGTAGACTTTTACCTATAACACACATAACTATCGATTATACTAAATTTTGTCCTGTTCATATATAAGTATGATATATCCTCTACACGGCATAGCAATATAACGCAATTTCCCCTAGCACATGTTCCATCCTACATCCCGAATACCACAGGGGAAATAGTAACAACACCATATAGGTTAGCGCGTTGCGTTGCCGCGCGGAATACATTTAATCCTTATACAACACATTCCATCCAAATTATACACATTTCATTCCAATCACATACTAATTCATTATATCCAACTCACATATCTGTATCTGCACAGATGTCGGAACATTACTTGTATATTTCCGATTTTTATACACCAATTCTATACAGTCTGTATCTGCACAGACCCCGGAACATAACTGAATGTTCCCAGAACATAACTGAATGTTCTAATTACTACCAAGTTATGTAATGCTCTGCAATACACATTCAGATCACTGAACATTATTGAAAATAATAAATACATATTCATCCAAAAGTTAGATTTATGTATATAATAACATGTCTCATAAGTATGAATATGTTATATCCTTTCATCATCTCCACATAAAATATAATGTTACTATGGTACGAGGCCGGCCAGGAAAAACCATAGATAAAACCCGTAGGATAAAAATTCTATGGAAACCTGTGACACCGAACCGATTGCCCTTCTCTCTCATACTGATACGCCAGATCAGTAACGTACCTCAGTGTCGGCTTATCACTGGTAACACTATTTCCAACAACCAAGTATGCTTTCCAATTAATCTGAATATGCTTCAGTTGATCAACTATAAACGTAACATATATAAGTATATGCATCAATTAATCCAGATCTATTCCTCTTATAACTATAAACCATGATTTCAATTTGACATTACAAAAATGTTTTTTAAAATTTAGGCTTCCGCACAGTTCGACGGCTACAACGCAGATGGCCAGATTACCCATATCGCCCCGCTTCAACAATTAGCGCCCCCTTTCGGTATTCCGTCTATCACTGCTAGGGGAAAGTACTTTAACTCTAATTCCCGTTGGTCAACCGAGTTAAAGAATATTCCTATTTGGTTAACATAAAGATAACTGCTTCCAAAAATGCTTATATTTCTGTTACCAGAACTTGTAGGTTACCACATGGTTCGAATTATGAACAGACACGACACAGGCTTGACTGACAATAATACGGCAAACCTTGGTTTACGTAAACCTGAGTTTCAAAAAGACGAGAATACGGACCAGTGCCGACCAATAATCCCAGCTTACTCGCGTAGAAGCTAGATAACACATCGCGATCACCGTGGTTTGGGCCTGGTCTAGACTATAGTTTAGAAATTATAGTCCAGACCAGAGAGCAGAATTCGGCCGTGAGAGTCAAGGACTTCTAGTCCAGGAGATATTGGTCGCCTATCTTAAGAAAGTAAAGGAATTCAGGCGTGTTTTGAAATTTCGGTCGCATCGGATGTAAAGTAAATACTTCACCTCAGTATTTACAAACTCAACTGTAAGCATGGGTGTAGTTGTCATGACAATAACGCCAATGGTGTAAATATTCGGGATATTCGGTTATTTTTCAAATTCTGTCCGCCATTTTTGATTTTGGGGACATTTATTTGGATGTTCCAACTCACAACATTAATCATGTGCGTATTTGTCGTGATAATAACGCTCACTGGTGTTAGCGATTTTCGGCGATTTTTTTAATTTCTGCTGGCCATTTTGGCCGCTATCTTGGATTTGGGTGAATATTCCTCAACTCATTATACGAGAAGTACTAGTCCGGGTATCTTCGACAAATAAATCTGCAAGGGTGTGGTTATGATTCGAAACAGACATTGCGTTATTAGCGTCGATTGGACTTTGACGTTGATTATACCGGCATTAGGGACAAAAACGTGATATCGGACAAACATATCTGGCAAGGAATGTACAGTATGGTCCCATTGTATGCTGCGCAAATTGCTCTTTTTGTTATATGCCAAATGTATAAGATAACGCTGCGATACCCATGTTGTCCCACAGAGACAAGCGATGGATGGTGACATGTCAACAAATATTTCAACATTTTACATTTCGGCGGCAATCTTGCCCGCCATATTGGATATTGGTGTCGGATGTTTGGCTAATCGTAAGGGTTGTGTATTGGCATAACGAATCGGACGGAACACAAGACCGCATATTTACTCTAACGGCGATCAAATAGACCTGGTGCATATAAAAGAAAATGGCCGTCATGATGGACGCCATCTTGTCTGGACTCTCTGGAGTCTCTGCGGCCACTTTTTTCTTGTTAGAAACAGAACAAAAATAGAGGAGATATTAAGTAAGAACATTAGTGGTGAAAAATTGATGCCTGGGGGTGCAGAGGTCGATCAATATCTCATGGACTATTCGGTTTCGCGAATTTAGCGTGGGGTGGCCAAACGTTAACACTGATGCCTATTGAAAACATTTACTTCTTTCTAACCATATATCTTTATAACAGTACATTGGGGAAGATATATCCAAGATTCAAATTGTACTGCCAACGAGTTCTCTTCATTCTAGCATATAGTGGGTGTGTGGGGGAAACGCATATATGTATAGTTTTTTGGTTATAATTTAGCAAGCCATTGCTGATATACGATCAACTATTGACCAACTTATCGCGCTATCGGCTCACAAAAGTAGCACAAATCGTGTAGTCGTGAGCTGGAGCTTCATATACGGTGAAATATATCATTAATGAAGATGTAGTAATTAATAAATATATTTCAGGTGTTATTTTTTTTTCGATATTATAACTTTCCAATTGAAAACTCGAAAACGTTCCCGGGTTTTGAACTGGTATAATATATTATCTCTACAGGCGTATAGTCCAACGTAGAAATTCCTGGCACAATCTACAATCAGGACATTCCAAACTTGTGTTCATTTTACGCCATTCAAGTGTATGTTATTTCTATATTATACAGGCACACGTATCATCCAACCCTCCTATATTGGGTCGGCTATAGAAATAAAGACCCCCGTATAGATCTAAACGGAAGATGATCGAGAAACTTTCGCATTATGTGGTTATATTTAGACTTATATCATGTGTGACTCAAAAACCGAAGCAACAACAAACACATATACTATTCAACCCAGAATAAAGCTTGATATACAAAACTAACAAATGTGAGTTGTTTATTATTTTAACATATAGAATGTGTGTTGGGAGGGAAAAAAACAAATTGAAATAATATGTATATATTTACCTTAAATCACCAGCCGAAACGGTCATCCCTCGCTCGTTCTTGTAGTATTTGGTCCGCATCAGTTTCGCGACATACTTGGCCGGAAGAAGTCCACTGGACATTGCTAAGTTATACTCATTTCTCACACATCGTGGTTGGCAATGAGAACAGTTTCCGGCTAACATATCTCGAATGGAATAGACTGCAAATACATATTACAGGAAGTAATGCGAACTACACACACATAACCAGGGTAGCATCTAGTCTGAGTTTCCTTCGACGTAAATGGGCCATTGACATTTTAAGTCGAAGCCCCGTGTATATGTCATTCTATATCGGGGTTTATTTTGTCGATCCGTTCACCTAAAATCCACAACAACTGTAAGAACATGTCACATGTTTGACAGTAAACCGATCTAATACATAGCAAAACTTATGTTTGTTCTGAACTCCACAATAATATCAACTGAAAGTGGTAATTGTGAGAAAGATATTTTACCACATTATTGACACTGATGATAAATACGAACCAATTTGACATCGCGAAGAGACATTGTGAATTAAATACAAACAAAGCGAGGTTAGTACTAAGTACGCGGCGTATTCTATGCGCAATTTAACATGAAAGTTAGATTATAATACATCAGTATGACCGTACGACGTAACTATTTATCATGTTCATTATAAAATTGTGCATTAATTTGTAGCGTAAATGGGATTAAAACTGACACTAAATTCCGCCACTGGATCTGGGCGTCTGACCTATTTTTTAACAGCTTTATTCCACCCGATTTCATTAGCTGTTTTACGTCGAAGGAAACTTTGACTTTTGGAAAGATCATATACTCATTGAGCGAAATGACCCGGTAATGCGGCGTTAACGGTATTATATATACTACATGTACATGTACCCTGCTACTAAGATACCCGGATGTCAGTTATCACGACTCTGAGTTACCCGGGTGTCAGTTTCCCCGATTCTAAGATACCCGAATGTCAGTTTCCCGGGTTCTAAGATAGCAGGATGTCTGTTACGGGTTCTGATATACCCGTATGTCAAATGCCCGGGTTCTCAGAAACTGACAGCCAGCTATTTTAAAATAGGGGAAACTTACATCCGGGCATCTTAGAATCCACGAACCTGACGTCCGGTATCTTAGAACATCTTGGTCTTAACACCAGGGTAATTGACATCCGGTTATCTTAGAACCCAGTTAGTTGACCAGTAATACTACATGTATACATATACAATCAAATGATTCGGTTTCAATTATGATAATTCAATGAAATTAGTTGGTATCAAAGGTTAATGGAGTATATAAGGAGATTTGTCAAAATAATTATAAATGTTCATTGAGGGTGAAAATAAATATTGTTTAAACCAAAGTTTAAAGGGGATACTAAAAGCATTCTCACTTCGTTCATTTCCGTAGCACTCCAAAATTTGTCGCGGGCTGCATGCTGGAATCTTCCACGTTCCTGAAAAGGAATAATTACTATAACTGTATACTTTATCTTCTCGGCTGGATTTGCGAAACAAATATTTAAGATACGGGCGGCGTTGGCGGTGTGTATGCTATTAAAATAGTCAGGTCCGTCAATAACCGCCATAAACAGAAATAATAGTAAAATATAGACAGACCTTGTTCTTATACCAATCAGAAATATGGCATAAACAGTATGTTATTGTCAAATGTTTTCCTTTGTTATGTAAACAAAAGCAAAAAACGTTACAGAACCTGGCTTTTGTTTAGATCCGGATATGGTAAACATAAAGAGCGTTATTGTTACTGTTTTCCTTATATGGAAATAATAAAGAGCGTTTATATCATTTGTGTGTGATTAACCATTATAATTGCGCTGTTTAGTATGTAAACAGAAGCAAAACTTCTGTAACACGAGCAGGTTCTTGTTTACTTACACCATCGTACTTCTTGACGACAATATACTATTTTCGCGCTGATTATGTTTGGCATATGAACAAACCTATATATATTTTAATATTCTTTCTGTCGATGGCGATTTGAACAAATAAGAATATGTCTGCAACGAACGCCGCCCGTGCCTTTAATTAGTAACCTGGATCTCTAGCGAGTTATGCTGGGTGGGATATAAAACGTTATAAAACGAGTTTGATAAATTTGATTCACAAGGAGTCGACGAGTTGTGAATCAAAATGATAAAACGAGTTTCATAAAATCTTATATCCCAACATAACAAGTTGAAGATCTTATATATCACAAGGAAAAAAAACTAAAGCTTGATACCTTTTTAACAAATCAAAATCCTTAAAAGAAACTGAAAAATGCATGCGAAATGCATACATTTATGGCGTTGGCGGAGACTCGTAACAACCGTATACGCCAGTGTTGAGCTCTGGCTGGCGATGAAATATATAGTCCCCCAATTTGCCTCTTTGTTTTTGTGTCTATTTTGGTTATTGCAACGAAGTTGGACACGAATTTGATTTTAAATAATGAACAAAGCAATCATTTTTCAATGTCTGCCGTTGGTGTCATGCGCGGTTTTTTCTCGAAATTGCACTAATCAAAGTGGTCATTTTGTTGGCGCGATTCCAAGTATCACGGGAAGCACGCGCCTACTCATCACTAGTGAGATATAAGGAATATGTAATGTTTTTTAAAATTATATAATAAAGGTTTCATGTGATATATACTGATACGTCTGAAACAAAGAGAATTTGACAATGAAACTGTGTTTAATTAGATAGGTTATTACTTATTTATTGTACACAGTGAACGACACATTTACTAGATCATATGCATAAGGAAATAAAATTCTTGTTAGTAATATCTGATTCCTCGTGTTGTAGCATATTTTAGTTTCAGAAATAATAATAATACGTTATCAGAGCAGGCAATTATTACGAGGTTCGTGACGGGAGCCGCGCTGTTGCAGCATTAAATATAATGTGCCAGTGCATTCTCCTGTATATGATAGTCTCACTCAGGGAGCCTATCATATGCATATCGGAGAGTGCATTGTCTTACAAGGTAAAGGTAAATATTGTTAGGCCAATGTATTCTCTTATATGTGCGAGGCTCCCTATGGGAGACTCACCTATATAAGAAAATAAATTGGCCCAGGTTTTTCGAAACATTTCAGGAAGCTCCAATCATGGAAAGGTTAACTAATTTTTCAGTACCTTATCAATATATTTGATTTCAGAAGGTAGACGTAAAGACATAAATCGATTAGTGATTAATTCTGTAACGGTTGAAAACATACTAGCGCGAGTAAAATGAACACAGTAAGAGTTTTAGCTGTGTTTTTCTAAAAGCATATCAAACTAAATACTGCAGTGATGAGTGCTAATGCATGGCTGCGGACACACGTACCACAGTAGCTATGGCATAGTAAGTGTGGCAATTTATTATGGTGGAGTTTGGTGACAATTGGTCGTCACAACTAATATGCCATTGCTGGTCATGTCGCCCGCTGCATATTCACACAATGAGTCTTCCAGTTAGTGTGGTCGTCAGGAGGTTGAACGTAGAAAAATTGCTATAAAGCTGGTTTTGGTATCATTTTGTGCGGAAAAGTCTCCGGAATAACATATCCAAAACCGCTAAAATCCGCGTTGGGGAAAATTCAGGATTCAAGATAGCGTCCAAGATGGCGGCCAAAAATGAAAAATATTCCCAAAACAGCATTAGTCCTTTATCAGGCAGAGATAATGAGATTGCTTTCGAAGAAATGTCATTACGTTTGACATAAGATTACACGGGAGTCACACTGACCAAATATCGGCACAGGGAGCCAAAAACATGACCACAAACATGACCACCAAAATGACAATTATGTATTTTTTTATTTTGTTGATAGAAATCGACCAGTGATGACCAGAATATGGAGATGAGTCATAATTTCTGCACTTGTGTATCAGATATATGAATATACTCAAACCTCATCCTCGTCATCTCCTACCACTATTTCTTTTGAATGAATGCAGCCCTCTCTACAAGCGATATTTGAGACCATGTTTGCGACATGTGCACACATATCACATGTTTTGTTTGTGTCATCTTACACTTGCACCGTACCGACTTGAGCAATACGTCTTGGGCTTCATTCTGGTCAGTCATAACTGGGGCAAGTTCCGTGACACGGAGTCCCCAACCCCATCTCTCATGATTCAATACGTCGTTATTCAGTGTTCTCCGATTCATGATCCGCAGATGAACATTGATTGTCGGCCATGTTCGATTTCCAGTGACGATTCAAAAGAAGAATCAGATCTGTATCGTCCGCGATAACCATGATAGTTCTTCCATGCGATTCAAACTCTAGGGCACGAGAGTATCAGAGTATCAACGTCACCACTGCAGTGAACTGCGTGTCCATTATCCGATAAGAGGCACCCCATCAATTTGGTGAACTGACTTTTGTTTCTCTCATTTGGGAGGAAAACTTGCTGGTTATTGTGGTTCACTGTTTTTTCAGTGACCCGAATGTCGGCACGTTTTGCCAGATCGCCGACTGTGCTCGTGATCTTTAATAGACGAGCTATGACCAAACCGTCGAACACGATGCAACTCGAGCCATACTTTGTTCAGATGTACTTCAGATAATGCATGGCTACTTCCTTATATGTTGAGCTTTTGATCCACTTCACACTATGGACAAGAGCTTCGCTACCAAGAACGGTCTCAATTCTCTTCTGTGAATATTCGCTTTCTTGAAAGAAATCAGTCGGAGCCTTTGCCAATTCGTGTTTTCGCCAACATTAACGTGGACATCAGCCTGTTTTACTTGTGATGCTGCTGCGTCATCTTGTTCCCTTGTCGATTCATTGTCCGCAGAACTGACGTCCTTCTCGACTGGGTCAACTTCAGCCATCAACTTATTGAAAAGTGCATAATCAACTAGATAGAGATCAAGCAAGACCCTCGACACTGCGTTTCAATATATCACGGGTCACTGTACCAACCCCTTCATCATCGAGGCGATACTCCCCATGAGGCTCACTACAGTATGAAATCCTCCGAGCCAGCACATTATGTTCATCGACCAAGAGGTTATTGTGTTTACCGCCTTGAACCACAAAAGCTGGTCAAAAGGGATACATGGGGTTTGGGTGTTCAATCTACGTACATGTTCCTCAACATGAGTGTAGAATAAATGATGGGACGGAACAGAACATCTGATTTATCAGCGGTCAGTGTCGTCCAGCGAGCAAGCTCTTTGCATGAAACCTGACCAGTTCGAGCTAGGTGTTTCACTCTTACTGAACATACATGCTGACGGCCACATGCGATCTGTGCTGAGATCAGATGGGAGGGTATAGGGTGTGGCCAAACGAAGATGAGTTTTCAGTTTGATATTGGAAATTCCTTTGCCAATAAGATCAACATATTTAGGGATGGACACCCCTTTATCAATCACGAGCTCATAAATCGCTTTTATCTCATGATCACATAGTGGCGATTGATTCATGGGTGTAGAAATGGCAATCATCCCCATTCCATGGACGGTCCCCCTGCCATCCAAAGCTGCTATGTTGTGGTCGACATTATCGGCCACCCACTGAATAGTGGTGACTAGTCAGTTAGTATTTGACTGGGCGTTTCGGTTTAACTGACGGATTGCTTGTATCTCTCAACTTCATCGTTGGCAACAGAGAATCCCAACCAAGATTACTCGTTCACTAGTCATTTGGAAACAAACACATGGTTCATTTCTACGCCAAGTCCGAACAGTGATGGTGTTATAACCAAACGTAGACGCGCGCCCTGCACAATGGAATGGTCGATGCTATTTGCTTGACATCGGACGGAATTTAAATCTATTTTCCAAGTAATGGACAACACTTGGACCAAACAAATGCTTGTGTTTTGGTACTACAGAGACTGCGAAATGACTGCATTTAACGAAACAAATCAGTTTAAATATGGATTTGTTAAAAGGACTTTAGATATAAAGTTCATACGCTTAGTTGTTAATACATAGATATCATATAATCATACTATATCTTGAATAAGAAGGAACATATAAAAGATTGAACAATACATAAATAGGATTGAACAATACATAAATATTATTATATAATGCATATTAAGTTACATGACTGAGTGATGTTATTATTATTAATAAATGATATTCTATTCTATAATTACGAACACAGCAGAAGATACATTCAGGTTCGATCACTCGAATTCGGTAAATGATGACGTTATTCGCCGAGTTTAGTTGAAATCAACATGCGTGTGGGCTACATTTTATGAAATGTACATGTTGGAATTGACAAGCTTCAAATTCGCCATCAATCGAAGTGGTCCCTAGCGTTACTATGAATAATGTCTAATTTCAGTAAAATTATCCGCGTATACACTCGACAGCACACATTTAGCTACGTATTTTAAATTATTTGATATGGATCGTATATATTCTGCAATAATCCACGAAAATCCACGAAATAAATGATTAGGGTCTGTTCGTTTACACAACTGTATTGGACAGGGTGTAATCTGGTATGTTCATTTACGGAACTATGGCATGTAATCCATGATCAATAATATGGATTCTCACACGAAATAACGACTCTGCGTACGTGTGACCGACTCATAAAAAACAACTTTTACTACTTTCACAATTAGAGATATAAAATCGAAGTGATAAATGAGATACAACTGCGAACAATGTGAACTATTGCTTACACAACTACAGTGACGTGCGTTATGGCGTTCTATGATAACGCATGCACTTTATTAATTGAGCGCACACATGGCTTACATGTATAATGGCGTTGTCCTACAACGCTGGTGGAACGCGCTCTTTATTGTGGAACGCACGCATGCATTGGAGTTCTATGTCAACGTTCTTTATTATTGGAAGGCACGGATGGCATACACTGTAGTGGGTCGTACTATCGTATACTCATATGACATTTATCCACGCGAACTTGCCACGGATGTGTGGTTTGCGATCTCACACAATTAAACAGTCTGCATGTATCTGCAATCGGAAATTTTGTGTCATAATGACGAAACCCCCTGCATGTATTCAAATGTCTGTAAACAAATTTCCCCAAAGCGGATTTTAGCGGATTTTGGATATATTGTTGTCGAAATAATCCCGGTCAAAATGACACAAAAACTGGCTTTATAACAATTTTTTCTAGGTTCACTCTTCAAAATCACTACAACGACCATACTAAGTGTTCGCTATGATCAGCCCTTTTCTTGTTTTGCTCCTTATATATATTGCTCGCTTTGTTTATTCCAGATACTTTCTCTCAGCTGCAAATCCCCCCAACAGTTCCGACACAGCTTCATCGGCCCACATGATAATGTTAGCGAAATTATGCGTAGAACTAAACATCACAAAATTAAAAACGCAACTGGGGAACTGTCTTAATAGGCATGAAATTAATACAAGTAGATAAACATGATTATCAATAAAATACTACGTGCACGATATGTGAGTGAATGCGGGATTGCCACGGTCAAACACATTTCTGGACGATCGATCGTGCAATTATATATATAATAGAGAATACTATAGAACGAGACGTGATGAGCAGAGATCAACCTTGGTGAAACGCAATGGGTTAATTGGTCCAGTCAACTCATTGTGCGGAAACTCAGCGGGCGACATGGCTTACTATGGCACATATTTCTGACGACCAATAATTGTCACCAAACCCGCCATCATAAATTGTCACACCTACTATGCCATTGCTACTGTGGTGCGTGTGTCCGCAGCCATTAGATGACTCGTATGCCAGTTTCATTATATACCAGAAACATAGTTCTATTCGTTTTCTCTCTTTATATCGGTGGTGCGATACTCGCTATTGCAAAATAACATTTTCTATTGGGATGGGTTTGAAGTTAATATTACAGTTGAAGATCATAACTCTGTGAAATATAAAAACAACTTGTATGTCAAAACTACCAATACTCAACGATTTCACACAGCGATATATCGAATCCAATATTCGTTAATGTTTTGTAAAAATAATACGATATGAAAGCTAACATATAAGAGTGTGGTCTACATCTAGTAGTAGCACGTCATTCGTTTATTCCACGTGAACAAATAGTAATTGTTTATATAGTGCCTGTTCACAGAACAAAACAAAAATGTAAGTAAAATGCAACAAAGCAAAACAAACAAAAAGAAAAAATTACACACCTTCTGTTCCTGGTCGACAACAATTGCAGGCTGTGTGAACAGGAGCGTATATACATTCTCGGAGGCAAGTCCGTCTGTCGTAAAGGGAGTCGTTATGATATACGACTGGTCCAAATTCCCCGCCCTCTAAATCGACGCAGTGACCATCATTAACCTTGAACGGCTGTGGCAAGTTTCTATACTGGAAATACAATGAACATATATGTTGCACACAAAAAACGGGTAGATAACTCGTTAACTTGATCAGCGAATTGCAGTACTTAAAGGTACGGTTGGCCTTGGCGGTGGGTATCCTGTGAAAATATTTCCACCCGTCAAATACTGCCACAAACAGAAAGAACATCAAAATGTAGACAGACTTTGTCCGTATACAAATAAGAACTATCACACAAACAGTATGTTATTGTCATATATTTGACCATTGTTATGTAAACAAAAGCATAACAAGTTACTTTTCTGGTGTTTGTTTATATTATGATGGTAAACATAAAGAGCGTTCTTTGTTGGTGAATTCCTGATATGGAACTAATACAGGGCGTTTATGTCATTTGTGTGTGATTAGCCAGTAGCATTGTGCTGTCTTCTGTAACACAATCTCAGGCTCTAGCTTAGGTAAACTATAGTAGGTCTTTATGATAACATGCTGTTTAGGCGATGGTCATGGTATATATGAACGAAACTGTATGCGTTTTAATGTTTTTCAGTTTACGGTCTTTGGAACAAATATGAATATTTTCGACAATTAAGGCCTCCCGTGCCTTTAACCCTTTACCCAACAAACCGGCCAAAACCGGCCAAATAAAGCTTCAACAGCCTAAAATATCTTCGGTCTGTCTCAATAGAACCATACAAATATGGATATCATTGGAACCGGCTCCTTGACCACATTGTGATAGTTACAGTTATGCCCTGTGACAATGCATTATCTTATATATGCGAGTCGACCATAGGTCGCCTCGCATATATAAGAGAATGCATTGGCCTAAAAAAAATCTTTTTTTAACACTTTTTACCATTTTTTCTTACATTCTTTAACAATTTTATAATTTTTAATGTGTTAAGCCAATGCATTCTCTTATATATGCGAGGCGACCTATGGTCGACTCGCATATATAAGAGAATGCATTGGCACAGGGCCCTTCTGTTGGGTAAAGGGTTAACTGTTAGTTGAGTATACATGAAGCCACTCGACCGCCTCCCCACATCCACCACAATTATACTCTAAAGTAATCCCATAAACTCGACGGTCAACGTATGAATACCTTATACATGTACCTCCCATAGCCGCGGTTGTATCTACGAATGATATCAGGTTATACTAAAATGCTTGGTGTGCTTTAATGACAACAACCACATAATGCACACCTCATATCGAATCACAAGTAAGCACACCCGCGCTACATGGAGTAAACCACCTAATACGTATAGGATTGGATAGAAAAATATACTTAATTGGGGTTCACGATTAGATAGCGATTGATATTCCATCTGAGTAACACGTGCCACGTGATGTAAGGATTATTATTAAAAATATAACATTTCTCTTTAAAACATTCTCTGGTATTGTGGGGAGCGATGAATGTATTTCAATTTTCTGTTTTATTGCTGGATATCTCCGTTATTTAGTCAATATAATACTTCCAATCATTTCGCTCTTTAAACAACTCTTCTATTAAAGCAAACACTTCTATTAAAAACCACTTCTATAAAAAAAAACCACTTCTATTAAAAAAAAAACTTCTACTAACAAAAAAACATTTCTATTAAATAAAACCACTTCTATTAACAACTCCTCTATTAAAAAAACACACTTCTATAAGAAAAAACACTTCCATTAAAAAAAACCTTCTATTAACAAAAAAACATTTCTATTAAATAAACCTCTTCTATTAAAAAAACACATCTATTTAAAAAAAAACACTTCTCAGGTACTAGTGAGTTGAATATCACCGTTATTTGGTCAAACTAGTCGTTCAAATGAAGGAATTTTTATGAAATATTTAGAGATTATTACTTGGTTATTGGCCGAAATATCAGCCCGAGGCAACTTCATATCAACCTGAGACGGAAGGTTTGTTATGTCTCTGCCGATACCCAACTAACCAAGTAATAACCTCGTTATTAATTAGATCATCATTATATGGTAATACCATCACTATCCATTCCAATTTCAGTTCATCGGTGTAAACATAAAATTGAATGAACAGATATAATATAAACTAAATAACCACATTTACATCTTACATACGACGTTGAAGAGTTCTAAAAGTGTGTATGACCACGCACGTTATATGTCCGAGTAGATATTCACGTTTTATTCATGATTGAATACCATTATATACAAAATCGTGAACGCCGAATAGTTATTGTTTTATATAAAATCATGGGCGTATTGGCTGAGAAGACAGGTAAGTCCACCTACCGTGGTGACATGTTAACACAAACAATAGGGAGAAGAATGAACACCCGACTTTCATTTTCTGCTTCACTGGAGCAAACATATAACGTATATTGATTGAGTATAGTGATTGAGTCAGATTGTCAATGTGTGCACATATACATGCAGCTTTTAACATTCGCACGACGGACCCAGCGTCATATTTTCACAAGGTAAACTACGTCACTAATGAAATCTCTCAACAAATCCTCGCGAAAATAGGTTCATATATAGGATCTAAATATTCGCATAAGTTCATATTTAACTGAAATGGAACTTACATGATTCTGAAATCAGCTCATATAGTTCAACTGGTACGTCGAGTCGATGAAAAAAAGTAGATTAGATAGTGCCTATATGAGCTTATTTCGAATTGAAATAAACTCATACGACTGTTTTGATCGTGTCCAATTTAGGTTCATATGGAGCTTAATTCATATTCAAATAACCCCCACTATGGGCTTATTTCTTATGTTTTAACCCTTTACCCAACAGAACGGCCCTGTGCCAATGCATTCTCTTATATATGCGAGTCGACCATAGGTCGCCTCGCATATATAAGAGAATGCATTGGCTTAACACATTAAAAATTATAAAATTGTTAAAGAATGTAAGAAAAAATAGTAAAAAGTGTTAAAAAAAAGATGTTTTTAGGCCAATGCATTCTCTTATATATGCGAGGCGACCTATGGTCGACTCGCATATATAAGAGAATGCATTGGCACAGGGCATAACTGTAACTATCACAATGTTGTCAAGGAGCCGGTTCCAATGATATCCATATTTGTATGGTTCTATTGAGACAGACCGAAGATATTTTAGGCTGTTGAAGCTTTATTTGGCCGGATTTGGGCGGTTTGTTGGGTCAAGGGTTAATTCATATTCAAATAACCCCCACTATGGGCTTATTTCTTATGTTTTAAATAAGTTCTATACGAGCTTATTTACGGAAGAGCAGGCTGAAACTCTAAACTGTCGTTTCGAAGTTCAGGCGTTCGGGAACCTACGTCAATTACGTAATCCCTAAACCGTCGCTTTAGAGGTTCGGGAACCTACGTCACTAATATAATCCTTAAACCGTCGCTTCAGAGGTTCAGGAACCTACGTCACTGATGTAATCTTTAAACCATCGCATCAGAGGTTCAGGAACCTACGTCACTAATGTAATATCTAAGTCGTCGTTTCAGACGTTCTTATAACTGCTATCTGGAACTAATGCACTCGAGAATATTTGTTGCATGCGTTATTGTACTTCATAGTGAAATGGATTATGTTCATTTTACGAGGATCTATTAAATGGTTGAGGTGTGTTCAAAATGGGGGCACAATCGATCACTATTGTCCTTATCAATTTCAGTTATAAATAAAAGTTTTAACGATTACTGATTTCTGAATGTGCATTATGAATTTACACAACTCAAGTACTAGTTTACTAGTTTATCCCATCAGACAAACGTTTATACATGTGTTTAAATTTAAAATCAAAACCGCTTTGGATTATAGACTGTATTGGCGACGTAGGTTCCTGACCCTGTTTGTGTCCCTGTTTCACCCCTTGTTAAGTGGCCCTGTTCGTGTCCCTGTAGCACCCTTGTTAAGTGGCCCTGTTCGTGTCCCTGTAGCACCCTTGTTAAGTGGCCCTGTTCGTGTCTCTGTTGCACACCTTTTTAAGTGGCCCTGGTGTTCTGCTATTTATCCATGATGTCAGGGAAGGCATAATGATCCTAATCAGAAAAAGTACCGTTATGGTTCTACACTAGTCGTTTTCGACGTCTTGGGCATGACTAAATGTTATCTACAGCTATACTATTTTTCTCAAAATAATATTTGAACATTTCTATAGTAAATATTCATTACTATGCAATGTCCTGTTAGGAGTAACATACACGCTAGTGTTTGTGCACATGATGTTACCCATAGAAGGTTAACGTCAGTTTGAAACTTTTTGAACAGGCAAACACGAGAGAGCTATTAACTGACATGTCCTTATAGACTTGAAAAAATTCACTTGCCCAACATTGTAGTTGTTAATAATAATATACACATATGTCAGCATCAGCGGGCCTCAGCAAACATCACATATGTTTGTTTTTGAGTTACCATATGACACCATACGAAATACTCCTAAACACTGGTACATGGCTGAATCGGTGACCAGAGTAGTTTCCGCTTCAAATTGAGACATGCACGAACAAAACTGGATGCAACCCAATAGACGACAACCTAATCCCATAGTACAAAACCAATTCAGGACCATCTCTTTTTCTAAAGTGCTCCCATTCCATTCATTCCCCTTAATATGGAATTCCCTAGAAAGTAAATATACATCCAAGCAATCAAGACATATCTTCCGAAAACGTATGAAAACGGATATAATTAATACCTATTCAGCGAACGTTCGATGCAAAAACCGAAGATGCCCTGATTGTATAAACGATACATAATTTTCTGCTAACAAATATCAAACAAACAAAATATACATGTTAATTAAAATATTCCCAAGACATCACTCTCATTATTCCAACTCGGTTCCACTGACACATGTATATTCATAGTATTCATTCATTATATCGACCAAGTAGGTGCCTTTACATATGAACCACTCTACGTACCATCGCCCTAACAAAGCCTATTAAAAACCCAGTCTGCACACGCTGAACGTAACTTAAAAAAACAATCAAATTCATTCTACCATCTACATCATATAATCTGTCACCACATTCAGGGGTGATAGGAAGACAGTCAGTCATGAATATATCACCCCTAACAAAAACATAGTCGTACAAAAACGACGTACTTTATCGCACAGGGTTATAGATGCGTAAACTTAAACCAAAATTTGGGTACAAACATAATCATGTTTGATCACGAGATCTTTCACTCGTATAGATCACTACATCATACCGCATGACATTTCAGATAAGTAAGCTATACACTGATATTGCGAAGTACTTAGACGAAAATAAAACATAATTATAAAGTACAAGTATTTTGGCAGTATTGCTATTTAGTTAGCGAATGGGGATAATTTGAAGAGCAGAATCATAGGAACTATATATTTGGCCGGGGGATGCGCGCAGTTATACTGCGTTAAACATTCTTTCCAATAATTTCTTTGCCGAAGACAGTCGCTTGTGTTGACAACCCTCCATCCCTCCCTGTTTTTTGTTTTGGGACATACGCATTCGATAGATGTCTCCCCCTTTGGCCTACATCTGTATAGGCGGTTATTGTGCCTCAAAAATTGTCACCCACATGTTTGTATTGGTTACTACTACATTTATTGTATCGGCTTCCTGTAAATAATTATGATTTTCTAAACAGGTAGCTATAAAACGCATTCCAGTTGTTGTCTTTCACTCTAACCCTGTGGGATAAATACATGTATAGTCTATTAATATTATATCTATTTGTAATTGTACTTTCCATATGTGTATATTGTAAATAAAATTATCCTATCCTATCCTGCCCAGGCGAAATTTAAATAAATACAAATGACACAAGCAAATGACTAAATGACTAAAACTAATGCAAAACTGCAAATTAAAGGAAGACACTACACAACTTAATCTGAGTTAATGTGATAAAGCGTGACTCGCACACCTATTTACCTGGAATGTTATAGAATCGTGAACCAAGTCGTACATGTTACTACCAGGGGCCTATACTATAGTATACAATTTTTGTAATATCAGCGTTAATTTGTGATTTACTAATTTTGTAATACATATTTTGTGTTCTATAGTATTCGACTGTATTTCTATCAGTGTATTTCTTTCATTGTAGATTGAAACTCAACATATGCCCAAAACTCTTTATATGCAAAATACATTGACATGTAATGACTTATATAATCTTTTTTGGAGAACCATCTATATACCGGGATTTACTTGACCGGAAAATCTTTGCATTTGGTGGAGAAAAAGGGGGCCTGAAAGTTTCATCTTTGCATGTTTTCATAGTACTCGAACGCTACAGCTTTGTAATATGTAAAAATTCGCAATACGGAATGATAAAGTACTGGCTAAGCGGGTTCTATAGTACAGCAATAATACAATTTTTGTAAAAATTCTTTATTAGATTACAACTGCATAGGCTACATTATTGATTTGTCACGCCGTGATCACGAATTCTTCGTGCGTATATACTGGGGAGTGCGATTAGCTGGGTACATGTTCTTTGTAATGCGGTCACGGAATCTCAATTGTTAACCCATTTTAGGTGGTTTACGCTCAATGGAGTTGAAAGGAGATAGCCATGTCAGCGGCCTAGATTTTAATTATGAATGGAAGTAAAGAGTTACAGTTGTCGGACTTGGGCTCAAAACGTATATATAAACGATATGTGTGCGAAGGTACACGGATACGCGGTGAATCGGGGGGGGGGGGTGGCATTTCGTGTTGAAACAGTTACTGATAATTTCAGGCTAAGTTGCGTTAAGAATCAGCGGACCCCAAATATTTACCATGACATTATGTAACTTTTTTGAGCCGCATGGCATTTGTGTGCTCAAGAAGTTTGCGTTCACCTTGTGGTCTACACTATTTAATTTGGCCAATAGTGTCGCACAGAATGTTCCATGAGGGAATTCTTAGAAAAATTCGGGGTCCCATGATCCTTAACTTACCAATGTAGTAGTGCGTGTTGGTTATAAACCAAATGGCATATGTTTACCTAAATTCATCCGCTTAGTTGGTATACATGGAAGTGACCGAGAATTAGGTATAGTTTAAGTAGATGGTGCTATATATATATATTTTAAAATCGAGGTTGGATGTCCCCGGAAACCTGGACGAGGAAGTCCACAATGGAATTTCCAAATGAACACCCATCCTTGACACAGGTCGAAAATACCAAGTCCGAGAACAGCCATCGCACCCCCATCATGGGTTGAATTTTTCCAGCTGCATGGTACCTCAAACTTTTCAACTATTAAGGTCGAGATGTTTCCACATATAATATTTCAGCCGCTGTCCCTGCCCAAAGCTAGCTAGACAAATCATGTTCCACCCTTGGTAATATTGCTATATCAAGTTGATGTTGCCATTTGGGGGGCAACCGATATGTGTGTTTGCCGACCTTTTTCGACAAACCGTTAAGAAACATGTAACATAAAACATATGAAAACGGTAAGTATTCCACACGATACCGAAGGAATTACTTTTCACCGTGCGCAATTGTGGTCAAAATAACCCAAGTATCGGAAACCATTCACACATAATGTACCTTTATTCATCAACAAAATCACTCACCAACTACATGGAACACAAATAGGCATTGTCATATCATTCGCATATCATTAGAGTAATTTCCCTTGACAAAATCACAAATGTTTAGATGTGCGTTTAACGAACGGTGGTCTATAGTACTCGGTTTGCCGTCTTTTTGTGATTTACAAGAAATCGAGTTCGCTGTTAGATTACAGTGGTCTATAGTACTCGACACCTTCTGTACGGCTCAAATAAGCCTGCTATTACACAAATTGTATTATATAGTATAGAACCCTGGTCGTCTATTCTATGCTTCGCGGTAGTCCAAACAAAATCCAAGCACACCACATCAAACAGGGTACGGAGTACTTACACATTGCCCTTGGGTAGTGCTATTGTATCCCGGACCCATTATACGGGATGATGCTACGGATGGTTCACTCACTATCACACTTATTCGAATACGTATATTTGGCCCACCATATCAAATCCAGTCGTAAGTCGGGATTTGTTTACCCTGTGCCAATGCATTCTCTTATATATGCGAGTCGACCATAGGTCGCCTCGCATATATAAGAGAATGCATTGGCCTAACAATGTTTTACAATTTTAATAATTTTTTCTTGTATTCTTTAACAATTTTATAATTTCACCCATACAGAGCCCCAGACAAACATGAGCAGGCGACACTCTTCTATATGCTTCTATATATGTGTGGGGTTCCCTGCAGGGTAATGGATATTTATATTTTATGCCATAAAACTTTTAAGAAACATTAATTTAAAAAAAATGATAAAAAATTGTTAGGCCAATGCATTCTCTATAGAAGAGTGTCGTCTGCTCATGTTTGTCTGGGGCTCTGTATGGGTGAAATTATAAAATTATTAAAGAATACAAGAAAAATTATTAAAATTGTAAAAAAATTGTTAGGCCAATGCATTCTCTTATATATGTGAGGCGACCTATGGTCGACTCGTATATATAAGAGAATGCATTGGCACAGGGTAAAAAAATCCCGACTTACGACTGGATTTGATATGGCGGGTCACATATGCGGATAAAACCATCGACGCCGAGACCGGGTAGAGAAAGCTACCGGCAACATTGTCTGAACACTTGACGAATGTAACATTGCTACCTTATCAATAATCGAATCACTCCGCCGTCGCTAACCGAGCAACAAACCGCTCTTCGTACAATGGCACTAACAGTTCGAAGCGCCGCAATCAGATTTGAAAATATTTCTAAGAGCTAAACCAAGTAACCGAGACTATGTGACTTGTACGTATCCATGATTGCATATTGATACTTATTGATTTAACTAAGACTGGTTTTCCACTTAGTGTGTAAATGTGATAGATTTGTGTAAGTTTACAACGGAGCTTAGCTACCACGTAGCTGTGACATCTCACATCAGTATGCTGATCTATCCAACCCATTTACCACACTGTATGTCGTGAATGTTTGAACATTAATTTAATGTGTGATGCGTAGCAAAATGAAAACTGACATTATTACTAAGTGTATACATATCGACCATCATTTGATTGCATCAAAACATATTAATAGATTCAATGACATGATGTTCCGTCACAATTATAACAGTTTTACACTCGCTCGATGGTCCACCACTAAGATGATTCAGCGTCAAACAGATATTTCAAGACGATGGTCACCTTAATTTCGATTCACATTTTGTGTCTGTGTATAAGCTGTTGCCATGGTGAATTGTTTAGTGGAACGAATTCATTATCGGATTTACGGAACAAGATCTACAATATGTCGGACCCGCTATCTGCTCCCGGGAACTGCACAAGCAAAAACATCACGCAATCGGTAGGAGTAACTTTCTACCTGTTGGATCTGACGTCAGTCGACTCAACGGAACAGAGCATGAAGGTCAGTGCGTTTGTGTATCTGAGTTGGAATGTTACGTGTTTCGCTTGGGATGAACACGTTGAGGGAATTGACACGATAAACGTCCGTGACGACAAAATATGGTTACCGTCAGTGGCCGTCATAAACGAAATTGACGAAATAAAGCCTATGCAGCCAGTAGCTCGACACACGTACATTAAATCAACTGGAGAGGTATGGTGGCCATGCACAAGTAAATTTAAAACGTCTTGTAGAATTGAAATAACCAAGTTTCCTTTCGACATACAAACATGCACGATAGTTATGGCTCATATTGGGAACCTTCTGGTTGACTTGAAAGCTGCGGCGATAGTTCAGTATGTTGACTATGATGGTGTCGCCGTGCCAAAAGAAGAATGGGAACCACTCTCATACGATATTGCCCAGTTAATCACAAATAACGACCAAAGAGCCACCTTGGTGCATGTGACTCTAACAGTTAAGAGGAAATCTTCGTTCTACATAATAACCATCATCACACCTCTGATTGCGCTAGCGCTCGCAAACGTCGCGACGTTCAAGATCCCAGCCGCATCCGGCGAGCCGCTGTCATACTCAGTGTCTATCATGTTGTCGTATTCAATCTACTTCAGTCTTATTTACGACATCATGCCGAAAACGTCCGGCTCGATTTCCGTCTTGGCGTTGGAGCTGGACTTGTTATTCGTGTTGAGTGTATTCACGACGATGGTCAAAGTTTTTGTTCAGAGGATGTATTTTATTGGGCCATCAGCGAACACGAAGAAGCTTCTGAGATGTATCATGCCGACACGAGCCCACTATGAGGGATCGGAAGCAGATGACGAGGATGGAGATGACGTCACATATGCAGAATATGCAATGTTTGTCGATCAACATGCGTTCCGTGCTGTTCTTTTTCTAACTGTATCTTCACTCATAATTTCACTCATAGTGATCTTGTGTTGACAGTAGACGACAATTGTATTTGTACGTACATGTATGAAACTAGATCTGATTATGGTGATCAGAAATACGTCATCGATTACAGTACACCTGTGTGGATGTATGGAAATGACAATCCACATTTCATAATATTGGCGGTGTGCATTCCGACCACCTGAACAAGTTGGGACTCGATATCGCTGAAATAAAACTCTTTATTGTTCACAGATATATGTAGGGCGCACTGGTTTGTATAAATATCATCGCACCTCAGTACTAACTCCGCTTTATAGCTGTCATGTGGACTTGGTTCACGACATATATACATGTACTGTTTAGTTTTTTTCCATCAATATAAGACATGCGGGTGTTATACTGGCGATACATGTAAAGCTCGACAACTGATTACCTCATTACAACTGATTAGGATTTGTAACTATGTGACAACAAAACGTCGTATTTTTTAAATGACTTGCAATGACTTTGTGATCTTTTACGGAAATATTTTCATGTTTCGAGTTGGGGTTATTCGCAGATAAACATTTGTAATTATTTGACAAAAAACACGTCGGATTTTTGAAACGACTTCCAAATGTAATTTTGTAACCCCCTTTTTTAAAGCAAGGATATATTAACACGGATCGCTCTTTTCTGTTCCATACCGAACACATGGCTGTTGTTTGTTTGGGACCAAAAACACCGTGTTTAAAAGCAGTTGTATTTTTGATTCCTTCAATGCGTATCTCTGGGAAATATTATGCCCGTAGAAAGATGATTCAAATAATTATCGACCTATTTCGATACCGGAAAAAATAGCGCCTTGTGGCCTTAAATACAACTATACGAGTTGAATTCATGATGTGCCGCCGGATGCTAGTGTAGCCTTGTCATAAATAGATACAGAACAAATAGGCACAAGGGGGACTATATTTTATATAGCCAGCACCAGAGCGTAATAATGTCGTATACGGTTGTGAAGTATTTTGATTTGTTAAACTGGTACACAACTCTAGTTTGTTTATGTGATATACAAGACATTCAACGATTTATGTTGGGATATAAGATTTTATGAAACTCGTTTTCATAGATTCCTTTCACCACTCGTCTACGACATGTTATGAATCAAATTCGTTTCATAAAATCCTCTATATATACTTTTATAACTGGGCCGAAACATCTATTTACTAAATACATATTTAAATGAGTATTGTACACTATATCCGGCCATTTATGGGACCATCTCCTTTTATACTCAACATAATATATGCACCATATGAATGAATTTGAGCCATGGATCAGTACAAAATAAACTCGTGTGCTCTATTAACGACGCAAACAACATGGTAATTATATCCATGGCTCAAATTCATTCATTTGTTGCATATTTTTGTTGAGAATAAAAGGAGATGGCCGAATACATGTATATATACATGGCCAGATTTAGTGTAAAGTACCCCTTTAAAGATGATATTTCATTGGTGGAAGATATACTTCTGGACAAAAAGTCATTACTTTAATTGTTTTAAAATAGGCCACTTCACGTACACAAGACGAACCTACCAATTCGCCGAGAACAGATTTAAATTTTAGTTTTACAACAATGATTTGTTTAATCGCCTATCTTATTCACTTCCTCGTGTATATGTTTTGTATTCAGTATGTGTGCGTCCACTATATTAATTGATATGCTGCGATAGTAACAAAATCACAATTTAAAGTAGGGTCTTGCAATTTGTCGAGAGATTCAAACCGATACCCACATTGTGGTATACTACATATATATACACCACCGCAGACATGTATTTCCTTACACATCTATGATCTATGCCAATTTCAATATTAACTGTAACACCTAAATTGTATGAAACCCAAATTCATATTGTACCAAATTATTATATTTATCAGATTTATGATGGTACACACTGATTATGGGTGCGCATTACTTAAACTGTGCTTGCTTCAGTGAGCGTGAATTATCATCGAAATGCACATGTATCAACCGGAATGGCACATCTAATTAAGATGTTCCCTCAACTCCAGATTTTCGCCCACGTTGAGGTTCAAACCCTAAATTTCGATTATCTTACCCACGACATAACCACGTCAGCTACGGGGACATCCTTAAAGACACGGGCGGCGTTCGTTACAGAAATATTCTTATTTGGTCAATCGCCATCAATAGAAGGAACATTAAAATATATATAGTTTTGTTCATATGCCAAACATAATCAGCGTGTAAATAGAATATTGTCGTCAAGACGTACGATGGTGTACGTAAACAAGAGCCTGCTCGTTTTACAGAAGTGTTGCTTCTTTTTACATAACACAGTGCAATTATATTGGTTAATCACGCACAAATGATATAATCGCTCTTTATTATTTCCATATCAAGGAAACAATAACAAAAAACGCTCTTTATGTTTACCATATCCAGATCTAAACAACAGCCAGGAAATGTAACGTTTTTTGCTTTTGTTTACATAACAAAGGAAAACATTTGACGATAACATACTGTTTATGCCATATTTCTGATTGGTATAAGAACAAGGTCTGTCTATATTTTACTATTTTTTCTGTTTATGGCGGTTTTTGACCGAGGTGAATATTTTAACAGCATCAACGCCGCCCGTATCTTTAAAATTAAGTTTTTTTCCCCGAGAGTTTGGAAGCGGAATTCCAAAGACAAGCACATGCACGCACATTTACAAGGACTGCCTACATTACTATTCTGATCATGTGTTCGAATATTGACACATAACGGATGTACCATTATCTTGGAACAGCACAATGCACTTCCTCCAGAATTGTATATGTGACCATACGATTAATACTCGTATTGGCGTTTATATATCATATATATGGTGGCACGGACTCAGTATGTGTATAAGTGTTTTATGCTTGCTTCAGTGAGCGTCAACAAATTCTCATTTCTTATGGAAATGGCCCGATCAAACAAATTAACCATACTGGTCAGTATGAATGCTGGCGAGCATATAATCGACAAACCGCATTAAAATAATTCTTTCGCACATGTGTGCTGGCGTTAGTTGTAACCAGTTGATTCGAGGAACGGCCGCATTAATGTAACTCTATCAAATTCATGAAATTGAAAACAGCTAGAAACTTACTATAAAAATGGATGTTTTTCAGAGTACATGTCTATACAATCTCAGATCCGTATTGTATGTATTATTCCCCTCACCCCTACACATTTTAACACAGGCCGCCCATGTTAGATAAACATTTGATATTTCTCAATATATATACCACACCACGTGATTTTTGCCTCATCCGACACACGTGCCTGATCCACATACTTAGTTAAGAGCCCGAACTATTCTTGCAAGCCATATAGTTTTAAGGGGGGCCACTTAGCACACAATTATCATTAGTACACCTGAATAAATCTCAGCAAATTAATGCATTGTCTACCCAACCAAAGAAGGACATATTGTATATTCTGTTTCAATTTGGGAATTAATAGTATTGTAAGTAATTGCGTGCATCGATCCCGTTGATGTGTTTACAAACCAGCGTCTTTACAAGGACTGCCTACATTGCTATTCATTTGCTTAGGCGTCCGTGCCAGGGGTTATCAGTAATCGCCACTGCAACTTCGAGATGAAGAACACGTTCATTTTGATTCAGGATATATTGATTATGTGGATAGGATGTTGCTATGGGGATTGGACACGACAAATGAATTACATAGAAGATTTGCAGGACAACATTTACAATCTGTCAAATCCGCAATTTCCTCCAGGAAACTGCACTGCAGGAGTCGTCAGCCAAAAGGTTGACGTGCAGTTCAATCTGTTGGACGTCGCGTGGATAGATTCAACTGAACAGAGCATGAAGGTTGTCGCTTTAGTGGGGCTTAATTGGAACGTATCATGTTTCGCTTGGAACAAAACAACTGAAGATATCAAAATGATCAACGTCCGTGATGACAAAATATGGTTACCGACAGTCGCCGTAATAAATGAAATTGACGAAATCAAGACAATGCGGTCTACAGGGAAGTCTGTCAAGGTTATGTCAAATGGCGGAGTTTGGTGGAGCTGCACAAGCAAATTCAGAACATCTTGTAAAATTGAAGTAACGAAGTTTCCTTTTGACGTACAGAAATGTACGATAGTTATCGTACCTCTGATGAACCACGATGCCGAATTAAATGCCGCAGCATTTAAGCTTTTCGTCGACCACGAAGGCATTGCTATGCCCAAAGAAGAGTGGGAACTGGTAGCTCATGATATGTCCGAGATCACAATGGATACGCACAATTTCACCATGGTGTCTGTGACTCTAACCGTGCAGAGAAAATCGTCGTTCTATATCATAACCATCATCACACCTCTGATTGCGCTAGCGTTCGCAAACGTCGCTACGTTCAAGATCCCAGCCGCATCCGGCGAGCCGCTGTCATACTCAGTGTCTATCATGTTGTCGTATACAATCTACTTCAGCCTCATTTACGACATCATGCCGAAAACATCAGGCTCAATATCCGTCTTGGCGCTGGAGCTGGACTTGTTATTCGTGCTAAGCGTATTCACGACGATGATTAAAGTGCTTGTTCAGAGAATGTATTTCCTTGGGCCACCAACGACCACGAAGCTGCTGAGGCGCATAGTACGGGGAACAGTACACCCAGAGGCGGAAGGTTCGGAAACAGACAACAAGCACTGGCATAACGTCACAGGCGCGGAAGTTGCTATCTTTATCGACAAACATGCATTCCGTCTTGTACTGTTTATGACTGTATTTTCGGTCCTCATTTCATTCATAGTTATTTTCTACTGACAGATGTAGATACTTAGACAAGTTTTCGTTATGTCTACGTGTAATAACATCAGCAGGAAATAGACTGACAAAACGCACTGCATTGTTCGGGTGATGTCTGGCCCGGATCACACCGCTACATGTGGGACCCGTTTATACTTGGTGAGATACAAAATGCCGGAAAAGGTACAAAGTGCACTATAGAAACATGTCTTGTGGATTCAATCGCATGGCTTTCTATATTACAAAGTGGTTCAGTGGTTGCCTGGTAATATCTGATAACATATACCACGCAAATCTCAACGCAACAGCAAAGGTAAGAAATTCGAGGCCATGTCGGCAGTGAATCGGTGAAACTGTCAAAATAAACTATCATTCGTGGAACGGACCGACCACTCGATTTTTCAAATTGATCCAGGCAAACCCAGTATAGATGTAAACATCGATTCTTCTCGCGCATTCTTCTAGACTGAACCCAACTCAACGAAGACACTGTCCCCGTCGCAGATATCGATATCTTCGAAGCTGCACGCACAAGCAGAGAAAAATATATGCCGTCTGTTATTAGTTAAACGGACATGGTTCATTCGAACCTCCAAATGTGTTTCTGCGTCATTTGGAGCGACGGCTACGATAGGTCGATAAATAAAGGAACTATTGATATACCGGCTTCATATGCTTTGAAAAACACTTGCCAAAGTCATAACCATTTTCAGACGTTTTTAAATTTTCGCCAGAAATCAGACAAACGCTCTTATTGCTACCATATCAGGAATAGACTAACACGGAACGCTCCTTTCTGTTCCACATCGAACACAAATGGCCGTTTTGTGTTTGGGACCCAAACACCGTATTAACAGTTGTATTTCTCATTACTTCAATTGCGTCTTTTTGGGTTATATAATGTTCGCAGAAAGATAGTTCAGATATTGATCGACCTATTTCGATATTCAAAAGCGAATAATATTATGTGTATTTCGGAGCACAAACCGCCATGTGGCCTTAAGATGTCGGTAACACATGTGGGTCACACAAATGCAGTTTTACAACTCTTGTAATCTCTTGTGAGGTACGTGAGGCATAACAATGTGTTCCAACCAAGTGATAATAGGGAGACTTAGATTGAGAACGTCTAATTTAAAACTGCTGCCAGATGATACATATGACTGTTAGACGCTGTCGCAATCAATAGAGATGGACTATGGAACACGGTAATTGGTAATTATAATGAAAATAAATGTACGACTCCAGTCATAAATTCATTTTCATTATAATTAACCATGTTGTTTGCATCGTTCATAGAGCACACAACTGTATTTGGGCACTAATCCGTGGCTCAAATTCATTCATTTGTTTTGCATATACTCTGTTGAGTATAAAACGAGATGGTCAAATAAATGGTTGGATTTAGTGTGCATTACCCCTTTAGCCGTATTCCAATCAATTCCGGCGATGGAGTCAATCAGATGACAGTAGGTAGCTGGCAGTACCTGTGTTTGAAGTTAGACGGTCTCGATCTAAAGCTATCTATTGGAGTGAGTTAGAAATGTGAAAAATTGTTTTGTTTCTACGACATTGGTAATCTCATGTATTATTATTATTATTAACATATTTATGCATATATATTAATCGTATTCCGTTATCTGCGGTCCAATATGCGGTCCCGATTCTATCGATGCACATGAAAAATGAGTTAGCTACATGTAGTTCATATATCGAATTACGACACTGACTGACAATTGGCTCATGGGCGTGGCGACAAGAGTTTATGGGGCTTCAGCCTTAACTTTTGTCAAATTGGTCAACAGTTGGAAATATCACGTTATTAACCTTTACGAACACCTCTTAATAGTAATATAATTTCATCAACCTTTACGCCTACCTATTAATAATATCAGGTTATTAACCTTCACGCATAAGTATTAATAGTAATATCATGTTATCAATTAACCTCTATCCATATCTACTAATATATAGTACTGTCACGTTATTAACATTTACGCATGCCTATTAATAATATCTAACGTTACTAACCTTTACGCATAGCTATTAATTGTACTATCTCGTTATGAACCATTAAGCATATATATTAATATTAATATAACGTAATCGACATGTACGCGTATCTATTAATACAGGGGGTGCATGTTTTGCATAAATCCAGCTAAAAATGGCAAGATTTTTCAAAAAATAATTTATCTGGATCTATCCGACGAACAATTTTGAATTCCGCATATCATCATCTTGGTATATCTAATCTGATAAATTATTAAGAGACTCATGCATGGACCAACTAATCTGGTCGCATTCGGGGTTAAAATCAATCTGACAAACAGCATGACTCTCAACACGGGTTTCTCGCGCTGTTCATAACTTTGCAAAAAACCAGACGAGACTAGTGAGTAGTTATAAGCGAATGTCAGCTACTTAATTAAGTAAATCATAACCACCAGGGACGTGACGACAAGAGGGGTGGGGTTATTCACCACAATCTGTGTTCTAATTGTTCAACAGTTGGAAAGTTCATGCCTGACACTGACACAGCATTAGTTGGAAATTCCACAACAAAATTAGGTTGCAATTTTCCAATCAGTAATTGCATCATACTATACGTTTGTCGTCTACACACACAGTTTTCCAAAATAAGGGGGCGTGTCTGGATAGAAATTTCTAACAGTTGGAGAGATTGAAAGATACGGGCTGCCTTGGCGGTGGGTATGTTGTTAAAATATTCACCTCTGTCAAAAATCGTCATAAACAGAAGGAATAGTAAAATATAGACATACTTTGTTCTCATGCCAACAAGAAATATGGCATAAACAGTATGTTATTGCCATTTTTCCCCTTTGTTATGTAAACAAAAACAAAAAACGTTACGTTTTCTGGCTTTTGTTTAGATCCGGATATGGTGACATAAAGATCGTTATTTGTTACTGTTTTCCTGATATGTAAATAATAAAGAGCGTTTATATATTTTGTGTATGATTAACCAATATAATTGCGACGCGTTATGTAAACAGAAGCACACTTCTATAACACGAGCAGGCTCTTGTTTACGTACACCATCGTACGTCTTGACGACAATATACTATTTACGCGATGATTATGTTTTGAATATGAGCGGAACTGTATATATTTTGGTGTTCCTTCTGTTGATGGCGATTTGAACAAATATAAATATTTATGCAACGAACACCGCCCGTGCCTTTAAGTAGCATGTCAACAAAACGTGGTGTGCAATTGTGAACTTGGGAATTTGCCTGGTTCAAGGAAGGGAGTAGTGCAGTTGGAAATTTCAAGGTAGATCATTACCCACTCCCCACCCCACAAACGAAGACCCTATAGTCACGTCCCTGTTAACAGTTCGGGGATCTCTTCCCCAACTGTTGTAAGCATTGAATATATTTGGCTGTGAGCTCGTTTAACTATTGAATGTAATTGTTCCCCGCCGGACCTTTGCCCCACAGATTTAGACCTGTGGAACATACCAGAGCAACGAAGAAACAACATATTTTATAGCTTGATGAGCACTAAGCCGAATGCATGACACATGTAAAGGATGACGTGGGTAATTGTAAAACTCATATTGAAGGAACGCATACAGGAACGCTCGCGTGCGATTGAACAAACTGTGACGTGATAAGACCAGTCAGCAATCGCCACTAAAGGTTGTTCCACACCAGGCGCGAGCGAGCGATTATAACGGCCGTTTTCTAACGTCCGAAGCAGTTCAAAGCGCGCGATTTTTATGTCCACACCGCAAGCGACTGAAACGCTTCGTCGCGCGCGATAGTCAGGTTATTATTCTGTGTGTACGCTAATTTCAGGGGAGTCAGGTGGCTGCATGGGGGATATCCCCACCCCACACACTTATGACTAATGTGTAGGGTTTCTATTCAAACAACGTGTAGCCCTGCTACACAACCATTATTCATTTTTTATCTTAAACATATTTTATACAATAAATGGGTCAATTTATACACATTTATACACACTGGTGTGCATAAAATCAAAACCTATGCCTTACACATGTTGTGTAAATTCTTACACCGTAGACAAGAATGTAAAGTTCAGTATTCCGAACTGTGGGTATATAGTATTCATGGCAAATGGAGATTTATATGTTAAAACTTTCGTGGCGTACAATGACACGTAATATTTTGCTCTGTCATGTGTGAGTTTTCGTTTTAAATGAACAAACCATGGTCGTGGCGTGGTTGCACGTGATTAGTATTAACGTATTACAAAAATCATATAAACAAGAGTAAGAGCAGGATTCTTCATGAAAGTTTTAACAAATATATCCTCATATATCATTAATACAATACTCACAAGTCGGAATTCTAAACTTACATTCATTGTCTACAATTTGTTTATTCTCGTCACTCAAAATTACGTGGGTATTGAGACAGTAGTAAATTGTATTCCAAAACATATACTCAAACAATATCGTCGTCATGTAGCAGACTATGAAACTGAAGGCACGCAATGCGCACGATCTACATTCTTACACAAGTGTGTGTAATAAAATGTACACATTATGTGTAGAACGGCACTTGGTCAATGTATGTGTATGTAAAACTACACATTGCTATGTGTATTAACCGGGTTTACACATTTGATGTGTAATCGTTTCTACACATTAGTTATAATAGTGCTCCCACCCGGTAATACGCGATTATTATTAGTTGATGAATGCATTGTCTCATGTTTACCATAACGTCGTTTGGAATGAACTAGCCTCGTTATATTCTTTATCATTTCCCCTGATTATACCAAAATATAAGTCACCAGCCAATGGAGCAGATTGTACGGTCCATGATTTTAGTTCTTTACAAGGAATAAACTGAATATAGTAATCTAAGGTGGAATTTCAGTCACGAAAAATAACAAAAATAAATGGTTTAATTATTTGGTCATAGAGACATACAGTCATACAGACACACATGGCATACATGCATATATACATACATACAGTCATACAGACGCACACAGTCATACGGACACACATGTGCCATACAGACACACATGAGTTGTACTTCGATTATTAGCCTCTCGCTAAAGTCCTCCATTATCGCGGCGACAAATCAGTGTGCCGTCATCAAATAGAAAAATAACGGTCGTATAAACACCTATTTGAGAGCCGTCCAATTATCTCGCTGGTTTGCAACAAAGCGACAATTCGACGAAGCATAAAATCACTGCTATAATCGCCTCGTTGTCAGCGAGTCGGTCGCTTGCGGTGTGAACATAAAAATCGCGCGCTTTGAACTGCTACGGACGTTAGAAAACGGCCGTTATAATCGCTCGCTCGCGCCCGGTGTGGAACAACATTAAGACACGTCGAATTAGATGGTTTAGTTGGCGGTTTAAGCTTGTATCTGCCGTATCCGGCTTAAACCACGGATTTAGCTGTCAAACGGCGATTTTTACCTAGATTTTTACCTAGACCAGACTTAAACCCGAGATGACGAAACCGGCCGTAAAGTCGTGAGTTGGTTATTTCGTGTTATTTATTGTCCGCCCATACTTAACGTATAATACAACCTGTTCTCGTAAAAATAATCGCATAAAGGGTTTATTTTAATGAGAGAAATAAGCTCATATTGGCATGATTTAACCTCAATATAAGCAATATATGTACCCAAAAAACACGGTATTCAGTTCAATATGGGAACACTTCCATATATATGAAATAAGCCCATATTGGCTTTAATCAACATATCCTCATGCAAACATGACTATAAGGAGCATGCTCAACTGGTGAGTTGTCGATGGAGAAAGGTGGATTAAAGGACCGTATTTCGTATGAAAATAGTCCCATATTGGACTGTTTTTTAAACGCGTTTACGTCCATATACAACGTATACTGAGGTTAAATAATTCCAATATGAACGTATTTTTCTCATTAAAATACACCCGTAATGTGCGGATGTTCACGAGGACAGGCCGATTTAATCTACCTTTTTTCATCGACACGACTTACCAGATACACGCTCTTTTTCACATGTGTTCGCTTCGGCCCGCGCCATTAAACGGAATAGCGGGTACGAGTTCACTTGGGTTTATTTCACAATCAATTCAGTCCAACATGAAGATATGTATAATGTGATCATTCAGGTCCAATATGAACTACTTGCACGAGGATATGTTGCAGCATAAGTCATAATTATGAGTCGCTAGTGCCACACAAACACTCTCATTCCCAAACTGAGACCATTTTATATATATATATATGCCGATTAAGAACATACACTCAACCCTGTCATAAGTCCATAACGTGAGCGGGCTGTATGTTCAAGACAGGCATATTATTCTCCAATTTCCATGCTAAATCGATGTTAAGTTATAGCAACGCCATGTTGTGGCCACGTAACAGATTGGATGACAGTGATAGACGTTTTGTTAAACTGGTGATCGTAACCAACTGTACTACGAAGGACAAATCGTACCTGCATGCAGTTGCATCATTCTAAATTATTATTAGTCTTCGTTTAATACTTATGCCATGGATTGATTAATATCCTTAATGGAAATAAGTGGCCATCCTTGTTGTAATCTAGTACTTAAGTTGGAGACCACGCTGTCAAATTGTTCCAACCACGCACAATTCTCAATGGTACCTACATGAAACTTCAAATTATGTAATGCCACTGTACTGAACTTTTTGTACTGTTGACTTTCGAAAGGAGATCCTTTTATGGATTGCAGCTAGATGACCTATTTCTGAGTAGAAACACCCTTTAAAAAACTAAATAAAATCCATATGTTATTGAAATCAAAAACATTGAACGCTGACATTGTTATCTGCATGTAGTACGATCTTGGTTGATTAGCTAAAGTATGTCTGAAATGCTAGGAAACAGTGTTCCATCTAGAAACCGTTCGTATCCGGTATGAGAGAAACCTTCGTGGAGCTAATGTCAGCTTCTTCTAATAGAAACCCATCACAACCGTTTGCAATTCATGGAAGAACTCAAATTTCAAGTCTGCTCGACTTTAATAGTACACAATTGAATCTTAAAAATGGTCTGTCGGTTCTCGGAACCACTTCCAACAACACAAACAAATGTGGAGACACGTTTGCAACAGTCTTCTCCAAAATTCAAGGCAACCTTCTGTTGGACATGCCAGTGTTTCACTTAAAATTATTTAAAAGGGTAGATTTTGAATGTAAATGTATCCGGGCAGCACGTTTGAACTGTGCCACATTATATGTTACAGATTGTGGAAACATTATGTCCTGGTGACAGAAAACCATGTTACTTGTCTCTCTCACTCCCAATGTTGCCGCTTAAAACCATGTTACTGGTCTATCTCACTCCCAATGTTACCTCTTAAAACCATGTTACTGGTCTCTCTCACTTCCATTCTTACCGCTTAAAACCCTTGAATCTACCGTATACAAACAATGCATAGAAGATATCCACCATCTTTAATTGTCTCGGTACAAAGATGGGGCGATTTAACATTAAGTGACAGTAACACTTCGGAAGAAGATTCGTTGAAATGGTAATCTTCGTCAAGAATAATGCACAGGACCGATAATATACATTTATATAGTTGCATAGCTGCTAATTGTTATTGATCTTCGCCCATTTAAATACTTATCGCATGGACGACACCAATTCAATGAAAATAAGTAGCCATGTTTGTTGTCCGCGGTTGTAATATAAATCTTAAAGAAAAATTATGGACTTGTTTTACATGCTGAGGTGCATCGTAAGGAGAAAAGTCCACCCAGAGGAGGAATGATCAGACACAGACAGCAATAACGGAAATGACGTCACTGGCGCGGAAGTTGCTACATGCATTTCGTCTTGTACTGTGTCTAACTGTATATTTCGTCGTGATTTCACTCATAGTAATTTTATATTGAAAGATACGATATCGCCAATACCAAGTCGACCAGTTGGAACAGATGGCCGGGTGGAGGCAGTGTGATCGCTTTTTCTGACCTGGAGCTGACACTTATGCACACGGCTGGGAATCACCTGGTTTCGAGGTTGGCGAGTACCACGCATACAAAATGGCAGAGGCCAGTGCAAACGCACAAAGAACATGATATATGAGGAACTGACACAAAACATATTTATTGACTGTTACGAGCATATGCTAGTTTATTTTTGTTTAAACAAGTTGATACCTTATTTGTTCAGAAATACTCAGTGATTTTCTATAACATTCTGACCAAAGTTGCCAGTCGGATGTGCGTGGCATACACCAGTCCATACATCTTGGAGAAACCTTCGACTGACAACTTTGGTCAGAATGATAGAGCAAAGAAATGTGAATTTGGACATAAATGAGGTATCAGCTTGTTTGAAAAATTGTATAGCATCTGCTCGTAGTTGACAAAATACTATCTAATATGTAATATCTTAGTTTATTACCATTTTCCACATTTTTGGTCGCGTTTTCGATCGCCTTGGTCATTTTGAATGCGTGATACTCATCAACTCGAATGGATAGGATAGAATAGTTTATTTCCAATACACATACATGTTACATAATAATGATGCAAATTATGGATAATACTGTCGTATGTGGGGGGGGGGGGTGGCATAATCTGGCAAGACTGCCTTCCTGCCATCCCCAGTATGGTAAATATAGAAAGTAATAACTTATAGTAAGATGGCCTCGGATGAGCCGTGCACATATTGTGTATATGTAATGTATGAGTTTAGGGCTTAGTTCAAGAGTGTGTGAAAATGGATACTACCCGAGGGATGTTCAATATCATGTATATATGGTTCAAATTCAGAAGATCGGGTAGTATGTTTGGCGGATGAGGTTACAGGGACTACTGATTCGTATTGGTTGACGTTGAACGTGTTATATGTATACTTAACGGGGTACGTTCTGGGGGCAGTCAGGGCATCCTAGATTCTTGTATTTTATATCGTTTGAATATGCGCTTATTGTTTTTTCTGTGATGTTTTCTCGAAACCATGTGATATCCAACCGTGATACAGAGAAGACGACAGTTAACGAATCTTAACTTTCCACTAATCGAAGCATGAAACGACAGTCATCCAAATCCCAAAGTACGCGATGCGTCAGACGTGGGGAAACAGAAGACTCCACACAGAAATACACACGTCCAGTACAATCAAATAACGCCTTCTATATTTCCTCGATCTTCATGTGATTGACGAACTTAGTTATGTATTTTCAATGGAAACACGCTGCGGAAAAATGAGAAAATTCTATAATATATAAACGGACGTCACAAATGTTGAACTCATGTGATGGGTAAATGTCAGGTAAATGTAACAATATAATAGTTCAAGTTTCCTTTGTCTCTACTAGCAAGTAACAACGACGGGAACGCTGACAAAGCAATTTCAACGTTCTGGTGAAGAATGTAATGGATTACAGTTTTACTCCTCTACGTTCGAGGACCCGTGCACTGCTGGAACAGGTGCTACGGATCACCACCAGAAACCATAAATCACGGAACAAAACTTACACAACTAGAAGAGTGTCGTAGAAAGTTTCTTGATATTTCAAAATGGATTTTCTCAAAATATTTCTGGAAATTCCTTTTGAAAATAGGTACATATGATTAACCTTTCATGACTGAATTTTTGCGAAAACCCTGTGCCAATGCATTATCTTATATATGCGAGTCGACCATAAGTCGCCTCGTATATATTAGAGAATACATTGGCCTAACAAATTTTAAA
This sequence comes from Siphonodentalium dalli, assembly GCA_032622095.1. Taxonomy (NCBI): domain Eukaryota; kingdom Metazoa; phylum Mollusca; class Scaphopoda; order Gadilida; family Siphonodentaliidae; genus Siphonodentalium; species Siphonodentalium dalli. The sequence continues at coordinate 233,450,604 of CP136063.1, forward strand.
ATATTTTGTATTATTGTTAAAGAATGTAAGAAAAAAAAATGATAACAAAAATGTTAAAGAATGTAAGAAATAATGATAAAAACTGATAACAATTGTTATTAAAGAATGTAAGAAAAAGTGATAACATTTGATAAAGAATGTATGAAAAATGATAAAAAATGATAAACACTGTTAAAAAATGTAAGAAACAATTATAAAGTATCATACAATTGTTAAGGAAACAATTATAAAAATTATAAGAAAAAATGATAACATGATGATAAAAATTGTCACATAATGTAAGAAAAATTGATAACAAATGATAACAAACTGTTAGGCCAATGCATTTTCTTATATATGCGAGGCGACCTATGGTCGACTCGCATATACATGTATAAGAGATTATATTGGCACAGGGTCTTTAATGTTGCGCCAGCGCAGCTCCCGTCATGAAGGGGTTAAGGTGAAACAAAATCTAAGAACAACCAATACTAAGTTGAAAGCCGACTTTCTGTTCTTTTTATGTCATGACAAATCTTTAAAGATGTAACCATGGTTCCTCGCAAGTTTTTAAGACAACCTGTTTTACTTTTATCAAGATTCTTGTAAATAAAACAACATGTTTGGAATGAGAAATGCTGCATGAAGGACGCTATTTTGTTTGACATTTCATGTTCTAAGCATTTATATCATATCGATTCGATATGAGAAATCGACACCAACAGTTATGTTTTTAATATTTAAATAACGAAATATATTTTATCACATAATTAAACCACTAAATCAACTTCATAATTATTGGCAAGACACACGTGTAATATTAGAGCGTGCGATGACGTCACGCCATTATTTAAATGACTTGCGATTGCTGAAGTTTATTATTGTTGTTTTCGATGATACTTCGCGTTGCTTCGCGTGATAAATCATGTGATAAAAGGTATCTCAAACTCGTTCTATTTTATAAGTAATTTATCAACTTCGTCCACTGAATTCTATACAATAGAAACTAAATTCGTATACAATAGAAATTCATGTGAGATCCTCTATATGTTGTATGTAGAGGTCTAGTTTATATTACAATTGATTTTCAACATTTTTCAACAGAAAAGAAAAGCAGAAACGATATTAACTTAGATTTGATATGCCGTTGTTGTGCATGGAGGTCTGGCACTCTGAATATATCTGTAATATTTCGCTATTTAAATGTACCTAGAATTTCTTCCAAATTGATATGTTCCACCACAAGTGCAATGCACACTGTCAATGATATCATATCTGAAGATTAGGAAGGGAACGTATGTTTTCTTGATCCAAGACATTTCATAATTAAATTCATTTCGAAAGACAACCACCAATACTTTTATATATTTGAAAATGTTATGTCATGACCACTGATCAATACAAACTGGGCTCCGTTCGGTTTTAGGTCATATTTGTAACTGTCTTCATAGCCAAATCCCAGCTGACCACCAAAGCTCTAATACTGTGTTCGAGTCGATTGCTCACTGCCAGTATAAGTTTGCTTCCACTGAAACCAGCGTGGTAAACCAGCATCCACATCAACCAATATTACATTCTGGCTTCGGTCGAATCAAATTTGGACCATCTTCCTGCTTGAGTGGCCCAGAGTGCATGCGAATAGTTGAGGTAATCTGGGCTGAAATAGTTGTGGCTGCTTTCTTGTCATTGTAATACATGGGGGGGGGGTATAAGTTACCTCCGACAACATCGGCGAGTACAATGAAATTTAATACATGAATGTCGATTTTGAACCCCGATGCGGAGTCGAGGCGTTCATAAAGGGACATCCGGGTATCAAATATCAATGTATCCCACGACGTTGAGTAAGATCTAGATTTAGTCCCCACAACAAGTGGCTTACGGCCTCAAGTTAAGTGCGGTTTTTATCGGGCCTCAAGTTACTTCACATAAATGACAATAATTCAGTATCCGTCCTATGTATCGGGGTCGGTGATGCCAAACACGGTCTGCTAGACTAACGTTGCGATTGGTGGAAAATACCACTTCAAGGGTGATTCATTCATCTATATCACCGATGTTTCGTGCTGGTATACCCACGATATTTCGCGCACGTTCTCTTCAACGTTCTGTCAAGGGTGATGGGGACATGGTGATTTGAATGTGGCGTTGTAGCCAATCATATTGCGCGTTACAACTGGACATGGACACAATATGCTATACCATGTACTTAAATATTCAACTTAGCATTATGAAACAAATGAAGCTCACTCCAATAGAGCAAAGTCAACAAGCTATTTGCTGATTTACTTATTTGTTTGTGAAATTGTCTATTAATATATCATTTCTTTGTGTATATATGGAACGAAGTGTGAAGGTCAAGAGCTTTGGCTGAAATATAGAGGACCTCTAATGAGTCGCAATTCTATACGAAATTCATTAATCGAGTGCACAAAATTCGATTCGAGCCGATAATTTAGTGGACAAGATTAATAAATTTCGTATTGAATTTGAGATCCATTTTTATCACATAATCACATTTTAGCAAGGAAAATGATCTCGAAACGGCTGGTGCTAAAAGCAATTATCACAACCACAGAGGAAGTAAAGACATATTCATGACCAAATATGGTTCCATTTAAATGTGTCTTTCATGTTGACAAAATTGTTCAACCACCCAATCACCCATGTTTATCTCACAGTCGACACTAAATAGTCCAACACAAATTATAATTAACATAATACTAAAGTTCCGGCATTGACATCGATACAATTGGGTTAAGATGTTACGTCGGCGCACATGACGATAACACATGTGTGTCTAACTAAAATCAGTTGTCGTATATAACACATTCATGGTACGTGCTAAATATGTACGTGCTTTATTATATTATGTATGATTGTGCCATATCTCGCGCATGTCATGTAACACACATTAATGCAAATCAGCATGTTCTCGTAAAAATAAGCACAATACGGACAATTTTTTTTATTATTTTCGCGAAATAAGCTCATATTTGCATTATTTGAAAACCAAAATTCGCACTTTGAGCTTAATCACTGGTTATTAAAAATATAAAACAAGTCCGTAGGATATTTACTTTCACGTGACTGTGTTGGAATATAACACGACAAAACCAACTCACGACTTCATAATCAAATAAGTCCAATATGAACTTATGTGACTATTTAGGTCCAATGTGAACCTAATTGCACGCGGATATGTCACACACATATATGCATGCATAGCATATATACATACAAGTACAATAATGCACAATTATGAGGTGAAACTTCATTGTTGTTTGTACATTAATATGTAATATATAACATTGTACCATGCATAATAATACAGGCAAACTTCATCCAATATAGTTTCGAAGGCTGCTTGCGTCATATATCTCACAGAGCTGTTTTCACAAATAAACTAACCCTCCGCATAATCGGAATATTGTCAATTGATAATTTGCTGTCCTATTTTGACTGAGTATTCTACCAGATATCGGGGACATTTTAGTAGATAACTGCTAATTTTCAAATCTGGCTGTATACGCTTTATACAGAGATCCCGTGTATCGCGCGGCGACAATTAAATATAGAATATACGCATAGTGTTTCTGAATAACAAATTTAATCCACGAGTGGGATTGGCGATTTACATCACGAGCTTCAGCGAGTGGTGTAAATCACCAATCCCACGAGTGGATTAAATTTGTTATTCAGAAACACTATGCGTATATTTTGTTTATGCCACGATCTTTACAATGCGATGGATAAACACTTTTCCGTTCAAATTGTATATAGAAAGTTTAATCCACTCTGCGAAGTTTATGCCACGATCTTTCCAATACGATGGATACACACTTTTCCGTTCAAATTGTATGGAGAAAGTTTAATCCACTCTGCGAAGTTTAATCAACAGTAGGCACATTTAATCAACAGGTGTTGATTAAATGTAAAATATAAAACAGATGGCTTTATTTATATAGTAAGATAGGCGATCGTGTGTATAAAACGTGGTATAAATACTCTTGTGTATAATATGCTGTGACCAGTTGATCAGTTGTCGTGGTGTAAAGTGTATGCGTTGGCCATGGACTCGTTGTCGTATTCCCTATAACCACAGTATATATTCGAGTATAATATTCCAGCCTGGACTGGGAAAAGGATTCCAGACTCTGGTCCATGGATATGATCACCTGCTTTGACAGAATCCCTCGCATGAACTGAATGTTGTGATTTGTCTTTAAAGACATATTATGTACTTGTTCGGGTGCGTGAAACTGATAAGTTAGTATTCAGGTGCTATGCCAACTGGGGGAATGTAGCATTCTACTAACATCACTGAAAATATCAGGCAAATCAACCGTACCACTCCATAGAAAACATTGTCTGAACTACGCTAAATTGTAAATATTTACTACTCGAATCGGGACGCTTCGATCGGCGATAAGCTAACGAAAACGATTTCGCCATTCGTCACTGCATTTAATTAATATATTTGAAGGACGGTGTGTGTGTGTCAATTTAGATATAATATTTGTGAAAATAACTACTTTGAACAAGTTTATTCTCCATATATATTTAATCACCCTACCGGAGTGTTTCACATCACTTTAAGTGCAGGCAGTGCGTACGTGTTGAGAATTTGATATATAGAATAACTGTCACGACGAAGAATGCAGGTGAATATTTCTAAACCATTACATAGTGTACACTAATAGTATGGACATTGGCAATCCGTGTGAGGAATTGTACATTTCATTTCGATTCATATCATGGACACATTCGCTATAACACGCGCTCTACTTATTTTTCTCTTGTGTTACTTCCCCTCACTCTCTATCTCTCTCTCTCTCTCTCTCTCTCTCTCTCTCTCTCTCTCTCTCTCTCTCTCTCTCTCTCTCTCTCTCTCTCTCTCTCTCTCTCTCTATCTCTCTCTCTCCCTCTCTCTCAGTGTGTATCTTTGTCTATTCATTTACACGTGTATCCTCACACCACTATGTCTTATTATCTTCATTTAACTTGTCTTAGCCCTACCCAGTTATAAAAGCTATTGTCGATCGGTTGTATATAGTATATTGTTGTGCGTTGTGTATATATTGCTATATTGTATTTAAATTTAAATTCATAGTGATTGGAATATTTATTGTTCTATATATTCAAGGCTGCTGAGTTTGGTTTGTACCATATGTCACACATGTATGGCTTGTGACACATGCAACATTCGTATGGTTTGTGGCATATGTCACTCATGTGGTCTTATCACGTACTGATTGTTTGTACTATCTTCAGATTGAAAATAATCTCTTGTAAACAACCTTGGTGTTGGTTTCTTCTATTACGACGTCGATTCAAATCTGATATTCCCCTTGTACATGAGGGAGATGTCTTCCCATTTATCGGTTATACTGTGTTTATTCCACACCCATTGACGAGCGGCACATATATTCAACGGATTCCCAGGGGCGTCGGTGGCTAAGTTTGTTAGGAGTACATCTCTAAGAGCTTTCTCGCCTCCAGCGCTGGTGATGAGGGTTCAAATTCAGATATTTCCATCATGGACTTTGTTACTTGAAATCGTTATCTGGTCGAGTTGAAATTTACTCGACGATGGCCGCTGGTTTGTCGCACATGGTCTACAAGTTTATTAGCCATTGAAGTCACTGTTATATTAGCTGTAACTGTATGGATTTCCTCCACCACTAAAACTGGCAAATGTCGTGATATCAAAGCGACATTATATCCCAAAATAATCAATCAACGGAATCCCAGTCATTGAATACATTTTAGTGAAGACGTATTGTGGAATACAAGCCGGAACTATTCTTGGTGACGTAGTTGCCAAGACAGATGAAGTACATTACCATCAAACTTAAAGCATAATAAGGGTAGCTATATAGTATCAATGAATGTGACAGTAATGGATTGAACTTATATGAAGAACTGTGTTGATTAAACAGAACACAACTTGCATCATAATCTCAATTTTTTAATCGAACTCTTTGCGGACGGAGCATAGTTATACATATATTCTTGCACCACCCGCAACTCATCCGATAACACATTTTCGATTAAGATGCGCGTTGTGTCCTGTCTTTCTTCAAGGCAGTATTGGAGATCTTCCACGCTAAGTCTTAGAACAATTTAATCTATACATGAATTTAAGGGACAAGATACACAATCTTTACTAGGACGATGTGGCAATATAACCATTTCTTTAATAAGTACTCGTTGACGAGCAGTTCCAACAGGACATATTAAGATAATAAGGTCAATACACATTATCTGAACATTTCCTACCAACAAATAGGAATACATCTGCGCTTGTTTTATCTGTTGGTTTGCATATATTTGCTAAAGATTCCTTGAAATGGATGATATACCATTCCAATGTATACCTTCCATGGCTACCAATCGTTATTGATCTTCGCCCACTAAATCACTCATCGCATGGATAAAAGAGAATCATATATTCACTGAATATATCTAGCCATTAGTGTTGTCCATGGTTGTGTTGTAAATCATAATGCGAGGTTGACATGCTGACCCATCAGACTAAACCTAAATCTATTATTTCATTCCGGAATATATAATTGAAGCCAGCTACATCAATGAAGTTTGCCGGGCAATTGTTGTGCGAACGTATACTAATGGTCTTCAATCTATAATGCCATTAGCGTTGGTACAGCTGTATTCAACTCTGGCATCTATACCCGGTAAAAGCAGGGTCTATTATATATATCGTTTATTGTCATGTTCTTATATTCCCAACCATTAAAGGACCTATGGTGATGGTAATGTTTTGAATGGATTCGCTATTGTCTTCTGTAGAAAGTTGGCAATTAAAATCTGTACCTACAATTTCAGTTATTGATCGTCCGTTGATTTCTATAGACACCAGCATACAATGAATGTCTGCATAAAAGCCATTTGCTTAACCACCCGAAGATCCACAAGACATTGTCAGTATTCGCGACTGCACATAGATATGAAGTTCACATTCATTTTGATCCAGAATATTTTTATTCTATGCACAGGTTGTTGCTATGGGGATATGTTTAGTCAGATGAATACCGTAGAAGGTCTACAGGAGAACATATACAATCTGTCAAATCCGCAAGTTCCGCCTGGAAACTGCACTGGCGGAACAATCATACAAAAGGTGGACGTAACGTTCATGTTGTTAGACGTGACATCGATTGATTCAACGGAACAGAACATGAAGGTTGTTGCATTGGTAGTGCTGAACTGGAACGTACCGTGTTTCGCTTGGGACGAAATAACTGAAGATATCGATATGATTAACGTCCGTGACGACAAAATATGGCTACCGTCAGTCGCTGTAATCAACGAAGTTGACGAAATAAAGGCGATGCATCACTTAGGTAGGAATACTATTGTTACGTCACATGGCGTAGTTAGGTGGATCTGCACAAGCAAATTCAAAACTTCCTGTAACATTAAAGTAACGAAGTTTCCTTTCGACGAACAGAAATGTGCCATAGTTATGGTACCTTTTGGAGGCCACGAACTACTGAATGCCGCATCATTACAGCTTTATGTCCACCACGAAGGAATCGCTATGCCAAAAGAGGAGTGGGAATTAGTGGCACATGATATGTCCGAGATCAACATTACTGAACAGGGCAACATGACTACCACCATGGTGGCTGTTACTCTAACCGTGCAGAGGCGATCGTCGTTCTATATCATAACCATCATCACGCCTCTGATTGCGCTAGCGTTCGCAAACGTCGCTACGTTCAAGATCCCAGCCGCATCCGGAGAGCCGCTGTCCTACTCGGTGTCGATCATGTTGTCATATACAATCTACTTCAGTCTCATTTACGACATTATGCCGAAAACTTCCGGCTCGATTTCCGTCTTGGCGTTGGAACTGGACTTGTTATTCGTGTTGAGTGTATTCACGACGATGATTAAAGTCTTTGTTCAGAGAATGTATTTCGCTGGGCCACCAACGGCCATTGCGAAGTTTCTGAGGCGCATAGTAAGGGGAACAGTTCACCCAGAGGCGGAAGGATCCGAAACAGACAACAAACACGGGGGTGACGTCACGGACGCAGAAGTTGCTGTTTTTATCGACAAACATGCATTTCGTCTTGTACTTTTTCTAACGGTATCTTCGATTGCAATTACGCTCATAGTTATTGCGTGCTGAAAGATTCTTGTGTTGTTTGATTTGAAATATGTGTCAAGCTCCTTAACACTCTCTGTACTGAAAGGATTTTCCCAGTCAGTTCAAAAGTGTACATATGAATGGTATATTATTCATCTGGAGGGATATTAATGTGATAACTGTTTTACTTTAGACGATAAATAAATAAAAGTGCAGAAAGAGTCCTATGTATTGAGGGAAATGTTTAGATAATAAGTTTGTTGAACTTATTATCGGAACATTTCCTATGGAATTACTACTCATCAATAATGCTTCAGTAATGAAAGGGTTAACACATTGGCGATATGTACATAACAATGCTGAAAACGAAGCAACGAAAATCCGCACTGTTCGCCACCAGAAACTAGAAAATCGGGAACTACATTTTACAACGCTAGCAGAGTGTCATATTTATACATATTTATAAGGTCCAAGACGTTCACATTCTGTCTTATTTAAGCCACATAGCAGTTCGCCGAATTATATTTTTAGAGAGCTCATTGTTGTTATTCCACCCGCGTAATTTCCAATATTTGACAGAGTAAAATAAGTGCTCCTCAGTTTAGGACATATTGTATCAACGTAAGATGCACATAAACGAGTTTACTTTACTGAGGGTAATACCAAAAGGTGTAATACTATCGGTTTCTAAAATATTATGTGATCTGAGCTTCCATTGTTTTATGCGCTTCCGTGAATCACTGGTGGATTCGTTAAACGATGACCTGCATTTTGACGGGTTATATGTGTAACGCCATTTGGAACTGTACCGTACACAAATATCAACTAACGATTGTAACCCCGAAGCAGTGAGTGAGAGTAGAATCATGTCATCTGCATTGGTAAGGCAGCAGAAATTAATACCATTCATTGTATAACCGTATGGTGAATTTTCAAGTTCATAAAGTAAACTATCTATGTATTGGGAGTAGAGCAGAGGTGACACAGTACCCCCTGCCTCGTTACTTGTAGCATTGGAATCCAGCGTGAAATAGTTTTGATATCGAACACAACATTGCATCCAAGATTTGCCTTGTATATTTTTGAAAGAGTTGGAAGAGTAAACCGTCTATCCACACGGTGGCAAATGCTTTTCACACGTCCAGCAAGCAAGCAAACAGTCGGCTATGCTTCCCGGACGCGTAGGAGATACATTATGTGACCAGGAAAGAGGAAGTCATGCATCTGACGTCACGCTGAAATCCATTTTGCAAAGGATGAGTATCTATCAATGATGTCATATATGAAGCTACAGCCTTGTGAGAAGTACTCTTTCATATAGTTTATATATAACAGGCAGAAGTTATAGCCATGTAGCGATAAAAAGAGTCCACCGGTTTAGGGCTACCATTGTATAAAGAATATATCGTTGCGCGCTTAGCTGCAGGTGGAATATATTCAAACATTTTCATAATGCTGATTATCAAAAGATGGGTCTGTTAAAGGAACAGAAACAACATCGCTAAAATAATCTGTCCATGCTTCCGTTATCTCATGAGAATCTCTTACAATAGTTCCATTGTGTTTGAAATATGAACAGGACATGGTACCTAATGTTTTACGTTTTACTTTGACAAGCCGAAATAATGTATCTTGGTCTGATTCAGCGCATTCATCAATGCTGTTATTAAATGATTGCAAATAATGCTAAGCAATATTAACGCCTTAATGCATTTAGCTTCTTTATAGCTGTGTTATAAACCAGCCGGGTCAATAACTGGCATATCAGGGGTGTGTCTTTTTACCGGATTCCGGATTCCGGATCCCGGATTTAGGTGTCTTTTTACCGGATTTCGACCCGGATTCGGGTATGAATTTCATGCTTGTTTTATCACACGGAAACTGGTTAGGAGGTGAGATTAAACCAACATAGGGCTGTCGTGCTCATTCAACCCGATTAATCGTATTTAAAGGTACATATCGTGCCCGGATCAGCATACTTGTTATTTGTTCATATAGACACGGCGGTTGGATTGATTTTACGTGATCATGATGGCATTTAAGGGAACACACCATATCCGGATCCGAATTAATTATCTCCTAATTATTGATCATATTTAAAGGTAGATATCATATCCGGATCCGGTTTTTTTCTCTCTCTTTTTTTCCCCATATAAATTATCGTCTTTTTGATATATTAAATGTCACGCTGTGTCACGTGGAACAAAGTTATAAGTTGATTTTGAGACGTTATACTAGGCTGTTGGATTTCACGGAATGATTATCGCATTTAAAGGTACACACCATGTGCGGAACCGAATTAATTTCCACGTATTTACTGATAATATTTAAAGGTACAGAATATGCCCGGATCCGGATTGTTCTTCTTATAAAGTAATGCTTATTTAATACAATAAATGTAAACTGAGTCGCGTGGAACTAGGTTATAGATGTTGATGTTTAGATCAGATTTAGATCATTCCCGGATTCGGATACGAATAGTTCTTTTCTATTTCATATAAATAGTCAAGTATTTAATACATTAAATGGCAGCTGAGCCACGCGGAACTCTGTTTATTTGGAAACGGTGAACATGGCGCTTGGATTGATTTCACGCGAGAATGGGCCCATTTACAGACAAACTTTATGCCCGGATCTGGATCCGGATTTTATGTGTCTTTTTCTAATTTCGACCCGAACCCTGATCTCAATTTTATGTTAGTTATAACCCATGTTTAACACATTAAAAGACATTTCAGACCCGCGAAAACATGGCACAGGTTGCGTTTAACAGTAATATCATTGGGATTGAAATAAATTGACTTGCTTTTGTGAAGGTTTTTTGTTCTCCAGCCCACAAAAAAACCTGGTGCAGTTTAAATGGTTTATTGTTTTAGTTCGATTATATTTGTGATACTAGTAGTATTACTATTGTAAATTCGATATTTAAGCCGGTTTAAGTGAGATAGATGTACGACTTGTATTAAGCGTTTTATGTCACGACGCCCGAATCGTTATATAAAAACACGGATAGCATATTCATCCCGTTGCAGCCCGCTACTGTTTATACATATATTATCAGTAAATACGTGGATATTAATTCGGTTCCGCACATGGTGTGTACCTTTAAATGCGATAATCATTCCGTGAAATCAATCCAACAGCCTAGTATAACGTCTCAAAATCAACTTATAACTTTGTTCCACGTGACATTTAATATATCAAAAAGACGATAATATATATGGAAAAAATGAGAGAGAAAAAAACCGGATCCGGACATGATATCTACCTTTAAATATGATCAATAATTAGGAGATAATTAATTCGGATCCGGACATGGTGTGTTCCCTTAAATGCCATCATGATCACGTAAAATCAATCCAACCGCCTTGTCTATATGAAAAAATAAGAAGTATGCTGATCCGGGCACGATATGCACCTTTAAATACGATTAATCGGGTTGAATGAGCACGACAGCCCTATATTGGTTTAATCTCACCTCCTAACCAGTTTCCGCGTGTCATAAACGGCTTTTAATGGGTTAAATGTGTGATAAAAACAAGCATGAAATTCATACCCGAATCCGGGTCGAAATCCGGTAAAAAGACACCTAAATCCGGGTCGAAATCCGGGATCCGGAATCCGGAATCCGGTAAAAAGACACACCCGCATATCAGCTGCTAATCAGACTGGTCTATGGTACCTCATGTTTTGATGCACTGAATTGAGCTGCTGTGACCAGATTGGTTTCAAAAACTTCTTAAATTTCTTTTGAGGGATGCTGTTTTGTGCAGATGTAGTTATAGCTTGGACTATGCCATCATTAAAATAGTCTATATCGTTTTGGTCTTTCGCAAAATCATTTGGGAGTAGAGAATTTAGATCAGCATGGTAGCTAGCATGTGTCCACGTTTCTGTGCGGAATTTGTTTCCAATTGAATGTATGCTTGAGATGATCATTATTTGAAAATCTATATTATGTCACATCAAGTTGGTATCCACACGGAGTATTAATGAGCGATGATTGGAAACATCCAAGGCGTCGTCATCGTCTAAAACTTTATAGTCAATAATGTACTGATTGAGTGACTCATGTACATTAAAATGGAAACCCCATCGAAGGAACGTGTGTTGCAAGAGACATAGAACATAAAGTCGAATTGTTTACAGAAAACAGGCCTTGACTATTCATAAATCCTTGAAGGCATTCACCCTTGAGTCACCACGCTGGAGGCTGGCGTTAAAATCGGCCATGAAAATGACAGTTCCAAATTTGTGATACGTGTACCGTAAGTCACATATGAACATAAAATAATCCCTGTAGACATGAATAGAATGGTTTGTTTACGGAAGGTATAGTTGAAATATATAAAAATATCCGGTTCCGTTGGTCGTTTGAATACCGACTATTCTGTCATTATCCAGGTCAATTTGTGATACTCTACTACCACAAATAGTAGCACGATTATAATAATGTGAAATAGGTACATCATTTAATAATTGATTCTGAAATAAGCAGATAATGGACTCTTACCCGTTATTTCGTTTTATTGCGCACATAATTTGCTTACAATCGCCTCATTATGAGTCGATAATGTGACTAAAATATTCTCATTTTCAGCACATTATCGACTCAAAATGAGTCGATTCTAAGCAGAGTACCGGTTCTATCTAAAACATATTCTATTATAAACAGACAGTGTGCTGGTTTTCGGAATAACCTGTATGTATCACTGTACAGAATCGATGACCAGTGTAGTCACCGAATATAGCAATCTGCATGTACCACTTTACAGAATCGATGATCAGTGTAGTCATCGAATATAGCAATCTGCATGTACCACTTTACAGAATCGATGACCAGTGTAGTCACCGAATATAGCAACCTGCATGTACCACTTTACAGAATCGATTACCACTGTAGTCACCGAATATAGCAATCTGCATGTACCACTTTACAGAATCGATGACCAGTGTAGTCACCGAATATAGCAACCTGCATGTACAACTTTACAGAATCGATGACCAGTGTAGTCACCGAATATAGCAACCTACATGTACCGCTTTACATTAAGACATGCATGGCAAAAACTGGATGCAAATATTCATCGAGATAAAATTCAAATAAATACAACATGACATAAGCAAATGACTACAACGATTGCAAAACTGCAAAAAACACTGGAGATAATATAACAATTAATCTGAAGCAATGTGAAGAAGCGTGACTAGCCAATTGATTGATTCGTGTCAACCCAACACAGCCCATCTTGAACTGATGTAGGACCGATGTCAATCGTGAGCTAAGCCGTACATGTTACCATCGGGTCGTTTATTCTATGCATCGCGCAATATTTTCCCAACATAATCCAAACACCACCGTCACGGATGCACCTACATCAAATAGAGTACGACGTAGGGGTTCTTACACATTGCACTGCGGCGGTGGACCTATTGTATCCCGGGCCGATTATAAGGGGTGGGGATACGGATGGTTCACTCTGTATAACACTGATTCAAATACTTGTATGCGCATAAAACCATCGACGCCGAGACCTGGTAGAGTAAGCTACTGACAACATTGTCTGAACATTTGACAAATGTTACATTGCTACCTTATCAATAATCGAATCACTTCGCCGTCACTTCGAAGTGCCGCAATCAAATTTGTAAATGTTTCTAAGAGTTAAACCAAGTAACCGTGACTATGTATGTGTACGCATTATTACAAGAACATGCATCTATGATTGTAGATTGATAATTATTTATTTAACTAAGACTGGTGTACCACTTAGTGTGTAAATGGGATAGATTTGTGTAAAATTACAATGGAGATATGCTGCCACGTAGCTGTGACAATCTTACATCATTATGCTGATCTATCCAACCCATTCACCACACTGTATGTCGTAAATGTGTACACTTATCGACCATCATTTGATTGCAACAAAACATATTAATAGGACCTTCCAATGGCAACATGTTACGTCACAATTAGAAGAACAGTTTTACTCCACTAAGATGGGATCCACTAAGATGATTCAGCTTCAAACAGCTATTTCAAGACGATGGTAACATTAATTTTGATTCGCATTTTGTGTCTATGTTTAAGATGTTGCCATGGTGATTTGTTTAGTGGGACGAATTCATTAGCGGATTTACGGAACAAGATCTACAATATGTCAGACCCTTTATCTACTCCCGGGAACTGCACAAGTAAAAACATCATGCAATCGGTAGGAGTAACGTTCTATTTGTTGGATCTGACGTCAGTCGATTCAACGGAACAGAGCATGAAGGTCAGTGCTTTGGTGTACCTGAGTTGGAATGTTACGTGTTTCGCTTGGGATAAACAAGTTGAGGGAACGGACACGATAAACGTCCGTGATGACAAAATCTGGTTACCGTCAGTGGCCGTCATAAACGAAATTGACGGAATACAGATTATGCAGCCAGTAGCTCGACACACGTACATTAAATCAACTGGAGAGGTATGGTGGCCATGCACAAGTAAATTTAAAACGTCTTGTAGAATTGAAATAACCAAGTTTCCTTTCGACATACAAAAATGCACGATAGTTATGGCTCATATTGGGAACCTTCTGATTGACTTGAAAGCTGCGGCGATAGTTCAGTATGTTGACTATGATGGTGTCGCCGTGCCAAAAGAAGAATGGGAACCACTCTCACACGATATTGCCCAGTTAATCACAAATAACGACCAAAGAGTCACCTTGGTGCATGTGACTCTAACAGTTAAGAGGAAATCTTCGTTCTACATAATAACCATCATCACGCCATTGGTGGCGCTAGCGCTCGCAAACGTCGCTACGTTCAAGATCCCAGCCGCATCCGGCGAGCCGCTGTCCTACTCAGTGTCTATCATGTTGTCCTATTCAATCTACTTCAGTCTTATTTACGACATTATGCCGAAAACGTCCGGCTCGATTTCCGTATTGGCGTTGGAGCTGGACTTGTTATTCGTGTTGAGTGTATTCACGACGGTGGTCAAAGTTTTTGTTCAGAGGATGTATTTTATTGGGCCATCAGCGAACACGAAGAAGCTTCTGAGATGTATCATGCCGACACGTGCCCACTATGAGGGATCGGAAGCAGATGGCGAGGATGGAGATGACGTCACATATGCAGAATATGCAATGTTTGTCGATCAACATGCGTTCCGTGCTGTTCTTTTTCTAACTGTGTCTTCACTCATAATTTCACTCATAGTGATCTTGTGTTGATAGTAGACGACAGTTATATTTGTACGTACATGTGTGAAACTAGATCTGATTATGGTGATCAGAAAACGTCATCGATTACAGTACACCTGTGTGGATGTATGGAAATGGCAATCCACATTTCATAATGTTGGCGGTGTGCATTCCGACCACCTGAACAATTTGGGACTCGATATCGCTGAAATAAAACTCTTTATTGTTCAAAGATATATGTAGGGCGCACTGGTTTGTATAAATATCATCGCACCTCAGTACTAAGACCGCTTTATAGCTGTCATGTGGACTTGGTTCATGACATATATACATGTACCGTTTAGTTTGTTTCCATCAATATAAGACATGCGGGTGTTATACTGGCGATACATGTAAAGCTCGACAACTGATTACCTCATTACAACTGATTAGGATGTGTAACTATGTGACAATAAAACGTCGTATTTTTTAAATGACTTCCAATGACTTTGTGATCTTTATTAAATACAACTATACGAGTTGAATTCACGATGTACCGGGTGCTAGTGTATCTTTGTCATAAAACGATACAAAACAAAATAGGCAAATTGGGGGACTATATTGTATATCGCCAGCATGCAGTGCGCAATAATGTCGTATATGGTTGTGAAGCGTATCAGCCAAAGCTGTAAATATATGCATTTTGCAACCTCTTTTAAGTATTTTGATTTGGTAGAAAGGCATAAAGTTCTAGTTTCGTTCGTGCGATATACCAGACATTCAACGAGTTATGTTGGGATATCAGATTTTATGAAACTCGTTTCATAGATTTCAATACAACTACAAATATGGATATCATTGGAACCGGTTCCTTGACCACATTGTGATAGTTACAGTTATGCCCTGTGCCAATGCATTCTCTTATATATAAAAATCGTTTTTTAACACTTTTTACCATTTTTTCTTACATTCTTTAACAATTTTATAATTTTTAATGTGTTAAGCCAATGCATTCTCTTATATATGCGAGGCGACCTATGAAAGATGGTTCAAATAATTATCGACCTATTTCGATACCGGGATAAATAGCGACTTGTGGCCTTAAATACAACTATACGAGTTGAATTCATGATGTGCCGTCGGATGCTAGTGTAGCCTTGTCATAAATAGATACAGATCAAATAGGCACATGGGGGACTATATTTTATATAGCCAGCACCAGAGCGCAACAATGTCGTATACGGTTGTGAAGTATTTTGATTTGTTAAAAAGGTACACAACACTAGTTTGTTTATGTGATATACAAGACATTCAACGATTTATGTTGGGATATAAGATTTTATGAAACTCGTTTTCATAGATTCCTTTCACCACTCGTCTACGACATGTTATGAATCAAATTCGTTTCATAAAATCCTCTATATATACTTTTATAACTGGGCCGAAACATCTATATACTAAATACATATTTAAATGAGTATTGTACACTATATCCGGCCATTTATGGGACCATCTCCTTTTATACTCAACATAATATATGCACCATATGAATGAATTTGAGCCACGGATTAGTACAAAATACACTCGTGTGCTCTATTAACGACGCAAACAACATGGTAATGATATCCATGGCTCAAATTCATTCATTTGTTGCATATTTTTGTTGAGAATAAAAGGAGATGGCCGCATATATACACATGGCCAGATTTAGTGTAAAGTACCCATTTAAAGATGAAATTTCATTGGTGGAAGATATACTTCCGGACAAAAAGTCATTACTTTAATTGTTTTAAAATAGGCTACTTCACGTACACAAGACGAACCTACCAATTCGCCGAGAACAGATTTAAATTTTAGTTTTACAACAATGATTTATTTAATCGCCTATCTTATTCACTTCTTCGAGTATATGTTTTGTATTCAGTATATGTGCGTCCACTATATGAATTGATATGCTGCGATAGTAACAAAATCAAAATTTAAAGCAGGGTCTTGCAAATTGTCGAGAGATTCAAACCGATGCCCACATTGTGGTATACTACATATATACACCACCGCAGACATGTATTTCCTTACAAATTTATGATCTATGCCAATTTCAATATTAACTGTAACAACTAAATTGTATGAAACCCAAATTCATATTGTACCAAATTATTATATTTATAAGATTTATGATGGTGCACACTGATTATGGGTGCGCATTACTTAAACTGTGCTTGCTTCAGTGAGCGTGAATTATCATCGAAATGCACATGTATCAACCGGAATGGCACATCTAATTAAGATGTTCCCTCAACTCCAGATTTTCGCCCACGTTGAGGTTCGAACCCTAAATTGCGATTATCTTACCCACGGCATAACCACGTCAGCTACGGGGACATCCTTAAAGACACGGGCGGCGTTCGTTACAGAAATATTCTTATTTGGTCAAATCGCCATCAATAGAAGGAACAATAAAATATATATAGTTTTGTTCATATGCCAAACATAATCAGCGTGTAAATAGTATATTGTCGTCAAGACGTACGATGGTGTACGTAAACAAGAGCCTGCTCGTTTTACTGAAGTGTTGCTTCTTTTTACATAACACAGTACAATTCTATTGGTTAATCACGCACAAATGATATAATCGCTCTTTATTATTTCCATATCAAGAAAACAATAACAAATAACGCTCTTTATGTTTACCATATCCTGATCTAAACAACAGCCAGGAAATGTAACGTTTTTTGCTTTTGTTTACATAACAAAGGAAAACATTTGACGATAACATACTGTTTATGCCATATTTCTGATTGGTATAAGATTGTCTATATTTTACTATTCTTTCTGTTTATGGCGGTTTTTGACGGAGGTGAATATTTTAACAGCATACCCACTGCCAACGCCGCCCGTATCTTTAAAATTAAAAAAATTTCCCGAGAGTTTGGAAGCGGAATTCCAAAGATAAGCACATGCACGCACATTTACAAGGACTGCCTACATTACTATTCTGATAACGTTTTCGAATATTGACACATAACGGATCTACCATTATCTTGGAACAGCACAATGCACTTCCTCCAGAATTGTATATGTGACCATACGATTAATACTCGTATTAGCGTTTATCTATATCTATATTTGCGAATGTCTGTCTGTCTGTCTGTCTGTGTTCTATAGAAATTCACAGGGGACCATCTAGATGATGCCAAAGGGGTCTACTAGGAGTATCTTTTTACGAGAAAGATAATGGTCGGGGTTAGAATTTTCTAAAGTGACGCCGTTGTTGTCAGGGGCAGAAAAGGGGGAGGGGCAGAATTTTTTTTTTGTCGCCGATTGCCACCAAACTTATATATAATCATCCCCATAATAAGAGGAATATAATGGCGTGGTTCAAATATGGCAAAAGTCGCACCGTTCGCATCAGGGGTGCCCGGAAGGGGGGGGGCAGATTTTTTTTCTGTCGCCGATTGCCACGAAACTTACATATAATCATCCCCATGATATGAAGAATCCAACGGTGTGGTTTAAATATGTCAAAAGTTGCGTCGTTTGAGTCAGGGATGAACGGAAGGGGAGAGGGGCACCAACATTGATAAAACTAATTTTAGCGCCGATTTCCACCAAATTGATATATATTCTTCTTCGTGATACAAGGAATCTAATTGTGCGATTTAACAACGCCAAATTGTTGTTTTTGGATGAGAGATTGGGAGGGGTGGGCACTATATTTGATAATAAGTCGCCGATTGCCAACGCACTTTTACAAAATCATTCCCATGGTATGAGGAGTATAATGGTGTGGCTTTTATCTGTCAAATGTTGCCTCATTCGAGTCAGGGTTGCATTGAAAGGGACAGGAGCACCAAAATTTCCACCAAATTGATACACGTTCTTATCCATGATACGATGAATCTAATCGTGATTTAAAGAGCCATAGTGGTGCTGTTTGGTGAGAGATGGAGAGGTGTGGGATTGGCACCAAATTTGATAAAAAAAAATTGTTTAGTCGCCGATTATCACCAAACAATCATCTCCATGATATCAGGAGTGTAATCGTGTGGTTTAAGGATGTCACAAGTGGGGCCATTCGAGTCAGTGGTGTATAGAGATGAGAGGGACACAAAAACTTATATCTATATGTTTAGTGCCGATTTCCACCAGATTGATACATATTCTTCTCCGTGATACGAGGAATCTTATCGTGTGGTTTAGATACACCAAATTGGTGCCCTATGGGTGAGAGATATGGGGACCTTAAATTTGATACGAATTTGTATACTTGCCAATTTTCACCAATTTCTTATATATGCATCTCTAATCTCTAATGAGTCTTAGTGTGTGCAGCTTGAGTCCGAAATAGGGACGGGAGGGTCATCAAAACTGATACATAATATTTTTAGTACCAATTACCATCAAATTCAGACACGTTCTTCTCAAATGATACAAGAAATAAAATCGTGCTGTCTGTCTGTCTTTTTGTCTGTCTGTGTGCGTTCTATATATAACTTCACGCGGTACAATCGAGATGGCACCAAGGCGTTCTAAGAGGGGTAACTTTTTACAAGGAAGATAATGGTGCGGGTTAAAATTTTCTAAAATGACGCTGTTGGTTGGAGGGGAAATTAAAAAACTATGGTGAAATAGTTTTGTCGCTGATTTCCACCAAACGAATATATAATCACCTTCGCAATATGGCGTTGTTCGAGTCAGCGTTGCATCAACAATTGATTTAATAAACCAAATTCCACCAAATTGATACACGTTTTTCTCTAATGATATACCATGAATTAAATCACATTTGGTGTCGTTTGCGTCACGGATGGCGAGCGGATATGCACTATCATTGATAAGATTGCTATTCGCCGATATCCACATATTAGTTATATACAGTCACCAGGCCATCTCCATATCATTTTAAGTAGTTGGGCGTTCACATTTCACAATCCCGACATATGGTGACCCACATAAGTCACTTGAACAATTATATCTTCTTAACAGTCATGTTTATATGGGAATGGCAATCAAGGCATTCACACAATGAGCTATCAAAAAGAGATAACTAGAAGAAGCATTAAACGTATATTTATCATTCTATTGAAGATATACATATATTCGTGCAAACTGAGGATTGCATATATATAATAACAAAATTTAGTCTGTTCCATTCAATACAGTTTCCACAAAAAATTACAATTTGTCAAGAGATATGGAAGGCCTGTTAAAAAATAGTGGTCACAATGTGCAGTCAAATATAGTTTCTTCTGATATACAAGAAAATGCAGTTAGTAGCACAAGACTTTTCAGGATCCTACCAATACTGACATCTGACAAGGGGTTTAGAACAGACTCATCGACTGACATAAACAACTCAAAATCTCGCTCTGTGCCTGGCACATGTAGCTGATATATGTGCGCAGCAACATTTCGTTTAAACTAAGAATATTTAGCCAATATATAGCACCATGAACAGAGGAGCACCTGTAAATTTCTTTGAAACATCTGTATCTCCATGGAGATATGACAGCCAGGTGTCCTCGAGATCTTAGTCCAACTCACTAGATTGATTGATACATCTCAATATGTAAAACCCAATTATAATCTTTTATCGAACTAATGTGTTTATGATGTTCATGTATCATATTATAACGTCTAATGTATACGCAGTTGTAAATCAATAAATACTTCATTATTGGTGGAACGGATTAATCGCGATAAACAGAATGACAATTGGCAATGTGAGCCACTACTTATATTCCATGACTGTAATAATCATGTTTTGTGATGCTATTTGAATATACAATTTATGAGAAAACGTATAACACTTTAAGCAAGAGCATTCTCTATTCCCAACAAATATCCACAGCATACATTAACCTGGGCAACGCCGGGTAACCCTGCTAGTATATCATATATATGGTGGCACGGACTCAGTATGTGTATAAGTGTTTAATGCTTGCTTCAGTGAGCGTGAAATGGCCAGATCAAACGAATTAACCATACTGGTCAGTGTGAATGCTGGCGAGCATATAATTGTCAAAACCGCATTAAAATAATTCTTTCGCACATGTGTGCTGGCGTTAGTTGTAACCAGTTGATCCGAGGAACGGTCGCATTAATGTAACTCTATCATATTCATGAAATTTAAAACAGCTAGAAACTTACTATAAAAATGGATGTTTTTCAGAGTACATGTCTATACAATCTCAGATCCGTATTGTATTTATTATTCCCCTCACCCCCTGTCACCCCTACACATTTCAACACAGGCCGCCCATGTTAGATACACATTTGATATTTCTCTATACCACACCACGTGATGTTTGCCTCATCCGACACACGTGCCTGATCCAAATACTTAGTTAAGAGCCCGAACTATTCTTGCAAGCCATATAGTTTTAAGGGGGGCCACTTAGCACACAATTATCATTAGTACACCTGAATAAATCTCAGCAAATTAATGCATTGTCTACCCAACCAAAGAAGGACATATTGTATATTCTGTTTCAATTTGGGAATTAATAGTATTGTAAGTAATTGCGTGCATCGATCCCGTTGATGTGTTTACAAACCAGCGTCTTTACAAGGACTGCCTACATTACTATTCATTTGCTTAGCCGTCCGTGCGAGGGGTTATCAGTAATCGTCACTGCAACTTCCAGATGAAGAACACGTTCATTTTGATTCAGGATATATTGATTATGTGGATAGGATGTTGCTATGGGGATTGGACACGACAAATGAATTACATAGAAGATTTGCAGGACAACATTTACAATCTGTCAAATCCGCAATTTCCTCCAGGAAACTGCACTGCAGGAGTCGTCAGCCAAAAGGTCGACGTACAGTTCAATCTGTTGGACGTCGCGTGGATAGATTCAACTGAACAGAGCATGAAGGTTGTCGCTTTAGTGGGGCTTAATTGGAACGTATCATGTTTCGCTTGGAACAAAACAACTGAAGATATCAAAATGATCAACGTCCGTGATGACAAAATATGGTTACCGACAGTCGCCGTAATAAACGAAATTGACGAAATCAAGACAATGCGGTCTACAGGGAAGTCTGTCAAGGTTATGTCAACTGGTGGAGTTTGGTGGAGCTGCACAAGCAAATTCAGAACATCTTGCAAAATTGAAGTAACGAAGTTTCCTTTTGACGTACAGAAATGTACGATAGTTATCGTACCTCTGATGAACCACGATGCCGAATTAAATGCCGCAGCATTTAAGCTTTACGTCGACCACGAAGGCATGGCTGTGCCTAAAGAAGAGTGGGAACTGGTAGCTCATGATATGTCCGAGATCACAATGGATACGCACAATTTCACCATGGTGTCTGTGACTCTAACCGTGCAGAGAAAATCGTCGTTCTATATCATAACCATCATCACGCCTCTGATTGCGCTAGCGTTCGCAAACGTCGCGACGTTCAAGATCCCAGCAGCATCGGGCGAGCCGCTGTCCTACTCGGTGTCGATCATGTTGTCGTATACAATCTACTTCAGCCTCATTTACGACATCATGCCGAAAACATCAGGCTCAATATCCGTCTTGGCGCTGGAGCTGGACTTGTTATTCGTGCTGAGCGTATTCACGACGATGATTAAAGTGCTTGTTCAGAGAATGTATTTCCTTGGGCCACCAACGACCACGAAGCTGCTGAGGCGCATAGTACGGGGAACAGTACACCCAGAGGCGGAAGGTTCGGAAACAGACAACAAGCACTGGCATAACGTCACAGGCGCGGAAGGTGCTATCTTTATCGACAAACATGCATTCCGTCTTGTACTGTTTCTGACTGTATTTTCGGTCCTCATTTCATTCATAGTTATTTTCTACTGACAGATGTAGATACTTAGACAAGTTTTCGTTATGTCTACGTGTAATAACATCGGCAGGAAATAGACTGACAAAACGCACTGCATTGTTCGGGTGATGTCTGGCCCGGATCACACCGCTACATGTACATGTGGGACCCGTTTATACTTGGTGAGATACAAAATGCCGGAAAAGGTTCAAAGTGCACTATAGAAACATGTCTTGTGGATTCAATCGCATGGCTTTCTATATTACAAAGTGGTTCAGTGGTTGCCTGGTAATATCTGATAACATATACCACGCAAATCTCAACGCAACAGCAAAGGTAAGAAATTCGAGGCCATGTCGGCAGTGAATCGGTGAAACTGTCAAAATAAACTATCATTCGTGGAACGGACCGAACACTCGATTTTTCAAATTGATCCAGGCAAACCCAGTATAGATATAAACATCGATTCTTCTCGCGCATTCTTCTAGACTGAACCCAACTCAACGAAGACGCTGTCCCCGTCGCAGATATCGATATCTTCGAAGCTGCACGCACAAGCAGAGAAAAATATATGCCGTCTGTTAGTAGTTAAACGGACATGGCTCATTCGAACCTCCAAATGTGTTTCTGCGTCATTTGGAGCGACGGCTACGATAGGTCGATAAATAAAGGAACTATTGATATACCGGCTTCATATGCTTTGAAAAACACTTGCCAAAGTCATAACCATTTTCAGACGTTTTAAAATTTTCGCCAGAAATCAGACAAACGCTCTTATTGCTACCATATCAGGAATAGACTAACACGGAACGCTCCTTTCTGTTCCATATCGAACACAAATGGCCGTTTTGTGTTTGGGACCCAAACACCGTATTAACAGTTGTATTTCTCATTACTTCAATTGCGTCTTTTTGGGTTATATAATGTTCGCAGAAAGATAGTTCAGATATTTATCGACCTATTTCGATATTCAAAAGCGAATAATATTATGTGTATTTCGGAGAACAAACCGCCATGTGGCCTTAAGATGTCGGTAACACATGTGGGTCACACAAATGCAGTTTTACAACTCTTGTAATCCCGTGTGAGGTACGTGTGGCATAACACTGTGTTCCAACCAAGTGATAATAGGGAGACTTAGATTCAGAACGTCTAATTTAAAACTGCTGCCCGATGATACATATGACGGCTAGACGCTGTCGCAATCAATAGAAATGGACTATGGAACACGGTAATTGGTAATTATAATGAAAATAAATGTATGACTCCAGTCATATATTCATTTTCATTATAATTAACCATGTTGTTTGCATCGTTCATAGAGCACATAACTGTATTTGGGCACTAATCCGTGGCTCAAATTCATTCATTTGTTTTGCATATACTCTGTTGAGTATAAAACGAGATGGTCAAATAAATGGTTGAATTTAGTGTGCATTACCCCTTTAGCCGTATTCCAATCAATTCCGGCGATGGAGTCAATCAGATGACAGTAGGTAGCTGGCAGTGCCTGTGTTTGAAGTTAGATGGTCTCGATCTAAAGCTATCTATTGGAGTGAGTTAGAAATGTGAAAAATTGTTTTGTTTCTACGACATTGGTAATCTCATGTATTATTATTATTATTAACATATTTATGCATATATATTAATCGTATTCCGTTATCTGCGGTCCAATCTGCGGTCCCGATTCTATCGATGCACATGAAAAAGGAGTCAGCTACATGTAGTTCATATATCGAATTACGACACTGACTGACAAAGGACAATTGGCTCATGGGCGTGGCGACAAGAGTTTATGGGGCATCAGCCTTAACTTTTGTCAAATTGGTCAACAGTTGGAAATATCACGTTATTAACCTTTACGAACACCTCTTAATAGTAATATAATTTCATCAACCTTTACGCCTACCTATTAATAATATCAGGTTATTAATCTTCACGCATAAGTATTAATAGTAATATCATGTTATCAATTAACCTCTATCCATATCTACTAATATATAGTACTGTCACGTTATTAACATTTACGCATGCCTATTCATAATATCTAACGTTACTAACCTTTACGCATAGCTATTAATTGTACTATCTCGTTATGAACCATTAAGCATATATAGTAATAGTAATATAACGCTATTGACATGTACGCGTACCTACATGTATTAATACAGGGGGGTGCACGTTTTGCATAAATCCAGCTAAAAATGGCAAGAGATTTTTCAAAAAATAATTTATCTGGATCTATCCGACGAACAATTTTGAATTCCGCATATCATCATTTTGGTATATCTAATGTTAAATTATTAACAGACTCATGCATGGACCAACTAATCTGATCGCATTCGGGGTTGAAATCAATCTGACAAACAGCATGACTCTCAACACGAGTTTCACGCGCTGTTCATAACTTTACAAAAAAACAGACGAGACTAGTGAGTAGTTATAAGCGAATATCAGCTACTTAATTAAGTAAATCATAACCACCAGGGACGTGACGACAAGAGGGTGGGGTTATTCACCACAATCTGTGTTCTAATTGTTCAACAGATGGAAAGTTCATGCCTGACACTGACACAGCATTAGTTGGAAATTCCACAACAAAATTAGGTTGCAATTTTCCAATCAGTAATTGCATCATACTACGTTTGTTGTCTACACACACAGTTTTCCAAAAATAAGGGGGCCTGTCTGGATAGAAATTTATAACAGTTGGAAAGATTTAAAGATACGGGCGGTCTTGGCGGCGGGTATGCTGTTAAAATATTCACCTCCGTCAAAAACCGCCATAAACAGAAGGAACAGTAAGATATAGACAGACTTTGTTCTCATGCCAGTATGTTATTGTAAAAATTTTGCCATTTGTTATGTAAACAAAAACAAAAAAAGTTACGTTTTCTGGCTTTTGTTTAGATCCGGATATGGTAACACAAAGAGCGTTATTTGCCACTGTTTTCCTAATATGGAAATAATAAAGAGCGTTTATATATTTTTTGTGTGATTAACCAATAGAATTGCGACGTGTTATGTAAACAGAAGCACACTTATGTAACACGAGCAGGCTCTTGTTTACGTACACCATCGTACGTCTTGACGACAGTATACTATTTACGCGATGATTATGTTTGGAATATGTGCGGAACTGTATATATTTTGGTGTTCCTTCTGTTGATGGCGATTTGAACAAATATAAATATTTCTGCAACGAATTCCGTCCGTGCCTTTAAGTAGCATGTCAACAAAACGTGGTGTGCAATTGTGAACATCTGAATTTGCCTGGTTCAAGGAAGGGAGTAGTGCAGTTGGAAATTTCAAGGCAGATCATTACCCCCCTCCCCACCCCACAAACGAAGACCCTCTAGTCACGTCCCTGTTAACAGTTCGGGGATCTCGTCTTCAATTGTTGTAAGCATTGAATAATTTTGGCTGTGAGCTCGTTTAACTATTGAATGTTAGTGTTCACCACCGGACCTTTGCCCCACAGGTTTAGACCTGTGGAACATACCAGAGCAACGAAGAAACAACAGATTGTATAGCTTGATGAGCACTAAGCCGAATGCATGACACATGTAAAGGACGACGTGGGTAATTGTAAAACTCATATTGAAGGAACGCATCCAGGAACGCTCGCGTGCGATTGAACCAACTGTGACATGATAAGACCAGTCGGCAATCGCCACTAAGAGACGTCGAATTAGATGGTTTAGTTGGCGGTTTAAGCTTACAAAACGCAATCAAAATATCGAAATTGACAACAACTTATCCCAACACAATTTACAGGTGTGAGTGCTTCTCGTTTATAAATTTCCAATCAAAATATGCTAGCTGTCGTAATTATCAATTTTCGCAATCGATAGAGCACGGCGGTCTGCATTAGGAAAGTGTGATTAATTATCTCGACGATATAGAGACACTACTGCTAAACCACTGGTCTGCCTGTACCAGGTTTAAACCAGAAAAGGCGAGTGTGTCACTTATAACTGCCGTATCCGGCTTAAACCACGGATTTAGCTGTCAAACGGCGGTTTGTACCTAGATTTTTACGTAGACCGGGCTTAAACCCGAGATGACGAAACCGGCCGTAGAGTCGTTAGTTGGTTATTTCGTGTTATTTATTGTCCGCCCCTACTTAACGTATAATACAACCTGTTCTCGTAAAAATAATCGCATAAAAGGGTTTATTTCAATGAGAGAAATAAGCTCATATTGGCATGATTTAACCTCAATATAAGCAATATATGTACCCAAAAACACGGTATTTAAATCAGTTCAATATGGGAATATTTCCATATATATGAAATAAGCCCATATTGGCTTTAATCAACATATCCTCATGCAAACATGACTATAAGGAGCACCCATATAAAATGTACCTGAGTAAATCTTGGTGTTTACCTAGGTATACCCCGGTACATATAGGTTTTACCCTGGTTCCACCCAGGTCACACCCAGGTTACACCCAGGTAAATCAGGGATTTATATAGATTTACCCTGGTGTTTTCTATATATGTTAGGTATAAACCCCAGTTTACCCGGGTTTTTACGGATATAATTTAGAAAGACGCTGTCACACCCGGGTATTTAGACCCAGGTTATCCGGAGTATTTACACCCAGGTATTTACACCAGGGTTTCGCCCAGGTATTTACTACAGTGTTCACCCGGATATATATACCTGTGGTATTTTGTTAAACTGTATAATCTGCATTGAAGTCACCTTATTAACCCTTTCTATATTACAGCACCATTGGCGTGTAGTTACCTTATTAACCATTCTATATTAAATCATTAATTGACAGGTAGTTACCTTATTAACCCTTTCTAGACTAAGTAACATTGGTGAGTAGTTACATTATTAACCCTTTCTATAGTAAAGCACCATTGATGTGAAGTTACCTTATTAACCCTTTCTTTATTAAAGCATCATTGACGTGTAGTTACCTTATTAACCCTTTCTATATTAAAATATCATTAATGTGTAGTTACAATGTTAACCCTTTCTATATTATAGCATCATTGACGGCTAGTTGCCTTATTAACTCTGTATATACAAAAGTATCATTGTCGTATATAGTTACCTTATTAACCCTTTCTATACTAAGTACCCATGGCGTGTAGTTACCTTATTAACCCTTTCTATATTAAAGCATTAATTGACAAGTAGTTCCCTTATTAACCCTTTCTATACTAAATATTATTGGTGAGTAGATGCATTATTAACCCTTTCTATACTAAAGCGCCATTGACTGGTAGTTACCTTATTAACCATTATTTTGTATTAAAGCATCATTGACGTGTAGTTACCTTATTATAACCATTTCTATATTAAAGCATCATTGACGTGTAGTTACCATATTAACCAATTCTATATTAAAGCATTATTGCCGGGTAGTTACATTATTAACCCGTTCTATACAAAGTATCATTGGTGAGTAGTTACCATATTAACCCTTTCTATATTAAAGCATCATTGACGTGAAGTTACCTTATTAACCCTTTCTGTATTAAAGCATCATTGATGTGTAGTTACCTTATTAACCCTTTCTATATTAAAATATCATTGACGTGTAGTTACCATGTTAACTCTTTCCATATTAAAGCACCATTGACGGGTAGTTGCATGCCTTGTTAACCCTGTATATACTAAAGTACCATTGTCGTGAAGTTACCTTATTAACCCTTTCTATATTAAAGCATTAATTGACAGGTAGTTACCTTATTAACCCTTTCTATACTAAGTATCATTGGTGAGTAGTTGCATTATTAACCCTTTCTATATTAAAGCGCCATTGGCGGGTAGTTACCTTATTAACCATGTATGTATTAAAGCATCATTGACGTGTAGTTACCTTATTATAACCCTTTCTATATTAAAGCATCATTATTGCCGGGTAGTTATCTTATTGACCCGTTCTATACTAAGTATCATTGGTGAGTAGTTACATTATTAACCCTTTCTATATTAAAGCATCATTGACGTGAAGTTACCTTATTAACCATTTCTGTATTAAAGCAGCATTGACATGTAGTTACCTTATTAGCCCTTTCTTTATTAAAATATCATTGACGTGTAGTTAACATGTTAACCCTTTCTATATTAAAGCATCATTGACGGGTAGTTGCCTAATTAACCCTCTATATACTAAAGTATCATTATCGTGTAGTTACCTTACTAACCCTTTCTATACTAAAGTATCATTGGCGTGTAGTTATCTTATTAACCCTTTCTATATTAAAGCATTAATTGACAGGTAGTTACATTAAACAAGCCTTTATATACTAAGTATTATTGGTGAGTAGTTACATTATAAACCATTTCTATATTAAAGCGCCATTGACGGGTAATTACCTTATTAACCATTTTTGTATCAAAGAATCATTGACGTGCAGTTACCATATTATAACACTTTCTATATTAAAGCATCATTGACTGATAGTTACCATATTAACCCTTTCTATATTAAAGCACCATTGGTGTGTAATTACCTTATTAACCCTTTCTACATTGAAGCAATAATTGACAGGTAGTTACCGTATTAACCCTTTTTATAATGAGTATCATTGGTGATTAGTTACATTATTAACCCTTTCTACAATAAAGCATCATTGACATGTAATTATCATATTAGCCAGTTCTATATTAAAGCATCATGAACGGTGGTTACCATATTAACCCTTTCTATATTAAAGCACCATTGGCGTGTAATTACCATATTAACCCTTTCTATATTAAAACATCTTTGACGTGTAGTTACCCTATTAGCACTTTCTATATTAAAGCATCATTGACGTGTATAACTTTATCTTATTAACCCTTTCTTTATTAAAGCATCATTGACATGTAGTTAGTTACCTTAGTAACCATTTCTATACTAAAGCATTATTGACGGGTAGTTACCTCATTAACCTTTCTATATTAAAGCATCATTGACAAGAAGTTAAATTATTAACCTTTCTATACTAAGTATCATTGCCGTGTAGTTAGTTACCTTATTAAACCTTTCTATATTAAGACGTCGATCATTGACGGGTAGTTGTTACCTTATTAATCATTTATGAATTCAAGCAGCATTGACGAGTAGTTACCTTATTACTTGAAGTTTATTATGACAGTATGACAATACACTACCCCGGACAAATGAAGCAATACCATACGTTATCTAACAGCCTAGCTATAATTAGTGAACATTAAACTGACAAACAGACAATTTTCAGGGCCATTATTTAATATTAAAGGGATACAAAATAAAGATATTTCTAATGATCAGTAAGAATTATTCTCAAAGTGATACTTATTATTTCAAATAAATGATTGCGTATACTATAGTAGACCATATACCAACAGGAAAATATAAGTGAATACAATTATTGTGTTTCAAAATTCGTTTCGTTTCGTTTCTGCAGCCAAATTACAATCTTAACTTTTAGTTACCGTTCTTCATTTTAGCGCGGAGAATTCCTTGTGGTGTTTTGAGTTAATTTTGTCGCGAATCAACGCGGATTGACAGAAGGAAATGATGTATTGGCTATAAACGGATAAACTGTGGACTTATATATAAGATTCGCCTATTTTTCCGCATGGATGTGCGCAAATATCGAAAAAGACTGAATTTCAGGTGACAAAAAATATTTCAATTCCCGGAACAGTAAGAATTAAGCTACGATAACGAAACGGATCAACTATAGTATTGAACAGTACCTCAGCTACCTGGCCATCTGCCCATAACCAGAATATTGTCTCGCTAGGACAATACGCAAAATTGAATTTGTGGTACCGTACAAGCATGATGCAGTGCCAGTGGCCTGCTCATGAACCTGTCCAGAAGACGAAGAATTGAGAAGTTTGATCCACGATAGTAAGGGGTCTGTACATGTAGTAAGTACTGATAGTGATAAGCCTGCTGTACAATAATACTACTTTTGCTGTTTTACTGGTCTTAACTGAGTACTGTGTCAATGTGACATTGTTAATTCAGTTCCACTCTAATGTACATTAACTGGCAATGATGCATCACTGTTAAAGGCACTGGTAATCCTAGGTCAACATGACCGCTTTCGCAGATTGCTGCTTCTTGTCCAGTAGAAGAATACGCACTACGTTCATGACTGAACTACGGTAATCCCTAAATACCAGGAGAACGCGGCGTAGAAATTGGTACAACAGTTGTTACACATGTACATGTACACGACAAAGAAAATTATCAACAAGTGAGCGTCATCATCAAAATTGCAAATTAAAACACGGCAATTGTAAATTGGTAATCCCTACATACCAGGAAGACAAGGCATTGAAACTTGGGACAACAGTTGTTACACGGCAAAGAAAATTAAAACACACTGCAGATGAATGTTTATACATGTACTGTGCAGTCGAGATCACCTGGACTACAAATATTTAAGGATTATACCATTTGATGAGTAGATGCGTGACTGATAAAAGAATTAGAGACTCCATATTTACTCGGAATATAACAGTATACGATGCCATACAGTTGTTCCATGGCACCTTAACCTTTGGTGGAAACCGTAAAACTAATGAAAATGATGAAAGCCAGACTCAACATCAAGA
Organism: Siphonodentalium dalli; assembly: GCA_032622095.1. Lineage (NCBI taxonomy): Eukaryota > Metazoa > Mollusca > Scaphopoda > Gadilida > Siphonodentaliidae > Siphonodentalium > Siphonodentalium dalli. Next base: position 233,482,233 of record CP136063.1, read on the forward strand.
CTACATGTGCATGCATAAGTGACGGTTCAATGATTTTGACTCCATCAGATGATATTTAAGCGACACCAATTTTTAAGTCTGGTTTACGATAATGTGGGGAGAAAAAAAGTAGATGCAGGAGGGAAAAAAATAAAAATAAAAAAGATTGTCCCCACAATTTATATAAAGTAAATCGTGGAATTTTACATAAATTTTACAAAAATTGTGAAAAAATGTTTTTGAATGAGAATTCTGTTCAAACCAAACAAGACATATCTTGTCATGAAATACATGAAAATATGGATCTGTAAATGATCACAAGCAGAACCGGATGCGACAGCACATGAAAATCAGTATGCGTGTAAAATATTTTGGGACAAAAAAAGTTATTTTTTTTTCATGAAATGGAAAAAAAGTTGTAGGAGGTGTTCGTAAACCAGACTTAAAAATTGGTGTCGCCTTAGGCTCATGTTAACACAGGTTCACATATTCTCAAATAATTGTTTCCCTCAACCATACTAGTATTTATATTTGATAGAACCTCAGTGAGACCATGTTGAAAATTACCATCAATGCAGTTCCAGTGTTGACGCAACGCGATCATGTTACTACAAACCAGTTGCAATGTTCCTTAGCATGGTAATTCGTGAAAATAAATGTCAATGCAACTTACTCTCAGGCTCCAAATAAAAGTGCAGGCCAAAATAATAGTGCAGGGGGTGAAATTCCATTGAAAGTTAATAAAAGTACAGACCCAAATTATAGTGCAGGGGTAACTCTGAGCAAAACATCAACTGTGGTTAACCAAATAATTTTTATAGCCGGTTCAAGTATACGAGTCAACATGTGTAGTACAGGTACATGTATGTATCATGTGGTGTTATTTTGGTTTGCCACATACTTGAATATGTACTCTTGAGTGCCTAATGTACGATTATTAAAATCGAGGTAAAATTCCCACCTGTACGATCGTTATTTGGTCCTGTACGTTTATTAAATTAACCAAAAGAAATAATTCACCAATCTTAAATTGTGTTATTCATATAAGAAATGAACGGCGGTTCATGCGGAGTTTGCTGATTTTTTTAACGCGGTCAAAACCCATGACCACGTTGAATCCGCCGTTTATTATTTATATTTATATACTTAAATTCATTATGAACTAGGATTGTATGCCTTTCCCACTATTTATTCATCTATTTAAACGAACGCATGGAGTTCAGTTCAGACAGTTCGAATCCTTGTTTTTTGGAAAACCAAACACTGATTGTAGACTGAAACAAATTTCTTGCCAAATCCGGACCTACTAGTACTAGATACTCAAGCAGTCGGTAATTTCCGACAATCCCCGGTGATTTCCGGGACCAATGTGTACATAAACTTATGAACGACATTGGAAGTGACGTCACGTTACGTTCATAGGTTTATGAATGCATTGAATAAGGGGTGTGTCTACCGTAACGCTATGGGGAAATCGGAAGAGATATCAGGTGTATGTAAATATAGATAAATGAACTCTGATTGTTGACAGTGATCAGCACACTGCATGTACATGTAGATTCACAGACCTGGCTATCCATCGAAACTATTTCTGTCACATGGCATCAGTAAACCAGTCAGATGGTGTGTTTTTGTTGGGATGTATGGTACTAATATTTCCAGTCTGTACGTTTATTCCGCCCTATACTAGTCTATTATTCAGTTATGCGACATGTTCCAACCTGTACTATTATTCCACCCTGTACTTTCATAGGCACTCAAGAGTACATGCAAAAGTAAAGCCCATCATTTGTACATCCGAATCATATAGAAATCTTGAATTTGTGCTGATTTAAATTTTCATAGCTTCAAAATATTAATAAACGTGCAGACCCAAATAAGCACTGTGCAGGGGGGGGGGGGGTGATTTCCCAAGAAAAATAATAAACGTGCATGCAGCTGGTGCATGCATGTTTATTTGGAGCCCAAGAGTAAAGAGGTGGAGGTGAATGTTACATGTAAGTTGTTATTAACGAAATGGAACGATGCCTTTAATAGGTTCCACCAGCAATAAGTCGCGACTTCTTTATATTGGCCTGACAGATTGGTTTTTGTTGGCGTCATGCCTGTCGACCATTATGATGGCCACATATATTGTCATATAACAGCGATTTACGATCTGTCTTGTTGGCTCATAATATAAATTAAGAAATTGGCCTTGTGTTCGTTCCTTGCGTAAATTTTTTTGTTTAGTACAAACGTCCTCATTGATTGTGTCCCTCGACTCCTCATGTAGTTGGTCAAGTAACTTACATGTATGTACATGTACAGCGCACTCACAAATTTCTTAGAAAAGCGACCACATGTTCGAATCTACTTTGCGATTTTGGAGCAACGCATTTGTAAATGCGTTCATATTTTAACACATTTACCTTGATTTATTCACAAACAAATGTCTTGATGCAGGCCTTAAAATCCATCAGATTTTTTGCAATAATCAAAATGTTAGTGTTTCACTTTCTACAGGGAATCAAGACTTTTTACTAGAATCAAAATGAGAATCATGATTCTCAGATTCTGATTATAAAACAATTAATGTCAACAGTGTTTATTTATGTTTATTCCATTTTGAATAGAAAATACATCATGAATGTCCGATTCCGAACATGTACACCAGGAGTGGGAAAATAACACAGAATTATTCAGATGTTAATTTAAATTAAACAAAATTAAAACTTAAATTGCAAAATACACTATCGTATCGTTATTTGGGTGTTCATACTAGTATACTTTTTCGGCGCAATGATCGGTAATTTCAATGCGACTGCGATTATTCCCAATGCAGTGCATTTAATTTAAATGCTGTCGTTAAGGCATTTACAAAGTGGCGTGACACAATGCACCCTCAATGCATTTTAAATGCAACAACCGCATTTCATTGATCCACGTGGTAAAGGACATTTATTTTTAGAATATGTGTATATAACCACATGAATAAAGAACAAATCAACTGTTTTTATTACTTTGTAAACCTCTGATGTTTCCCATACAGTATACATTTGTATATTATAAACCATGTTACAGTAATTCTAGAGCTAATTAATCGACTCCTTAACTACAGCAGAATTATGGGTAACTTTTCAGGATGTAGTCCGAAATATGGCTTGTTGCCATTCATCTGAAAGCTCTCACCGAGAGCTTTCCGATGAATGGCATCAACCCATATTTCTGACTAAATCCTGAAAAGTTACCCATAATTCTGCTGTACATGTAGTTAAGGAGTCGATTAATTAGAGCATTACTGTATATCCTCTATAACTGTTTATTCAACATCACGTGCTGCAATCCATAAATGCGGTTCAGATTTCGATGTCCAGTTCAACATTATTATCATATGGTTCGATAGCAGAAATACGCAGTTTGGAATGTTATACCGTACAAGTTTTACGAGTTGCTCTTGCTCAAGAATGGATAAATTCATAAACCTGATTTTTGGCGCATTAGTTAGAATTATATTTTTGCACAAGAACACACCACAAATATCGAACTGGACATCAAAAGCAGAACCGGATTGTATCGATTGCATAAACATAAGTTGGTCACTGACCGACATTTGCTATTGCAGAAGAAAATACAAAAATTCTCTGGTGTGGTTTATAGGACTATGCAATGCCGACTTAAAAATAAAAATTCACATAAACATCGCATGAAGCGGTCTAACCACAAACTCGGGTATTCGGTAATTCCAAATGTATGAACTATCACCATGATATCCCGGTATATCATTGTCAGGACTGTTTGTACAAAAGGTTGTTATTCTAATATGCATAATTTTGCTATAGCATTGTACTCGGACTGTATTGCAATGTAATATATCAGTACATGTACCTGTATACTGGGTGCACATTATATACATGTAGGCCTACTTTCACTTTAGTATGTGTCATAAAAGACTCATTTTGTTAAATTGAAAAAAACATGTGTGAAAACAGAGAGAATACATGTACATGTGCCGGCATCATATACCTCTTTGTGTGCTGTACTACCGGTACTATTCATGTACATGTACTACACTACAATAAGAGAAATTTTAATTGATTCTGCTGCCCTTGTGGCTTGTGCCACAGGCCTCAAACACGCCAAACAAGTATCTGTAGCCAGGCCCACCAGTACCAGGCTACTAGTAAATGAAGTACTGAAAGTGTCACATCATTAATCGAGCCCAATCTTAGTTATACTAGTCTCTTGTGTAGTTTGGGTTACTATTAATAAGATATTTAATGAATGTTTGGAATGTATGGTAGCATTCTTACCTGGATCAACATATGCCATGCACAACGCTGGTCATCATATCATCACCGCTGTTGGCAGTAAACCCCGGCGGGCATCAGTAAACCGCTCATCGGACTATAACAGTTAGAGTTTTCCATACCAGGGCTAATCTAATCAGTTAAAATTAGTCAATTTAGAGGGTATACCAACCAGTGGAAGACGTACATTTATATTCAGATATCGGTTTTCGAGAAAAACCCCATCTTAGTCGAGCGGACTTAGAATATCGGGGTAAACTTAAATTTCATTCAGCAACACTTTCACGGCAGAATATAAAAATAGTACATTATAATCACTTACAGTACATGTACATGTAGCCCAGGTGTAGTGCTAGCCTATATTATATACTACCAAAACGTTTGGTCAGTTTCTCGATGCCTGACACTTGTAAACGCTTGAACCGGTATGTAGTACATGTATGTGAATTAAAGATCTTATTAGTGACACAACACTTCACAAGAGGCTAGACATACATTTGTAACTACAGTAATGCTCTAATTAATCGACTCCTTAACCACAGCAGAATTACGGGTAACTCGGGGAGAGCTTTCCGATGAATGGCAACAAGCCATATTTCCGACTAAATCCTGAAAAGTTACACATAATTCTGCTGTGGTTAAGGGGTCGATTTCTTAGGGCACTACTGTATCTGTTTTAGTGCACATCAAATTTATTTGTTGTCTTTCCTCTTGTAATTTGTCTTTGGTTGTGTTCGCCATTTCGATGGACAACTACATGTACTGACATCAAGTGACTGAAATGAGTCAAAATTTAGAAGTGCAGCCAATTATATAGATAAACAGAATTAAATAGCATCCAAATTCCAAATGAGCATAAATGATAAAACAAACTTTATTGAGCACACTTTTAATACTAGTAATTACAGCTACAATGAAAGCACCTAATAAAAATTCTAAGTTTGGTAAAACTGTCTGTATACAAAGTTTATCTGACCGTGATGAATAAAACCTATAAATGGGATCATATACATGTATGTTAGATATCATTACATGATCATTTGAAAACACATATCCGTATGGAAAACAAACTATTTTACCACTGGCCAAGTGGTCCTGCTAATATGCTATGATGCTGGTGGTCCTGCTGAATTGCTATGATGCGGGTAGTGCAATTCATAGCAATTAAGCAGGACCCAACCGCATCATAGCGCATTAGCAGGAACACTTGAACAGGGGTATATTTACAGTGTCAAATCGAATGGGCATCTTTTAACAATATTTTTGAACAATTTCCTGAAGTGTTCGAAAATTGAGAACTGAATTTATATTTTTTTTTATGAGGTTTCGATTGAAAAATTTCTAACTTAGCTCATCAGGATTAACAGACTACCAGTATGTTTGGTATATTTTTCTGTAATCGACACCTGCTGAGGTGGGGAAATATCATCCATTGTCGCACAGCTATATTCTCTTTCCCAACAAAGTCCATAGAACATACATGTAAAATTACAGCTATGCTTTAATTAATCAGCTCGCCTTATAACAGTTGACCACCGGGTATTACTGCAATATTCAGGCGTGTTCATGCGATCAACCGCAGTCAGTTATACCGCCGCAGAATGTGGTCCACCTCACATTTGCAGTTAGGCTGTATTTTTCATGCGATGTTTATATGAATTTTGTTTTAAAGTTGACATTGTAACCACACCAGAAATTTTGTTTATTGTTTCAATATGTCTAGATAGAATTCAGAATTTTTGTGGTAAAAACAATTAACTTGGTTATCACAGTTAACACATATTACTGTGGTAAGATTACCAGCGGATACCGCATGTCAACAGGGACTGCATGCTCTAATTAATTATCAGGTCTAAAATGTTTATACTGGATACAGTTCATTTTAAAGGTACTCAATCCGGTTCGATGATCCCCATATAATCAGATGCCAACAACAACAACAACAACATCATACATTTGTATTTAGAAAGGCTGCTTCAGGTACGGTATCAGAATTGATTAATTGCCCTAAAATAATGCTAACCACTGTCAACTAAAGTATACAATTGCCTGACATATGTTATTTATCAACATGTTGTTCTACAAAATTTGGCCTTATTATCAACAGAAAGCCTCTTGATTTTAGAGTTATCCATCTTCATCTGAAATTTGGTCCGAGACCGTGGGCCACTATTAATTCTTGATCGTGAAAAATAGTATATTTCAAAAATTTATATCTAATAACTCTGAGCTTTGATAGGTGGGTTCCTCGACTCGTACCAAATATCTTTTACCCCCAAGTTCAAATAAATAGTAATGTGCGAGCGTTAATTCAGGGGCCCCTTAATCGGATTATGCATCTTTAAATTCAAATACAGTTTAAAGATGCATAATCCGATTAAGTGCCCCTCATTTACTATTTACATGTATATTGAATCGGGGGGGGGGGGGGGGTAAACAATATTTTAATCAAGTCGAGGGACCCAACTACATGTATCAAAGCTCAGAGTTATTAGATATCGATTTTTGAAATTTTAATATTTAACACCATCGATACTAAATTTGACGAGCCGACGGTCTCAGATTCTGATAACTGAAGCAGCATTTCTAAAACAAATGTTGTTGGAATCTAATTATATGGGGACCATCGAATCTGATTGAACACCTTTAATAGTTAGCTATATGAGTTATATACACATAAGGCGACACCAATTTTTAAGTCCGGTTTACGAACACCTCCTACAACTTTTTTTCCATTTCATGGAAAAATAAATTACTTTTTTGTCCCAAAAAAATTTAAACGCGTACTGATTTTCATGTGCTGTCGCATCCGGTTCTGCTTATGATCATTTGCAGATCCATATTTTCATGTATTTCATGACAAGAAATGTCTTGTTTGGTTCAAAATTTCATTGGAATTGTTTTTTTTCTTCACAATTTTTGTAAAATTTATGTAAAATTTCAAGATTTACTTGATATAAATTGGGGGGACAATTTTTCCCTCCTGCATCTACTTTTTTTCTCCCCACATCAGCCCACATGTTCTTAAACCAGACTTAAAATTGGTGTCGCCTAATAGACATTTAAACTTTGAAAATTGTAGGTTTCCGGATGATAACTTCAGTTTGTGTGATCATATCTGAACCAAATGTGGTATGTAAGTTTATCAGACGATTCAGACCAAAATACAAGTCAAGTTCGAACATGGGTGTGCTCCGCCCATTTTTGCGAGAGTTATGGCCCTTTTTCGACTTAGAATTGTGTTAATTTCTGGATTCTGCATCATAATTTTAGTTTGTGTGATCAAATCTGAATCAAATTTGGTATGATAGTTTATTATCCACCATTTCATGGGACACTGGTTGGATTGTTCTGAAATGTAGTATCGGATTTAGGGGTCCTTAATATATTTTTCAGACAAGCTGATGCCCCAATGAAGCCACATTTGCTGAAATAGTATCCAAAACATCAACATATCAAGAGCCATTAGACTGAATTAGATAAAAATATATCACTTGGGTCTGTTTAAGCTGGAAAATACTCAAAATTTGTATAATTTTCTGCAATTTTCTGCTATTATATCTGCATACTAGCCTTTTGCTGAATCGTGAATGCCGGTTATATTGCCGTGTGAAATCCTAGTACCAGATAACATTGGGTATGTATATAGCATACCACCTGAAAATGGCTTGAATATCACATACCAAAGCGGGGTGGGGGTGTGTGTGACACCCTCCTTGATCATAGTCTATATTCTACAGGGTATGTTAACTGTTTCGAGTTGGTGCAATTAATGTGATTGTTTAATCTCTACCATCTGAAATCTATTTTTAGCATATTTTGCTATCTGATCAATTGCTACTGATATAAAAAAGGATAAAGATGGTGTGTCTCTTTCCCAAATGTTCTGTTTACATGTACATTTGGGGGTTTATGAGTCAAATAATAACAGGCAACATGTCCTTCTAACACTAAGAAATAATGTGTTCTTATGAACCAGGACAAAATATGACTATTTCTGGAGCATTACAGCACATTATTACAAATCTATATTTGTAAGCAGTAAGATAATGACAGGAAACATGTCCTCAGACTAAGAAATATTTTTTTGGTGTGTATTTCACATCACAGCTCATGTGTATACTCATATTAGTTTATGTCATTCAAAGGGAGAAACCCATTTAGAAAGTTTAAATGAGACAAAACTACCTCACTGTAGATGTAGTTGCAAGGTACAACATGTACATGTATTCTGGTAAATGACATTGGAACTAAAATAATGTTTTTTGTGTCCACCGGTATGTCATGTACCGTATACATTGCAACTACATGTACATGTAACTTGCCTAACATAACATACCATATACATGTATTCAGAGGGAATTTGCAAGTGTTTTTTAATCAAAATTTTAACCCAACTCTTGTTGTCAGTAAGTTTTAACCCATGCAGTTTAATGAGTTTATATATGTATATATTACATGTGTTTCTATACATGTATTTTATCTTTAGTTAGTTTGTTGTCCTTGAATAAACTTGTATTGCTGCACAATCAGTTTCCTTAATGTTCTATTATACTAAAACAACTCCATTGATAACAATACCCCTGAATCCCATCAAAATCTACTTCATTGCCATCCTCATCATTTCACTTTGGTATCCCCACCCAGGTGTACCTTGGTGTTATTCACCCAGGTGTTCCTTGGTGTTTCCTACCCATGTGCACCTTGGTGTTTCCCACCCAGTTGTACCTTGGTGTTTTCTTACCCAGGTGTACCTTGGTGTTTTCTTACCCAGGTGTACATTGGTGTTTTCCTGCCCAGGTGTACCTTGGTGTTTCCTTACCTGGGTGTACCTTGGGGTTTTCTAACCCAGGTGCATCTCAATGGGAAATCCACCTGGGTAAGAAAACACCAAGGTACACCGGCGTAAGAAAACACCAAGGTACACCTGTGTTGGAAACATCAAGGTACACCTGGGTGGGGGAACACCCATATAGGAAACACCAGGGTACACCTGGGTGAATAACACCAAGGTACACCTGGGTGGGAAACACCCAGGTAGGAAACACCAGGGTACACCTGGGTGAATAACACCTAGGTAGGAAACATCAGGGTACACCTGGGTGAATAACACCATGGTACACCTGGGTGGGGAAACACCCAGGTAGGAAACACCAGGGTACACCTGGGTGGGAAACACCCATGTAGGGTACACCTGGGTGTGGTCACCTGGGTAATTACACCCAGGTTTATCCATACCAGGGTTTTTATCCAGTTTCAGGTGGGTAAATCATGGTAAAACCCAGGTTTCGCGGGGTCTTGATGGTTGGTGGATGTCTTGGTAGATAGATTTTTACCTGGGTTTCGGCCCAAAAAACCTGGGTGGATTTACCCAGGTACATTTTTATATGGGCATGCTCAACGGGTGAGTTGTCGATGGAGAAAGGTCGATTAAAGGGCGAATTTCGTATGAAACGCGTTTACGTTTAAGTACAACGTATATTGAGGTTAAATAATTCCAATATGAGCGTATTTTGCTCATTAAAATACACCCGTAATGTGCCGATTTTCACGAGAACAGGCTGATTTAATCTACCTTTTTCATCGACACGACTTACCAGATACACGCTCCTTTTCACGTGTGTTCGCTTCGGCCCGCGCCATTAAACGGAATAGCGGGTACGAGTTCACTTGGGTTTATTTCAGAATCAATACAGTCCAACATGAAGATATGTATAATGTGAATATTCAGGTCCAATATGAACTACTTGCACGAGGATATATTGCAGCATAAGTCATAATTATGAGTCGCTGGTGGCACACAAACACTCTCATTCTCAAACTGAGGCCATTATATATATATATATGCCGATTAAGAATCTACAATCAACCCTGTCATAAGCCCATAACGTGTTGATCGTGCGAGAGCGGGCTGTATGTTCAAGACAGGCATATTATTCTCCAATTTCCATGCTAAATCGATTCTAAGTTATAGCAGATTGGATGACAGTGATACATGTTTTGTTAAACTGGTGATCGTAACCAACTGTACTACGAAGGACACATCGTACCTGCAGTTGCATCATTCTAAATTATTATTAGTCTTCGTTTAATACTTATGCCATGGATTGATTAATATGCTCAATGGAAATAAGTGACCACCCATGCTGTAATCTAGTACTTAAGGTGGAGACCACGCTGTCAAATTGTTCCAACCACGCACAATTCTCAGTTGTACCTACTTGAAACTTCAAATTATTTAATGCCACTGTACTGAACGTTTTGTACTGTTGACTTTCGAAAGGAGATACCTTTATGGATTGCAGCTAGATGACCTATTTCTGAGTAGAAACACCCTTTAACAAACTAAATAAAATCAATATGTTATTGAAATCAAAAACATTGAACGCTGACATTGTTATCTATACATGTAGTACGATCTTGGTTGATTAGCTAAAGTATGTCTGAAATGCTAGTGAACAGTGTTCCATCTAGAAACCGTTCGTTTTAAAAGATATACTCCAAATTATACAAAAAAGTATATTTTCACGTAACATAACCGACGACTTTCCTAGCTATACGCATACTCCACAAATTTGATGAATGGCCTTCTTTTTTGGAATATATATCTTTTATAAAATTCGATGATATCATGTTGAAAGAGGACATGTATATTCCACTTTAAGGTGTCCCACTTATCAAACCATTAGCGGCAATAAACCTGTACAGATCGAAGCAAAGGTCTTGTGTACCAAACCACATCAGGAGCTATTATGACGACACTGTTTGTACTGGAATTCTAAGTGTCTTCTGCAGCAATATAGGAATTAAAAGCATTACCGGAAGGTACACGTAATGCTATATGGCTTACCATTGCACATTTCCCCGACGTGGAGGAGGAGATGACTAAGCTGTACACCACTTAGTGATACCCCTGTCATTGAACCAGACCGAACTCCCATGTTCATCGAACTGTCGAAGTGTTAGAAATATCTTACCTAATATTATGTCAAACTGAAAAATATATGCTGTTGTTGTCTAAAAAAACATTTTCCCACTAATTTCTCAAACAATGAGAACAATTTCAACATATATGTGACAGAATATGGTTAAAAAATTATCGTTTGCGTTGTTCTCCAAATTTACAACCGTTGGAAACTTTTACCAAATGTTGGGTAGGGTGAGACATTATTGCTAATCAAATATCAAATCATACCGGGAATGGAACAATATATAGCGTACTTACCTATGGTAATTCTGTGAAGATCGCCACACAGCACACACGCAGGAGAAGTGCTGATCAAATATGTTCGAGAACAAAACAAAGCAACTTTATGGAAGATCGAAGCGCGAAAATGAGAAACTGGTACCGTATCAACAGGCTGTTTAAAACTATATCTGAATGCTTAACGATGCACATGTGATGGAATTTAAATCTAACAGCGTGTCTGACAGGCACTGCCCCTGTATAATAGTCTACCGGTACGTAATTGATACCGCAAACAGGATATGCCAACCCCGATCTCGCCACATAGTCGCAATCCATGTTGATTAGTAGTGACAGCTGTATAGCTTTGTCGGTTAAAACACTGCTTGGAGCTGTAAGCTGGGCATGAATGGAATCTTTGTGATTACAGGCCGATTTCTACAGCTTGGAGCTGTAAATCGGGGCCCAATTTACAGCTCGTTGTATGAGTGTATGTGTGATGGTACGCACACATTCGACCTATACGTTTATGTTATTATTACACTGGATACACCCAATTCTCTATTGTGCTGGACTGTACATTCTACGATGGTAAATTTTTCTACTGTTTTTACGATGTACTACGTGTATTTCTATGGCATCTACATAAATGTATGCTGTCCACAATGTTTCGATCACGTAACACCTTATCTCCAAATCCAATTTGAGCACTGTCGTGCACAGGGTCAATGTCAACTTGCAACATATCATCTCGCCAATACGCAATTCATCGACCTATAAAGTGAAGTAGTTACATAATGTGATTATTTGATTCTGAAATAAGCAGATAATGTAGTATTGTCCGTTATTTTGTTTTATGGCGCGGGCCACAGTGAACACACTTGTTAAAGAGCTTACACCTGAAAAGTTCTGAGCTGACTTATATGTGTCAGTGTGATCACTAATCTTCTTAGAATCGCCTCGTTATGAGTCGGTAATGCGACTAAAACGCCCTCATTTTCAACACATTATCGACTGAAAATGAGGCGATTCTCAGCAGAGTATCAATCTAAAACAAGTTCTATTGTAAGCAGATAATGTGCGATTTTTTGGGAGAACAGGCTGAAACTTGCCCCTCAAATTGACAAAACTTCTCGTCTATCATGAGCACGACCGCGGATTGGCATGTATCCTGAGCATCTCATGATTTAGTGTCAGGGACGTAGCTCGAGGGTCTCCGTGGGGGGGGGGGGGGGGGGGGGGGGGCTGTCCACATTGGTAATTCCAACTGCACCCTCCTTGAATCAGACCAGATACAAGATTTTGCATAATTCCATTTGCACCTCCCCCCTTTAATCAGACCAAAAGTTTTGCATAATTTCATTCCCTCCTTGCACCTAAGTTTTCACAAGCCTAATAGCCTATTTATAAACCATGGTTCTATGTACCCGTATGATAATATTCATATATTTTGAACCTGAAAATTGCACAAATCCTAACATCTAGTGGTCTAACTCCAAACAAATGCACACGACTACGGGCAATAGACCAGGACACACGGGGCCGACCATGGTTGTTCGGCCCGGTGTGCGAAAATTTTGAAAACTAAACAAGAAAATCGCAAAATCCTAGCATCTAGACTGACCTCAAGCTTCCATGTGTTGGAAATTTCAAACCTCATACTCTCCCTTAGTTTGGAAATTTTCCAACTGATGACCATTTCAGTCAACAATTTTAACCCAATGTAGTAAAATATTATTTTCTAAAACTCATTAGCAATTTTTTATTGGCCACGGGGAGGGATAAGGACACACCGGGCCGCATATGGTTCGGCCCGGTGTGCGAAAATTTTGAAATCTGCACAATAAAATCGCAAAATCGTAGTAGTCCATGAGATCGGGAGGTAGTGTTGCTCATATTGACGGACAAGCTGTGACCATGTTATTTTTAATGTTTTAGGTATGGTAATGAAGAAAAATCATGATAGCAAGAACAAATTTGTAGCCTTCTTTGGTTTATTTCGATTTTTTGGGCATTTTTCGACATTTTAAGCCCAAAATTTTCATTTTTTGTTCAATGTGTAAAGATTTCATTTTAGTATGATTTTGGTGATTAAGTTGAATAGTAATTGTGTTAATAATGTTAAATAACTAATTGAGCTAAAAAAATTGAAGAATTTCAATGTTTAAAAAAAAAAAAAAACTATTTTTTTTACTTTTTTGCAAAATCGTCCAAATTGCAACCATTTCATCTTAGTATGATTTTAAGGTTAAATTCACCATAATTATTTTAATATTGTTAAATAATTTACAACTTGGCTTCTACAATGTTTTTAAATGGATTTAAGAAGGTTTCTACTTGTTTTCTAAGTTGAGGGGGGGGGGATCTAATTCAAATCCAATTAAACATTGTAATGTTCAAAATTAGATAAATTCCTTAAGGCGTATGGTAGATATACGTAACTAGTTTTCAAAACGTATACATATGCCTTTCTATCCTGTGCGTTATGCACGCGAGTCGGATTTTACAAATTAAATTATGATGAAAAACCCTGAATTTTGAGTGTGGTCACATTTGTGGTCATAATATTCCGATTAGAGAGTGGATGGACATGGGGCATGCGACACTGTGCAGTATATATGTATATAACAAGCATGACATGAGACAGTAGTATCTTTCTACTAAACTGTGCTTCCAGACTTATCAGGAATCGAGTATCGGTGTTATTTCTTACCCCCAAAAATGGTCAATTTTAAAACGGGGTATGTGGGTCAAAGGACCACTGGGAGATAATAGGATGTCCAATGACTCCTATATTTCTATCGTGTCACAGTAAAGCTTTTTTTGTAAAATTGGCACGGTTTACACGATCAAAGTTCGATTTTCTCTACAATTATATGTTACAAGCAACTAATTATATAGAGTTACGCTTCTTGAAACTCGAGGTCAGCATAACAAAAAAATCTGGCTGCTGATTGGTTGATTATCATTGAGGGAAATATCCCTAATCGGGAACAGAAAATCATAGCCTACGTAAATATGGCGATAGTGTATGTTTAGATGTCCAGGAAGAGTCTGGTGGTGTCCAGAAGTTACGGAAGGGGTCTGGATATGTTTATGCTGCTGATTTTTGTGCAGTAAATGGGGTAGTGTGGAGAATGTAAGATTATCGTTTTGAAAAAAATACCGAAAAGGGCGCGTTTGTTGTAACACACTTGTGTAGCGGATGACGTTCTAAGGGAAAATTGACCACTTGAAGTTCAAATAGGCCTTAACCCATAGCCGGCGGGACTTTTAATTAACACTGTCGCCTATGGAAAAATAATTAGGTGTTTGTAACATATAGATACGAAGCTTCGGTACATTAATTATTATTCATATATTACTATATTTAAATCATATTTATGCATACAGTCGGCGTCGAAACAAAAACATGAATGTACCGATTATTCGTGACATTCAAGTTAAATGTTCAATAATAGAAAATTATATTGTGACTGGTTCATTCAGCATGAAGTTAATCAAGGTGTATCTTTATTAATAACAGTATACAGTACTATCAAAATCAGAAGAAACATGTGGCCCTGGGTACTTATCTCCCAGCGCTGTGGCAAAAATAAAATTGACAATGCATTCTTAAAGCCAAACCTGTGGCGGTTTTTCATCCAATGCACCGAAGCTTCGTGCCATGTACCGAAGCTTCGTGACGTGTCAGAACTCCAGGAATATACCACCATAGGAGATCATATGGTACCGGTAACAAACGTTGAATGGTCACCGGAAACCCGGATATTAATAATTTCAGATCATAATTAGCATCGCATTATATATTAACCCATCGAGGAATATGTCATAATAACACACTATATTACACCTACTATATATCTGCTCCCTCCCTGACACAGGGCTACATATAAGAAGTTTATCGATGTCTACTTAATGAGAGTATACAGTTCAGTCAAAATCTGGCGAAAAATGTGACCTCGCATCGTTAACCCCAAATCTGTGGCGATTTTTCATCCAATTTACCGAAGCTTCGTGACACGTACCATCAAATGGCATCAAATGTTGAATGGTGACCATAAACTTCGATATCAGTCATTTCAGATCGTAACTATCATGGAATTATATATTAACCCATGGTGTAAAATTATGTCAAAATGACACACTATATTACATCCACCCTATATAACTGCTTCCTCCCTGACACAGTGCTACACACAAGAAGTTTATCCATGTCTACTCAATGAGAGCATAGAGTTCTGTCGAAATCTGGCGAAAAATGTGACATTGCATCATTAACCCCAAATCTTTGGCGGTTTTTCATCCTATGTACCGAAGCTTCGTGACATGTACCGAAGATTGGTGACGTGTCAGAACTTCTAAAATATACCCCATCGGGACATCAAATGGTAACAAACGTTGAATGGTCACCAGAAATCTCGATATTAGTCATTTCAGACAATAATTAGCATAGCATTATATATTAACCCATCGAGAAATATGTCAAAATGACACACTATATTACACCCACCCCTATATAACTGCGTCCTCCCTGACACAGGCTGCATAAACAAGTTTATCCATGTCTACTTAATGAGAGTATACAGTTCTGTCAAAACCTGGCGAACAATTTGGTCTATAAATCCCGTAGTGTGACATTTAATATAGACAATAAACACCTTTCAACCCAAAGATAGTTACATTTCAATTGAAAAAATGGTCCAAACATGAAAAGTTAATTTTTGCCGATATTTAAGTCAAGTTTTTGAGAGAAAAGTTCAATATTTTTGGTGATGTCAGTGGTGACAATAGTAACAATTAACCATGGTACATCAGACATGTTGTTAGTATTCAATGTATAGAAGGCAGAATAGCCAATTCTGTACATCATCCACGACTTGTAATCGATTGCAGGACACGCTGGGGCAATATTTACCATTTTCCATATTTTGGCAGCCATTTTGGCAGCCATTTTGAGCCAAAGTAAGAATTTTGGTTCCAGTGAGTTGGAATATTCATAGGTATTCTCATATGCATCACTTACATTACAAAGTTCTGTTCATTTCATGTTAAAATATGACTATAATCCCAATTGTGATTTTTGTGTGAAAGTTTATACCGCGTTCTGTAAATTCGAATTTTTGAGGGAACGCAAGGGGCTATGACCCCAAAAAGTGCATATTTAATTGCCCCAATGATCAGTTAATATACAAAATACAAAATAAAGTCGCATTGCTCAACCAGTTCCAAACAGCATGAATCGATCTAGAAGATATTTGTAAAAAAAAGTCATATTTTCAACTTCCGGCGGCCATTTTGGCGGCCATCTTGGAAGGTGAGAATCAATTTTGCCCCAAAAAAGTGACATTATGTCTTAGCTTCACGAAAATATATACATTTGTATACATTTTACAAGATTTTCACCGCTATAATTTGCATAAAACTGACTTAGGGTCTGGTCTGAAAAACGGCGGCCATGATGGACGCCATTTTTTTTTTTTTTTTTTAAAATTTTTTTATTGATAAAGAAGAATAATAACAAAAGAAAGAGACAAAATACATTCACTCATTCATGCTCTCTGCCATTTTGTCTGGAGTCTATACGGCCAATTTTTTTTCTTGTTAACATCGCTTAAAAGTTGAAGGACATAATAAGGAACAAAATGAGTGGGGGAGAAGTTAAGTCCCAGGGGGTGCAAGGGTTCCCATATTAGCTCCCGGACTAGTAGTACTATGACGTCGCCGGAAAATTCTTTCATTTTCGGTCGTCGGGTAGGTCAATAAAAACACGTTTTTCGCCAATTAAGCTACAAATTCACCACTGCTATCATGGATTTTCGTAATCTACATATATTTTACTACAAAATTAGACCGGATAGCACTTGTCCGTCAAAATGAGCAACATTTGTTATTTATTGGGGTCGATCTCCTGGACTATAGCATCTAGATTAGCCTCAAGCATTCATAGAGTTGGAAATTTCAAACCTGATACCCTGACTTAGGTTGGAAAATGTCCAACTGATGACAATTCCAGTGACAATTTTGACCAGATGTAGGACAATATTGTTTTCTTAAATTAACTAGCAGTTTTTGACTGGCCACGGGGGAGGGACCAGGACACAAGCTTTCCAAGTGTTGGAAATTTCACACCTGACACCCCCTAAGGTTGGAAAATTTCCAACTGATGGCCATTTCAGTCCAATCTGTTTTACCAAAAGAAGGAAAATATGCAAATATTGGTCCCAAAACAATAAATTCCCCCAATAAATTGTTTGAAAATCAAACTACAAGAACATTTTCAACCTACTGTTGGTGTGAAATTTCCAATTAATGTTGTGTCAGGTATGAAATTTCCAACTGTTGAAAATTTTGACCAAAGTTGGGGGGTGAAACATCCCCCAAACCCCCCCCCGTCGCCACGTCTCTGTTTAGTGTTAGTTAACACGTTCTATACTAAAGCATCATTGATTAGTAGTTATCCCATCGGGAATGTTCAGATAATAAGTTCAACAAAAGACCACGTTTGTAGAACTTATTATATAAACATGACCTTTAATATACATGGCTCATTCTGTACTTGTATTTATCTATCGTCTGCTTATATTACCTGGAAATCAATAATAGACCATTCCGATGCACACTTTTAACTGATTGAAAATCAATTTACTATAGGAGGGGTTAAACATCAGACTCGAATAGATCGACACTGACCGTATATTCCGATTCGTATTATTATTTGAATATGAATCCGGTATGAGAGAAACCTTCGTGGAGCTAATGTCAGCTTCTTCTAATAGAAACCGCTCACAACCGTTTGCAATTCATGGAAGAACTCAAATTTCAAGTCTGCTCGACTTTAATAGTACACAATTGAATCTTAAAAATGTCCTGTCGGTTCTCGGAACCACTTCCAACAACACAAACAAATTTGGTGACACGTTTGCAACAGTCTTCTCCAAAACTCAAGGCAACCTTCTGTTGTACATGCCAGTGTTTCACTTAAAATTATTTAAAAGGGTAGATTTTGAATGTAAATGCTATCCGGGCAGCACGTTTGAACTGTGCCACATTATATGTTACAGAGTGTGGGAACATTATGTCCTGGTGACAGAAAACCATGTTACTTGTCTCTCTAACTCCCAATGTTACCGCTTAAAACCATGTTACTGGTCTCTCTCACTCCCAATGTTACCTCTTAAAACCATGTTACTGGTCTCTCTCACTCCCATCTTACCACTTAAAACCATTGAATCTACCGTATACAGACAATGCATAGAAGATATCCACCATCTCTAATTGTCTCGGTACTAAGTGACAGTAACGCTTCGGAAGAAGGTTCGTTGAAATGGTAATCTTCGTCAAGAATAATGCACAGGACCGATAATATACATTTGTATAGTTGCATGGCTGCTAATTATTATTGATCTTCGCCCATTAAAACACTTATCGCATGGACGAAATCAATTCAATGAAAATAAGTAGCCATGTTTGTTGTCCGCGGTTGTAATATAAATCTTAAAGAAAAATTATGGACTTGTTTTACATGCTGATGCGTATCGTAAGTAGAACATTCCATACAGAGGAGGAAGGATCACACACAGACAGCAAGAATGGTAATGACGTCACTGGCGCGGAAGTTGCTACATGCATTTCGTCTTGTGCTGTGTCTAACTGTATATTCCGTCGTGATTTCACTCATAGTAATTTTATATTGAAAGATACGATATCGCCAATACCAAGTCGATCAGTTGGAACAGATGGCCGGGTGGAGGCAGTGTGATCGCTGTTTCTCACCTGGAGCTGACACTTATACACACGGCTGGGAATCACCTGGTTTCGAGGTTGGTAAGTACCACGCATACAAAATGGCAGAGGCCAGTGCAAACTCACAAAGAACATGATGTATGAGGAACTGACACAAAACATATTTATTGACTGTTACGAGCATATGCTAGTTTATTTTTTTAAACAAGTTGGTACCTTATTTGTTCAGAAATACTCAGTGATTTTATATAACATTCTGACCAAAGTTGCCAGTCGGATGTGCGTGGAATACACCAGTCCATACATCTTGGAGTAACCTTCGACTGACAACTTTGGTCAGAATGATAGAGCAAAGAAATATGAATTTGGACACAAGTGGGGTATCAGCTTGTTTGAAAAATAGTATAGCATCTGCTCGTATATTTTTGGTCGCGTTTTCGATCGTCTCGGTCATTTTGAATGCGTGATACTCATCAACTCGAAACCATGTGATACCCCACAGTGATACAGAGAAGACGACATTTAACGAATCTTCACTTTCCACAAATCGAAGCATCAAATCCCAAAGTACGCGATGCGTCAGACGTGGGGAAACAGAAGACTCCACACAGAAATACACACGTCCAGTACTATCAAATAACGCCTTCTATATTTCCTCGATCTTCATGCGATTGACGAACTTAGTTATGTATTTTCAATGGAAACACGCTGCGGAAAAATGAGAAAATTATATAATATCTAAACGGACGTCACAAATGTTAAACTCATGTGATGGGTAAATGTCAGGTAAATGTAACAATATAATAGCTCAAGTTTCCTTTGTCTCTACTAGCAACGACGGGAACGCTGACAAAGCAATTTCAACATTCTGGTGAAGAATGTAATGGATTACAGTTTTACTCCACTACGTTCGCGGACCCGTGCACTGTGGGGTACACGACGCTGCTGGAACAGGTGGTACGGTTCACCACCAGAAACCATAAATCATGGAACAAAATTTACATAAGGCCTAACAAAAAAATACGTTTGTTTCCGCTAACGAGCTGAAAAAAATTAGGGTAGGTAGGTAGGCTTAACTTGTGTTTTTGGTTAACTTTTTTTTTTCAGTATCTTTAAACATAACTGTATAATACTTGTCAATAACCCAAACTATGCACTTCTAAGCCCCAATCATGTTAACACAGATGACAGAGAAACTATAAACTCCAATTCAATCTTACATATGCTTTAATATTTACATATATACTAGTCTATATACTAATATAGTCTTTGATAATCCTAATATTTCCCATATGGTCTGGCGACAACTGGAGTCAGTCCAGCACCACTGCACTGTTCACATATTGGAGTGACCATCTTGTACCGATCTCTTAATGAAAATCTTAAAAAAATCGTCAGTTGTGGGTTGCACCCCACAAATTACTCAAACAAAAGATCGCAACCCACAAGTATTATCTGACCAGTGCGGTCACCCCACAACTATACTCTGACCAGTACGTCCATACGTCCGATGTCTGTTCATGTCAATACTTGAACAGTAGTACTCAGATCTCAATGAAATTAGGTATGGATGTTCACTACTATGAGGACATTAAATAGAGGTTTCCATCGTTTTGTTCGGATTTTCCATTCTAGAGTGTTTCATCTTTGTTTATCTGGAAATGTTGGCATTTTGGTCTGTCTGGGGTCTGTTCATGTCGTAACTTCAACAGTTGTGCTGGGATTTCAATGAAAATTTGTATGGATGTTCACTTCTATGAGGACATTAAAAAGAGGGTTCCATCGTTTTGTTCGAATTTTCCATTCTAGACTTATACATCTTTGTTTATCTGGAAATATTGGCTTTTTGGTCCATCTGGTGTCTGTTCGTGTCTTAACTTCAACAGTTGTGCTGGGATCTCAATGAAATTTGGTACGGATGTTCACTACTATGAGGACATTCAATCAAGGGTTCCATTGTTCTGTTCCGCTTTTCCATTCTAGAGTTATTCATCTTTGTTTTTCTGGAAATGTTGGTTGTTTGGTCATCCGACGTCTGTTCTAAGGTCATAACTTGAACAGTAATGCTCAGATCTCAATGAAATTGTATGGATGTTCACCCCTATGAGGACATTTAATGGCACATTCAACTGTTTTGTTTTGATTTGTTTAGGCCAATGCATTCTCTTATATATGCGAGGCGACCTATGGTCGACTCGCATATATAAGAGAATGCATTGGCACAGGGCATAACTGTAACTATCACAATGTTGTCAAGGAGCCGGTTCCAATGATATCCATATTTGTATGGTTCTATTGAGACAGACCGAAGATATTTTAGGCTGTTGAAGCTTTATTTGGCCGGTTTTGGGCGGTTTGTTGGGTAAAGGGTTAATTCATATTCAAATAACCCCACTATGGGCTTATTTCTTATGTTTTAAATAAGTTCTATACGAGCTTATTTACGGAAGAGCAGGCTGAAACTCTAAACTGTCGTTTCGAAGTTCAGGCGTTCGGGAACCTACGTCAATTACGTAATCCCCAAACCGTCGCTTTAGAGGTTCGGGAACCTACGTCACTAATATAATCCTTAAACCGTCGCTTCAGAGGTTCAGGAACCTACGTCACTGATGTAATCTTTAAACCATCGCATCAGAGGTTCAGGAACCTACGTCACTAATGTAATATCTAAGTCGTCGTTTCAGACGTTCTTATAACTGCTATCTGGAACTAATGCACTCGAGAATATTTGTTGCATGCGTTATTGTACTTCATAGTGAAATGGATTATGTTCATTTTACGAGGATCTATTAAATGGTTGAGGTGTGTTCAAAATGGGGGCACAATCGATCACTATTGTCCTTGTAAATTTCAGTTATAAATAAGTTTTAACGATTACTGATTTCTGAATGTGCATTATGAATTTACACAACTCAAGTACTAGTTTACTAGTTTATCCCATCAGACAAACGTTTATACATGTGTTTAAATTTAAAATCAAAACCGCTTTGGACTATAGACTGTATTGGCGACGTAGGTTCCTGACCCTGTTTCGTGTCCCTGTTTCACCCCTTGTTAAGTGGCCCTGTTCGTGTCCCTGTAGCACCCTTGTTAAGTGGCCATGTTCGTGTCTCTGTTGCACACCTTGTTAACCCTTTACCCAACAAACCGGCCAGAACCGGCCAAATAAAGCTTCAACAGCCTAAAATATCTTCGGTCAGTCTCAATAGAACCATACACATATGGATATCATTGGAACCGGCTCCTTGACCACATTGTGATAGTTACAGTTAGCCCTGTGCCAATGCATTCTCTTATATATGCGAGTCGACCATAGGTCGCCTCGCATATATAAGAGAATGCATTGGCCTAAAAAAAATCTTTTTTTAACACTTTTTACCATTTTTTCTTACATTCTTTAACAATTTTATAATTTTTAATGTGTTAAGCCAATGCATTCTCTTATATATGCGAGGCGACCTATGGTCGACTCGCATATATATGAGAATGCATTGGCACAGGGCCCTTCTGTTGGGTAAAGGGTGACCCTGGTGTTCTGCTATGTATCCATGATGTCAGGGAAGGCATAATGATCCTAATCAGAAAAAGTACCGTTATGGTTCTACACTAGTCGTTTTCGACTTCTTGGGCATGACTAAATGTTATCTACAGCTATACTATTGATCTCAAAATAATATTTGAACATTTCTATAGTAAATATTCATTACTATGCAATGTCCTGTTAGAAGTAACATACACGCTATTGTTTGTGCACATGATGTTATCCATAGAAGGTTAACGTCAGTTTGTAACTTTTTGAACAGGCAAACACGAGAGAGCTATTAACTGACATGTCCTTATAGACTTGAAAAAATTCACTTGCCCAACATTGTAGTTGTTAATAATAATATACACATATGTCAGCATCAGCGGGCCTCAGCAAACATCACATATGTTTGTTTTTGAGTTACCATATGACACCATACGAAATACTCCTAAACTCTGGTACATGGCTGAATCGGTGACCAGTGTAGTTTCCGCTTCAAATTGAGACATGCACGAACAAAACTGGATGCAACCCAATAGACGACAACCTAATCCCATAGTACAAAACCAATTCAGGACCATCTCTTTTTCTAAAGTGCTCCCATTCCATTCATTCCCCTTAATATGGAATTCCCTAGAAAGTAAATATACATCCAAGCAATCAAGACATATCTTCCGAAAACGTATGCAAACGGATATCATTAATACCTATTCAGCGAACGTTCGATGCAAAAACCGAAGATGCCCTGATTGTATAAACGATACATAATTTTCTGCTAACAAATATCAAACAAACAAAATATACATGTTAATTAAAATATTCCCAAGACATCACTCTCATTATTCCTACTCGGTTCCACTGACACATGCATATTCATAGTATTCATTCATTATATCGACCAAGTAGGTGCCTTTACATATGAACCACTCTACGTACCATCTCCCTAACAAAGCCTATTAAAAACCCAGTCTGCACACGCTGAACGTAACTTAAAAAAACAATCAAATTCATTCTACCATCTACATCATATAATCTGTCACCACATTCAGGGGTGATAGGAAGACAGTCAGTCATGAATATATCACCCCTAACAAAATACATGTATAGTCTATTAATATTATATCTATTTGTAATTGTACTTTCCATATGTGTATATTGTAAATAAAATTATCCTATCCTATCCTATCCTGTCCAGGCGAAATTTAAATAAATACAAATGACACAAGCAAATGACTAAAACTAATGCAAAACTGCAAATTAAAGGAAGACACTACACAACTTAATCTGAGTTAATGTGATAAAGCGTGACTCGCACACCTATTTACCTGGAATGTTATAGAATCGTGAACCAAGTCGTACATGTTACTACCAGGTCGTCTATTCTATGCTTCGCGGTAGTCCAAACAAAATCCAAGCACACCACATCAAACAGGGTATGGCGTAGGAGTTCTTACACATTGCCCTTGGGTAGTGCTATTCTATCCCGGACCCATTATACGGGATGATGCTACGGATGGTTCACTCACTATCACACTTATCCGAATACGTATATTTGGCCCACCATATCAAATCCAGTCGTAAGTCGGGATTTTTTTACCCTGTGCCAATGCATTCTCTTATATATGCGAGTCGACCATAGGTCGCCTCGCACATATAAGAGAATGCATTGGCCTAACAATTTTTTACAATTTTAATAATTTTTTCTTGTATTCTTTAACAATTTTATAATTTCACCCATACAGAGCCCCAGACAAACATGAGCAGACGACACTCTTCTATATGCTTCTATATATGTGTGGGGTTCCCTGCAGGGTAATGGATATTTATATTTTATGCCATAAAACTTGTAAGAAACATTTATTTTTAAAAAATGATAAAAAATTGTTAGGCCAATGCATTCTCTTATATATGCGAGGCGACCTATGGTCGACTCGCATATATAAGAGAATGCATTGGCACAGGGCAAAAAAAAATCCCTACTTACGACTGGATTTGATATGGCGGATCACATATGCGGATAAAACCATCGACGCCGAGACCTGGTAGAGTAAGCTACCGACAACATTGTCTGAGCACTTGACGAATGTAACATTGCTACCTTATCAATAATCGAATCAATCCGCCGTCGCTAACCGAGCAACAAACCGCTCTTCGTACAATGGCACTAACAGTTCGAAGCGCCGCAATCAGATTTGAAATTTTTTCTAAGAGCTAAACCAAGTAACCGAGA
Source organism: Siphonodentalium dalli (assembly GCA_032622095.1). Taxonomy (NCBI): domain Eukaryota; kingdom Metazoa; phylum Mollusca; class Scaphopoda; order Gadilida; family Siphonodentaliidae; genus Siphonodentalium; species Siphonodentalium dalli. Next base: position 233,507,189 of record CP136063.1, read on the forward strand.
CTATGTGACTTGTACGCATCCATGATTGCATATTGATACTTATTGATTTAACTAAGACTGGTGTTCCACTTAGTGTGTAAATGTGATAGATTTGTGTAAGATTACAACGGAGCTAAGCTACCACGTAGCTGTGACATCTCACATCAGTATGCTGATCTATCCAACCCATTTACCACACTGTGTGTAGTGAATGTTTGCACATTAATTTAATGTGTGATGCGTAGAAAAATGAAAACTGACATTATTACTAAGTGTATACATATCGACCATCATTTGATTGCATCAAAACATATTAATAGATTCAATGACATGATGTTCGTCACAATTATAACAGTTTTACACTCGCCCGATGTTCCACTAAAATGATTCAGCGTCAAACAGCTATTTCAAGACGATGGTCACATTAATTTCGATTCACATTTTGTGTCTGTGTATAAGCTGTTGCCATGGTGAATTGTTTAGTGGAACGAATTCATTATCGGATTTACGGAACAAGATCTACAATATGTCGGACCCTCTATCTGCTCCCGGGAACTGCACAAGCAAAAACATCACGCAATCGGTAGGAGTAACTTTCTACTTGTTGGATCTGACGTCAGTCGACTCAACGGAACAGAGCATGAAGGTCAGTGCGTTTGTGTATCTGAGTTGGAATGTAACGTGTTTCGCTTGGGATGAACACGTTGAGGGAATTGACACGATAAACGTCCGTGACGACAAAATATGGTTACCGTCAGTGGCCGTCATAAACGAAATTGACGGAATAAAGCCTATGCAGCCAGTAGCTCGGCATACGTACATTAAATCAACTGGAGAGGTATGGTGGCCATGCACAAGTAAATTTAAAACGTCTTGTAGAATTGAAATAACCAAGTTTCCTTTCGACATACAAAAATGCACGATAGTTATGGCTCATATTGGGAACCTTCTGATTGACTTGAAAGCTGCGGCGATAGTTCAGTATGTTGACTACGATGGTGTCGCAGTGCCAAAAGAAGAATGGGAACTACTCTCACACGATATTGCCCAGTCAACCACATATAACGATCAAAGAGTCACCTTGGTGCATGTGACTCTAACAGTTAAGAGGAAATCTTCGTTCTACATAATAACCATCATCACGCCACTGGTGGCGCTAGCGCTCGCAAACGTCGCGACGTTCAAGATCCCAGCCGCATCCGGCGAGCCGCTGTCATACTCAGTGTCTATCAAGTTGTCCTATTCAATCTACTTCAGTCTTATTTACGACATTATGCCGAAAACATCCGGTTCGATTTCCGTATTGGCGTTGGAGCTCGACTTGTTATTCGTGTTGAGTGTATTCACGACGGTGATCAAAGTTTTTATTCAGAGGATGTATTTGATTGGGCCATCGGCGAACACGAAGAAGCTTCTGAGATGTATCATGCCGACACGAGCCCACTATGAGGGGTCGCAAGCAGATGGCGAGGATGGAGATGACGTCACATATGCAGAATATGCAATGTTTGTCGATCAACATGCGTTCCGCGCTGTTCTTTTTCTAACTGTATCTTCACTCATAATTTCACTCATAGTGATCTTATGTTGATAGTAGACGACAATTGTATTTGTACGTACATGTATGAAACTAGATCTGATTATGGTGATCAGAAATACGTCATCGATTACAGTACACCTGTGTGGATGTATGGAAATGACAATCCACATTTCATAATGTTGGCGGTGTGCATTCCGACCACCTGAACAATTTGGGACTCGATATCGATTAAATAAATCTCTTTATTGTTCAAAGATATATGTAGGGCGCACTGGTTTGTATAAATATCATCGCACCTCAGTACTAAGACCGCTTTATAGCTGTCATGTGGACTTGGTTCATGACATATATACATGTACCGTTTAGTTTGTTTCCATCAATATAAGACATGCGGGTGTTATACTGACAAAACATGTAAAGCTCGACAACTGATTACCTCATTACAACTGATTAGGATTTGTAACTATGTGACAACAAAACGTCGTATTTTTTAAATGACTTCCAATGACTTTGTGACCTTTTTTTAACAGGTATTGCGGAAATATTCATCGGATCTAAACAACAGCCAGGAAATGTAACGTTTTTTGCTTTTTTTTACATAACAAGGAAAACATTTGACGATAACATACTGTTTATGCCATATTTCTGATTGGTATAAGAACAAGGTATGTCTATATTTTACTATTCTTTCTGTTTATGGCGGTTTTTGACGGAGGTGAATATTTTAACAGCATACCCACCGCCCGTATCTTTAAAATTAAGTTTTTTTTCCGAGAGTTTGGAAGCGTATCAGTCTGATCATGTTTTCGAATATTGACACATAACGGATCTACCATTATCTTGGAACAGCACAATGCACTTCCTCCAGAATTGTATATGTGACCATACGATTAATACTCGTATTGGCGTTTATATATCATATATATGGTGGCACGGACTCAGTATGTGTATAAGTGTCTGATGCTTTTGCTGTGCTTGCTTCAGTGAGCGTCAACAAATTCTCATTTCTTATGGAAATGGCCCGATCAAACAAATTAACCATACTGGTCAGTATAAATGCTGGCGAGCATATAATCGCCAAACCGCATTAAAATAATTCTTTCGCTGGCGTTAGGTGTAACCAGTTGATTCAAGAAACGGCCGCATTAGTGTAACTCTATCATATTCATGAAATTGAAAACAGCTAGAAACTTACTATAAAAATGGATGTGTTTCAGAGTGCATGTCTATACAATCTCAGATCCGTATTGTATTTATTATTCCCCTCACCCCTACACATTTTAACACAGGCCGCCCATGTTAGATAAACATTTGATATTTCTCTATACCACGCCACGTGATTTTTGCCTCATCCGACACACGTGCCTGATCCACATACTTAGTTAAGAGCCCGAACTATTCTTGCAAGCCATATAGTTTTAAGGGGGGCCACTTAGCACACACTTATCATTAGTACACCTGAATAAATCTCAGCAAATTAATGCATTGTCTACCCAATCAAAGAAGGACCTATTGTATATTCTGTTTCAATTTGGGACTTAATAGTATTGTAAGTAATTGCGTGCATCGATCCCGTTGATGTGTTTACAAACCAGCGTCTTTACAAGGACTGCCTACATTACTATTCATTTGCTTAGCCGTCCATGCGAGGGGTTATCAGTAATCGCCACTGCAACTTCGAGATGAAGAACACGTTCATTTTGATTCAGGATATATTGATTATGTGGATAGGATGTTGCTATGGGGATTGGACACGACAAATGAATTACAAAGAAGATTTGCAGGACAACATTTACAATCTGTCAAATCCGCAATTTCCTCCAGGAAACTGCACTGCAGGAGTCGTCAGCCAAAAGGTGGACGTACAGTTCAATCTGTTGGACGTCGCGTGGATAGACTCAACTGAACAGAGCATGAAAGTTGTCGCTTTAGTGGGGCTTAATTGGAACGTATCATGTTTCGCTTGGAACAAAACAACTGAAGATATCAAAATGATCAACGTCCGTGATGACAAAATATGGTTACCGACAGTCGCCGTAATAAACGAAATTGACGAAATCAAGACAATGCGGTCTACAGGGAAGTCTGTCAAGGTTATGTCAAATGGCGGAGTTTGGTGGAGCTGCACAAGCAAATTCAGAACATCTTGTAAAATTGAAGTAACGAAGTTTCCTTTTGATGTACAGAAATGTACGATAGTTATCGTACCTCTGATGAACAACGATGCCGAATTAAAAGCCGCAGCATTTAAGCTTTTCGTCGACCACGAAGGCATTGCTGTGCCTAAAGAAGAGTGGGAACTGTTGGCTCATGATATGTCCGATATCATAAATGATAGGCATAATTTCACCATGGTGTCCGTGACTCTAACCGTGCAGAGAAAATCGTCGTTCTATATCATAACCATCATCACGCCTCTGATTGCGCTAGCGTTCGCAAACGTCGCTACGTTCAAGATCCCAGCCGTATCGGGCGAGCCGCTGTCCTACTCAGTGTCTATAATGTTGTCGTATACAATATACTTCAGTCTTATTTACGACATCATGCCGAAAACGTCCGGCTCAATATCCGTCTTGGCGCTGGAGCTGGACTTGTTATTCGTGCTGAGCGTATTCACGACGATGATTAAAGTGCTTGTTCAGAGAATGTATTTCCTTGGGCCACCAACGACCACGAAGCTGCTGAGGCGCATAGTACGGGGAACAGTACACCCAGAGGCGGAAGGATCGGAAACAGACAACAAGCACTGGCATAACGTCACAGGCGCGGAAGTTGCTATCTTTATCGACAAACATGCATTCCGTCTTGTACTGTTTCTGACTGTATTTTCGGTCCTCATTTCATTCATAGTTATTTTCTACTGACAGATGTAGATACTTAGACAAGTTTTCGTTATGTCTACGTGTAATAACATCGGCAGGAAATAGACTGACAAAACGCACTGCATTGTTCGGGTGATGTCTGGCCCGGATCACACCGCTACATGTACATGTGGGACCCGTTTATACCTGGTGAGATACAAAATGCCGGAAAAGGTACAAAGTGCACTATATAAACATGTCTTGTGGATTCAATTGCATGGCTTTCTATATTACAAAGTGGTTCAGTGGTTTCCTGGTAATATCTGATAACATACCACGCAAATCTCAACGCAACAGCAAAGGTAAGAAATTCGAGGCCATGTCGCCAGTGAATCGGTGAAACTGTCAAAATAACTATCATTCGTGGAACGGACCGAACACTCGATTTTTCAAATTGATCCAGGCAAACCCAGTATAGATGTAAACATCGATTCTTCTCGCGCATTCTTCTAGACTGAACCCAACTCAACGAAGACACTGTCCCCGTCGCAGATATCGATATCTTCGAAGCTGCACGCACAAGCAGAGAAAAATATATGCCGTCTGTTAGTAGTTAAACGGACATGGCTCATTCGAACCTCCAAATGTGTTTCTGCGTCATTTGGAGCGACGGCTACGATAGGTCGATACATAAAGGAACTATTGATATACCGGCTTCATATGCTTTGAAAAACACTTGCCAAAGTCATAACCATTTTCAGTCGTTTTAAAATTTTCGCCAGAAATAAGACAAACGCTCTTATTGCTACCATATCAGGAATAGACTAACACGGAACGCTCCTTTCTGTTCCATATAGAACACAAATGGCCGTTTTGTGTTTGGGACCCAAACACCGTATTAACAGTTGTATTTCTCATTACTCCAATTCCGTCTTTTTGGGTTATATAATGTTCGCAGAAAGATAGTTCAGATATTTATCGACCTATTTCGATATTCAAAAGCGAATAATATTATGTGTATTTCGGAGCACAAACCGCCATATGGCCTTAAGATGTCGGTAACACATGTTGGTCACACAAATGCAGTTTTACAACTCTTGTAATCCCGTGTGAGGTACGTGAGGCATAACTATATGTGTTCCAACCAAGTGATAATAGGGAGACTTAGATTGAGAACGTCTAATTTAAAACTGCTGCCAGGTGATACATATGACGGCTAGACGCTGTCGCAATCAATAGAGATGGACTATGGAACACGGTAATTGGTAATTATAATGAAAATAAATGTATGACTCCAGTCATAAATTCATTTTCATTATAATTAACCATGTTGTTTGCATCGTTCATAGAGCACACAACTGTATTTGGGCACTAATCCGTGGCTCAAATTCATTCATTTGTTTTGCATATACTCTGTTGAGTATAAAACGAGATGGTCAAATAAATGGTTGGATTTAGTGTGCATCACCCCTTTAGCCGTATTCCAATCAATTCCGGCGATGGAGTCAATCAGATGACAGTAGGTATCTGGCAGTGCCTGTGTTTGAAGTTAGACGGTCTCGATCTAAAGCTATCTATTGGAGTGAGTTATAAATGTGAAATGTTTTTTTGTTTCTACGACGTTGGTAATCTCATGTATTATTATTATTATTAACATATTTATGCATATATATTAATCGTATTCCATTATCTGCGGTCCAATCTGCGGTCCCGATTCTATCGATGCACATGAAAAAGGAGTCAGCTACATGTAGTTCATATATCGAATTACGACACTGACTGACAAAGGACAATTGGCTCATACGCCTACCTATTAATAATATCAGGTTATTAATCTTCACGCATAAGCATTAATAGTAATATCATGTTATCAATTAACCTCTATCCATATCTACTAATATATAGTACTGTCACGTTATTAACATTTACGCATGCGTATTCATAATATCTAACGTTACTAACCTTTACGCATAGCTATTAATTGTACTATCTCGTTATGAACCATTAAGCATATATAGTAATAGTAATATAACGCTATTGACATGTACGCGTACCTATTAATACAGGGGGGTGCACGTTTTGCATAAATCCAGCTAAAAATGGCAAGAGATTTTTCAAAAAATAATTTATCTGGATCTATCCGACGAACAATTTTGAATTCCGCATATCATCATTTTGGTATATCTAATGTTAAATTATTAACAGACTCATGCATGGACCAACTAATCTGATCGCATTCGGGGTTGAAATCAATCTGACAAACAGCATGACTCTCAACACGAGTTTCACGCGCTGTTCATAACTTTGCAAAAAAACAGACGAGACTAGTGAGTAGTTATAAGCGAATATCAGCTACTTAATTAAGTAAATCATAACCACCAGGGACGTGACGACAAGAGGGGTGGGGTTATTCACCACAATCTGTGTTCTAATTGTTCAACAGATGGAAAGTTCATGCCTGACACTGACACAGCATTAGTTGGAAATTCCACAACAAAATTAGGTTGCAATTTTCCAATCAGTAATTGCATCATACTACGTTTGTTGTCTACACACACAGTTTTCCAAAAATAAGGGGGCCTGTCTGGATAGAAATTTATAACAGTTGGAAAGATTTAAAGATACGGGCTGCCTTGGCGGCGGGTATGCTATTCAAATATTCACCTCCGTCAAAAACCGCCATAAACAGAAGGAACAGTAAGATATAGACAGACTTTGTTCTCATGCCAGTATGTTATTGTAAAAAATTTGCCATTTGTTATGTAAACAAAAACAAAAAAAGTTACGTTTTCTGGCTTTTGTTTAGATCCGGATATGGTAACACAAAGAGCGTTATTTGCCACTGTTTTCCTAATATGGAAATAATAAAGAGCGTTTATATATTTTTTGTGTGATTAACCAATAGAATTGCGACGTGTTATGTAAACAGAAGCACACTTATGTAACACGAGCAGGCTCTTGTTTACGTACACCATCGTACGTCTTGACGACAGTATACTATTTACTCGATGATTATGTTTGGAATATGTGCGGAACTGTATATATTTTGGTGTTCCTTCTGTTGATGGCGATTTGAACAAATATAAATATTTCTGCAACGAATTCCGTCCGTGCCTTTAAGAAGCATGTCAACAAAACGTGGTGTGCAATTGTGAACATCTGAATTTGCCTGGTTCAAGGAAGGGAGTAGTGCAGTTGGAAATTTCAAGGCAGATCATTACCCCCTCCCCACCCCACAAACGAAGACCCTCTAGTCACGTCCCTGTTAACAGTTCGGGGATCTCGTCTTCAATTGTTGTAAGCATTGAATATATTTGGCTGTGAGCTCGTTTAACTATTGAATGTCAGTGTTCACCGCCGGACCTTTGCCCCACAGGTTTCAACCTGTGGATCATACCAGAGCAATGAAGAAACAACAGATTGTATAGCTTGATGAGCACTAAGCCGAATGCATGACACATGTAAAGGACGACGTGGGTAATTGTAAAACTCATATTGAAGGAACGCACCCAGGAACGCTCGCGTGCGATTGAACCAACTGTGACATGATAAGACCAGTCGGCAATCGCCACTAAGACACGTCGAATTAGATGGTTTAGTTGGCGGTTTAAGCTTACAAAACGCAATCAAAATATCGAAATTGACAACAACTTATCCCAACACAATTTACAGGTGTGAGTGCTTCTCGCTTATAAATTTCCAATCAAAATATGCTAGCTGTCGTAATTATCAATTTTCGCAATCTATAGAGCACGGCGGTCTGCATTAGGAAAGTGTGATTTCATTGTTTGTTCTATGCATAGGATGTTGCCATGGGGATTTGTCAAGTAAATTAATTTCATAGAATTAAGGTTTGCAAGACAAAATCTACAATCTGTAAAATCTGCAAGTTCCACCTGGAAACTGCATTGAAGGAATGGCAAACGGTTGGCATACATTTCACTGTTTGACGTGTTGGCAATATATTCAACGGAACAGAGCATGAAGGTTGTCGCTTTAGTGGGGCTGAGTCGATACGTACCGATGTATGCATACAAATTAATCGTATTCCGTTATATATGATCCAAACGCCAGCAATATACATGAGAAAGGAGTAATCTACATGCAGTTCATATATCGAACGACGACACTGAAGATGCACGATGCTATTCTGCACAATTTATATATCTATATATGCCTTTATTTCCTCCGCAAACGGAGAGTTTAAACATTACACATCATACACAAGATTAGTGTTTCAACATATTGGTGACAAAATAGATATACATATATCACATAGTATTATACACAAAAGTATGCATGATACCAATTCAGTGAGGTATATGCATTACAACTGTGGGCCTTGTGTATTTGTGCTTTCAGGAAACACTTCAACTGGATAATAATGCGAGTATGTTTATCTATCGAACGGAGCAAGACGGAGGTATCTGCGGTAGCTTTAATTAGGTTATAGAGAATATCATGTTTAGCTAGATGACACTCCGACTAAATATAGATTATTTATGTATATCTTGTCTTCTAAATATGTCTTCGATCAGAGCTGTTCGTGAGCTGTACTCGAGATCCATTTAGTCGATGGACTCGAGTCGGATCCGATCCGATTACATGTTCCAGAGTTTAAATGTTCAAATCCATAATTTATGTATACAGTTTACAATATTTGGTATAAAGTTCATTACCCTCGCACTGTTACAATTTAAAGACCGTTGAATATATGTGAGGTTCATGGCATGCGTCATTTGATTTGTTGCCATCAATTGACGGATGTCGTAAAGTCATTGTTGTTTGACAACATAATACATCTGTATGTCCTTAACCCTTTACCCAACAAACCGGCCAAAACCGGCCAAATAAAGCTTCAACAGCCTAAAATATCTTCGGTCTGTCTCAATAGAACCATACAAATATGGATATCATTGGAACCAGCTCCTTGACCACATTGTGATAGTTACAGTTATGCTCTGTGCCAATGCATTATCTTAAATATGCGAGTCGACCATAGGTCGCCTCGCATATATAAGAGAATGCATTGGCCTAAAAAAAACATTTTTAAACACTTTTTACCATTTTTTCTCATATTCTTTAACAATTTTATAATTTTTAATGTATTAAACCAATGCATTCTCTTATATATGCGACGCGACCTATGGTCGACTCGCATATATAAGAGAATGCATTGGCACAGGGCCCTTCTGTTGGGTAAAGGGTTAATTGGGAAGTACTATGTTCGTGACTCGGTGGAAGAAAGTAAAGCGAAAACAACGATTCGTTATGTAGCATTTATAAAGGGGAACATGGGGTATGAGTATCACTTTCTGATGAAATGCCCCAATCTTCGGGAACTTAGAATTAAATATTTCTCAGAATGTTATCGAAAAGTTGTTTCGAAAGAATCGTGTTATGCATCATTAAACGAAACCGATATTAACACATTGCGCAATCTATCGATGTTCATTAACAAGGGTCTTAAGTTGACAGCACCTTAAGTAGTATTATGATGAAGACGATGATACCTATGGTGAATACGATGACGATACCGATGATGAATATAATTATTATTATATATGCCTTTATTTCCGACGACGACAACGGTGATGATACCACTGAAGATGACAATGCAGACAATTATGACGATATGCACATATAGTACTTTTGATGATGGCGATGACGATGATGACGATGATGATGCTGGTGATGATGGCGATGATGATGATGATGATGATGATAATGATGATGATGGCGATAATGTTAATTGTGATGATGATGTTGATGATGGTGATGCTTATATTGTTGTTGTAGTTTGTGTTATTGTGTTATCGAATTCTCATGTTGCACATATTGTGTCTGAGCAATAAACCATTACATACATATGTATGTGTGATGGTACGCACACATTCGACCTATACGTTTATGTTATTATTACACTGGATACACCCAATTCTCCCCAATTCTCTATTGTGCTGGACTGTACATTCTACGATGGTATATTTTTCTACTGTTTTTACGAAGTACTACGTGTATTTCTATGCCATCTACATAAATGTATGCTGTCCACAATGTTTCGATCACGTAACACCTTATCTCCAAATCCAATTTGAGCACTATCGTGCAAAGGGTCAATGTCAACTTGCAACATATCATCGCGCCAATACGCAATTCATCGACCTATAAAGTTAAGTAGTTACTTAATGTGATTATTTGATTCTGAAATAAGCAGATAATGGAGTATTGTCCGTTATTTTGTTTTATGGCGCGGGCCACAGTGAACACACTTGTTAAAGAGCTTACACCTGAAAAGTTCTGAGCTGACTTATATGTGTCAGTGTGATCACTAATCTTCTTAGAATCGCCTCGTTATGAGTCGGTAATGCGACTAAAACGCCCTCATTTTCAGCACATTATCGACTGAAAATGAGGCGATTCTCAGCAGAGTATCAATCTAAAACAAGTTCTATTGTAAGCAGATAATGTGCGATTTTTTGGGAGAACAGGCTGAAACTTGCCCCTCAAATTGACAAAACTTCTCGTCTATCATGAGCACGACCGCGGATTGGCATGTATCCTGAACATGTCATGATTTAGTGTCAGGGACGTAGCTAGAGGGTCTCCGTGGGGGGGGGGGGGGGGGGGGGGCTGTCCACATTGGTAATTCCAACTGCACCCTCCTTGAATCAGACCAGATACAAGATTTTGCATAATTCCATTTGCACCTCCCCCCTTTAATCAGACCAAAAGTTTTGCATAATTTCATTCCCTCCTTGCACCTAAGTGTTCACAAGCCTAATAGCCTATTTATAAACCATGGTTCTATCTACCCGTATGATAATATTCATATATTTTGAACCTGAAAATTGCACAAATCCTAACATCTAGTGGTCTAACTCCAAACAAATGCACACGACTACGGGCAATAGACCAGGACACACGGGGCCGACCATGGTTGTTCGGCCCGGTGTGCGAAAATTTTGAAAACTAAACAAGAAAATCGCAAAATCCTAGCATCTAGACTGACCTCAAGCTTCCATGTGTTGGAAATTTCAAACCTCATACTCTCCCTTAGTTTGGAAATTTTCCAACTGCATCATGATGACCATTTCAGTCAACAATTTTAACCCAATGTAGTAAAATATTATTTTCTAAAACTCATTAGCAATTTTTTATTGGCCACAGGGAGGGATAAGGACACACCGGGCCGCATATGGTTCGGCCCGGTGTGCGAAAATTTTGAAATCTGCACAAGAAAATCGTAGCATCTAGATTAGCCTCAAGCATTCATAGAGTTGGAAATTTCAAACCTGACACCCTGACTTAGGTTGGAAAATGTCCAACTGATGACAATTCCAGTGACAATTTTGACCAGATGTAGGACAATATTGTTTTCTTAAATTAACTAGCAGTTTTTGACTGGCCACGGGGGAGGGACAAGGACACAAGCTTTCCAAGTGTTTGAAATTTCACACCTGACACCCCCTAAGGTTGGAAAATTTCCAACTGATGGCCATTTCAGTCCAATCTGTTTTACCAAAAGAAGGAAAATATGCAAATATTGGTCCCAAAACAATAAATTCCCCCAATAAATTGTTTGAAAATCAAACTACAAGAACATTTTCAACCTACTGTTGGTGTGAAATTTCCAATTAATGTTGTGTCAGGTATGAAATTTCCAACTGTTGAAAATTTTGACCAAAGTTGGGGGGGTGAAACATCCCCCAAACCCCCCTGTCACCACGTCTCTGTTTAGTGTTAGTTAACACGTTCTATACTAAAGCATCATTGATTAGTAGTTATCACATCGGGAATGTTCAGATAATAAGTTCAACAAAAGACCATGTTTGTAGAACTTATTATATAAACATGTCCTTTAATATATAGGGCTCATTCTGTACTTGTATTTATCTATCGTCTGCTTATATTACCTGGAAATCAATAAAAGACCATTCCGATCAATTTACTATAGGAGGGGTTAAACATCAGACTCGAATAGATCGACACTGACCGTATATTCCGATTCGTATTATTATTTGAATATGAATCCGGTATGAGAGAAACCTTCGTGGAGCTAATGTCAGCTTCTTCTAATAGAAACCCATCACAACCGTTTGCAATTCATGGAAGAACTCAAATTTCAAGTCTGCTCGACTTTAATTGTACACAATTGAATCTTAAAAATGTCCTGTCGGTTCTCGGAACCACTTCCAACAACACAAACAAATTTGAAGACACGTTTGCAACAGTCTTCTCCAAAACTCAAGGCAACCTTCTGTTGTACATGCCAGTGTTTCACTTACAATTATTTAAATGGGTAGATTTTGAATGCAAATGCTATCCGGGCAGCACGTTTGAACTGTGTCACATTATATGTTACAGATTGTGGGAACATTATGTCCTGGTGACAGAAAACCATGTTACTTGTCTCTCTAACTCCCAATGTTACCGCTTAAAACCATGTTACTGGTCTCTCTCACTCCCAATGTTACCTCTTAAAACCATGTTACTGGTCTCTCTCACTCCCAATCTTACCGCTTAAAATAAGTAGCCATGTTTGTTGTCCGCGGTAATAATATAAATCTTAAAGATAAATTATGGACTTGTTTTACATGCTGATGCGCATCGTAAGGAGAACAGTCCATACAGAGGAGGAAGGATCACACACAGACAGCAATAATGGTAATGACGTCACTGGCGCGGAAGTTGCTACATGCATTTAGTCTTGTGCTGTGTCTAACTGTATATTCCGTCGTGATTTCACTCATAGTAATTTTATATTGAAAGATACGATATCGCCAATACCAAGTCGATCAGTTGGAACATATGGCCGGGTGGAGGCAGTGTGATCGCTGTTTCTGACCTGAATGATCTGGAGTCATACCTTGGCCAAAAACTGTCAAAATCCCCTAACTTTGCCAGCCTTGAGTGGTAAAGCAATGCACAGATTTGTTAAATTGTTTTCACTTTTATATGCTGATGATACCATACTCATGGCTGAGGGATTAGAAGAAATCCTAGATTCTTATCATCAATACTGTCTAGACTGGAAACTCAGCATTAACTGCTCTAAAACAAAAATTGTTGTATTTGGCCAAGGGAAATATGAAGATGAGATCTTCTATATTGGAAATGAGCCTATAGAATTATCCAAAAGTTATAAGTATCTTGGGGTGACATTTAGCAATGAGAACCAATTATTTATTGATGAAAAGAAAAAAAGGTGTGCTGCGGCCAAAAAGGCTATGTTCTCACTCATTCACAAAATGAGAAAATCACATCTAACCTTTGATGTTATAATTGATATATATAATAAAGCAATCTTACCAACCCTCACGTATGGATGTGAAGTATGGGGATATGGTTCTAATGCTATGATTGAGACAACAGAGTTATGGTTTTTTAAATTAATCTTGGGCTTGAAAACTACAACACCGACTGCTATGGTATATGGTGAACTGGGCATAATCCCAGTTTCAACTATAATTAAACACAAAATGTTATGTTACTGGACCAGAATAATAGAAGGCGAAGGCTGGAAATTGACAAAAATACTATATGATTCAATGATTTGTAGTAAAAAAACTAAGCGTGCCTTTAAATGGGTGAATGGCATCAGAAAAATATTAAATGAAACTGGAATGTCATTTATTTGGAGTGACCAAAATTTATGTAGAAGTAAATGGTTCAAAAATGCTACAAGGGATAGACTAAGAGATATGCACATGCAAGAATGGAGGGGTAAACTTGATACTTCTAATAAATACATATTTTATAGAGCAGTTAAACACAATTATGCAATGGAACCATATCTCAAATACTTCTACCAATCAGATGCAAAGGTCATAGCAAGATTTAGAACCAGAAACCATAGACTCCTTATATAAACTGGTGATTGGGAGGAATTGGATCTCTCAAAGAGAATTTGTAAAGCCTGTAATGAAGGTATAGGTGATGAATATCATGCTATTTTAGTGTGCAAAAAACTCAAAACACTCCGAATGAAATGTATGGATATTAAGTACTTCTATGAAAGACCAAGTGTGTTCAAACTAAATGAGTTATTTAATTTGAACACTGATAAATTAAAGCCAATTGTAAGACTTATCAGAGAAATACCTAAGATTTTATGTGCTTAGAAACACTAATGATTTACAATTTAGCAGACCCAACCCCTATCAAATGAAATGTGAATTTACCACATACACAATACCCAAACCCACTTATATGAAGTGAGAATGACATAACCCGGGAAATAAGGCCCACTATATGTACTAGTGCTTCAGGCACTAAACATTACAAACCCGACCATACATGTTGCTGCATATGGCAACACCATCGACATTGATGGAATTATAACTGACCGTGATGGCATGGCGGCCATGTAAGACTAGCACCAGACTGAATTGACCTATCATATGGAGAGTATACTTAATTGTATAAATTGTGTATATATTTTCAATTTTCATTATAAATTACAAATCAAGTCCAAAATAATTATTATTTGATTTGTATAAAAATGTATATCATGTTTAATAATAAATTTGATAAATAATAATCATCATGTTTGAACATAAAACCTCTCACTCTGGCTCAACTACATTAGTAATACTAATAGTAATGGGTAAGCACTTGTACAAATAAATTGCTGCTTTCTCTCAAGACTATAAATGTTAAAACCTACATATGACTTTAACTTAAGATGTTACAATTTATTAAACATCATAAATATCATAAATTCAGATGGACAGCAGCTGCTGTCAGCAGCTCCTAAGTAGCAAAAGGCTAACCATGTAACTATATATTAGTGGATAAAATGTGTACCATTAATTAGTTGCTGAGAATGGTGGAACATAGTGAGAGGTGTTAAACGAAGTTCCTTGGCACTTGGGCTGAAATTGTATTTACTGGCCGATTTGTGGATGAGTTAAGTATATTCCAGTGTAATCTATAATATAATTTATTATTTTAGATTAAGGAATCTGCATATACGTTTGTGAATAAATCATTAACAATTGTCTGGAAACTGTAGAGCATACTTGTAAACCGTACCACTAGTATCAAGTGGACTATACTCACCCTTTGAGCAGCAGAGATATTAGTCCTTCCATCTGTCATGAACACCATGAATTCCCTTGTGACTAATTGCCATTAAAAACACTGCGGTGTGAACTGAGCTGAATCTGACACAATGTATCAATACTACCATGTTTCAATATATATCCGAATGTGCGAACATATTGAATTTAATACCGGTAACAATTGAATTTGATTTATTATTATTGACGGAACTTCGGAAGTAAAATATAAGTTGAATGTTCTCCGTAGAGCAATTAACACAAATGTCGAGTTTCCACAGCATAAATCCACATTGGATGATAGGAAATAAAATCCTGATGAAAAACAACATATTCCGACCACTTTTGTCGCACTGGTAAAGATAATCACTAGGTCACTGAAGCGACTCGCCCAGACACCGCATTCCATTTATAAGCAGGTCAGCACGTGAAGACCTAATTACACGACCTTGACACAAGTGAGGCTAACTACCTGGTATGCCCAAAGACCAATACAGAGGGACATGAGTTAAATTGCCATTGATCTGGTGGTCCGATGACCCGAATATATTAATATAATTTAAAATATACTAAGCCAAATCGTAATTATCACAGATATATTGCTGACCAAAAATATTATTGCATGCCCTATGTATTATATGACCTATATGCTGTATATAGATCATTACATTATATGAAATGATTGCTTCTAAAAGTTAGTTGAAACCTATAAAACACGTAAAATTTAAGATTAATGTAATATGTTCTCCTATGAATGAGAGGTGTAAGACGAGTAAGACAGTGAGTAACACCACACACCACCCTATTACAGATACATGTACGAATACACCCCTTCAATGCTAGGCTTAATTAGCTAAGATAATCCGTACAAATTCAAAATATGATAATATGTATCTATATATATAGAGCAATAATTGTAATCCGTATTCAATTACTGTATTTAAAAATGAATTGCTAGTGGTGGTGTGTGGTTTTAAGTACGCATGTGATGGCACTGGGCCCTACCTGATTATCAGCTGCCATGTGTCGCAAAACGACACTGGAAGGGATAGTCAGTGGGGGCCCAGATCATTTTTTGGAAAGTCAGGATGCGTGGTGTGATCGTTATGGTGGCGCGTGCGTGATGTATATTATATTTTGATTTTGTATTTTGTATTTTGTCTTGTATGTCATAAATTTTCTTGACGAAGGCAATAAAACTATTGAATGAATGAATATATATGCGAGGCGACCTATGGTCGACTCGCATATATAAAAGATTCTATTGGCACAGGGTCTTTAATGTTGCGCCAGCGCAGCTCCCGTCATGAAGGGGTTAAGGTGAAACAAAATCTAAGAACAACCAATACTAAGTTGAAAGCCGACTTTCTGTCATTTTTATGTCATGGTAAATCTTTAAAGATGTAATCATGGTTCCACGCAAGTTTTTAAGACAACCTCTTTTACTTTTATCAAGATTCTTGTAAATAAAACAATATGTTTGGAATGAAAAATGCTGCATGAAGGACGCTATTTTGTTTGACATTTCATGTTCTAAGCATTTATATCATATAGATTCGATATGAGAAAGCGACACCAACAGTTATGTTTTTAATATTTAAATAACGAAATATATTTTATCACATAATTAACCCACAAAATCAGCTTCATAATTATTGGCAAGACATACGTGTAATATTAGAGCGTGCGATGACGTCACGCCTTTATTTAAATGACTTGCGATTGCTGAAGTTTATTTTGTTGGTTTCGATTAATACTCCGCGTTGCTTCGCGTGATAAATCATGTGATAAAGGGTATCTCAAACTCGTTCTATTTTATACGTAATTTATCAACCTCGTCCACTAAATCCTATTTGAGCCGAGGTTTATCGAATTTAGTGAACTCGGTTGATAAATTCCGTATACAATATAAACTCATGTGAGATCCTCTATATGTTGTATGTAGAGGTCTAGTATATATTACAATTGATTTTCAACATTTTTCAACAGAAATGAAAAGCAGAAACGATATTAACGTAGATTTGATATGCCGTTGTTGTGCATGCAGGTCTGGAACTCTGAATATATCTGTAATATTTCGCTATTTAAATGTACCTAGAATTTCTTCCAAATTGATATGTTCCACCACAAGTGCAATGTACACTATCAATTATATTATATCTGAAGATTAGGAAGGGAACGTATGTTTTCTTGATCCAAGACATTTCATAATTAAATTCATTTCGAAAGACAACCACCAATACTTTTATATATTTGAAAATGTTATGTCATGACCAATGATCAATAAAAAATGGGATCCGTTCGGTTTTATGTCATATTTGTAACTGTGTTCATAGCCAAATCCCAGCTGACCACCAAATCTCTAATACTGTGTTCGAGTTGATTGCTCCCTGCCAGTCTAAGTTTGCTTCCACTGAAACCAGCGTGGTAAACCAGCATCCACATCAATCAATATTACATTCTGGCTTCGGTCGAATCAAATTTGGACCAGCTTCCTGCTTGAGTGGCCCAGAGTGCATGCGAACAGTTCAGGTCATCTGGGCTGAAATAGGTGTGGCTGCTTTCTTGTCATTGTAATACATGGGGGGTATAAGTTACCTCCGACAACATCGGCGAGTACAATGAAATTTAATACCTGTATGTCGATTTTGAACCCCGATGCGGAGTCGAGGCGTTCATAAAGAGACACCGGGTATCACATATCAATGTATCCCACGACGTTGAGTAAGATCTAGATTTTGTCCCCACAACAAGTGGCTTACGGCCTCAAGTAAATGCGGTTTTTATCGATCCTCAAGTTACTTCACAACAATGACAATAATTCAGTATCCGTCCTATGTATCGGGGTCGGTGATGCCAAACACGGTTTGCTAGACTAACGTTGCGATTGGTGGAAACTACCACTTCAAGGGTGATTCATTCATCTATATCACCGATGTTTCGTGCTGGTATACCCACGATATTTCGCGCACGTTCTGTTCAACGTTCGCTGTCAAGGGTGATGGGGACATGGTGATTTGAACGTGGCGTTGTAGCCAATCATATTGCGCGTTACAACTGGACATGGACACAATATGCTATACCATGTACTTAAATATTCAACTTAGCATTATGAAACAAACGAAGCTCACTCCAATAGAGCACAGTCAACAAGCTATTTGCTGATTTACTTATTTGTTTGTGAAATTGTCTATTAATATATCATTTCTTTGTGTATACATGGAATGAAGTGTGAAGGTCAAGAGCTTTGGCTGAAATATAGAGGACCTCTAATGAGTCGCAATTCTATACGAAATTCATTAACCGAGTGCACAAAATTCGATTAGAGCCGATAATAATTTAGTGGACGAGGTTAATAAATTTCGTATTGAATTGAGACGAATTTGAGATCCATTTTTATCACATAATTTGCCCATAAAAGCAGTTTCATAATTATCGATAAGAGACACGTTTAATATCAGCGCGTGCGATGACGTCACATCGTTCTTCAAATGACTTGCGATCTCTGCGGTTTTTATCGTTGTTTTCGATGGATATTTCGCATTGCTTCGCGTTTATTTGATCATGTGATAAAAAGTATCTCACACTCGTCCTATTTTATACGTAATTTATCAACCTCGTCCACTAAATTCTATTTGAGCCTCGGTAAACCTCGGCTCAAATCGAATTTAGTGAACTCGGTCGATAAATTCCGTATAAAATAGAAACTCATGTGAGATCCTCTATTTATCACATAATCACATTTTAGCAAGGAAAATGATCTCGAAACGGCTGGGGCTAAAAGCAGTTATCACAACCAAAGAGGAAGTAAAGACATATTCATGACCAAATATAGTTCCATTTAAATGTGTCTTTCATGTTGACAAAATTGTTCAACCACCCAATCACCCATGTTTATCTCACAGTCGACACTAAATAGTCCAACACAAATTATAATTAACATAATACTAAAGTTCCGGCATTGACATCGATACAATTGGGTTAATATGTTACGTCGGCGCACATGCCGATAACACATGTGTGTCTAACTAAAATCAGTTGTCGTATATAACACATTCATGGTACGTGCTAAATATGTACGTGCTTTATTATATTATGTATGATTGTACCATATCTCGCGCATGTCATGTAACACACATTAATGCAAATCAGCATGTTCTCGTAAAAATAAGCACAATACGGACTAATTTTATTATTTTCGCGAAATAAGCTCATATTTGCATTATTTGAAAACCAAAATTCGCACTTTGAGCTTAATCACTGGCTATTAAAAATATAAAACAAGTCCGTAGGATATTTACTTTCACGTGACTGTGTTGGAATATAACACGACAAAACCAACTCACGACTTCATAATCAAATAAGTCCAATATGAACTTATGTGACTATTTAGGTCCAATATGAACCTAATTGCACGCGGATATGTCACACACACACACATATATGCATGCATAGCACATATACATACAAGTACAATAATGCACAATTATGAGGTGAAACTTCATTGTTGTTTGTACATTAATATGTAATATATAACATTGTACCATGCATAATAATACAGGCAAACTTCATCCAATATAGTTTCGAAGGCTGCTTGCGTCATATATCTCACAGAGCTGTTTTCACAAATAAACTAACCCTCCGCATAATCGGAATATTGTCAATTGATAATTTGCTGTCCTATTTTGACTGAGTATTCTACCAGATATCGGGGACATTTTAGTAGATAACTGCTAATTTTCAAATCTGGCTGTATACGCTTTATACAGAGATCCCCTGTGTATCGCGCGGCGACAATTAAATATAGAATATACGCATAGTGTTTCTGAATAACAAATTTAATCCACGAGTGGGATTGGCGATTTACACCACGAGCTTCAGCGAGTGGTCTAAATCACCAATCCCACGAGTGGATTAAATTTGTTATTCAGAAACACTATGCGTATATTTTGTTTATGCCACGATCTTTACAATGCGATGGATAAACACTTTTCCGTTCAAATTGTATGTAGAAAGTTTAATCCACTCTGCGAAGTTTATGCCACGATCTTTCCAATACGATGGATACACACTTTTCCGTTCAAATTGTATGGATAAAGTTTAATCCACTCTGCGAAGTTTAATCAACAGTAGGCACATTTAATCAACAGGTGTTGATTAAATGTAAAATATAAAACAGATGGCTTTATTTATATAGTAAGATAGGCGATCGTGTGTATAAATCGTGGTATAAATACTCTTGTGTATAATATGCTGTGACCAGTTGATCAGTTGTCGTGGTGTAAAGTGTATGCGTTGGCCGTGGACGCGTTGTCGTATTCCCTATAACCACAGTATATATTCGAGTATAATATTCCAGCCTGGACTGGGAAAAGGATTCCAGACTCTGGACCATGGATATGATCACCTGCTTTGACAGAATCCCTCGCATGAACTGAATGTTGTGATTTGTCTTTAAAGACATATTATGTACTTGTTCGGGTGCGTGAAACTGATAAGTTAGTATTCAGGTGCTATGCCAACTGGGGGAATGTAGCATTCTACTAACATCACTGAAAATATCAGGCAAATCAACCGTACCACTCCATAGAAAACATTGTCTGAACTACGCTAAATTGTAAATATTTACTACTCGAATCGGGACGCTTCGATCGGCGATAAGCTAACGAAAACGATTTCGCCATTCGTCACCTCATTTAATTAATATATTTGAAGGACGGTGTGTGTGTGTCAATTTAGATATAATATTTGTGAAAATAACTACTTTGAACAAGTTTATTCTCCATATATATTTAATCACCCTACCGGAGTGTTTCACATCACTTTAAGTGCAGGCAGTGCGTACGTGTTGAGAATTTGATATATAGAATAACTGTCACGACGAAGAATGCAGGTGAATATTTCTGAACCATTACATAGTGTACACTAATAGTATGGACATTGGCAATCCGTGTGAGGAATTGTACATTTCATTTCGATTCATATCATGGACACATTCGCTATAACACGCGCTCTACTTATTTTTCTCTTGTGTTACTTCCCCTCACCCTCTCTCTCTCTCTCTCTCTCTCTCTCTCTCTCTCTCTCTCTCTCTCTCTCTCTCTCTCTCTCTCTCTCTCTCTCTCTCTCTCTCAGTGTGTATCATTGTCTATTCATTTACACGTGTATCCTCACACCACTATGTCTTATTATATTCATTTAACTTGTCTTAGCCCTACCCAGTTCTAAAAGCTATTGTCGATCGGTTGTATATAGTATATTGTTGTGCATTGTGTATATATTGCTATATTGTATTTAAATTTAAATTCATAGTGATTGGAATATTTATTGTTCTATATTCAAGGCTGCTGAGTTTGGTTTGTACCATATGTCACACATGTATGGCTTGTGACACATGCAACATTTGTATGGTTTGTGGCATATGTCACTCATGTGGTCTTATCACTTACTGATTGTTTGTACTATCTTCAGATTGAAAATAAGCCACTCTAAACAACCTTGGTGTTGGTTTCTTCTATTAATACGTCGATTCAAATCTGATATTCCCCTTGTACATGAGGGAGATGTATTCCCATTTATCGGTTATGCTGTGTTTATTCCACAACCATTGACAAGAGGCACATGTATTCAACGGATTCCCAGGGGCGTCGGTGGCTCAGTTGGTTAGGGGTACATCTCCAAGAGCTTTCTCGCCTCCAGCGCTGGTGGTGAGGGTTCAAATTCAGATATTTCCATCATGGACTTTGTTACTTGAAATCGTTATCTGGTCGAGTTGACAGTTACTCGACGATGGCCGCTGGTTTGTCGCACATGGTCTACAAGTTTATTAGCCATTGAAATCACTGTTATATTAGCTGTAACTGTATGGATTTCCTCCACCACTAAAACTGGTAAATGTCGTGATATCAAAGCGACATTAGATCCCAAATTAATCAATCAACGGAATCCCAGTCATTGAAAACATTTTAGTGAAGACGTATTGTGGAATACAAGCCGGAACTATTCTTGTTGACGTAGTTGCCAAGACAGATGAAGTATATTACCATCAGACTTAAAGCATAATAAGGGTAGCTATATAGTATCAATGAATGTGACAGTAATGGATTGAACTTATATGAAGAACTGTGTTGATTAAACAGAACACAACTTGCATCATAATCTCAAATGTTTAATCGAACTCTTTGCGGACGGAGCATAGTTATACATATATTCTTGCACCATCCGCAACTGATCCGATAACACATTTTCGATTAAGATGCGCGTTGTGTCCTGTCTTTCTTCAAGGCAGTATTGGAGATCTTCCACGCTAAGTCTTAGAACATTTTAATCTATACATGAATTTAAGGGACAAGATACACAATCTTTACTACGACGATGTGGCAATATAACCATTTCTTTAATAAGTACTCGTTGACGAGCAGTTCCAACAGGACATATTAAGATAATAAGGTCAATACACATTATCTGAACATTTCCTACCAACAAATAGGAATACATCTGCGCTTGTTTTATCTGTTGGTTTGCATATATTTGCTAAAGATTCCTTGAAATGGATGATATACCATTCCAATGTATACCTTCCATGGCTACCAATCGTTATTGATCTTCGCCCACTAAGTCACTCATCGCATGGATAAAAGAGAATCATATATTCACTGAATATATCTAGCCATTAGTGTTGTCCATGGTTGTGTTGTAAATCATAATGCGAGGTTGACATGCTGACCCATCAGACTAAACCTAAATCTATTATTTCATTCCGGAATATATAATTGAAGCCAGCTACATCAATGAAGTTTGCCGGGCAATTGTTGTGCGAACGTATACTAATGGTCTTCAATCTATAATGCCATTAGCGTTGGTACAGCTGTATTCAACTCTGGCATCTATACCCGGTAAAAGCAGGGTCTATTATATATATCGTTTATTGTCATGTTCTTATATTCCCAACCATTAAAGGACCTATGGTGATGGTAATGTTTTGAATGGATTCGCTATTGTCTTCTGTATAAAGTTGGCAATTAAAATCTGTACCAACAATTTCAGTTATTGATCGTCCGTTGATTTCTATAGACACCAGCATACAATGAATGTCTGCATAAAAGCCATTTGCTTAACCACCCGAAGATCCACAAGACATTGTCAGTATTCGCGACTGCACATAGATATGAAGTTCACATTCATTTTGATCCAGAATATTTTTATTCTATGCACAGGTTGTTGCTATGGGGATATGTTTAGTCAGATGAATACCGTAGAAGGTCTACAGGAGAACATATACAATCTGTCAAATCCGCAAGTTCCGCCTGGAAACTGCACTGGCGGAACAATCATACAAAAGGTGGACGTAACGTTCATGTTGTTAGACGTGACATCGATTGATTCAACGGAACAGAACATGAAGGTTGTTGCATTGGTAGTGCTGAACTGGAACGTACCGTGTTTCGCTTGGGACGAAATAACTGAAGATATCGATATGATTAACGTCCGTGACGACAAAATATGGCTACCGTCAGTCGCTGTAATCAACGAAGTTGACGAAATAAAGGCGATGCATCACTTAGGTAGGAATACTATTGTTACGTCACATGGCGTAGTTAGGTGGATCTGCACAAGCAAATTCAAAACTTCCTGTAACATTAAAGTAACGAAGTTTCCTTTCGACGAACAGAAATGTGCCATAGTTATGGTACCTTTTGGAGGCCACGAAATACTGAATGCCGCATCATTACAGCTTTATGTCCACCACGAAGGAATCGCTATGCCAAAAGAGGAGTGGGAATTAGTGGCACATGATATGTCCGAGATCAACATTACTGAACAGGGCAACATGACTACCACCATGGTGGCTGTTACTCTAACCGTGCAGAGGCGATCGTCGTTCTATATCATAACCATCATCACGCCTCTGATAGCGCTAGCGTTCGCAAACGTCGCTACGTTCAAGATCCCAGCCGCATCCGGAGAGCCGCTGTCCTACTCGGTGTCGATCATGTTGTCATATACAATCTACTTCAGTCTCATTTACGACATTATGCCGAAAACTTCCGGCTCGATTTCCGTCTTGGCGTTGGAACTGGACTTGTTATTCGTGTTGAGTGTATTCACGACGATGATTAAAGTCTTTGTTCAGAGAATGTATTTCGCTGGGCCACCAACGGCCATTGCGAAGCTTCTGAGGCGCATAGTAAGGGGAACAGTTCACCCAGAGGCGGAAGGATCCGAAACAGACAACAAACACGGGGGTGACGTCACGGACGCAGAAGTTGCTGTTTTTATCGACAAACATGCATTTCGTCTTGTACTTTTTCTAACGGTATCTTCGATTGCAATTACGCTCATAGTTATTGCGTGCTGAAAGATTCTTGTGTTGTTTGATTTGAAATATGTGTCAAGCTCCTTAACACTCTCTGTACTGAAAGGATTTTCCCAGTCAGTTCAAAAGTGTACATATGAATGGTATATTATTCATCTGGAGGGATATTAATGTGATAACTGTTTTACTTCAGACGATAAATAAATAAAAGTGCAGAAAGAGTCCTATGTATTGAGGGAAATGTTTAGATAATAAGTTTGTTGAACTTATTGTCGGAACATTTCCTATGGAATTACTACTCATCAATAATGCTTCAGTAATGAAAGGGTTAACACATCGGCGATATGTACATAACAATGCTGAAAACGAAGCAACGAAAATCCGCACTGTTTGCCACCAGAAACTACAAATCGGGAACTACATTTTACAACGCTAGCAGAGTGTCATATTTATACATATTTATAAGGTCCAAGACGTTCACATTCTGTCTTATTTAAGCCACATAGCAGTTCGCCGAATTATATTTTTAGAGAGCTCATTGTTGTTATTCCACCCGCGTAATTTCCAATATTTGACAGAGTAAAATAAGTGCTCCTCAGTTTAGGACATATAGTATCAACGATGCACAGAAATTGTGTTTACTTTACTGAGGGTAATACCAAAAGGTGTAATACTATCGGTTTCTAAAATATTATGTGATCTGAGCTTCCATTGTTTTATGAGCTTCCGTGAATCACTGGTGGATTCGTTAAACGATGACCTGCGTTTTGACGGGTTATATGTGTAACGCCATTTGGAACTGTACCGTACACAAATATCAACTAACGATTGTAACCATGAAGCAGTGAGTGAGAGTAGAACCATGTCATCTGCATGGGTAAGGCAGCAGAAATTAATACCATTCATTGTATAACCGTATGGTGAATTTTCAAGTTCATATAGTAAACTATCTATGTATTGGGAGTAGAGCAGTACCCCCTGCCTCGTTACTTGTAGCATTGGAATCCAGCGTGAAATAGTTTTGATATCGAACACAACATTGCATCCAAGATTTGCCTTGTATATTTTTGAAAGAGTTGGAAGAGTAAACCGTCTATCCACACGGTGGCAAATGCTTTTCACACGTCCAGGAAGCAAGCAAACAGTCGGCTATGCTTCCCGGACGCGTAGGAGATACATTATGTGACCAGGAAAGAGGAAGTCATGCATCTGACGTCACGCTGAAATCCATTTCGCAAAGGATGAGTATCTATCAATGATGTCATATGAAGCTACAGCCTTGTGAGAAGTACTCTATCATATAGTTTATATATAACAGGCAGAAGTTATAGCCATGTAGCGATAAAAAGAGTCCATCGGTTTAGGGCTACCCTTGTATAAAGAATATATCGTTGCGCGCTTAGCTGCAGGTGGAATATATTCAAACTGCAACAAATAGTTAAAGAGGTGAGACAAGGCTGTAGCTAGGCCATCGCCGATAATATTCTCATTGTTGATTCCATCAAAACCAGAAGCTTTATTAATTTTAAGGCGGCGGTATAAGGATATCACTTCAGTTCGAGTAACCGGAAAAGTAATGAGACTATCTAAAGGGCTTACAGAACATGACTTTGCTTCGTTGGCGATAAATGTGTTAACATTTTCATAATTCTGATTATCAAAAGATGGGTCTGTTAAAGGAACAGAAACAACATCGCTAAAATAATCTGTCCATACTTCTGTTATCTCATGAGAATCTCTTACAATAGTTCCATTGTGTTTGAAATATGAACAGGACATGGTACCTAATGTTTTACGTTTTACGTTGACAAGCCGAAATAATGTATCTTGGTCTGATTCAGCGCATTCATCAATGCTGTTATTAAATGATTGCAAATAATGCCAAGATGCCCTGCAATATTCACGCCTTAATGCATTTAGCTTCTTTATAGCTGTGTTATAAACCAGCCGGGTCAATAACTGGCATATCAGCTGCTAATCAGACTGGTCTATGGTACCTCATGTTTTGATGCACTGAATTGAGCTGCTGTGACCAGAATGGTTTCAAAAACTTCTTAAATTTATTTTGAGGGATGCTGTTTTGTGCAGATGTAGTTATAGCTTGGACTATGCCATCATTAAAATAGTCTATATCGTTTCGGTCTTTCGCAAAATCATTTGGGAGTAGAGAATGTAGATCAGCGTGGTAGCTAGGATGTGTCCACGTTTCTGTGCGGAATTTGTTTCCAATTGAATGTATGCTTGAGATGATCGTTATCTGAAAATTTATATTATGTCACATCAAGTTGGTATCCACACTGAGTATTAATGAGCGATGATTGGAAACATCCAAGGCGTCGTCATCGTCTAAAACTTTATAGTCAATAATGTACTGCTTGAGTGACTCATGTACAATAAAATGGAAACCCCATCGAAGGAACGTGTGTTGCAAGAGACATAGAACATAAAGGCGAATTGTTTACAGAAAACAGGCCTTGACTATTCATAAATCCTTGAAGGCATTCACCCTTGAGTCACCACGCTGGAGGCTGGCGTTAAAATCGGCCATGAAAATGACAGTTCCAAATTTGTGATACGTGTACCGTAAGTCACATAGGATCATAAAATAATCCCTGTAGACATGAATAGAATGGTTTGTTTACGGAAGGTATAGTTGAAATATATAAAAATATCCGGTTCCGTTGGTCGTTTGAATACCGACTATTCTGTCATTATCCAGGTCAAGTTGTGATACTCTACTACCAATAGTAGCACGATTATAATAATGTGAAATATGTACATCATTTAATAATTGATTCTGAAATAAGCAGATAATGGACTCTTACCCGTTATTTAGTTTTATTGCGCACATAATTTGCTTACAATCGCCTCATTATGAGTCGATAATGTGACTAAAATATTCTCATTTTCAGCACATTATCGACTCAAAATGAGGCGATTCTAAGCAGAGTACCGGTATCTACCTAAAACATGTTCTATTATAAACAGACAGTGTGCTGGTTTTCGGAAGAACCTGCATGTATCACTTTACAGAATCGATGACCAGTGTAGTCACCGAATATAGCAATCTGCATGTACCACTTTACAGAATCGATGACCAGTGTAGTCACCGAATATAGCAATCTGCATGTACCACTTTACAGAATCGATGACCAGTGTAGTCACCGAATATAGCAACCTGCATGTACCACTTTACAGAATCGATTACCACTGTAGTCACCGAATATAGCAATCTGCATGTACCACTTTACAGAATCGATGACCAGTGTAGTCACCGAATATAGCAACCTGCATGTACAACTTTACAGAATCGATGACCAGTGTAGTCACCGAATATAGCAACCTACATGTACCGCTTTACATTAAGACATGCATGGCAAAAACTGGATGCAAATATTCATCGAGATAAAATTCAAATAAATACAACATGACATAAGCAAATGACTACAACGATTGCAAAACTGCAAAAAACACTGGAGATAATATAACAATTAATCTGAAGCAATGTGAAGAAGCGTGACTAGCCAATTGATTGATTCGTGTCAACACAACACAGCCCATCTTGAACTGATGTAGGACCGATGTCAATCGTGAGCTAAGCCGTACATGTTACCATCGGGTCGTTTATTCTATGCATCGCGCAATATTTTCCCAACATAATCCAAACACCACCGTCACGGATGCACCTACATCAAATAGAGTACGACGTAGGGGTTCTTACACATTGCACTGCGGCGGTGGACCTATTGTACCCCGGGCCGATTATAAGGGGTGGGGATACGGATGGTTCACTCTGTATAAAACTGATTCAAATACGTTTATGCGCATAAAACCATCGACGCCGAGACCTGGTAGAGTAAGCTACCGACAATATTGTCTGAACATTTGACAAATGTTACATTGCTACCTTATCAATAATCGAATCACTTCGCCGTCGCTAACCGAGCCACACACTACAATGGCACTAACAGTTCGAAGTGCCGCAATCAAATTTGTAAATGTTTCTAAGAGTTAAACCAAGTAACCGTGACTATGTATGTGTACGCATTATTACATGCATCTATGATTGTAGATTGATAATTATTTATTTAACTAAGACTGGTGTACCACTTAGTGTGTAAATGGGATAGATTTGTGTAAAATTACAATGGAGATATGCTGCCACGTAGCTGTGACAATCTTACATCATTATGCTGATCTATCCAACCCATTCACCACACTGTATGTCGTAAATGTGTACACTTATCAACCATCATTTGATTGCAACAAAACATATTAATAGGTCCTTCCAATGGCAACATGTTACGTCACAATTAGAAGATCCACTAAGATGATTCAGCTTCAAACAGCTATTTCAAGACGATGGTAACATTAATTTTGATTCGCATTTTGTGTCTATGTTTAAGATGTTGCCATGGTGAATTGTTTAGTGGGACGAATTCATTAGCGGATTTACGGAACAAGATCTACAATATGTCAGACCCTTTATCTACTCCCGGGAACTGCACAAGTAAAAACATCATGCAATCGGTAGGAGTAACGTTCTATTTGTTGGATCTGACGTCAGTCGATTCAACGGAACAGAGCATGAAGGTCAGTGCTTTGGTGTACCTGAGTTGGAATGTTACGTGTTTCGCTTGGGATAAACAAGTTGAGGGAACGGACACGATAAACGTCCGTGATGACAACATCTGGTTACCGTCAGTGGCCGTCATAAACGAAATTGACGGAATACAGACTATGCAGCCAGTAGCTCGACACACGTACATTAAATCAACTGGAGAGGTATGGTGGCCATGCACAAGTAAATTTAAAACGTCTTGTAGAATTGAAATAACCAAGTTTCCTTTCGACATACAAAAATGCACGATAGTTATGGCTCATATTGGGAACCTTCTGGTTGACTTGAAAGCTGCGGCGATAGTTCAGTATGTTGACTACGATGGTGTCGCAGTGCCAAAAGAAGAATGGGAACCACTCTCATACGATATTGCCCAGTTAATCACAAATAACGACCAAAGAGCCACCTTGGTGTATGTGACTCTAACAGTTAAGAGGAAATCTTCGTTCTACATAATAACCATCATCACGCCACTGGTGGCGCTAGCGCTCGCAAACGTCGCGACGTTCAAGATCCCAGCCGCATCGGGCGAGCCGCTGTCCTACTCAGTGTCTATCATGTTGTCGTATTCAATCTACTTCAGTCTTATTT
Organism: Siphonodentalium dalli; assembly: GCA_032622095.1. Lineage (NCBI taxonomy): Eukaryota > Metazoa > Mollusca > Scaphopoda > Gadilida > Siphonodentaliidae > Siphonodentalium > Siphonodentalium dalli. The sequence continues at coordinate 233,537,100 of CP136063.1, forward strand.
ACGACATTATGCCGAAAACATCCGGTTCGATTTCCGTATTGACGTTGGAGCTGGACTTGTTATTCGTGTTGAGTGTATTCACGACCATGGTCAAAGTTTTTGTTCAGAGGATGTATTTTATTGGGCCATCAGCGAACACGAAGAAGCTTCTGAGATGTATCATGCCGACACGAGCCCAATATGAGGGGTCGCAAGCAGATGGCGAGGATGGAGATGACGTCACATATGCAGAATATGCAATGTTTGTCGATCAACATGCGTTCCGTGCTGTTCTTTTTCTAACTGTATCTTCACTCATAATTTCACTCATAGTGATCTTATGTTGATAGTAGACGACAATTGTATTTGTACGTACATGTATGCAACCAGATTTGACTATGGTAATCAGAAATACGTTATCAATTACAGTACACATGTGTGGATGGATGGAAATGACAATCCACATTCCAAAATGTTGGCGGTGTGAATTCCGACCACCTGAACAATTTGCGACTCGATATATCGCTGAAAGAAGACTATATATTGTTCAACGATATGTGTAAGGCGCACTGGTTTGTATAACTATCATAGCTCCCCAATACTATGATTGCTTTATAGCTGTTGTGTGGACTTGGTTCACGAAATATATACCATTTAGTTTGTTTCCATCAATATAAGACACGCGGATGTTATACGAGCAATACATTTAATGCTCGACAACTGATTACCTCATTACAACTGATTAGCATTTGTAACTATGTGACAAAGAAAATACGCCGGATGTAACTTTGTAACCCTTTTTCAACAAGTATTGCGGAAATATTTTCGAGTTGGGGTTATTCGCATATAACCATTTGTAACTATTTGACGAAAACACGTCCTATTTTTGAAACGACTTCCAAATGTAACTGTGTAATAATGTTTTAGCAAGGATATATTAACACGGATCGCTCTTTTCTGTTCCATGCCGAACACATGGCTGTTGTTTGTTTGGGACCAAACACACACCTTGTTTATTGTGATTACTTCAAAGCGTATCTCTGGGTAAGATGGTTCAAATAATTATAGACCTATTTCGATACCGCGAACAATTAAAAAACGAATATTATTAGGTGTATTTTGGAGCGTAAAGCGCCATGTGGCCTTAACCCTTTACCCAACAAAACGGCCAAAACCGGCCAAATAAAGCTTCAACAGCCTAAAATATCTTCGGTCTGTCTCAATAGAACCATACAAATATGGATATCATTGGAACCGGCTCCTTGACCACATTGTGATAGTTACAGTTATGCCATGTGCCAATGCATTCTCTTATATATGCGAGTCGACCATAGATCGCCTCACATATATAAGAGAATGCATTGGCCTAAAACAAAATATTTTTTTAACACTTTTTACCATTTTTTCTTACATTCTTTAACAATTTTATAATTTTTAATGTGTTAAGCCAATGCATTCTCTTATATATGCGAGGCGACCTATGGTCGACTCGCATATATAATAGAATGCATTGGCACAGGGCCCTTCTGGTGGGTAAAGGGTTAAATACAACTATAGGAGTTGAATTCACGATGTACCGGGTGCTTGTGTATCTTTGTCATAAAAAGATACAAAACAAATAGGCAAATTAGGGGACTATATTGTATATCGCCAGCATGCAGTGCGCAATAATATCGTATATTGTTGTGAAGTCAATGCTGTAAATATACGCATTTTGCAACTTCTTTTAAGTATTTTGATTTGGTAGAAAGGCATAAAGTTCTAGTTTTGTTCGTGTGATATACACGACATTCAACGAGTTATGTTGGGATATACGATTTTATGAAACTGGTTTCATAGATTTCATTCACCACTCCTCTACGACTCGTTGTGAATCAAATTAATCAAACTCGTTTCATAAAATCTTATACCCCAACATATCTCGTTGGAGATCCTCTATATATACTTTTATAACTGGGTCGAAAAATCTATTTAGTAAATACAGATTTAGAGGAGTACTATACACTAAATCCGGCCATTTATGGGACCATCTCCTTTTATTCTCAACATAATATACAATGTATGCACCATATTAATGAATTTGAGCCCTGGATTAGTACAAAATACACATGTGTGCTCTATTAACGATGCAAACAACATGGTAATTATATCCATCGCTCAAATTAATTAATTTGTTGCCTATTGTCTGATGAGTATATCGAGAGATGGTCCAATAAATGACAGGATTTAGTGTACAGTACCCCATTAAAGATGACATTCATTCGTAAGATTTACTTCTGGAAAAAACGTCATTACTGTAATTGTTTTAAAATAGGCTACTTCGCGTTAACGAAGACGAACCGCCGAGAAATATTTAAATTTTAGTTTCACAAAAATTTATTTATTTAATCGCTTGTCTTATTCCCTATTCGTATTTATGTTATTTATTCAGTATATGTGCGTCCACTATATGAATTGATATGCTGCGTTAGTAAAACAAAATCAAAATTTAAAGTAGGGTCTTGCAAATTTTCGAGAGATTCAAACCGATTCTCACAGTGTGGTATACTACCTATACACCACCACATACATATATTTCCTTACACATCTATTATCCTTACCAATTTCAGCACTAACTGTAACAACTAAATTGTATGAATCCAAATTCACGTATTGTACCAAATTGTTATATTTATCAGATTTATGATAGTACGGACTCATTATGAGTGTGCATTACTTAAAATGTGCTTTCTTCAGTGAGCGTTAACGAATTCTCATCGAAATGCCCATGTACCGATCGGAATGGCACACTAAGATGTCCCTCAACTCCACGTCGAGGTTCGAATCGTAAAATGCGATTATCTTATCCACGACATAACCGCGTCAGCAAAGGGCACACCCTTAAAATTAAGTCTTTTTTTCCGAGCGTACCAGTCTGATCATGGGTTCAAATATTGACACATAACGGATCTACTATTTTCTTGGAACATCACAATGTACTTCCTCCAAAATTGTAGATGTGACCATATGATTAATACTGTTACTGGCGTTTATACCTATATATCAGATATATAGTGGCACGAACTCAGAATGATGCCTATGATGTGCTTGCTTCAGTGAGCGTGAACAACTTCTCATTTATTATGGAAATGGCCAGATCAAACGATTTAACCATACTGGTCAGTGTGAATGCTGGCGAGCATATAATCGCCAAACCGCATTAATATAATTCTTTTGCACATGTGTGCTGGCGTTAGGTGTAACCAGTTGATTCGAGGAACGCTCGCATTAATATAACTCTAACATATTCATGAAATTGAAGACAGCTAGAAAATTACTATAAAAATGGATCATTTTCCAGAGTACGTGTACATAAAATTTAAGAGCCGTATTGTATTTATTATTCCCTAACCCCTAGACATTTTAACACAGGCAGCCCATGTTAGATACACATTTGATATTTCTCTATCTCACACCACGTGATTGTCTCATCCGACCCACGTGCCTGATCTACATACTTAATTAAGATCCCGAACTATTCCTGCAAGCCATGTTTTTAAATATGGAATAATCTCTTTAAATAACAAAAATGAAATAGTTGCATGGGTATAACATAATAAATATGAACTGAAGACCCCTGTCCGGAAAGTCTTCTATCAATTAATATTGATTTTATTTAGAATATTTTATTGGGACCGTTTATTTGTCTATTTTTAGAACAGACCATTCGGGTGATACTATATAGCGATATAGAGCATGAAGCTGTTCCTATGGCTACGTACCGAACGTCAAATGTCCCAGATTGATTGGTTATATTGTTTTATTCCATAGTTATAAGCGATAATGAGAAAATTAACGTTTATTTGTGACAAAATTTAACAAATAAAATTCTGGTCTCTGTTAACAGTAGCCACTATTGTTCGTTAGCTAAACAACCACACCATTTTAGACCAGACAATATTCGCAATAAAATTAGTATTAACCGATAGAAGCATTTCCGGACAGGAGTCCTCGATTCAGATATAATATTGTATACCCCGGTAACTATATAACAAATGTTTACAAAGAGATAATCCACCTTTAATGGTGGCCACTAAGCACACAATTATCATTAATACACATGAATAAATCTCAGCAAATTATTGTATTGTCTACTGAACCATAGAAGGACATATTGTATATTCTGTTTCAATTTGAGAATTAAACGTATTCTCAGCTGGTATTCTAAGTAATTTCATGCATCGATCGCCCATTGATGTGTTTAGAAACCAGCGTATTCACAACGACTGCCTACATTAATATCCATTTGCTTAGCCGTCCGTGCAACGGGTTAGCACTATTCGCCACTGCAACTTGGAGATGAAGAGCACGTTCATTTTAATTCAGGATATTTTGGTTATGTCGATAGGATGTTGCTATGGGGATTGGGCACGGCAAATGAATTACATAGAAGGTTTGCAGGACAACATTTACAATCTGTCAAATCCGCAATTTCCATCAGGAAACTGCACTGCAGGAATCGTCAGCCAAAAGGTGGACGTAACGTTCAATCTGTTGGACGTCGCGTGGATAGATTCAACTGAACAGAGCATGAAAGTTGTCGCTTTAGTGGGGCTTAATTGGAACGTATCATGTTTCGCTTGGAACAAAACAACTGAAGATATCAAAACGATCAACGTCCGTGATGACAACATATGGTTACCGACAATCGCTGTAATAAATGAAATTGACGAAATCAAGACAATGCGGTCTACAGGGGGGGGGGGCCTGACAAGGTTATGTCAAATGGCGGAGTTTGATGGAGGTGCAGTAACGAACTTTCCCTTGGACGTACAGAACTGCACGATAGTTTTCGTACCATTGGGAAGCACGATGCCGAATAAAATGCCGCAGCATTGACACTTTTCGTCCACCATGAAGGGGTTGCTGTGCCTAAAGAAGAGTGGGAACTGGTAGCTCATGATATGTCCGAGATCACAATGGGTACGCACCTTGGTGTATGTGACTCTAACCGTGCAGAGAAAATCGTCGTTCTATATCATAACCATCATCACACCTCTGATTGCGCTAGCGTTCGCAAACGTCGCTACGTTCAAGATCCCAGCCGCATTCGGCGAGCCGTTGTCCTACTCGGTGTCGATCATGTTGTCGTATAGGTTACACTGGTGTAAATAAGGTTCGGAGAGACCTCTAGCGGATGCGGGAGGAATATATAGGAGAGAATAAAATAGACACTGGGCCCTGATTGGTCAATAGCCTTGTGTGCTTTTTGCATAAAAAAATCATCACACCTCTTCCCTATGATTTCCCATAGGTAAGATAGCCATTGGCACAGGAATTAACCCTTTGTAGTGAAGTTTGAATTTGTTGGTGTGGTCTAAAATATGACAGTATTTTTTTATGCGGATCTGACACTAGTTACGAAAACACAAGATTTAAAGGCGAATTCCCTGCTAGACAGATATGATTTTTTTGTGTAAAAAGTTTCCCGAAATGTCAATTTTTCAGATAAAAGAAAAAAATTGGACCCATGGTTCATATAGCCAACAGCATACGCTAAAACGTTAGCACTGAGGAAAACATTTACACCAGTGTAACCTAAAGGGAAAAATGAGCTTTTTGGCATTTTTGATTCCTGGGAGTCACTTTAAAGTATTTTAATGCATTTTTCACAGCCTGGTCTTTCAGTCCAATGAATCTCCCATGCATGGTGTGGCTATTCTTGCTGCTGATGTCTTCTTTCACTTACATCGGCCAAAAAAATGGTATGATTTTTCATAAAAAATGCCAATTTTTCAAGGTATTTTCAAAACATTTCAAGGTGGTAATTGTCACATGATAATGCAAATTACCCATAACATGAGCATGTCAATGACACACATACCAATTGTTATAAGAAGCTAATCTAACAAGTATTTTGGATTTTATAGCCAGTGATATACAGATATATATAATAAAAGTGTCTCATTTTCACTGGTGGGTATGGCCATTTGAAGGTTAATAGCACTAAAACTTGGACACATTTAAGAAAATGCTTCAGCATTTCAAAGAGAGCATATCTTTGTTCAACTAATTCAATATACACCCACATCCAGTTATCTTGGATCACCCTTGCAGACCTGAAAATGTCATATTTTAGTCTTCCATGTGATGATAAAGTCATGTGCTTGATGCTCAGCTGATCAGATCTGGACTCAATGACCTCACATCACCAGAAGTTCTCTCATGGAAAGGATCTTGTACAGTCTTCCATAGCTGATCCAAGTTTGCAACACCAGACCCCAAAAATTGTGCGAAAATGGGGCCTGAATATGACTTGTGGTGGAAAAATGTGCTTTTTTGATGAATAATGTGTTACAGAGAGTGGGGTTAAATTGTGTGTGATAAATAAAGAACCACAGAAGTGATATTATTTTTGAACACATTTTTTTCATTCATGGGCAATTCTGAAAAAATGTAGGGTGTTACAATTATTCCGCGAAAAAGCGGGCTATCGCTTTAGGTTACACTGGTGTAAATAAGGTTCGGAGAGACCTCTAGCGGATGCGGGAGGAATATATAGGAGAGAATAAAATAGACACGGGGCCCTGATTGGTCAATAGCCTTGTGTGCTTTTTGCATAAAAAAATCATCACACCTCTTCCCTATGATTTCCCATAGGTAAGATAGCCATTGGCACAGGAATTAACCCTTTGTAGTGAAGTTTGAATTTGTTGGTGTGGTCTAAAATATGACAGTATTTTTTTATGCGGATCTGACACTAGTTACGAAAACACAAGATTTAAAGGCGAATTCCCTGCTAGACAGATATGATTTTTTTGTGTAAAAAGTTTCCCGAAATGTCAATTTTTCAGATAAAAGAAAAAAATTGGACCCATGGTTCATATAGCCAACAGCATACGCTAAAACGTTAGCACTGAGGCCTATGGAAAACATTTACACCAGTGTAACCTAAAGGGAAAAATGAGCTTTTTGGCATTTTTGATTCCTGGGAGTCACTTTAAAGTATTTTAATGCATTTTTCACAGCCTGGTCTTTCAGTCCAATGAATCTCCCATGCATGGTGTGGCTATTCTTGCTGCTGATGTCTTCTTTCACTTACATCGGCCAAAAAAATGGTATGATTTTTCATAAAAAATGCCAATTTTTCAAGGTATTTTCAAAACATTTCAAGGTGGTAATTGTCACATGATAATGCAAATTACCCATAACATGAGCATGTCAATGACACACATACCAATTGTTATAAGAAGCTAATCTAATAAGTATTTTGGATTTTATAGCCAGTGATATACAGATATATATAATAAAAGTGTCTCATTTTCACTGGTGGGTATGGCCATTTGAAGGTTAATAGCACTAAAACTTGGACACATTTAAGAAAATGCTTCAGCATTTCAAAGAGAGCATATCTTTGTTCAACTAATTCAATATACACCCACATCCAGTTATCTTGGATCACCCTTGCAGACCTGAAAATGTCATATTTTAGTCTTCCATGTGATGATAAAGTCATGTGCTTGATGCTCAGCTGATCAGATCTGGACTCAATGACCTCACATCACCAGAAGTTCTCTCATGGAAAGGATCTTGTACAGTCTTCCATAGCTGATCCAAGTTTGCAACACCAGACCCCAAAAACTGTGCGAAAATGGGGCCTGAATATGACTTGTGGTGGAAAAATGTGCTTTTTTGATGAATAATGTGTTACAGAGAGTGGGGTTAAATTGTGTGTGATAAATAAAGAACCACAGAAGTGATATTATTTTTGAACACATTTTTTTCATTCATGGGCAATTCTGAAAAAATGTAGGGTGTTACAATTATTCCGCGAAAAAGCGGGCTATCGCTTTAGGTTACACTGGTGTAATTAAGGTTCGGAGAGACCTCTAGCGGATGCGGGAGGAATATATAGGAGAGAATAAAATAGACACTGGGCCCTGATTGGTCAATAGCCTTGTGTGCTTTTTGCATAAAAAAATCATCACACCTCTTCCCTATGATTTCCCATAGGTAAGATAGCCATTGGCACAGGAATTAACCCTTTGTAGTGAAGTTTGAATTTGTTGGTGTGGTCTAAAATATGACAGTATTTTTTTATGCGGATCTGACACTAGTTACGAAAACACAAGATTTAAAGGCGAATTCCCTGCTAGACAGATATGATTTTTTTGTGTAAAAAGTTTCCCGAAATGTCAATTTTTCAGATAAAAGAAAAAAATTGGACCCATGGTTCATATAGCCAACAGCATACGCTAAAACGTTAGCACTGAGGCCTATGGAAAACATTTACACCAGTGTAACCTATACAATCTACTTCAGCCTCATTTACGACATCATGCCGGCTCGATTTCCGTCTTGGTGCTGAGCGTATTCACGACGATGACTAAAGTGCTTGTATAGATGTAAACATCGATTCTTCTCGCGCATTCTTCTAGACTGAAACCAACTCAACGAAGACACTGTCCCCGTCGCAGATATCAATATCTTCGAAGCTGCACGCACAAGCAGAGAAAAATATATGCTCCTCTGTCCGGCCTATATAAGGAAACCTGGACACATGAATATTACAGACGCTCATATCCGGGGGGGGGGGGGGGGGGTATCCGGCCTGCTAGTCTGATTGTAGTTAAGATGTCGATGATACATAAAATGCAGTTTTACAACTCTTGTGATCCCGCGTGAGTTATCTGTGGCATAACTATGTGTTCCCACCAAGTGATAATAGTGAGGCTTAGATTGAAACATATGATCGTTAGACGCTGTGGCATATCAATCGAGATGGACGATGTATTTAAAGGGGCACTCTTCTATAAATCCGGCCATATATGGGACCATCTCTTTTTATACTCAAGATAATACATGTATATGCAACAAATGAATGAATTTGAGATTCGGATTAGTGCAAAATACACGCGCGTGCTCCACACAACATGGTAATTATAATGAATTTGTGACTCCAGACATAAATTCATTTTAATTATACTTACTAATTACCATGTTGTTTGCATCGTGCATAGAGCACACGGGTGTATTTTGCACTATAATACATGGCTCAAATTCATTCATTTGTTGCATATATTCTGTTGAATATAAACGGAGACGGTCCCATAAATGGTCGGATTTAGTGTACATTACCATATAGCCTGACGTTTGAAGTTAGACGGTCTCGATCTAAAGCTATCTATTAGAGTGAGTTAGAAATGTGAAATTTTGTTTTGTTTCTACGACATTGGTAATCTCATGTATTATAATTATTAACATATTTATGCATAATATATTAATCGTATTCCGTTATCTGCGGTCCCGATTCTAGAAATCCACATGAAAAAGGAGTCAGCTACATGTAGTTCATATATCGAATCACGAAACTGACTGACAAAGGACAATTGGCTCATGGGCGTGGCGTCAAGAGTTTATGGGGGCATCAGTCTTAACTTTTGTCAAATTGTTCAACAGTTGGAAATATCACGTTATTAACCTTTATGAACACCTCTTAATAGTAATATCATCTCATCAACCTTTACGCCTACCTATTAATAATATCAAGTTATTAACCTTCGCGCATAAGTATTAATAGTAATATCACGTTATCAACCTTTATCCATATCTACTAACATATAGTACTGTCACGCTATTAACATTTACGCATGCCTATTAATAATATCTAACGTTATATCACGTTATTAACATTTATCCCTATCTACTAATAGTAATACCACGTTATTAACATAAATTTTACGCATGCCTATTAATAATATCTAACGTTACTAACCTTTACGCATAGCTATTAATTGTACTATCTCGTTATGAACCATTAAGCATATATATTAATAATAATATAACGGTATTGACATGTACGCGTACCTATTAATACAGGGGGGGGTGCATGTTTTGCATAAATCCAGCTAAAAATGGCAAGAGATTTTTCAAAAAATAATTTATCTGGATCTATCCGACGAACAATTTTGCCAAGTTGAATTCCGCATATCATCATCTTGGTATATATAATCTGATATATTATTAAGAGACTCATGCATGGACCAACTAATCTGATCGCATTCGGGGTTGAAATCAATCTGACAAACAGCATGACTCTCAACACGAGTTTCACGCGCTGTTCATAACTTTGCAAAAAAACAGACATGACTGGTGAGTAGTTATAAGCGAATGTCAACATATTAGCTACTTAATTAAGTAAATCATAACCACCAGGGACGTGACGACAAGAGGGGTGGGGTTATTCACTACAATCTGTGTTCTAATTGTTCAACAGTTGGAAAGTTCATGCCTGACACTGACTCAGCATTAGTTGTAAATTCCACAACAAAACTAAGTTGCAATTTTCCAATCAGTAATTGCATTATACTACGTTTGTCGTCTACACATACAGTTTTTCAAAATAAGGGGGCGTGTCTGGATAGAAATTTCTTACAGTTGGAGAGATTGAAAGATACGGGATGCCTTGGCGGTGGGTATGTTGTTAAAATATTCACCTCAAAAATCGTCATAAACAGAAGGAATAGTAAAATATAGACATACTTTGTTCTCATGCCAACAAGAAATATGGCATAAACAGTATGTTATTGTCAATTTTTTCCCCTTTATTATGTAAACAAAAACCAAAAACGTTACGTTTCCTGGCTTTTGTTTAGATCCGGATATGGTAACATAAATAGAGAATACTTACGAGTTTTGGTTGAATACCCGAATTATCTCATGAGTGGGTGCAAGGAAGTACAGAATTTCCACGAGCGGCTGCAAGCCGCGAGTGGAAATTCTGTACTTCCTTGCACCCACGAATGAGATAATCCGGGTATTCAACCAAAACCCGTAGGTTTTCTTTTTATTATATGCGCTATAAACCGCACCAAAACTGCTAATTTTGTCCTACAGTTCACTTCAAATTGTTAGAAAGCTTCGACATTTGCATTTTGTTTACATTCCATCAATTGATTTGCTCACCACCGAATGACAAATATCGAGCATAGCCGCCATAAGAAATAGTCCCCATTGTTTTATTCTGAAATGATGCGAGAAAATTAATGTATACATAATTTAGTGATAAGAATATATTAAAACAAATCAGTTAACATTAAAACAATTAAATAACAGTTTATGAACCATGAAAATCAATAATTAAAACAATAGTCCGGCTGTTATTGATACGCTTTGAAACTGAATGTGATTCGCCGCTATAAACCGGAAGTAATCTCCGAAAAAGTAATACTATTGTGTTATCCATCGAGTCGGTCAGTGTTATCCATCGAGTCGGTCCAGGCGATGGATATAACGCTCTACGCCACGGCAATTTCCCACTATTTAATGGGGAAGCATATAATAAAGAGCGTTATTTGTTACTGTTTTCCTGATATGGAAATAATAAAGAGCGTTTATATAATTTTTGTGTGATTAACCAATATAATTGCGCCGTGTTATGTAAACAGAAGCCAACTTCTGTAACACGAGCAGGCTCTTGTTTACGTACACCATCGTACGTCTTTACGACAATATACTATTTACGCGCTGATTATGTTTGGCATATGAGCGGAACTGTATATATTTTGGTGTTCCTTCTTTTGATGGCGATTTGAAAAAATATATATATTTCTGCAACGAACGCCGCCCGTGCCTTTAAACGGACATGGCTCAACAAAACGTGGTGTGCAATTGTGAACTTGGGAATGTGCCTGGTTCAAGGAAGGGAGTAGTGCAGTTGGAAATTTCAAGGTAGATCATTACCCCCTCCCCACCCACCAACGAAGACCCTATAGTCACGTCCCTGTTAACAGTTCGGGGATCTCGTCTTCAATTGTTGTAAGTATTGAATAATTTTGGCTGTGAGCTCGTTTAACTATTGAATATCAGTGTTCACCGCCGGACCTTTGCCCCACAGGTTTAGACCTGTGGAACATACCAGAGCAACGAAGAAACAACATATTTGGTAACTTGATGAGCACTAAGCCGAATGTTTGACAGATGTAAAGGACGACGTGGGTAATTGTAAAACTCATATTGAAGGAACGCATCCAGGAACGCTCGATTGAACCAACTGTGACATGATAAGACCAGTCGGCAATCGCCACTTAGACACGCCCTCGCTCGAGATTATTTACAGCTCCACCATTTAACTGGCTGTTTGACAATTCTAAACCACGATGAAGAAAAGACGGATTCGTCATCTCAAGTTTAGCCTCGGTAAAGCTGGTTTAGCTGGAATAAAAAGTAGTTGAATTAGATGGCTTAGTTGCCGGTTTAAGCTTACAAAACGCAATCAAATTATCGAAATTGACAACAACTTATCCCAACACACTTTACAGGTGTGAGTGCTTCTCGCTTATAAATTTCCAATCAAAATATGCTAGCTGTCGTAATTATCAATTTTCGCAATCGATAGAGCACGGTGGTCTGCATTAGGAAAGTGTGATTAATTATCTCGACGATAAAGAGACACTACTGCTAAAGTTTCTAAACCACTGGAGTGGCTGGACCAGGTTTAAACCCGAGATGACGACTGCGTCACTTATATATGCCGTATCCGGCTTAAACCACGGATTTAGCTGTGAAACGTCGGTTTGTACCTATATTTTTACGTAGACCAGGCTTAAACGCGAGATGACGAAACCGGCCGTAAAGTCGTGAGTTGGTTATTTCGTGTTATTTATTGTCCGCCCATACTTAACGTATAATACAGCCTGTTCTCGTAAAAATAATCGCATAAAGGGTTTATTTCAATGAGCGAAATAAGCTCATATTGGCATTATTTAACCTCAATATGAGCAATATATGTACCCAAAAACACGGTATTTAAACCAGTTAAATGTGGGAATATTTCCATATATATGAAATAAGCCCAGCTTGACTTTAATCAACATATCCTCATGCAAACATGACTATAAGGAGCATGCTCAACTGATAAGTTGTCGATGGAGAAAGGTGAATTAAATAATGCCAATATGGACGTATTTCGTATGAAAATAGTCCCATATTGGACTGTTTTTAAAACGCGTTTACGTCCATATTCAACGTACATTGAGGTTAAATAATTCCAATATGAGCGTATATTGCCCATGAAAATACACCCGGCATGTCTGGGCATGTGTTGATGTTCACGAGGACAGGCCGATTTAACCTACCTTTTTTCATCTACACGACTTACCAGATACAGGCTATTTTTCACATGTGTTCGCTTCGGCCCGCGCCATTAAACGGAATAGCGGGTACGAGTTCACTTGGGTTTATTTCAGAATCAATTCAGTCCAACATGAAGATATGTATAATGTGAATATTCAGGTCCAATATGAACTACTTGCACGAGGATATGTTTCAGCATAAGTCATTATTATGAGTCGCTAGTTGAACACAAACACTCTCATTTTCAGTTCGTTATGGACTCAAACTGAGGCGATTCTATATATATGCCGATTAAGAATCTACAATTAACCCTGTCATAAGCCCATAACATTTGATCGTGCGAGAGCGGGCTGTATGTTCAGGACAGGCATATAATTCTCCAATTTCCATGTTAAATCGATGTTAAGTTATAGTAACGCCATGTTGTGGCCACGTAACAGATTGGATGACGGTGATACATGTTTTGTTAAACTGGTGATCGTAACCAACTGTACTACGAAGGACACATCGTACCTGGAGTTGCATCATTCTAAATTATTATTAGTCTTCGTTTAATACTTATGACATGGATTGATTAATAACCTCAATGGAAATAAGTGACCATCCTTGTAATCTAGAACTTAAGGTGGAGACCACGCGGTCAAATTGTCCCAACCTCGCACAATTCTCAGTTGTACCTACTTGAAACTTCAAATTATTTAATGCCACTATACTGAACTTTTTGTACTGTTGACTTTCGAAAGGAGATACTTTAAATAAAATCAATATGTTATTGAAATCAAAAACATTGAGCGCTGACATTGTTATCTACATGTAGTACGATCTTGGTTGATTAGCTCAAGTATGTCTGAAATGCTAGGAAACAGTGTATCATCTAGAAACCGTTCATTTTGAAAGATATACTCCAAATTACACAAAAATGTTTCTTTTCACGTAACATAACCGACGGCATTCCTAGCTATGCGCAGAATCCACCAACTTGATGAATGGCCTTCTTTTTTGGACTATATAATGTTATAAAATTCGATGATATCATGTTGAAAGAGGACATGTATATTCCACGTTAATGGTGGCCCACATATCAAACCATTAGCGGCAATAAACCTGTACATATCGAAGAAAAGGTCTTGTGTACCAAACCAAATCAGGAGCTATTATTACGACACTGTTTGTATTGGAATTCTAAGGGTCTTCTGCAGCAATATAGGAATTTAAAGCATTACCGGAAGGTACACGCTTCGATCGTCCGTTGATTTCAATACAAACCGGCGTTATTTACAATGCTTGTCTGCATTATCACCAATTTGCTGCTTAGCCGCCCGGAGATCTTCAATGGGTTGTCAGTATTCGCGATTGCACTTCGAGATGAAAGTAACATTCGCTTATATTCAGAATATTTCAGATCTATGCACAGGATGTTGCCATGGGGATTTGTCAAGTAAGATTAATTTCATAGAATTAAGGTTTGCAAGACAAAATCTACAATCTGTAGAATCTGCAAGTTCCACCTGGAAACTGCATTGAAGGAATGGCAAACGGTGGGCATACATTTCACTCTGTTTTACGTGTTGGCAATATAATCAACGGAACAGAGCATGAAGGTTGTCGCTTTAGTGGGGCTGAGTCGATACGTACCGATGTATGCATATAAATTAATCGTATTCCGTTATATATGACCCAAACGCCAGCGCTATACACGAGAAAGGAGTAATCTACATGTAGTTCATATATCGAACGACGACACTCAAGATGCACGATGCTATTCTGCACAATTTGCGATTCGATATCGCTAAAATAAAACTATTTATGGTTCAAATCCATAATTTATGTATACAGTTCACAATATTTGGTATAAATTTCATTACCCTCGCACTGTTCCAATTTAAAGACTGTTTAATATATGTGAGGTTCATGGCATGCGTCATTTGATTTGTTGCCATCAATTGACGGATGTCGTAAAGTCATTGTTGTTTGACAACATAATACCTCTGTATGTCCTTAATTGGGAAGTACTCTATTCGCAATCCGACATACATGTGTGTGTGATGGTACGTACACATTCGACCTATACGTTCCTTTTATTATTACACTGGAAGCACCAAAGTCGCTATTGTGCTGGGCTGAACACTTCTACGATGGTATATTTTGCTGCTGTTTTTTCGATGTACTACGTGTATGTCTCTGGTATCTACATAAATGTATGCTGTCCACAATATTTTGATCAAGTAACACCTTATCGCCAAATCCAATTTGAGCCATGTCGTGCAAAGGATCAATGTGTAAACTTGCAAATTATCCTTGCACAAATAAGCACATAATCGACCTATAAAGTGATGTAGGTACATAATGTGATTATTTGATTCAGAAGTAACGAGATAATGGAGTCATGTCCGTTATTTCGTTTTATGGTGCGGCCACAGTGAACACACTTGTTAAAGAGCGTACACCGCAAAAGTCGTGAATTGGCCGGGGGGGGGGGGGTTAGTGTTAAAATTTGCAAAAAGGTATGCCGTTTTTTCTTTGCATCTGGCATTTTCGGTTACCAACCACCCCAAAACCTGCAAACAAAATTAGTTTTTACTCCCAATTTTTTAACACCAACTCACCAAATTTCGGTCTAAAACCGCATAACATCCTACTGATATCGCTCATATGACTGGGAAATTATCCCCTTTAGTTCAACCACTCTCATACGACATGGCCCACTTAACCACAAATGACGACAAAAGAGCCTCCGTAGTGTATGTGACACTAACAGTTAAGAGGAAATCTTCGTTCTATATAATAACTATCATCACGCCATTGGTGGCGCTAGCATTCGCAAACGTCGTTACATTCAAGATCCCAACCGCATCTGGAGAGCCGCTATCCTACTCGGTGTCGATCATGTTGTCGTATACCATCTACTTCAGCCTCATTTACGACATCATGCCGAAAACTTCCGGCTCGATTTCCGTCTTGGCTTTGGAACTGGACTTTTTATTTGTGTTTAACATGTGACGGCCAAGATTTCTTGCGACGATTTTCCTTGCGTCATTCTACAGAGGTTCCCCAAAAAACATAGTTTTCGTTTATCAACAATCGACGACAATGAACCTGTTCCAAGGAGAGATTGGACTACATCAGTTCGGGATCTTGTGGGCAATCCTTGGATGCGTTTGAGGCAGAACCTATGTGCTCGTTCCAGAGATGTCAAATTTGTCTCACTGAGCCCACACATAAGTTCTGTCCCATAAAGACTTTTGGGTAAAACAACCGAACAATATATTGTAAGGCAGCTGAGTGGGGTAATCCCACCAGCATACATACCGGCGTTACTTAACATGAGATAGACTGATCTAATTTTCTCACATATGTGACTGGAGAGCTTGCTAGCATGTGACTCGCGATGTAAAGGTATGCCAATTAAAAATAATTATAAAAATTGTTAAAGAATGTAAGAACAAATTATATAATTGTTAAAGAATAAGTAAAATGATAAAAATTGTTAAAGAATATAAGAACAAATTGATAAACAAAATAACAAATAATTGTTAGGCCAATGCATTCTCTTATATATGCGAGGCGACCTATATATGGTCGACTCGCAAATATAAAATAATGCATTGGCACAGGGTCTTTAATGTTGCGCCAGCGCAGCCCCCGTCATGAAGGGGTTAAGGCGAAACAAAGTCTAAGAACAACCAATACTAAGTTGAAAGCCGACTTTTATGTCATGAGAAATCTTTAAAGATGTGATCATGGTTCTAGGCAATTTTTTACGACAACCTGTTTTACTTGTATCAAAATTCTAGTGAATATTTCCTAACAAATATGAAAATATTAATGCATGTGCGTGTGTTCTATCTGTCGTTTACATACAAGATACAAGATGTTTATTGCAGTACACCCCAAATGGGCAGTTGCACAATGACAATGATAATCACACCAATTATATGAACATTACATAAATATTTAATTATTATATACATAAGAAATTATCGGTATATCTCTGCAATATTGTCGCTTCTACTTATTTAGCTGTAAGTTTCTCTTTTGGCAAAAAGGGCTTGAATCATGTCGCATATTATATTAATAGTTTCCTTTATCTCATTACTCATTACTCATATTAATTTACCAAAATCAGAAATATTTGAAAACTTCGGAAATGAATTGGCGAATTGAGTAAAATAATAATCACGATAATCTTGACATGCGGCACATTTCATCACGAAATGACTTTCAACCTTCTTAGTTTGGCACCGCGTACATATTATGTATTGGACTGTTAGTGGAGGCTGTTTGTGCCCTCCTTTCTCTATCTCAAGTTTATGCTTGCCCACTCTTAATCGGGTGAAACTAGACCTTTCTTCAACTGACTTACACTCCAACAGATATGGCTCTAATTTATACATAATCTTGAAAAGTCCGTTACCATCTAGTGATACATGGTCATCGAAGAAAGCACCCAAAAAGTGGTCAATATGTTCAGCCTCCAACTGGTCGATAGCTCTTTCTCTTGAAATTCGTTCGATTTATCTGTGTTTGAAATGTCTTTCCCGCCATTTAGAAGTAAATATTTCCAACCTGATTTAGATGTATTCGCTTGATCTTCAATACAGAAATCATTTAATAAATTCCCAGGCCAACTGGCCAGGCTCTGTTTTTCAATATTATTGCGTCATGTATGACAGACAACCTCCCCATCTCTGCGCGCGCTGCGTAGTTAGATGAATTTCGGTTTACACCTGATATCATTTTTGGACAGTTTTAAAGATACGGGCGGCGTTGGCGGTGGATATGTTGTTAATATATTCACCTCCACCAAAAATCGCCATAAACAGAAAGAATAGTAAAATATAGACCGACTTTGTTCATATATCAATCAGAAATATGGCATAAACCGTATGTTATTGTCAATTTGTTTTCCTTTGTTATGTAAACACAAGCAAAAAACGTTACCTTGCTTGGCTTTTGTTTAAATCCGGATATGGTAAACAGAAGCACAACTTCTGTGACACGAGCATTTTACATTTTAATATTCCTTCTGTTGATGGCGATTCGAAAAAAATGAATATTTCTGCAACGAACGCCGCCCGTGCCTTTTAATGAATATGTCAAACGGTAAGTTATCACTGTGCATATATTTGCTAAACATTCCTCGAAATGGACGATATACCATACCAACGTACAACTTCATAGGTGAACGGGGAAATTAGTGTAGTAGAGAAAGGGTTAAAATTAAGTGACAGTAACACGACTGAACCCGCTTAGCTGGTAATCTTCATCATTCATAATTTAAACTACCACGTAGAGTTTCGTGGCTATCAATCGTTATTGGTCTTCGCCCACTAAAGCGCTCATCCCATTGGTGAAAGAACCCACAGATTCACGGAATATATGAAGCCATGATTGTTGTCCATGGTTGCATTGTAAATCGTAATGTGACGTTGACATTATGACTCATCAGACAAACTAAACATAAATTTATTCTTTTATTCCGGAATGTATCAATCGAAAGGGTTAAATAGGTAGCCAGCTGCACGTATGAAGTTTTCCTGGCAATGTTGCAAGTTATGCGAACGTATAATAATGGTCGTCAAGCTATCATACCATTAGCGTTGATGCATCTGTGTTTATCTCTGGAATCTACCCAATAACAGCACGGGCTTATTGTATTTATCTTGTCATATTCATATCTACCCAACCATTAGAGGACCTGTGATGACGGAACTGTTTTAATGGATTCGATATTGTCTTCTGTAACAATGTTGGGAATTAAAAGCTTCACCAACAATTTCAGTTATTGATCGTCTGTTGATTTCTAAACACACCAGTGTACAATGCTTGTCTGCATTATAATTCGTTATAATAACCGCCCGATGATTCACACGAAGTTATCAGTATTCGCGACTGCACTTCGATATGAAGTTCACATTCACTAGGATCCAGAATATTCTTATTCTATGCACAGGTTGTTGCTATGGGGATATGTTTAGTCATATTAAAACCATAGAAGGTTTACAGGACAAAATCTACAATCTGTCAAATCCGCATGTTCCGCCAGGAAACTGCACTGGCGGAAACATCATCCAAAAGGTGGACGTACTGTTCAATTTGTTAGACGTGACGTCAATTGATTCGACGGAACAGAACATGAAGGTTGTTGCATTGGTAGTGCTGAATTGGAACGTATCGTGTTTCGCTTGGGACGAAACAACTGAAAATGTCAAAATGATCATCGTCCGTGGCGACAAGATATGGTTACCGTCAGTCGCTGTAATCAACGAAGTTGACGAAATAAAGGCGATGCATCATATAGGTAGGAATACAATGGTTAAATCAAATGGCATAGTTTCGTGGTCCTGCACAAGCAAATTCAAAACTTCTTGTAACATTAAAGTAACGAAGTTTCCTTTCGACGTACAGAAATGTACCATAGTTATGGTATCTTTGGGAGGCCAAGAAATACTGAATGCCGCAGTATTAAAGCTGTATGTCCACAACGAAGGAGTCGCTGTGCCAAAAGAAGAGTGGGAATTAGTGGCACACGATATGTCCGAGATCAGCATCACTGACCAGGACAACGTGACTACCACCATGGTGTCTGTGACTTTAACCGTGCAGAGGAAATCGTCGTTCTATATCATAACCATCATCACGCCTTTGATAGCGCTAGCGTTCGCAAACGTTGCGACGTTCAAGATCCCAGCTGCATCCGGCGAGCCGCTGTCCTACTCGGTGTCGATCATGTTGTCGTATACAATCTACTTCAGCCTCATTTACGACATTATGCCGAAAACTTCCGGCTCGATTTCCGTCTTGGCGTTGGAACTGGACTTGTTATTCGTGTTGAGCGTATTCACGACGCTGACTAAAGTCTTTGTTCAGAGAATGTATTTCGCTGGGCCACCAACGACCATTGCGAAGCTTCTGAGGCGTATCGTACGGGGAAGAGTCCACCCAGAGACGGATGGATCGGACACAGAGAAAAAGCTCGGAGATGACGTCACAGGTGCGGAAGTTGCTGTTTTTATCGACAAACATGCATTTCGTCTTGTTCTGTTTCTAACGGTATCTTCGGTAGCAATTTCGCTCTTAGTTATTACGTGCTGATAGATTCCTGTGTTACTTGATTTGAAATTTGTGTCACGCTCCTTAACCTGTTCTATACTAAATGGATTTCCCCAGTCATTTCAAAAGTGTAAATCGGAATGGTCTATTATTCATCTGGAAGGATGTTAATGTGATAACTGTTTACTTCAGACAATAGGTAAATAAAAGTACAAAAGGAATACAATTTATTGAGGAAACTGTTTAGATAACGAGCTTGTTGAACTTATTATCGGAGCATTTCCTATGGAATAACTATTGTTCTCCATTTGATACAAGCAAAATCAGATACTCATTCTTCTCGAGTAATATTCTGGGCTGGAGCCAACTGAACGAACCCACATCGCAGACAATGGCATCTGTGAAGCGGCACTCACGCGAAGAGAAAAATAAGCGCTCCTCTCGTTTAATCATATTTAATTATTTATTCGCCATAATTATGTGCATATAAATACATACATTCGGTATCAGGATTGAAGAACATGTGTGGGCCACTTATATGCCACTTCTCTACCGATCATCAGACACTCAAGTGAAAAACAATGGACATGACATTAAACAATTGTATATGATATGTAAGTGCATGTATAATGTAACATTATTCGGTCCAGCGCGAACACTGATAATGTTATAAATTGTTGTTGTCGTTGCTGGTCTCTCCAAACTTGTTCGAAATCATATGAATCGAAAGTATCTGGTTGCTCTAAAATATACTGTGGTTGTCCACCCTTAACAATGGTAAGGTGAACAGACAGTGGCTAAATTCTTAATGCATTTTGACTGTTGTTACATATGAACTCTATGAGCTCATCTCGTCTTCAGATAAAAGGAACACTTTATACATGGATGATACATACAATCATACCCATATCCGAGTGGGAGTTATCCAGCCTGCATGCTTATTAGTTGTTAAGATGTCGAATACATTAATGCATGCAGGACACAACAGGACAGTTTTACAACTCTTGTAAACGTGTGAGTTACGCGTGGTTTGACTGTTCACACCGATTGATAGTCGTATATGGATGCGTATACCAAAAACTTCTAACTTCACACGTAATGCGCTGTCATCTTCCAACGGTAAGTTAATATGTGTGTTCGTCATAGATTGCTGCATATCAATAAAGATGGACCATATATATCCGCATTCCATAAACTAGCAATGCAGTTAATCATGCGACCGTCGGTAGCTGACAGCGCCTGACGTTTGAAGTTGAACGTTATCGATCTAAAGTCATATATTAGCGTGAGTTAGAAATGTGAATAAAATTAATCTCTGGATCTATATTATTCACGTTATCTGTCGTCCAAATGTCAGCGATATACATCTGCATGTAGTTCATATATCGAACGACGACACTGACTGACAAAGGACACTTGTCTCATGGACGTGGCGACAAGGGGTTACGGGTCTCAGCCCTAACTGTTAAATTGTTCACCAACTGGAATTTTTGTATTGATACTTCATGTTGGACATTTCATGCCAAACATTGAAATTAATCTGATTTTCCGTGTGAAAATATGCTTTCTTGACCAAAGTAAAAACAATTCTGGACTTGGAAATATTGAGTTTCCAAGATTTCCAACATGTATACAGCAGACTTATGTAAATGGCGTTAGGGATGAGCTTTTCTAGGATCTAGTGTATATTTTCTAGTATTAGCTAAATGTAAGTGTCGTTGTCATTTTATTAACTTGTATGCGTAGTGCATATGCTCAACTTAAGGCCTATAATCACACTGTGTGAACATTTCATTAAGTTCTATGTCTTAATTCCATATTCAAACCAGCTGACCATTATATATCTAACACTGTCATTGATATCATCGAACTGACCATTATATCTCTAACACTGTCATGCGACCCGTTGATTGATTATCGTTTGGTGAGCTGACCATTATATCTCTAACACTGTCATGTGACTCGTTGATTGATATCGTTTGGGTGAGCTGACCATTATATCTCTAACAATATCCTATGACACACTGATTGATCGAGCTGACCATTATATCTCTAACACTGTCCTGTGACACGTTGATTGATCGAGCTGACCATTATATATTTAACACTGTCATATGGCACGCTGATTGAACGAGCTGACCATTATATATATAACACTGTCCTATGACACGTTGATTGATCATGCTGACCATTATATATCTAGCACTGTCATATGACACGATAATTGACTTAATTGACCAGTATATCTCTAACACTGATATATAACACGTTAATTGATATCGTTTGAGTGACCCATGTTGCATACTATATATTTTTTCATTGGGCTGAAATATTTGAGGCTGCTTTCATCGTCGTGTTATTATATGGGGCTATAGTGCATTATCATGTAATTAAAAACAACTCATCACCGTGACACATGAATCTCATTCTAGTAGAGCCAAGGAAATACATATTTGGTGATTTGCTTCTTCTGAATTGTTTTGTTTTGTTTTATCAGTTCTGGTCACCTAAGAGACAAACAAACACAATATCTTTAACCTCCAAAATGTATTTAAAATACATTGCTTTGGTCTTATTTTAAAAGGGTACTGTACACTAAATCCGGCAATTTTTGGGACCATCTCCTTTTATACTCAACATAATATAGCCAACAAATGAATGAATTTGAGCCATTGGTTGGGGTAAAATACTATATGAACGATTCAAACAACATGGTAAGTATAATAAAAATGAATAAATGGATGGAATCATAAACTCATTTTCACTATTTCACTTTAACCCGTTCTATACTAAATACTCATTGGTGAGTAGTTCCCTTAAGAAATCTTCAGATAATGCGTTCAACAAACGACCATGTTGAACTTATTATCTCCAACAAATATTACTCTGTCTGTACTTGGATCAGTTGTAGTCCGTTTATGGTACTTCTACATCCCTCCAAATTATTCCAATGTACATAGTTTTCGCTTCCTGAGAGAATCCATTTAGTATCGAAACGGTTAATGCTGACCCACATAGTCCAGTCAAAATACGAGAAATTTTGTCTAACCTACATGTAGACACAATTTGTATAGAATTGAGATTATGTTCATGGCGTGTGATTTGTGCGCAAAATATGAAAAACTGACATCGTTTCTGGTAGTACCCATGTGACTTTTCGGTGGATTCTGTTTAGGCGTATTGGGGTTAAAACCTAACCAACATGACGTATGATTGGAGTATGGGGCAATGTCATATATCAAAATGATGGAAATGAATTTCTAATTGTTGTAGATGTAACGGAGTGCAAAACATTCACGAATGAACTTGGTATACAGGAAAGAGATGTTGATGCCACAATACAAAGTAGAGTCTTCAGTATAAAACATCTAAAATCTGGGGAACAAAATATCAAAAATCCGCAAAACATCGCTTTGGGAAAACTTTGTCAATCAAGATGACGTCCAACATACTTTTCTATATTACATAAGTTTTTGAAATAAGTCATTATACGATATTTTGTGACATAGGAATTACGCAATTATACCAGTTCGTGTGAAAGTCGATGACGGGAGCGAATCATAACACACTCCAAGCCATGCCACAACGAAAGCAACATACATGTAGTATCATTAAAAGGTACACAGATCATGAAAACAGATCCACCTGAACGATTTATAGGCCACTGCAACACAAATCAAAACAACTAATTTATTGATTACTTGTTGAATGTAACGCAGAAACTGAAGTACATACCCTTGTCGTATAAATTCTAGTTACATTTACGAATTTTCGACACTCTCTATGATAATAAGCCATGTATGTTTGTCGCATTGCTTATTATACTGTAGAGAAAAAACACTCATCTATTCAATAGGTTAGCACCCCAGGCGAAAGAGAAGGCACATCGTGCAATTTATGTTCGTACTGCTACCAAACCGGCTTGTTCGACACCTTTGTTCAAATTACCCCAGTCTGCACTTAACAACTGGAATATGCTACCGCGCAATGAACAATATTCGTTTTCAGTATCTAGTTGTTGGAAATTATCTTGTCAATATCACCACGTACTTGTTCTAAATATCAGATGACCAGCGTTTACAGCTGTTATTGCAACGTTGACAATTCACTCAATGTTGCTATTTACGGTTTTGCGTGCTGCAGATGTGTGTAACATCAGGGAGAAAAGGTGATGCGGTTTCTGTAAACGTAGTATCTTTCGGATATATGTGGCCTCGGTGAATATAACCATATATTATATCCAGATATATGCACAGTCTCTGCCACAGAATATGTAGGCAATTTTGGTTTGGTTTAATTTAGAATTTATTCAATATAGTCTATGGTGCTCATTTGTTTTTTTATAAATTTTGTTCATAGTATACCACCATGCATTCGTATGATACAAGTGAAAAATGCATGCTTCATCACTTGATATGAGGCAATTATGACTAATATTTTTAGACACGTGTAATAGGACCTACCCATTTTACCCAGTACCCTGTGAATATATGTCATACTATTCTATAGCAGTTGCTCTCGAAAGGTTTTAGTATATAGCTATCAAAATAAACGATGATCGGCCACATTCGTGATACTGCTCTGCTTCTAGAAAAGGTCACATTATCAATACATCTTAACTAAATCCCATTTAACTGTTTATTTAAACCTATAGCACACGATTCGAGATAAACAAACCAACATTAAATACTTCGTTATTTGTCCGTTTATACACGCCTAATAGTCCAGATTTAACCGTGGTATGAGACCTTGCTTTCGCTCTCTCGTGAGATAATTCATACATCTCTGATCAAAAGTTTCTCGTAAACTCTGCAATTATTCCTCCTCGCATAATTCGAGCGTGTGTTCACTCGTATATAGGACTAGCTATTAAATTTTGCCCAAAATGTAAATTTTATTCTATTTTGTCCAATTTGGACGCCATTTTGATTTTAAGCACAATGATATTCCCGCATGATTGGTGATATGTGTGGCAAGAGTAATCATATGCGGCCTATATTTCTCCAAAACTGTCACGAAATACGCCCGATACCTAACCTACCCTTAACGATAATCGCTGAATTTGCGGATATCGGGTACCCCCAGAATATGCTCGATTGTGAAACGTCGCACAGATCTTGTATATATAGAGGATTTTTGATATGTTAATCAGAATTGTGCGCTGATTCTATAAATGATAACATAATTTAAACACAAATTTTGTCTAGGTCGAACCCTATGTTGACTGGACTAACATATCAGACCAGTATCAGTAAACAACAGTTTATATAGCTCGCAGAGCTATTATGTTCTTATCAAAGGAAGCAGGACATATTATGGCGAAAGTGTTCGATCGGTATTCTACGTGATTATGTAGCTAACTAGGAATTAAAAGCATCGCATGGAAGAAAATACGGCGACCGTCCGTTGATTTAAATACACACAGGCTTGTTTTACATTGATTGCCTGCATTATCGTCCATTTACATAGCGGTCCGATGATCCACACGGCGTTATCAATATTATTCGCGACTGCACTTTGTGATGAATGAAGTTCACATTCATTTTGATTCATGATATTTTATTATATGGACAGGCTGTTGCTATGGTGATTGGTCAAATCAAATGAATTCCATAGAAGGCTTACAGGGCAAAATATACAATATGTCAACTACACAAGTTTTGCCTGGAAACTGCACCTCAGGAATCGCCAGGCAAAAGGTAGACGTCCATTTCATTTTGTTTGACGTCGTGGCAATAGTGAGGAACAGAGCATGCAAGTTGTTGCTGTTCTATACAGCTGCATTGGAATGTATCCAGAGTTCGCGCTGCCAATTGCCAATGGCAAAAATAATTGACATTTGTCAAAAAATATTATCATTTGGCAAAAGTTTTGGCAAGTCACTTTTTAATTTCTGAAGAAAGTTGAAAAATATTGGTCAATCAATACCATTCATTTCAGGAAACTCTTACAACATAATTATATTAGTGGTGTTTAGGAAAAGCTAACACGTCTATTAAGATGCAGTTAGTCTCATAGCATTAGTACCGATGGTTGGATGGATGAAGCAACCCTTCTACCATTGTATTTTTCGGTGAGTGGCTTATTGTTGTATGATAAACCACAATAGAGATGCGAGTATAATTAATTATTAACTAACTGCTTTTCTATTGATATAAAAAGTAGTTCAAACCGCGAGTGTCGAAATATAAGACTTAAGGTTGCAGACAATGACACTACCAGGGATATCATTTGGCAAATGCTAATATAATTTGGCAATCAATATTATCATTTGGCAAATATAAATTTTGGTCTAGCGCGGACCCTGATCGTATCGTGGTTCTCTTGGAGATATCGCAACGATCAACGTCCGTGATGACAAACTATGGTTACCAACAGTCGCCGTAATAACTGAAATTGACGAAATCAAGGTCATGAGGGCTATATATCGGGATGCTATTGTTCAGTCAAATGGCAGAGTTTCGTGGTATTGCACAAGCAAATTGTAAAGTTGAAGTTACGAAGTTTCCTTTCGACGTACAGAAATGCACCATAGTCATCGCACCAGTGGGAAGCCACGACGCTGTCTGAAATGCACCATAGTCATCGCACCAATGGGAAACCACGATGCTGTCTGAAATGCACCATAGTCATCACACCAATGGGAAGCCACGACGCTGTCTGAAATGCACCATAGTCATCACACCAATGGGAAGCCACGACGCTGTCTGAAATGCACCATAGTCATCGCACCAATGGGAAGCCACGACGCTGTCTGAAATGCACCATAGTCATCGCACCAATGGGAAGCCACGACGCTGTCTGCAATGTACCATAGCCATCGCACCAATGGGAAGCCACGACGCTGTCTGAAATGCACCATAGTCATCGCACCAATGGGAAGCCACGACGCTGTCTGAAATGCACCATAGCCATCGCACCAATGGGAACTTATTTGTTCGGTAATACTCAATGGATTTCTATAACATTCTGACCAAAGTCTAGGAGAATCATTCGACTGACATATTTGGTCAGAATGATAGAGTAAACAAATGGGAATCTGGACACAAATGAGGTATCAGCTTGTTTGAAAGATGTTATAGCATCTGCTCGCAGCTGACAAAATACTATGTAATATCATATTTTATTACCTTTTTTCGTTTATGGCCGCGTTTTCGATCGCTTCGGTAATTTTAAATGTGTGATACTCATCAACTCGAAATCACGTGATACATCTCCGTGATACTGATAAGACGATAGTTAAAGACTGTTCACTTTCCACAAATCAAAGCATGAAACGACAGTCATCAAAATCCCAAAGTACGCGATGCGTCATAACGGTCGCTCAATATATAATTTAATGAACGGTTATTTTACTGTGAGCGATTTCATTTTATATGATTTGCATGTATGACACCATAATGTATGCACGTAGTTATCTATATCAACGGTTTTCAAGTATAATATCACTCTTATTGATTGATAGAACTTGACAGAAGGGATAGACCTATATATAGAGCCTCGTCACCCGGGTTGGTGTGAGCTGGTGGTGTATTGCTTCAAATTCCAGGCATGTCGTTCCACGAATAGGCATTTAATTTTTAATTGTTAATATTTCTCGAATCTAATTCCGTTCCCGGGTGGAATGATGTAGCACCCTCACGATAACACCTACACTAATATATGTCTCACATGTATACAACGGAATCCCAGGGGCATCGGTGGCTCAGTCGGTTAGGTGTACAACTGCAAACTCAGCGCTGGCGGTGAGGGTTCAAATCCAGATGTTTCCATCATGGACTTTGTTGCTTTATATCGTTATCTGGTCGAGTTGACAGTTACTCGCCGATGGGCGGTGGTTTGCTGCACATGGTCGACAAGTTTATCAGCCATTGAAATCACTGTTAGATTAGCCGTAAGTGTGTGGATTTCCACCGCCACTAAAACTGGCAATGTCGTAATATGGCCTGAGTTGATCAAAGCGACAATAAACCCCAAATCAACCAATCAACAGAATCCAAGTCACTGAATACATTTTAGTGAAGACGTCTTGTGGAATACAAGCCGGACCTATTCCTATTGACGCTGTTGCAAGAAAGATGACGTACATTACCATCATACTTAAATCACAATAAGGGTAGCTATATAGCATCAATGGATGTGACAGTAATGGATTGAACTGATATAAACTGTATATATTAAACACAACTTGCATCATAATCTCAAATATTTTATCGAACTCGTTGCGGACGGCGCATAGCTATACATATCTTCTTGGACTGCGCGTTGTG
Source organism: Siphonodentalium dalli (assembly GCA_032622095.1). NCBI lineage: Eukaryota > Metazoa > Mollusca > Scaphopoda > Gadilida > Siphonodentaliidae > Siphonodentalium > Siphonodentalium dalli. Next base: position 233,565,515 of record CP136063.1, read on the forward strand.
TCCTGTCTTTCTGCAAGGCAGTATTGGATATATTCCACGTTATTTCTTAAAACAATTGCATCTATACATAAATTTAAGGGAAACGACACACCATCTTTACATTCTCGCTTCGATGATGTGGCAATATAACCTTTTCTTTAATAAGTACTCATTGACGAGCAGTTCCAACATGACATGTTCAGATAACAAGGACAACACACATCTGAACATTTCCTACCAACAAATAGGAATACATCTGCGCTTGTTTTATCTGTCGGTTTGCATATATTTGCTAAAGATTCCTCGAAACGAATGATGTACCATTCCAATGTATACCCTCCATGACTACCAATCGTTATTTATCTCCGCCCACTACATCACTCATCGCATTGATAAAATGAGCGTTGTCCGTGGTTGTGTTGTAAATCTTAATGTGACGTTGACATGCTGAACCATCAGATTAAACATAAATCTATTATTTCATCCCGGAATGTATCGATGGAAAGGGTGCAATAGGCAGCCAGCTAATTCTATGAAGTTTTCCTGACAATTGTTCCAGTTGTGCGAACGCATACTAATGGTCTTAAAATTATCATACCATTGTCGTGTTACAACTATTGATCTCTGGCATCTACCCGGTAAAAGCAGGGTCTATTATATCTATCATTTATTGTCATGTTCTTATCTTCCCAACCATTAAACGACCTATAGTGACGGTAATGTGTTTAGCGGATTCGGTATTGTCTTCTGTAGAAAGTTGGGAATTAAAATCTTGACAATTTCAATTATTGATTGTCCGTTGATTTATATAGACACCAGCATAAAATGAATGTCTGCATTATAGCCATTTGCTTAACCACCCGAAGATCCACAAGACATTGTCAGTATTCGCGAGTGCACATATATATGAAGTTCACATTCATTTGGATCCAGAATATTTTTTATTCTATGCACAGGTTGTTGCTATGGGCATATTTTTAGTCAGATGAATACCGTAGAAGGTCTACATGAGAACATATACAATCTGTCAAATCCGTAAGTTCCGCCTGGAAACTGCACTGGTGGAACAAGCATACAAAAGGTGGACGTAACGTTCATGTTGTTAGACATGACGTCGATTGATTCAACGTAACAAAACATGAAGGTTGTTGCATTGGTAGTGCTGAACTGGAACGTACCGTGTTTCGCCTGGGACGTAATAACTGAAAATATCGATATGATTAACGTCCGTGACGACAAGATATGGTTACCGTCAGTCGCTGTAATCAACGAAGTTGACGAAATAAAGGCGATGCATCACTTAGGTAGGAATACTAGTGTTACGTCAAATGGCGTAGTTGGGTGGATCTGCACAAGAAAATTCAAAACTTCATGTAACATTAAAGTAACGAAGTTTCCTTTCGACGTACATAAATGTACCATAGTTATGGTACCTTTTGGAGGCCACGAAATACTGAATGCCGCATCATTACAGCTTTATGTCCACCACGAAGGAGTCGCCATGCCAAAAGAAGAGTGGGAATTAATGGCACACGATATGTCCGAGATCAACATTACTGAACAGGGCAACGTGACTACCACCATGGTGGCTGTGACTCTAACCATGCAGAGGCGATCGTCGTTCTATATCATAACCATCATCACGCCTCTGATAGCGCTAGCGTTCGTAAACGTCGCTACGTTCAAGATCCCAGCCGCATCCGGAGAGCCGCTGTCCTACTCGGTGTCGATCATGTTGTCATATACAATCTACTTCAGTCTCATTTACGACATTATGCCGAAAACTTCCGGCTCGATTTCCGTCTTGGCGTTGGAACTGGACTTGTTATTCGTGTTGAGTGTATTCACGACGATGATTAAAGTCTTTGTTCAGAGAATGTATTTCGCTGGGCCACCAACGGCCATTGCGAAGCTTCTGAGGCGCATAGTAAGGGGAACAGTCCACCCAGAGGCGGAAGGATCCGAAACAGACAACAATCACGGGGGTGACGTCACGGACGCAGAAGTTGCTGTTTTTATCGACAAACATGCATTTCGTCTTGTACTTTTTCTAACGGTATCTTCGATTGCAATTTCGCTCATAGTTATTACGTGCTGAAAGATTCTTGTGTTGTTTGATTTGAAATATGTGTCAAGTTCCTTAACACTCTCTGTACTGAAATGATTTTCCCAGTCAGTTCAAAAGTGTACATATGAATGGTATATTATTCATCTGGAGGGATATTAATGTGATAACTGTTTTGCTTCAGACGATAAATAAATAAAAGTGCAGAAAGAGTCCTATGTATTGAGGGAAATGTTTAGATAATAAGTTTGTTGAACTTATTATAGGAACATTTCCTATGGAATTACTACTCATCAATAATGCTTCAGTAATGAAAGGGTTAACACATCGGCGATATGTACATAACAATGCTGAAAACGAAGCAACGAAAATCCGCACTGTTCGCCACCAGAAACTACAAATCGGGAACTACATTTTACAACGCTAGCAGAGTGTCATATTTATACATATTTATAAGGTCCAAGGCGTTCACATTCTGTCTTATTTAAGCCACATATCAGTCCGCTGCCATATATACCTTTAGGTATAATCGCCGAATTATATTTTTTAGAAAGCTCATTGGGGTTATACCACCTGCGTAATTTCCAATATTTTACAGAGTAAAATAAGAGCTCCTCAGTTTAGAACATATTTTATCAACGTAAGATGCACAGAAATTGTACTTACTTTACTGAGGGTAATACCAAAAGGTGTAATACTATCGGTTTCTAAAATATTATGTGATCTGAGCTTCCATTGTTTTATGCGCTTCCGTGAATCACTGGTGGATTCGTTAAACGATGACCTGCGTTTTGACGGGTTATATGTGTAACGCCATTTGGAACTGTACCGTACATAAATATCAACTAACGATAGTAACCCTGAAGCAGTGAGTGAGAGTAGAACCATGTCATCTGCATGGGTAAGGCAACAGAAATTAATACCATTCATTGTTTAACCGTATGGTGAATTTCCAAGTTCATATAGTAAACTATCTATGTATTGGGAGTAGAGCAGAGGTGACACATCACCCCCTGCTTCGTTCCTTGTAGCATTGGAATCCAGCGTGAAATAGTTTTGATATCGAACACAACATTGCATCCAACATTTGCCTTGTATATTTTTGAAAGAGTTGGAAGAGTAAACCGTCTATCCACACGGTGGCAAATGCTTTTCACACGTTCTTGAAGCAAGCAAACAATCGGCTATGCTTCTCGGACGGGTAGAAAATACATTCTGTGACCAGGAAAGAGGAAGTCATGCATCTGACGTCACACTGAAATCCATTTTGCAAAGGATGAGTATCTATCATTGATGGCATATGAAGCTACAGCCTTGTGAAAAGTACTCTTTCATATAGTTTATATATAACAGGCAGAAGTTATAGCCATGTAGCGATAAAAAGAGTCCATCGGTTTAGGGCTACCCTTGTATACAGAATATATCGTTCCGCGCTTAGCTGCAGGTGGAATATATTCAAACTGCAACAAATAGTTAAAGAGGTGAGACAAGGCTGTAGCTAGGCCATCGCCGATAATATGCTCATTGTTGATTCCATCAAAACCAGAGCTTTATTAATTTTAAGGCGGCGGTATAAGGATATCACTTCAATTCGAGTAACCGGAAAAGTAATGAGACTATCTAAAGGGCTTACAGAACATGACTTTGCTTCGTTGGCGATAAATGGGTTAACATTTTCATAATGCTGATTATCAAAAGATGGGTCTGTTAAAGGAACAGAAACAACATCGCTAAAATAATCTGTCCATACTTCTGTTATCTCATGAGAATCTCTTACAATAGTTCCATTGTGTTTGAAATACGAACAGGACATGGTACCTAATTTTTTACGTTTTACGTTGACAAGCCGAAATAATGTATCTTGGTCTGATTCAGCGCATTCATCAATGCTGTTATTAAATGATTGCAACTAATGCTAAGATGCCCTGCAATATTCACGCCTTAATGCATTTAGCTTCTATATAGATGTGGTATAAACCAGCCGGGTCAATAACTGGCCTATCAGCTGCTAATCATACTGGTCTATGGTACCTCATGCTTTGATGCACTGAATTGAGCTGCTGTGACCAGAATGGTTTCAAAAAACTTCTTAAATTTCTTTTGAGGGATGCTGTTTTGTGCAGATGTAGTTATAGCTTGGACTATGCCATCATTAAAATAGTCTATATCGTTTTGGTCTTTCGCAAAATCATTTGGGAGTAGAGAATTTAGATCAGCATGGTAGCTAGCATGTGTCCACGTTTCTGTGCGGAATTTGTTTCCAATTGAATGTATGCTTGAGATGATCATTATTTGAACATTTATATTATGTCACATCAAGTTGGTATCCACACGGAGTATTAATGAGCGATGATTGGAAACATCCAAGGCGTCGTCATCGTCTAAAACTTTATAGTCAATAATGTACTGCTTGAGTGACTCATGTACATTAAAATGGAAACCCCATCGAAGGAACGTGTGTTGCAAGAGACATAGAACATAAAGGCGAATTGTTTACAGAAAACAGGCCTTGACTATTCATAAATCCTTGAAGGCATTCACCCTTGAGTCACCACGCTGGAGGCTGGCGTTAAAATCGGCCATGAAAATGACAGTTCCAAATTTGTGATACGTGTACCGTAAGTCACATATGAACATAAAATAATCCCTGTAGACATGAATAGAATGGTTTGTTTACGGAAGGTATAGTTGAAATATATAAAAATATCCGGTTCCGTTGGTCGTTTGAATACCGACTATTCTGTCATTATCCAGGTCAATTTGTGATACTCTACTACCACAAATAGTAGCACGATTATAATAATGTGAAATAGGTACATCATTTAATAATTGATTCTGAAATAAGCAGATAATGGACTCTTACCCGTTATTTCGTTTTATTGCGCACATAATTTGCTTACAATCGCCTCATTATGAGTCGATAATGTGACTAAAATATTCTCATTTTCAGCACATTATCGACTCAAAATGAGGCGATTCTAAGCAGAGTACCGGTATCTACCTAAAACATGTTCTATTATAAACAGACAGTGTGCTGGTTTTCGGAAGAACCTGCATGTATCACTTTACAGAATCGATGACCAGTGTAGTCACCGAATATAGCAATCTGCATGTACCACTTTACAGAATCGATGACCAGTGTAGTCACCGAATATAGCAATCTGCATGTACCACTTTACAGAATCGATGACCAGTGTAGTCACCGAATATAGCAACCTGCATGTACCACTTTACATAATCGATTACCACTGTAGTCACCGAATATAGCAATCTGCATGTACCACTTTACAGAATCGATGACCAGTGTAGTCATCGAATATAGCAACCTGCATGTACAACTTTACAGAATCGATGACCAGTGTAGTCACCGAATATAGCAACCTACATGTACCGCTTTACATTAAGACATGCATGGCAAAAACTGGATGCAAATATGCATCGAGATAAAATTCAAATAAATACAACATGACATAAGCAAATGACTACAACGATTGCAAAACTGCAAACAACACTGGAGATAATATAACAATTAATCTGAAGCAATGTGAAGAAGCGTGACTAGCCAATTGATTGATTCGTGTCAACACAACACAGCCCATCTTGAACTGATGTAGGACCGATGTCAATCGTGAGCTAAGCCGTACATGTTACCATCGGGTCGTTTATTCTATGCATCGCGCAATATTTTCCCAACATAATCCAAACACCACCGTCACGGATGCATCTACATCAAATAGAGTACGACGTAGGGGTTCTTACACATTGCACTGCGGCGGTGGACCCATTGTACCCCGGGCCGATTATAAGGGGTGGGGATACGGATGGTTCACTCTGTATAACACTGATTCAAATACTTTTATGCGCATAAAACCACCGACGCCGAGACCGGGTAGAGTAAGCTACCGACAACATTGTCTGAACATTTGACAAATGTTACATTGCTACCTTATCAATAATCGAATCACTTCGCAGTCGCTAACCGAGCCACACACTACAATGGCACTAACAGTTCGAAGTGCCGCAATCAAATTTGTAAATGTTTCTAAGAGTTAAACCAAGTAACCGTGACTATGTATGTGTACGCATTATTACATGCATCTATGATTGTAGATTGATAATTATTTATTTAACTAAGACTGGTGTACCACTTAGTGTGTAAATGGGATAGATTTGTGTAAAATTACAATGGAGATATGCTGCCACGTAGCTGTGACAATCTTACATCATTATGCTGATCTATCCAACCCATTCACCACACTGTATGTCGTAAATGTGTACACTTATCAACCATCATTTGATTGCAACAAAACATATTAATAGGACCTTCCAATGGCAACATGTTACGTCACAATTAGAAGAACAGTTTTACTCCACTAAGATGGGATCCACTAAGATGATTCAGCTTCAAACAGCTATTTCAAGACGATGGTAACATTAATTTTGATTCGCATTTTGTGTCTATGTTTAAGATGTTGCCATGGTGATTTGTTTAGTGGGACGAATTCATTAGCGGATTTACGGAACAAGATCTACAATATGTCAGACCCTTTATCTACTCCCGGGAACTGCACAAGTAAAAACATCATGCAATCGGTAGGAGTAACGTTCTATTTGTTGGATCTGACGTCAGTCGATTCAACGGAACAGAGCATGAAGGTCAGTGCTTTGGTGTACCTGAGTTGGAATGTTACGTGTTTCGCTTGGGATAAACAAGTTGAGGGAACGGACACGATAAACGTCCGTGATGACAAAATCTGGTTACCGTCAGTGGCCGTCATAAACGAAATTGACGGAATACAGATTATGCAGCCAGTAGCTCGACACACGTACATTAAATCAACTGGAGAGGTATGGTGGCCATGCACAAGTAAATTTAAAACGTCTTGTAGAATTGAAATAACGAAGTTTCCTTTCGACATACAAAAATGCACGATAGTTATGGCTCATATTGGGAACCTTCTGATTGACTTGAAAGCTGCGGCGATAGTTCAGTATGTTGACTACGATGGTGTCGCAGTGCCAAAAGAAGAATGGGAACTACTCTCACACGATATTGCCCAGTCAACCACATATAACGATCAAAGAGCCACCTTGGTGCATGTGACTCTAACAGTTAAGAGGAAATCTTCGTTCTACATAATAACCATCATCACGCCACTGGTGGCGCTAGCGCTCGCAAACGTCGCGACGTTCAAGATCCCAGCCGCATCGGGCGAGCCGCTGTCCTACTCAGTGTCTATCATGTTGTCCTATTCAATCTACTTCAGTCTTATTTACGACATCATGCCGAAAACATCCGGTTCGATTTCCGTATTGACGTTGGAGCTGGATTTGTTATTCGTGTTGAGTGTATTCACGACGGTGATCAAAGTTTTTATTCAGAGGATGTATTTGATTGGGACATCAGCGAACACGAAGAAGTTTCTGAGATGTATCATGCCGACACGAATCCACCCTGAGGGATCGGAAGCAAACAGCGAGGATGGAGATGACGTCACAGATGCAGAATGTGCAATGTTTGTCGATCAACATGCGTTCCGTGCTGTTCTTTTTCTAACAGTATCTTCACTCATAATTTCACTCATAGTGATCTTGAGTTGAAAGTAGACGACAATTGTATTTGTACGTACATGTATGCAACCAGATTTGATTATGGTAATCAGAAATACGTTATCAATTACAGTACACATGTGTGGATGGATGGAAATGACAATCCACATTCCAAAATGTTGGCGGTGTGAATTCCGACCACCTGAACAATTTGCGACTCGATATATCGCTGAAATAAGACTATATATTGTTCAACGATATATGTAAGGCGCACTGGTTTGTATAACTATCATAGGTCCCCAATACTATGACTGCTTTATAGCTGTTGTGTGAACTTGGTTCACGAAATATATACCATTTAGTTTGTTTCCATCAATATAAGACAGGCGGATGTTATACGAGCAATACATTTAATGCTCGACAACTGATTACCTCATTACAACTGATTAGCATTTGTAACTATGTGACAAAGAAAATACGCCGGATGTAACTTTGTAACCCTTTTTCAACAAGTATTGCAGAAATATTTTCGAGTTGGGGTTATTCGCATATAAACATTTGTAACTATTTGACGAAAACACGTCCTATTTTTGAAACGACTTCCAAATGTAACTGTGTAATAATGTTTTAGCAAGGATATATTAACACGGATCGCTCTTTTCTGTTCCATGCCGAACACATGGCTGTTGTTTGTTTGGGACCAAACACACACCTTGTTTATTGTGATTACTTCAAAGCGTATCTCTGGGAAAGATGGTTCAAATAATTATAGACCTATTTCGATACCGCGAACAATTAAAAAACGAATATTATTAGGTGTATTTTGGAGCGTAAAGCGCCATGTGGCCTTAACCCTTTACCCAACAAAACGGCCAAAACCGGCCAAATAAAGCTTCAACAGCCTAAAATATCTTCGGTCTGTCTCAATAGAACCATACAAATATGGATATCATTGGAACCGGCTCCTTGACCACATTGTGATAGTTACAGTTATGCCATGTGCCAATGCATTCTCTTATATATGCGAGTCGACCATAGATCGCCTCGCATATATAAGAGAATGCATTGGCCTAAAACAAAATATTTTTTTAACACTTTTTACCATTTTTTCTTACATTCTTTAACAATTTTATAATTTTTAATGTGTTAAGCCAATGCATTCTCTTATATATGCGAGGCGACCTATGGTCGACTCGCATATAAAAGAGAATGCATTGGTACAGGGCCCTTCTGGTGGGTAAAGGGTTAAATACAACTATAGGAGTTGAATTCACGATGTACCGGGTGCTTGTGTATCTTTGTCATAAAAAGATACAAAACAAATAGGCAAATTAGGGGACTATATTGTATATCGCCAGCATGCAGTGCGCAATAATGTCGTATATTGTTGTGAAGTCAATGCTGTAAATATACGCATTTTGCAACTTCTTTTAAGTATTTTGATTTGGTAGAAAGGCATAAAGTTCTAGTTTTGTTCGTGTGATATACACGACATTCAACGAGTTATGTTGGGATATACGATTTTATGAAACTGGTTTCATAGATTTCATTCACCACTCCTCTACGACTCGTTGTGAATCAAATTAATCAAACTCGTTTCATAAAATCTTATACCCCAACATATCTCGTTGGAGATCCTCTATATATACTTTTATAACTGGGTCGAAAAATCTATTTAGTAAATACAGATTTAGAGGAGTACTGTACACTAAATCCGGCCATTTATGGGACCATCTCCTTTTATTCTCAACATAATATACAATGTATGCACCATATTAATGAATTTGAGCCCTGGATTAGTACAAAATACACATGTGTGCTCTATTAACGATGCAAACAACATGGTAATTATATCCATCGCTCAAATTAATTAATTTGTTGCCTATTGTCTGATGAGTATATCGAGAGATGGTCCAATAAATGACAGGATTTAGTGTACAGTACCCCATTAAAGATGACATTCTGGTCTCTGTTAACAGTAGCCACTATTGTTCGTTAGCTAAACAACCACACCATTTTAGACCAGACAATATTCGCAATAAAATTAGTATTAACCGATAGAAGCATTTCCGGACAGGAGTCCTCGATTCAGATATAATATTGTATACCCCGGTAACTATATAACAAATGTTTACAAAGAGATAATCCACCTTTAATGGTGGCCACTAAGCACACAATTATCATTAATACACATGAATAAATCTCAGCAAATTATTGTATTGTCTACTGAACCATAGAAGGACATATTGTATATTCTGTTTCAATTTGAGAATTAAACGTATTCTCAGCTGGTATTCTAAGTAATTTCATGCATCGATCGCCCATTGATGTGTTTAGAAACCAGCGTATTCACAACGACTGCCTACATTAATACCCATTTGCTTAGCCGTCCGTGCAACGGGTTAGCACTATTCGCCACTGCAACTTGGAGATGAAGAGCACGTTCATTTTAATTCAGGATATTTTGGTTATGTCGATAGGATGTTGCTATGGGGATTGGGCACGGCAAATGAATTACATAGAAGGTTTGCAGGACAACATTTACAATCTGTCAAATCCGCAATTTCCATCAGGAAACTGCACTGCAGGAATCGTCAGCCAAAAGGTGGACGTAACGTTCAATCTGTTGGACGTCGCGTGGATAGATTCAACTGAACAGAGCATGAAAGTTGTCGCTTTAGTGGGGCTTAATTGGAACGTATCATGTTTCGCTTGGAACAAAACAACTGAAGATATCAAAACGATCAACGTCCGTGATGACAACATATGGTTACCGACAATCGCTGTAATAAATGAAATTGACGAAATCAAGACAATGCGGTCTACAGGGGGGGCTTGACAAGGTTATGTCAAATGGCGGAGTTTGATGGAGGTGCAGTAACGAACTTTCCCTTGGACGTACAGAAATGCACGATAGTTTTCGTACCATTGGGAAGCACGATGCCGAATAAAATGCCGCAGCATTGACACTTTTCGTCCACCATGAAGGGGTTGCTGTGCCTAAAGAAGAGTGGGAACTGGTAGCTCATGATATGTCCGAGATCACAATGGGTACGCACCTTGGTGTATGTGACTCTAACCGCGCAGAGAAAATCGTCGTTCTATATCATAACCATCATCACACCTCTGATTGCGCTAGCGTTCGCAAACGTCGCTACGTTCAAGATCCCAGCCGCATTCGGCGAGCCGTTGTCCTACTCGGTGTCGATCATGTTGTCGTATACAATCTACTTCAGCCTCATTTACGACATCATGCCGGCTCGATTTCCGTCTTGGTGCTGAGCGTATTCACGACGATGACTAAAGTGCTTGTTCAGAGATTGTATTTCGTTGGGCCACCACATACCACGAAGAAGCTTCTATTGCGCATAGTAAGGGCAACAGTCCACCCAGAGGCGGAAGGATCAGAAACAGACAACAAGCACTGGAATGACGTCACAGGCGCGGAAGTTGCTATTTTTATTGATAAATATGCATTTCGTCTTGTACTGTTTCTGACTGTATTTTCGGTACTCATTTCAAACATAGTTGTTGTCTACAGATAGGTGTAGACACTAAGACAAGTTTTCGTTATGTCTACGTGTAATAACAGCGGCAGGAATTAGACTGACAAAACGCACTGCATCATATGGGACGCGTTTATACTCGGTGAGATTCACAATGCTGGAAAAGGTACAAAGTGCATTAGAAATGTGTCGTGTGGATTCACACGCCTGGCTTTCTATATTACAAAGTGGTTCAGTTGTTGCCCGACAATATCTGATAACACACCACGCAAATCTCAATGGTACAGCAAAGGTAAGAAATTCGAGGCCATGTCGGCAGTGAATCGGTGAAACTGTCAAAATAAACTATCATTCGTGGAACGGACCGAACACACGATTTTTCAATTGATCCACGCAAACCCAGTATAGATGTAAACATCGATTCTTCTCGCGCATTCTTCTAGACTGAAACCGACTCAACGAAGACACTGTCCCCGTCGCAGATATCAATATCTTCGAAGCTGCACGCACAAGCAGAGAAAAATATATGCTCCTCTGTCCGGCCTATAAAAGGAAACCTGGACACATGACTATTACAGACGCTCATATCCGGGGGGGGGGGGGGGGGGGTATCCGGCCTGCTAGTATGATTGTAGTTAAGATGTCGATGATACATAAAATGCAGTTTTACAACTCTTGTGATCCCGCGTGAGTTATGTGTGGCATAACTATGTGTTCCCACCAAGTGATAATAGTGAGGCTTAGATTGAAACATATGATCGTTAGACGCTGTGGCATATCAATCGAGATGGACGATGTATTTAAAGGGGCACTCTTCTATAAATCCGGCCATATATGGGACCATCTCTTTTTATACTCAAGATAATACATGTATATGCAACAAATGAATGAATTTGAGATTCGGATTAGTGCAAAATACACGCTCGTGCTCCACACAACATGGTAATTATAATGAATTTGTGACTCCAGACATAAATTCATTTTAATTATCTATATCTATATTTGCGAATGTCTGTCTGTCTGTCTGTCTGTCTGTCTGTGTTCTATAGAAATTCACAGGGTACCATCTAGATGATGCCAAAGGGGTCTACTAGGAGTACCTTTTTACGAGAAAGATAATGGTCGGGGTTAGAATTTTCTAATGTGACGCCGTTGTTGTCAGGGGCAGAAAAGGGGGAGGGGCAGAACAAAAATTTGTCGCTGATTGCCACCAAACTTATATATAATCATCCCCATAATATGAGGAATATAATGGCGTGGTTTAAATATGGCAAAAGTAGCGCCGTTCGCGTCAGCGGTGCCCGGAAGGGGGGGGGGGGCAGATTTTTTTTCTGTCGCCGATTTCCACGCAACTTACATATAATCATCCCCATGATATGAAGAATCCAACGGTGTGGTTTAAATATGTCAAAAGTGGCGTCGTTTGAGTCAGGGATGAACGGAAGGGGAGAGGGGCACCAAAATTGATAAAACTAATTTTAGCGCCGATTTCCACCAAATTGATATATATATTCTTCTTCATGATACAAGGAATCTAATTGTGCGATTTAACAACGCCAAATTGTTGTTTTTGGATGAGAGATTGGGAGGGGGTGGGCACTAAATTTGATAATAAGTAGCCGATTGCCACCACACTTATACAAAATCATCTCCATGGTATGAGGAGTCTAATGGTGTGGCTTTTATCTGTCAAGTGTGGCCTCATTCGAGTCAGGGTTGCATTGAAAGGGACAGGGGCACCAAAATTTATGCATAATTTTTTTAGCGCCAATTTCCACCAAATTGATACACGTTCTTATCCATGATACGAGGAATCTAATCGTGATTTAAAGACGCCATAATGCTGCTGTTTGTGTGAGAGAGGAGGGATTGGCACCAAATTTGATAAAAAATTGTTTAGTCGCCGATTATCACCAAACTTATAAACAATCATCTCCATGATATCAGGAGTGTAATCGTGTGGTTTAAGGATGTCACAAGTGGGGCCACTCGAGTCAGTGGTGTGTAGAGATGAGAGGGACACAACAAATTATATATATATGTTTAGTGCCGATTTCCACCAGATTGATACATATTCTTCTCCGTGATACGAGGAATCTTATCGTGTGGTTTAGATACACAAAATTGGTGCCCTATGGGTGAGAGATATGGGGACCTTAAATTTGATACGAATTTGTATACTCGCCAATTTTCACCAATTTCATATATATGCATCTCTAATCTCTAATGAGTCTTAGTGTGTGCAGCTTGAGTCCGAAATAGGGACGGGAGGGTCACCAAAAATGATACAAAATATTTTTAGTACCAATTACTATCAAATTCAGACACGTTCTTCTCAAATGATACAAGAAATAAAATCGTGCTGTCTGTCTGTCTTTTTGTCTGTCTGTGTGTGTTCTATATATAACTTCACGCGGTACAATCGAGATGGCACCAAGGCGTTCTATAAGGGGTAACTTTTTACAAGGAAGATAATGGTGCGGGTTAAAATTTTCTAAAATGACGCTGTTGGTGGGAGGGGAAATTAAAAAATATGGTGAAATAGTTTTGTCGCTGATTTCCACCAAACGAATACATAGTCACCTTCGCAATATGGCGTTGTTCGAGTCAGCGTTGCATCAACAATTGATTTAATAAACCAAATTCCACCAAATTCATACACGTTTTTCTCTAATGATATACCATGAATTAAATCACATTTGGTGTCCTTTGCGTCACGGATGGCGAGCGGATATGCACTATCATTGATAAGATTGCTATATATAATAACAAAATTTAGTCTGTTCCATTCAATACAGTTTCCACAAAAAAGTTACAATTTGTCAAGATATATGGAAGGCCTGTTCAAAAATAGTGGTCACAGTGTGCAGTCAAATATAGTTTCTTCTGATATACAAGAAAATGCAGTTAGTAGCACAAGAGTTTTCAGGATCCTACCAATACTGACATCTGACAAGGCGTTTAGAACAGACTCATCGACTGACATAAACAACTCAAAATCTCGCTCTGTGCCTGGCACATGTAGCTGATATATGTGCGCAGCAACATTTCGTTTAAACTAAGAATATTTAGCCAATATATAGCACCATGAACAGAGGAGCACCTGGAAATTTCTTTGAAACATCTGTATCTTCGTGGAGATATGATAGCCAGGTGTCCTCGAGATCTTAGTCCAACCCACTAGATTGATTGATACATCTCAATATGTAAAACCCAGTTATCATCTTTTATCGAACTAATGTGTTTATGATGTTCATGTATCATATTATAACGTCTAATGTATACGCAGTTGTAAATAAATAAATACTTCATTATTGGTGGAACGGATTAATCGCGATAAACAGAAAGACAATTGACAAGGTGAGCCACTACTTATATTCCATGACTGTAATAATCATGTTTTGTGATGCTATTTGAATATACAATTTATGAGAAAACGTATAACACTTTTAGCAAGAGCATTCTCTATTCCCAACAAATATCCACAGCATGCATTAACCTGGGCAACGCCGGGTAACCCTGCTAGTACTTACTAATTACCATGTTGTTTGCATCGTGCATAGAGCACACGGGTGTATTTTGCACTATAATACATGGCTCAAATTCATTCATTTGTTGCATATATTCTGTTGAATATAAACGGAGACGGTCCCATAAATGGTCGGATTTAGTGTACATTACCATATTGCCTGACGTTTGAAGTTAGACGGTCTCGATCTAAAGCTATCTATTAGAGTGAGTTAGAAATGTGAAATTTTGTTTTGTTTCTACGACATTGGTAATCTCATGTATTATAATTATTAACATATTTATGCATAATATATTAATCGTATTCCGTTATCTGCGGTCCCGATTCTAGCAATCCACATGAAAAAGGAGTCAGCTACATGTAGTTCATATATCGAATCACGAAACTGACTGACAAAGGACAATTGGCTCATGGGCGTGGCGACAAGAGTTTATGGGGGCATCAGTCTTAACTTTTGTCAAATTGTTCAACAGTTGGAAATAACACGTTATTAACCTTTATGAACATCTCTTAATAGTAATATCATCTCATCAACCTTTACGCCTACCTATTAATAATATCAAGTTATTAACCTTCGCGCATAAGTATTAATAGTAATATCACGTTATCAACCTTTATCCATATCTACTAACATATAGTACTGTCACGCTATTAACATTTACGCATGCCTATTAATAATATCTAACGTTATATCTCGTTATTAACCTTTATCCCTATCTACTAATAGTAATATCACGTTATTAACATAGATTTTACGCATGCCTATTAATAATATCTAAGGTTACCAACCTTTACGCATAGCTATTAATAGTACTATCTCGTTAAGAACCATTAAGCATATATATTAATAATAATATAACGGTATTGACATGTACGCGTACCTATTAATACAGGGGGGGGTGCACGTTTTGCATAAATCCAGCTAAAAATGGCAAGAGATTTTTCAAAGAATAATTTATTTGGATCTATCCGACGAACAATTTTGAATTCCGCATATCATCATCTTGGTATATATAATCTGATATATTATTAAGAGACTCATGCATGGACCAACTAATCTGATCGCATTCGGGGTTGAAATCAATCTGACAAACAGCATGACTCTCAACACGAGTTTCACGCGCTGTTCATAACTTTGCAAAAAACAGACGTGACTGGTGATTAGTTATAAGCGAATGTCAACATATTAGCTACTTAATTAAGTAAATCATAACCACCAGGGACGTGACGACAAGAGGGGTGGGGTTATTCACTACAATCTGTGTTCTAATTGTTCAACAGTTGGAAAGTTCATGCCTGACACTGACTCAGCATTAGTTGGAAATTCCACAACAAAACTAAGTTGCAATTTTCCAATCAGTAATTGCATTATACTACGTTTGTCGTCTACACATACAGTTTTTCAAAATAAGGGGGCGTGTCTGGATAGACATTTCTAACAGTTGGAGAGATTGAAAGATACGGGCTGCCTTGGCGGTGGGTATGTTGTTAAAATATTCACCTCTGTCAAAAATCGTCATAAACAGAAGGAATAGTAAAATATAGACATACTTTGTTCTCATGCCAACAAGAAATATGGCATAAACAGTATGTTATTGTCAATTTTTTCCCCTTTATTATGTAAACAAAAACCAAAAACGTTACGTTTCCTGGCTTTTGTTTAGATCCGGATATGGTAACATAAAGAGCGTTATTTGTTATGGAAATAATAAAGAGCGTTTATATAATTTTTGTGTGATTAACCAATATAATTGCGCCGTGTTATGTAAACAGAAGCCCACTTCTGTAACACGAGCAGGCTCTTGTTTACGTACACCATCGTACGTCTTTACGACAATATACTATTTACGCGCTGATTATGTTTGGCATATGAGCGGAACTGTATATATTTTGGTGTTCCTTCTGTTGATGGCGATTTGAACAAATATAAATATTTCTGCAACGAACGCACCCCGTGCCTTTAAACGGACATGGCTCAACAAAACGTGGTGTGCAATTGTGAACTTGGGAATGTGCCTGGTTCAAGGAAGGGAGTAGTGCAGTTGGAAATTTCAAGGTAGATCATTACCCCCTCCCCACCCACCAACGAAGACCCTATAGTCACGTCCCTGTTAACAGTTCGGGGATCTCGTCTTCAATTGTTGTAAGCATTGAATAATATTGGCTGTGAGCTCGTTTAACTATTGAATGTAATTGTTCCCCGCCGGACCTTTGCCCCACAGGTTTAGACCTGTGGAACATACCAGAGCAACGAAGAAACAACAGATTTGGTAACTTGATGAGCACTAAGCCGAATGTTTGACAGATGTAAAGGACGACGTGGGTAATTGTAAAACTCATATTGAAGGAACGCATCCAGGAACGCTCGATTGAACCAACTGTGACATGATAAGACCAGTCGGCAATCGCCACTTAAGCTAGCCACACATGCTTGCGTATGCGTTAGCGAAAATAATCGGATCCGTTCATCGGATCCGTTCGTCGTGCGAAAGTACCCACACATGTTTGCGTTATCGTTCCGTTGGGGTCATGCGAACGTTGTCCGATAGTGATCGTTTCAGTCACTTCACCATGGATTTACAGGAGGAGGAATTGTTAGTGATTGTTGTTGTGTATCATTACCATAGGAGGTTAAGAAATAAACGATCTTAATTCTCAGGGGAGTCTGGAAAAAAAATTGCACATATAGGGCCCAAAAAGTTGTTTTTTTTCCCGACCCCGAGGGACCCACCACCCCATTTGTGAATTTTTTTCCCTCCAAATTTTGGGGACTCACCCCCTTTCTCATGTTTTTATCAAAGTTTCAGAGTTTTTTTTAGCCGTTCTTCAATAACAGTGTTAACTGCCTTTCAATCCCATTCCACTATCCTTTTTTGGTGCAAACTCTTGCTGTGTAAAATTAAGACTCAAGCAATAACATGCTTAATTGGTAAACACAGATCATAAAAACGAAAAATAAACTATTTCCATGTGTTTCCTGGTGTTTTCAGTATCTAACAACAATAATAAAGCATATAGTGTAGGTACACTTTATGTCACAAATCGCCCTAGACCCCATTATAGCCTTAATTAATATATCGAGTGTGTTGTATCTGACAGAGAACACTGATCAGTGTAAATAGTGGTAAACAGGTCAGGGGTTCTACAATTATTTATGCATGACCAAAGAACTCTTTAGTCTTATCCACCGGGGTGCGGTGGGAGAGGGGAATTGTTTTGGTTAGGTATACACATAGATATATGGTTATTATACCCCCGATATTAGTCGTCGGGTATATAGCTGACGTCTCGAGCCATCCGTGCGTCCGTCCGTACAAACATTTTGCATTATAACTCAAGAGTCGATTGTCATATTTTGATGCTCTATGGCATGGTGAAGGACCCAGAAATGGGGAACGAATATGCATAATATCACCGGTTGTGAGCACCACACCAATGCCTACCAGAGTTATGGGCCCTGTTCGACTTTATGAAATTCAGTCCGTACACTGTTTTTGCAATATAAGTTGAAGTGTCGGTTGTCGAATTTTGTGGTGATAGACCAGAATGATAGAGGAAGGATGTATGCACATGCATGTATTACTGCATATCACAGGTTTCCCCTGTCCATGCATACCAGAGTTACCGGCCTTGTTACATCCGTAAACACATTTTGCATTATTTTAACTCAACCATATGTACATTTGTGCACTAGAGTCTGCAGTATAGTCTCATTCAGATTGTATTCTTAGTTTTACTTTTAGTTTGAACTTTGAAGACATTGAAGAATGTCATTTCTCAATGCATCTGAATGCATCACATTATTTAAGTTCATCTATTTGTAAGCGATAACAGTATACAATTAGTATTCTAGTTTACTCTTGTTGAGCAGTAAAGATCCAAGATGAAGTTCGGAAATTCAATGAGAATAGCGTCACCTTCAGATGGGATTGTCTGAGCACTAAACAGTAACGGTCATTCATAACCAATTCAGTTTTATTTGGATAAGTGTTGCAAATTGCCATTACTTGCAATCAATCAAGATGAGAAATAACCAGAAGGAATGAATTTGATTACATGCCAGAACAAGACAGTATTTCAGACATTAGAAATTTATGAGATACCCTTTTCAATTTCATGTTTAATATGCAACAATCAGGTTAATGATATCTAGTCATCATTGAATATTCACCATGTAGTATCCAATTTGTGATACAGTTTTTTTTGGTAATACAACTGGGTAATATATTATTTGTGTTACGAAATAAGTTTCCTGAACGCTATTACGGTGGTCCACTGTGAAGTGGGCCGGGATCCTGTGAAATCCAGAATGTTACTAAATCTGAGGCTAAAGAGTCTCTATAGCTGCCTATACAGCCATATACCAACAAACATGGTACTAATATGCTTACAAACAACATTACATGGTCAGTACTTGTAAATTGAAAAAAACAATTTTGGAAAAAATTTACAAGCACGATTTGTTCAGCCTCTGGACCACCACCCACCGCGGTCCTATATACGGAAATTTTTTGGAGACCCCCTCCCCCACTGATCTTCTCGGAAATATCCTGCCACGCATTAAATGATTTCTGGCTTTCGTGATAGTCCACATGCTGGCACACATACAGATAAACCCGGGGTTTAACTAGAAAGGCACAAATCTTCCACTTCTTGTGGTGTTATGGGAGTAGATCTAATTCGCGGCAAGTTTTATTACTTTGAAAAATCGCGCCTTTTCCAGGATGACGTCATAAATAATTGGGAATTCCGATGCGAACGCAAACGGAGCGACGATTTATATCGGATGGAAAATATGAGTATTTTCGGTCCGATAAAAATCGGAGGCATTCGGAGCGTCAGAATAGTTTCGCATCGGAACCGCATGCATGTGTGGGTGCCCGTGCATTTCTACTTGATTTTCCATCCGACAATCGCATGCGATAAAAATAACTCAACGCACCATACGCATACGCAAGCATGTGTGGCTAGCTTTAGACACGCCCTCGCTCGAGATTATTTACAGCTCCACCATTTAACTGGCTGTTTGACAATTCTAAACCACGATGAAGAAAAGACGGATTCGTCATCTCAAGTTTAGCCTCGGTAAAGATGGTTTAGCTGGAATACAAATTAGTTGAATTAGATGGCTTAGTTGCCGGTTTAAGCTTACAAAACGCAATCAAATTATCGAAATTGACAACAACTTATCCCAACACACTTTACAGGTGTGAGTGCTTCTCGCTTATAAATTTCCAATCAAAATATGCTAGCTGTCGTAATTATCAATTTTCGCAATCGATAGAGCACGGTGGTCTGCATTAGGAAAGTGTGATTAATTATCTCGACGATAAAGAGACACTACTGCTAAAGTTTCTAAACCACCGGAGTGGCTGGACCAGGTTTAAACCCGAGATGACGACTGCGTCACTTATATATGCCGTATCCGGCTTAAACCACGGATTTAGCTGTGAAACGTCGGTTTGTACCTATATTTTTACGTAGACCAGGCTTAAACGCGAGATGACGAAACCGGCCGTAAAGTCGTGAGTTGGTTATTTCGTGTTATTTATTGTCCGCCCATACTTAGCGTATAATACAGCCTGTTCTCGTAAAAATAATCGCATAAAGGGTTTATTTCAATGAGCGAAATAAGCTCATATTGGCATTATTTAACCTCAATATGAGCAATATATGTACCCCAAAACACGGTATTTAAACCAGTTAAATGTGGGAATATTTCCATATATATTAAATAAGCCCAGCTTGACTTTAATCAACATATCCTCATGCAAACATGACTATAAGGAGCATGCTCAACTGATAAGTTGTCGATGGAGAAAGGTGAATTAAATAATGCCAATATGGACGTATTTCGTATGAAAATAGTCCCATATTGGACTGTTTTTAAAACGCGTTTACGTCCATATTCAACGTATATTGAGGTTAAATAATTCCAATATGAGCGTATATTGCCCATGAAAATACACCCGGCATGTCTGGGCATGTGTTGATGTTCACGAGGACAGGCCGATTTAACCTACCTTTTTTCATCTACACGACTTACCAGATACAGGCTATTTTTCACATGTGTTCGCTTCGGCCCGCGCCATTAAACGGAATAGCGGGTACGAGTTCACTTGGGTTTATTTCAGAATCAATTCAGTCCAACATGAAGATATGTATAATGTGAATATTCAGGTCCAATATGAACTACTTGCACGAGGATATGTTTCAGCACAAGTCATTATTATGAGTCGCTAGTTGAACACAAACACTCTCATTTTCAGTTCGTTATGGACTCAAACTGAGGCGATTCTATATATATGCCGATTAATAATCTACAATTAACCCTGTCATAAGCCCATAACATTTGATCGTGCGAGAGCGGGCTGTATGTTCAGGACAGGCATATAATTCTCCAATTTCCATGTTAAATCGATGTTAAGTTATAGTAACGCCATGTTGTGGCCACGTAACAGATTGGATGACTGTGATACATGTTTTGTTAAACTGGGGATCGTAACCAACTGTACTACGAAGGACACATCGTACCTGCAGTTGCATCATTCTAAATTATTATTAGTCTTCGTTTAATACTTATGACATGGATTGATTAATATCCTCAATGGAAATAAGTGACCATCCTTGTAATCTAGAACTTAAGGTGGAGACCACGCTGTCAAATTGTCCCAACCTCGCACAATTCTCAGTTGTACCTACTTGAAACTTCAAATTATTTAATGCCACTATACTGAACTTTTTGTACTGTTGACTTTCGAAAGGAGATACTTTAAATAAAATCAATATGTTATTGAAATCAAAAACATTGAACGCTGACATTGTTATCTACATGTAGTACGATCTTGGTTGATTAGCTCAAGTATGTCTGACATGCTAGGAAACAGTGTATCATCTAGAAACCGTTCGTTTTGAAAGATATACTCCAAATTACACAAACAAGTTTCTTTTCACGTAACATAACCGACGGCATTCCTAGCTATGCGCAGAATCCACCAACTTGATGAATGGCCTTCTTTTTTGGACTATATAATGTTATAAAATTCGATGATATCATGTTGAAAGAGGACATGTATATTCCACGTTAATGGTGGCCCACATATCAAACCATTAGCGGCAATAAACCTGTACATATCGAAGAAAAGGTCTTGTGTACCAAACCAAACCAGGAGCTATTATTACGACACTGTTTGTACTGGAATTCTAAGGGTCTTCTGCAGCAATATAGGAATTTAAAGCATTACCGGAAGGTACACGCTTCGATCGTCCGTTGATTTCAATACAAACCGGCGTTATTTACAATGCTTGTCTGCATTATCACCAATTTGCTTAGCCGCCCGGAGGGGTTGTCAGTATTCGCGACTGCACTTCGAGATGAAGGTAACATTCGCTTATATTCAGAATATTCCAGGTCTATGCATAGGATGTTGCCATGGGGGTTTGTCAAGTAAGATTAATTTCATAGAATTAAGGTTTGCAAGACAAAATCTACAATCTGTAGAATCTGCAAGTTCCACCTGGAAACTGCATTGAAGGAATTAAAATTTGCTACGTGGCAGTCACCTCACATATGGACAAACCTCACATTCGAACATTTCGTTCTGATTAGTTATCTGTATTGCCTTCCTGAGCACAACAGTAACCAAAAATCGAATACAAGTGTGTCATTGTTTCTACCGCCATAATACAAATACTAAACAATAGCTAATTATATTAACACTCGCGCCAATCGTATCAAATACTTCAAATCGTCCTTAAACACAAATTTCCACGGCCAGTAGCCAACCTAGATCTAGCCCGATAATCTCTGGAAGGCAATACATATTACGTACATCAAAACTTATCACCATGTAAATACGTTTGTATCGTCATCTTGATTTCATGTGTGTTGCTATATTGTGTTGGGAGAGGGGCTTCATAAGTTGCAAAAACTTGTGCCCCAATCCCTTTTGTATATTATGCAAATAAAATATGTTTCAAGTCAAGTCAGGAATGGCAAACTGTGGGCATACATTTCACTCTGTTTTACGTGTTGGCAATATATTCAACGGAACAGAGCATGAAGGTTGTCGCTTTAGTGGGGCTGAGTCGATACGTACCGATGTATGCATATAAATTAATCGTATTCCGTTATATATGATCCAAACGCCAGCGATATACATGAGAAAGGAGTAATATACATGTAGTTCATATATCGAACGACGACACTGAAGATGCACGATGCTATTCTGCACAATTTGTGATTCGATATTGCTAAAATAAAACTATTTATGGTTCAAATCCATAATTTATTTATACAGTTCACAATATTTGGTATAAATTTCATTACCCTCGCACTGTTCCAATTTAAAGACTGTTTAATATATGTGAGGTTCATGGCATGCGTCATTTGATTTGTTGCCATCAATTGACGGATGTCGTAAAGTCATTGTTGTTTGACTACATAATACCTCTGTATGTCCTTAATTGGGAAGTACTATATTCGCAATCCGACATACATGTGTGTGTGATGGTACGTACACATTCGACCTATACGTTCCTGTTATTATTACACTGGAAGCACCAAAGTCGCTATTGTGCTGGGCTGAACACTTCTACGATGGTATATTTTGCTGCTGTTTTTTCGATGTACTACGTGTATGTCTCTGGTATCTACATAAATGTATGCTGTCCACAATATTTTGATCAAGTAACACCTTATCGCCAAATCCAATTTGAGCCATGTCGTGCAAAGGATCAATGTGTAAACTTGCAAATTATCCTTGCACAAATAAGCACATAATCGACCTATAACGTGATGTCGGTACATAATGTGATTATTTGATTCAGAAGTAACGAGATAATGGAGTCATGTCCGTTATTTCGTTTTATGGTGCGGCCACAGTGAACACACTTGTTAAAGAGCGTACACCGGAAAAGTCGTGAATTGGCCAGGGGGGGGGGGGGGGGGGGGGGGGGGGGTTAGTGTTAAATTTGCAAAAAGGTATGCCGTTTTTTCTTATGCATCTGGCATTTTCGGTTACCAACCACCCCAAAACCTGCAAACAAAATTATTTTTTACTCCCAATTTTTTGACAACAACTCACCAAATTTCGGTCTAAAACCGCATAACATCCTACTGATATCGCTCATATGACTGGGAAATTATCCCCTTTAGTTCAACCACTCTCATACGACATGGCCCACTTAACCACAAATGACGACAAAAGAGCCTCCGTAGTGTATGTGACACTAACAGTTAAGAGGAAATCTTCGTTCTATATAATAACCATCATCACGCCACTGGTGGCGCTAGCATTCGCAAACGTCGTTACATTCAAGATCCCAACCGCATCCGGAGAGCCGCTATCCTACTCGGTGTCGATCATGTTGTCGTGTACCATCTACTTCAGCCTCATTTACGACATCATGCCGAAAACTTCCGGCTCGATTTCCGTCTTGGCTTTGGAACTGGACTTGTTATTTGTGTTGAGTGTATTCACGACGATGACCAAAGTTGTTGTTCAGAGAATGTATTTCGTTGGGCCACCAAAGAACATGATGACGCATCTGAGGCGCATCGTACGCGGAACAGTCCACCCAGCGCCGGAAGGATATGTCGCAGACAACAACCACGGGGATGACGCCACGGGCGCGGAAGTTACTATTTTTATTTATTTCGTCTTGTTCTGTTTCTAACGGTATCTTCCATCATAATTCACTCATAGTAATTTTATACTGAAAGATACTATATCGCCAATACCAAGACGATCAGTTATAAAATATGGTCGGGTGGCGGCAGTGTTTTTTCTTAGCTGGAGCTGTCACATCTGCATACTGAGAGAACACGAGTGTTAAAGAGCGTTCACTTTCAACAATTCGAAACATGAAACGACAGTCACCAAAATCCCAAGTTCGCGAAGCGTCAGACATGGTAAAACAGAAGACTCCACACAGAACAAAACTTTCGCCCAATCAAATAACGCCTTCTATATATATATATATTTTTTTTGTCTCGATCTTCATGCAATTGAAGAACTTAGTTATGTATTTTCAATGGAAACACGCTGCCGAAAAGGAGAAAATTATATGAAAAAACGGACGTCACATGTTAAACTCATGTGATGGGTATATGGCAGGTAAATGTAACAATATTATAGTTCATTTGTCTCTACTAGCAAGTAACAACGGCGAGAACGCGGACAAAGCAATTTCAACGTTCTGTGACGAATATAATGGATTAAATAATGGAACAAAACTTACACAACTAGAAGTGTGCCGTAGAAACCGACGACCGTGTTGTTTAAGTTTCTTGATATTTCAAATTGGTTTTCTCAAAATATTTTTGAAATACCTGTGCCAATGCATTCTCTTATATATGCGAGTCGACCAGAGGTCGCCTCACATATATAAGAGAAAGCATTGGCCTTAACAATTTTATAATATTATTTATAATTATTAAAGAATGTAAGAAAAAATTAAAAATAATTATAAAAATTGTTAAAGAATGTAAGAACAAATTATATAATTGTTAAAGAATAAGTAAAATGATAAAAATTGTTAAAGAATATAAGAACAAATTGATAAACAAAATAACAAATAATTGTTAGGCCAATGCATTCTCTTATATATGCGAGGCGACCTATATATGGTCGACTCGCAAATATAAAATAATGCATTGGCACAGGGTCTTTAATGTTGCGCCAGCGCAGCTCCCGTCATGAAGGGGTTAAGGCGAAACAAAGTCTAAGAACAACCAATACTAAGTTGAAAGCCGACTTTTATGTCATGAGAAATCTTTAAAGATGTAATCATGGTTCTAGGCAATTTTTTACGACAACCTGTTTTACTTGTATCAAAATTCTAGTGAATATTTCCTAACAAATATGAAAATATTAATGCATGTGCGTGTGTTCTATCTGTCGTTTACATACAATATGTTTATTGCAGTACACCCCAAATGGGCAGTTGCACAATGACAATGATAATCACACCAATTATCATGTATGAACATTACATAAATATTTAATTATTATATACATAAGAAATTATCGGTATATCTCTGCAATATTGTCGCTTCTACTTATTTAGATGTAAGTTTCTCTTTTGGCAAAAAGGGCTCGAATCATGTCGCATATTATATTAATAGTTTCCTTTATCTCATTACTCATTACTCATATTAATTTACCAAAATCAGAAATATTTGAAAACTTAGGAAATGAATTGGCGAATTGAGTAAAATAATATTCACGATAATCTTGACATGCGGCACATTTCATCACGAAATGACTTTCAAAACCTTCTTAGTTTGGCACCGCGTACATATTATATATTGGACTGTTAGTGGAGGCTGTTTGTGCCCTCCTTTCTCTATCTCAAGTTTATGCTTGCTCACTCTTAATCGGGTGAAACTAGACCTTTCTTCAACTGACTTACACTCCAACAGATATGGCTCTAATTTATACATAATCTTGAAAAGTCCGTTACCATCTAGTGATACATGGTCATCGAAGAAAGCACCCAAAAAGTGGTCAATATGTTCAGCCTCCAACTGATCGATAGCTCTTTCTCTTGAAATTCGTTCGATTTATCTGTGTTGGAAATGTCTTTCCCGCCATTTAGAAGTAAATATTTCCAACCTGGTTTAGATGTATTCGCTTGATCTTCAATACAGAAATCATTTAATAAACTCCCAGGCCAACTGGCCAGGCTCTGTTTTTCAATATTCTTGCGTCATGTATGACAGACAACCTCCCCACCTCTGCGCGCGCTGCGTGGTTAGATGAATTTCGGTTTACACCTGATATCAGTTTTGGACAGTTTTAAAAATACGGGCGGCGTTGGCGGTGGATATGTTGTTAATATATTCACCTCCACCAAAAATCGCCATAAACAGAAAGAATAGTAAAATATAGACCGACTTTGTTCATATATCAATCAGAAATATGGCATAAACAGTATGTTATTGTCAATTTGTTTTCCTTTGTTATGTAAACACAAGCAACAAACGTTACCTTGCTTGGCTTTTGTTTAAATCCGGATATGGTAAACAGAAGCACAACTTCTGTGACACGAGCATTTTACATTTTAATATTCCTTCTGTTGATGGCGATTTGAAAAAAAAATGAATATTTCTGCAACGA
The DNA here is from genome assembly GCA_032622095.1 of Siphonodentalium dalli. Classification (NCBI taxonomy): domain Eukaryota; kingdom Metazoa; phylum Mollusca; class Scaphopoda; order Gadilida; family Siphonodentaliidae; genus Siphonodentalium; species Siphonodentalium dalli. The sequence goes on from CP136063.1 coordinate 233,592,266, forward strand.
ACGCCGCCCGTGCCTTTTAATGAATATGTCAAACGGTAAGTTATCACTGTGCATATATTTGCTAAACATTCCTCGAAATGGACGATATACCATACCAATGTACAACTTCATAGGTGAACGGGGAAATTAGTGTAGTAGAGAAAGGGTTAAAATTAAGTGACAGTAACACGACTGAACCCGCTTAGCTGGTAATCGTCATCATTCATAATTTAAACTACCACGTAGAGTTTCGTGGCTATCAATCGTTATTGGTCTTCGCCTACTAAAGCGCTCACCCCATTGATGAAAGAACCCACAGATTCACGGAATATATGAAGCCATGATTGTTGTCCATGGTTGCATTGTAAATCGTAATGTGACGTTGACATTATGACTCATCAGACAAACTAAACATAAATTTATTCTTTTATTCCGGAATGTATCAATCGAAAGGGTTAAATAGGTAGCCAGCTGCACGTATGAAGTTTTCCTGGCAATGTTGCAAGTTATGCGAACGTATAATAATGGTCGTCAAGCTATCATACCATTAGCGTTGATGCATCTGTGTTTATCTCTGGAATCTACCCAATAACAGCACGGGCTTATTGTATTGATCTTGTCATATTCGTATCTACCCAACCATTAGAGGACCTGTGATGACGGAACTGTTTTAATGGATTCGATATTGTCTTCTGTAACAATGTTGGGAATTAAAAGCTTCACCAACAATTTTAGTTATTGATCGTCTGTTGATTTCTAAACACACCAGTGTACAATGGTTGTCTGCATTATAATTCGTTATAATAACCGCCCGATGATTCACACGAAGTCATCAGTATTCGCGACTGCACTTCGATATGAAGTTCACATTCACTAGGATCCAGAATATTCTTATCCTATGCACAGGTTGTTGCTATGGGGATATGTTTAGTCATATTAAAACCATAGAAGGTTTACAGGACAAAATCTACAATCTGTCAAATCCGCATGTTCCGCCAGGAAACTGCACTGGCGGAAACATCATCCAAAAGGTGGACGTACTATTCAATTTGTTAGACGTGACGTCAATTGATTCGACGGAACAGAACATGAAGGTTGTTGCATTGGTAGTGCTGAATTGGAACGTATCGTGTTTCGCTTGGGACGAAACAACTGAAAATGTCAAAATGATCATCGTCCGTGGCGACAAGATATGGTTACCGTCAGTCGCTGTAATCAACGAAGTTGACGAAATAAAGGCGATGCATCATATAGGTAGGAATACAATGGTTAAATCAAATGGCATAGTTTTGTGGTCCTGCACCAGCAAATTCAAAACTTCTTGTAACATTAAAGTAACGAAGTTTCCTTTCGACGTACAGAAATGTACCATAGTTATGGTATCTTTGGGAGGCCAAGAAATACTGAATGCCGCAGTATTAACGCTGTATGTCCGCCACGAAGGAGTCGCTGTGCCAAAAGAAGAGTGGGAATTAGTGGCACACGATATGTCCGAGATCAGCATCACTGACCAGGACAACGTGACTACCACCATGGTGTCTGTGACTTTAACCGTGCAGAGGAAATCGTCGTTCTATATCATAACCATCATCACGCCTCTGATAGCGCTAGCGTTCGCAAACGTCGCGACGTTCAAGATCCCAGCTGCATCCGGCGAGCCGCTGTCCTACTCGGTGTCGATCATGTTGTCGTATACAATCTACTTCAGCCTCATTTACGACATTATGCCGAAAACTTCCGGCTCGATTTCCGTCTTGGCTTTGGAACTGGACTTGTTATTCGTGTTGAGCGTATTCACGACGCTGACTAAAGTCTTTGTTCAGAGAATGTATTTCGCTGGGCCACCAACGACCATTGCGAAGCTTCTGAGGCGTATCGTACGGGGAACAGTCCACCCAGAGGCGGAAGGATCGGACACAGGAAAAAAGCTCGGAGATGACGTCACAGGTGCGGAAGTTGCTGTTTTTATCGACAAACATGCATTTCGTCTTGTTCTGTTTCTAACGGTATCTTCGGTAGCAATTTCGCTCTTAGTTATTACGTGCTGATAGATTCCTGTGTTACTTGATTTTAAATTTGTGTCACGCTCCTTAACCTGTTCTATACTAAATGGATTTCCCCAGTCATTTCAAAAGTGTAAACCGGAATGGTCTATTATTCATCTGGAAGGATGTTAATGTGGTAACTGTTTACTTCAGACAATAGGTAAATAAAAGTACAAAAGGAATACAATTTATTGAGGAAACTGTTTAGATAACGAGCTTGTTGGAACTTATTATCGGAGCATTTCCTATGAAATAACTATTGTTCTCCATTTGATACAAGCAAAATCAGATATCAATAAAGTTCATCAAACACAAATGACTTTCCTCCTTGAAGCTCTTCCCGAATCCCGATTTTCATTAACCAAAAGTAATTGTAATTGTAATTGAACCAATGTAAGTGTAATTGTAATTAACTACATTACATTTCCAATGTAATTGTAATTGACATATTTCAATGTAATTGTAATTAATTACATTTCAATGTAATTGACCCAACCCTGATAATCACACTGTGTGAACATTTCATTAAGTTCTATGTCTTAATTCCATATTCAAACCCAGCTGACCATTATATATCTAACACTGTCATATGACACGTTGGTTGATATCATCGAACTGACCATTATATCTCTAACACTGTCATGTGACCCGTTGATTGATAATCGTTTGGTGAGCTGACCATTATATCTCTAACACTGTCATGTGACCCGTTGATTGATATCGTTTGGGTGAGCTGACCATTATATCTCTAACACTGTCATGTGACCCGTTGATTGATATCGTTTGGGTGAGCTGACCATTATATCTCTAACAATGTCCTATGACACGCTGATTGATCGAGATGACCATTATATATCTAGCACTGTCCTATGACACGTCGATTGATCGAGCTGCCCATTATATATCTAACACTGTTCTATGACACGCTGATTGGTCGAGCTGCCCATTATATATCTAACACTGTTCTATGACACGCTGATTGGTCGAGCTGCCCATTATATATATAACACTGTTCTATGACACGCTGATTGGTCGAGCTGACCACTATATATATAACACTGTCATATGACACGTTAATTGACTTAATTGACCATTATATCTCTAACACTGTTATATAACACGTTAATCGATATCGTTTGAGTGACCCAGATTGCATACTATATATTTTTTCATTGGGCTGAAATATTAGAGGCTGCTTTCATCGTCGTGTTATTATCTGGGGCTATAGTGCATTATCATGTAATTAAAAACAACCCAACACCGTGACACATGAAGCTCATTCTAGTAGAGCCAAGGCAATACATATTTGGTGATTTGCTTCTTCTGAATTGTTTTGTTTTGTTTTATCAGTTCTGGTTACCTACCTGACAAACAAACAATGTCTTTAACCTCCAAAATGTATTTAAAATACATTGCTTTGGTCTTATCTTAAAAGGGTACTGTACACTAAATCCGGCCATTTTTGGGACCATCTCCTTTTATACTCAACATAATATAGCCAACAAATGAATGAATTTGAGCCATTGGTTGGGGTAAAATAATATATGAACGATGCAAACAACATGGTATGTATAATGAAAATGAATAAATGGATGGAATCATAAACTCATTTTCACTATTTCACTTTAACCCGTTCTATACTAAATACTCATTGGTGAGTAGTTCCCTTAAGAAATCTTCAGATAATGTGTTCAACAAACGACCATGTTGAACTTATTATCTCCAACAAACATTACTCTGTCTATACTTGGACCAGTTGTAGTCCGTTTATGGTACTTCTACATCCCTCCAAATTATTCCAATGTACATAGTTTTCACTTCCTGAGAGAATCCATTTATTATCGAAACGGTTAATGCTGACCCACATAGTCCAGACAAAATACGAGAAATTTTGTCTAACCTACATGTAGACACAATTTGTATAGAATTGAGATTATTTTCATGGCGTGTGATTTGTGCGCAAAATATGAAAACTGACGTCGTTTCTGGTAGTACCCATGTGACTTTTCGGTGGATTCTGTTTAGGCGTATTGGGGTTAAAACATAACCAACATGACGTATGCTTGGATTATGGGGCAATGTCATATATCAAAATGATGGAAATGAATTTCTAATTGTTATAGATGTAACGGAGTGCAAAACATTCACGGAAGAACTTGGTATAGGAAAGAGATTTTGATGCCACAATACAAAGTAGAGTCTTCAGTATAAAACATCTAAAATCTGGGGAACAAACTATCAAAAATCCGCAAAACATCGCTTTGGGAAAACTTTGTCAATCAAGATGACGTCCAACATACTTTTCTATATTACATAAGTTTTTGAAATAAGTCATTATACGATATTTTGTGATATAGGAAGTACGCAATTATACCAGTTCGTGTGAAAGTCGACGACGGGAGCGAATCATAACACACTCCAAGCCATGCCACAACTAAAGCAACATACATGTAGTATCATTGAAAGGTACACAGATCATGAAAACAGATCCACCTGAACGATTTATAGGTCACTGCAACACAAATAAAAACAACTAATTTATTTATTACTTGTTGAATGTAACGCAGAAACTGAAGTACACACCCTTGTCGTATAAATTCTAGTTACATTTACGAATTTTCGACACTCTCCATGATAATAAACCATGTATGTTTGTCGCATTGCTTATTATACTGTAGAGAAAAAACACTCATCTATTCAATAGGTTAGCACCCCAGGCGAAAGAGAAGGCACATCGTACAATTTATGTTCGTACTGCTATACCAAACCGGCTTGTTCGACACCTTTGTTCAAATTACCCCAGCCTGCACTTTACAACTGGAATATGATACCGCGCAATGAACAATATTCGTTTTCAGTATCTAGTTGTTGGAAATTATCTTGTCAATATCACCACGTACTTGTTCTAAATATCAGATGACCAGCGTTTACAGCTGTTATTGCAACGTTGACAATTCACTCAATGTTGCTATTTACGGTTTTGCGTGCTGCAGATATGTGTAACATCAGGGAGAAAAGGTGATGCGGTTTCAGTAAACGTAGTATCTTTCGGATATATGTGGCCTCGGTGAATATAACCATATATTATATCCAGATATATGCACAGTCTCTGCCACAGTATATGTAGGCAATTTTGGTTTAGTTTAGAATTTATTCAATATAATCTGGTGCTCATTTGTGTTTTTATACATTTTGTTCATAGTATACCACCATGCATTCGTATGATACAAGTGAAAAATGCATGCTTCATCACTTGATATGAGGCAATTATGAATACTATTTTCAGACACGGGTAATAGGACCTACCCATTTTACCCAGTACCCTGTGAATATATGTCATACTGTTCTATAGCAGTTGCTCTCGAAAGGTTTTAGTATATAGCTATCAAAATAAACGATGATCGGTCACATTCGTGATAATGCTCTGAGCACATATATTTCTGCTTCGAGAAAAGGTCACATAATCAATACATCTTAACTAAATCCCATTTAACTGTTTATTTAAACCTATAGCACACGATTCGAGATAAACAGCACAACATTAAATACTTCGTTATTTGTCGTTTATACACGCCTAATAGTCCAGATTTAACCGTGGTATGAGACCTTGCTTTCGCTCGCTCTCTCGTGAGATAATTCATACATCTCTGATCAAAAGTTTCTCGTAAACTCTGCAATTATTCCTCCTCGCATAATTCGAGCGTTTGTTCACTCGTATATATAGGACTAGCTATTAAATTTTGCCCAAAATGTAAATTTTATTCCATTTTGTCCAATTTGGACGCCATTTTGATTTTAAGCACAATGATATTCCCGCATGATTGGTGATACGTGTGGCAAGAGTAATCATATGCGGCCTATATTTCTCCAAAACTGTCACGAAATACGCCCGATACCTAACCTACCCTTAACGATAATCGCTGAATTTGCGGATATCGGGTACCCCCAGAATATGCTCGATTGTGAAACGTCGCACAGATCTTGTATATATAGAGGATTTTCGATATGTTAATCAGAATTGTGCGCTGATTCTATAAATGATAACATAATTTAAACACAAATTTTGTCTAGGTCGAACCCTATGTTGACTGGACTAACATATCAGACCAGTATCAGTAAACAACAGTTTATATAGATCGCAGAGCAATTATGTTCTTATCAAAGGAAGCAGGACATATTATGGCGAAAGTGTTCGATCGGTATTCTACGTGATTATGTAGCTAACTAGGAATTAAAAGCATCGCATGGAAGAAAATACGGCGACCGTCCGTTGATTTAAATACACACAGGCTTGTTTTACATTGATTGCCTGCATTATCGTCCATTTACATAGACGTCCGATGATCCACACGGCGTTATCAATATTATTCGCGACTGCACTTTGTGATGCATGAAGTTCACATTCATTTTGATTCATGATATTTTATTATATGGACAGGCTGTTGCTATGGTTATTGGCCAAATCAAATGAATTCCATAGAAGGCTTACAGGGCAAAATATACAATATGTCAACTCCACAAGTTTTGCCTGGAAACTGCACCTCAGGAATCGCCAGGCAAAAGGTAGACGTCCATTTCATTTTGTTTGACGTCGTGGCAATAGTGAGGAACAGAGCATGCAAGTTGTTGCTGTTGTATACAGCTGCATTGGAATGTATCCAGAGTTCGCGCTGCCAATTCCCAATGGCAAAAATAATTGACATTTGTCAAAAATTATTATCATTTGGCAAAAGTTTTGGCAAGTCACTTTTTAATTTCTGAAGAAAGTTGAAAAATATTGGTCAATCAATACCAATCATTTCAGGAAACTCTTACAACATAATTATATTAGTGGTGTTTAGGAAAAGCTAACACGTCTATTAAGATGCAGTTAGTCTCATCGCATTAGTACCGATGGTTGGATGGATGAAGCAACCCTTCTACCATTGTATTTTTCGGTGAGTGGCTTATTGTTGTATGATAAACCACAATGGAGATGCGAGTATAATTAATTATTAACTAACTGCTTTTCTATTGATATAAAAAGTAGTTCAAACCGCGAGTGTCGAAATATAAGACTTAAGGTTGCAGACAATGACACTACCAGGGATAGCATTTGGCAAATGCTAAAATAATTTGGCAATCAATATTATCATTTGGCAAATATAAATATTGGTCTAGCGCGGACCCTGAACGTATCGTGGTTCCCTTGGAGATAACGCAACGATCAACGTCCGTGATGACAAACTATGGTTACCAGCAGTCGCCGTAATAACCGAAATTGACGAAATCAAGGTCATGAGGGCTATATATCGGGATGCTATTGTTCAGTCAAATGGCAGAGTTTCGTGGTATTGCACAAGTAAATTGTAAAGTTGAAGTTACGAAGTTTCCTTTCGACGTACAGAAATGCACCATAGTCATCGCACCAGTGGGAAGCCACGACGCTGTCTGAAATGCACCATAGTCATCGCACCAATGGGAAGCCACGACGCTGTCTGAAATGCACCATAGTCATCGCACCAATGGGAAGCCACGACGCTGTCTGAAATGCACCATAGCCATCGCACCAATGGGAAACCACGATGCTGTCTTCAACGCCGCATCGTTAAAGCAATACGTGACGTCACGATGGCGTTGGTGTGCGAATAGAGTGGGAACTGGTGGCACATCACATGTTCGAGATCAACGTTAACCCTTTACCCAACAGAACGGCCCTGTGCCAAAGCATTCTCTTATATATGCGAGTCGACCATAGGCCATAGGCCAATGCATTCTCTTATATATGCGAGGCGACCTATGGTCGACTCGCATATATAAGAGAATGCATTGGCACAGGGCATAACTGTAACTATCACAATGTAGTCAAGGAGCCGGTTCCAATGATATCCATATTTGTATGGTTCTATTGAGACAGACCGAAGATATTTTAGGCTGTTGAAGCTTTATTTGGCCGGTTTTGGCCGGTTTGTTGGGTAAAGGGTTAAATCCCCAAACTTAACCATGGTATGTGAATCTAACAGTGCAGAGGAAATAGTCGTTCTATATCATAACAATCATTACGCCATTGATATCGCTAGCGTTCGCAGACGTCGCGAAGTTCAAGATCCCAGCTATATCGGAGAGCCGCTGTCATACTCGGTGTCGATCATGTTGTCGTATACAATCTACTTCAGCCTCATTTACGACATCATGCCGAAAACATCAGGTTTGTTTTCCGTCTTGGCTTTGGAGCTTGACTTGTTATTCGCGTAGAGCGTATTCACGACGATGATTAAAGTGTTTGCTCAGAGAACGTGTTTTGTTGGACCACCACCGACCACGAAGCTTCTGATGCGCATCGTTAGGGCAACAGTCCACCAGAGCTGGAAGGATCAGACACAGACAACACACACGGGGATGACGTCACAGGCGCGGAAGTTGATATTTTTATCAGTGCTTTTTTCTGAGCTGGAGCTGACGCTTTATACACTGCACGGTTTTGGGAATTACTTGGTTTCCAGGTTGGTGAGTATACACGCATATATACAAATGGCCGAAGTTAGTGCAAACACACAAAAACATAATGTATGAGGAACTGAAACAAAACATAGCATGGTGAATGTTACGAGCATATGTGGTGGTGGTGAGGGTTCAAATCCAGATGTTTCCATCATGGACTTTGTTGCTTTATATCATTATCTGGTCGAGTTGACAGTTACTCGCCGATGGGCGGTGGTTTGCCGCACATGGTCGATAAGTTTATCAGCCATTGAAATCACTGTTAGATTAGCCGTAAGTGTGTGGATTTCCACCGCCACTAAAACTGGCAATGTCGTGATATGGCCTGAGTTGATCAAAGCGACAATAAACCCCAAATCAATCAATCAACAGAATCCAAGTCACTGAATATATTTTAGTGAAGACGTCTTGTGGAATACAAGCCGGACCTATTCTTATTGACGTTGTTGCAAGAAAGATCACGTACATTACCATCATACTTAAATCACAATAAGGGTAGCTATATAGTATCAATGGATGTGACAGTAATGGATTGAACTCATATAAACTGTATAGATTAAACAGAACACAACTTGCATCATAATCTCAAATATTTTATCGAACTCGTTGCGGACGGCGCATAGCTATACATATCTTCTTGGACTGCGCGTTGTGTCCTGTCTTTCTGCAAGGCAGTATTGGATATGTTCCACGTTATTTCTTAAAACAATTGAATCTATACATAAATTTAACGGAAAGACACACCATCTTTACATTCTCGCTGCGATGATGTGGCAATACAACCATTTCTTTAATAAGTACTCATTGACGAGCAGTTGCAACATGACATGTTCAAATAACAAGGTACAACACACATCTGAACATTTCCTACCAACAAATATGAATATATCTGCGCTTGTTTTATCTGTCGGTTTGCATATATTTGCTAAAGATTATCGAAACGAATGCTGTACCATTCCAATGTATACCCTCCATGACTACCAATCGTTATTTATCTTCGCCCACTACATCACTCATCGCATTGATAAAATGAGCGTTGTCCGTGGTTGTGTTGTAAATCTTAATGTGACGTTGACATGCTGAACCATCAGATTAAACACAAATCTATGATTTCATCTCGGAATGTATCAATGGAAAGGGTGCAATAGGCAGCCAGCTAATTCTATGAAGTTTTCCTGACAATTGTTCCAGTTGTGCGAACGCATACGAATGGTCTTAAACTTATCATACCATTGTCGTGTTACAACTATTGATCTCTGGCATCTACCCGATAAAAGCAGGGTCTATTATATCTATCATGTATTGTCATGTTTTTATCTTCCCAACCATTAAAGGACCTATAGTGACGGTAATGTGTTTAGCGGATTCGGTATTGTCTTCTGTAGAAAGTTGGGAATTAAAATCTTGACAATTTCAGTTATTGATTGTCCGTTGATTTCTATAGACACCAGCATAAAATGAATGTCTGCATTATAAGCCATTTGCTTAACCACCAGAAGATCCACAAGACATTGTCAGTATTCGCGACTGCACATAGATATGAAGTTCACATTCATTTGGATCAAGAATATTTTTATTCTATGCACAGGTTGTTGCTATGGGGATATGTTTAGTCAGATGAATACCGTAGGTCTACAGGAGAACATATACAATCTGCCAAATCCGTAAGTTCCGCCTGGAAACTGCACTGGCGGAACAATCATACAAAAGGTGGACGTAACGTGTATGTTGTTAGACGTGACGTCGATTCAACGGAACAGAACATGAAGGTTGTTGCATTGGTAGTGCTGAACTGGAACGTACCGTGTTTCGCCTGGGACGTAATAACTGAAGATATCGATATGATTAACGTCCGTGACGACAAGATATGGTTACCGTCAGTCGCTGTAATCAACGAAGTTGACGAAATAAAGTATATGCATCACTTAGGTAGGAATACTATTGTTACGTCAAATTGCGTAGTTGGGTGGATATGCACAAGCAAATTCAAAACTTCATGTAACATTAAAGTAACGAAGTTTCCTTTCGACGTACAGAAATGTACCATAGTTATGGTACCATTTGGAGGCCACGAAATACTGAATGCCGCATCATTACAGCTTTATGTCCACCACGAAGGAGTCGCTATGCCAAAAGAAGAGTGGGAATTAATGGCACACGATATGTCCGAGATCAAAACTACTGAACAGGACAACGTGACTACCACCATGGTGGCTGTGACTCTCATTGTGCAGAGGCGATCGTCGTTCTATATCATAACCATCATCACGCCTCTGATTGCGCTAGCGTTCGCAAACGTCGATACGTTCAAGATCCCAGCCGCATTCGGAGAGCCGCTGTCCTACTCGGTGTCGATCATGTTGTCATATACAATCTACTTCAGTCTCATTTACGACATTATGCCGAAAACTTCCGGCTCGATTTCCGTCTTGGCGTTGGAACTGGACTTGTTATTCGTGTTGAGCGTATTCACGACGATGATTAAAGTCTTTGTTCAGAGAATTTCGCTGGGCCACCAACGGCCTTTGTGAAGCTTCTGAGGCGCATATTAAGGGGAACAGTCCACACAGAGGAGGAAGGATCGGAAACAGACAACAAACACGGGGGTGACGTCACGGACGCAGAAGTTGCTGTTTTTATCGACAAACATGCATTTCGTCTTGTACTTTTTCTAACGGTATCTTCGGTTGCAATTTCGCTCATAGTTACGTGCTGAAAGTTTCTTGTGTTGTTTGAATTCAAATGTGTGTCAAGCTCCTTAACCCTCTCTGTACTGAATGGATTTTCCCAGTCAGTTCAAACGTGTACATAGGAATGGTCTATTATTCATCTGGAGGGATATTAATGTGATAACTATTTTACTTCAGACGATAAATAAATAAAAGTGCAGAAAGTGTCCTATTTATCGAGGGAAATGTTTAGATAATAAGTTTGTTGAACTTATTAGCAATGCTGAAAATGAAGCAACAACAAAAATCCGCACTGTTCACCACCAGAAACTACAAATCGGGAACTGCATGTTACAATGCTAGCAGAGTGTCATACATGTATTTATAAGGTCCAAGGCGTTCACATTCTGTCTTATATAAGCCACATAGCAGTTCGCTACCATATATACCTTTAGGTATAATCATCGAATTATATATTGGTGTTATTCCACCCGCGTAATTTCCAATATTTGACAGAGTAAAATAAGTGCTCCTCATTTTAGAATATATTTTATCAACGCAAGATGTGAATGTGACTATATCCATATGATAACATAACAAAAAAACCCATGAATCACAGGGTAGGAAAATCGTCATTTTTGGGTCAAAAGACAGGAATATGTAAACAAAAATGGTGAAAATTTTAATATTCTGGTTGAGACTCAGAGTTTAAAGTGAACCTATATTAAATTGGTAACAAGCTGTTGTTGGTATTATTTTGTCGGGCATAATCTGGGGAACAATATATCCAAAATTCGCTTTGGGGGAAATTTTCTACATATCTTTGAAATAGGGTCCTATTTATGGCCTTTTGTGTCAATTTGCAATTCCTTATTAGTCCTGTCAAACGGATGGAAGGAAACGCCCAACCGCGAAATTTTTTGCTATGCAATGACTTTTGGTCTGTTTGAGTGTGAATATACTCATATAATAACATATCCATAATCCCCATGAACAAGAATGGGAAAGTCGTAATTTTTAAGTCAAAATGCTGGAATATTTAAACAAAAATGGTGATAATTTGAATTTTTAAATAAACAAATCTGCCAACCATATAAACGCTCAGTCAATCTGCCAACCATATAAACGCTCAGTCGAGTTCCCTGACTGCCAAATATGACAATATGATAACATCTAAAATGGCCATCCATTTAATGAAGAGAATGTCGTTAATTTAGGATAAAAATTAAGAAAATATGCAAGAAAATTGGAATTTTTGTCTGGGAACCAGGTCGGCCAAAATGATTCTCCAGACTGGGGCCCCAGTATTAAACTTAATCCATTTTTTTCGCAGGGATGTCTGCTCCAACTAATTTGACGCTAACATGTGGCCGTGAATGTTACGGGGCAATATGGCGGCAATTTCCTGGAGTGTACTACCATTCACTACAGAGTCCTCTAAATGTATTATTGTGACAGAAACCTGCAACAAAAAACCGCATTAGTCCTGTTGCCATAGCATAATTAAGCCTGTCATTATGCCGTGCATAATTTGATCCTAAAACTATAAAATGGCGAATCCGAATCCGTTATAGTAAGTCATATCCCGAGGATTTGACAATTCCTTGTCTAAACAGTTTTCAAAATGACAGCGAAAATGGGTCGGAAGTGAATTGAAGTGTTTTTTTGTAGTTGATTTTTTTTTTTAATAAATCTTACGACATCGTATAGACAGTATGTAGTCATATATGCCATCATACGAGTTTCCAAAGATACCAATAGTTTCATAATACATCAGATGAGTGTCCAAAACCACACGAGTCCGCCAAACCATATACAGAGTTATAAAACCCATCTGGTATCCAAAAAAACAACAAGATGTGAGTATCCAAATCGATACGACGGGCGCCCCAAATCCAAACATTGTTACAAACCATCGACGGGTTGTCCCAGTCCACCAAACGAGTTTCACGAAACACCCAGACTAATGTAGACCGAGGTAGGTAACTCCCCAAACGATACTCAACTGGTGTCATTACCCACACATATAGTCCCCCAAACCATGCATCTGGTATTCCAACTCACCCAAAATGAGTGTCCCAAACCACTCAATGAGTGTCTCAATCGATCTGATTAAGGACCCAATCCATTCAACGAATGTCCCCAAACCACACCAGTAGTGCTCCATACGTTGCACGCTATGTTCGAAACAACATAATGTGTGTGTCCCAAGCCATCCAGTAGGTTCCAGACATATCCAACGAGTGTCCATAACCATCAGATACAATAAACACGACTCAATCAAACGACACAATCAGTGTCCCAAACCACACAATGGGTGTACCATGGTTACCAAACCATCCCTCGGGTGTTCGAAATCACACGAGAGGTAGGCATCCAATATTAAGCCCGTGCCATATATCATACAACATACAACTGTGGTCTCAATCTATTCAAATGTAGTGTCCCAAACGGCCCATCCAATGACCCAATCGGCCACGCAGTGTCCCAATGCACATAACCAGTATCTAAAATCTATAGCGAGTGTCCCAAACCACTCAATGTGAACACTCCGCCAAATTGGTGTCCCAAAAGCATCCCACTGAAGTCACAAATCACCCAGCGGGTGACCCAAACCATAAAACTAGCATCATAAACCATCCAACAAGTTCCCTATCCACCCAACTGGACAGGACTGGTGTTAAGAACCAACTGCCATATCAATACACATACAACTGTGTACAAAACCCTCCATCGAGTAGTTCACACGATCAAGTGAATTTGTCAAGCCATCCAATGAGTTTACCAAAATATAGTTTGATATATTTGATGGATGCTTTTGTACACTAGTTTGGTAGACCTATTAAATGACTGGGACATTCAGTGAGTGGTTTGAGACACTATTTGGGCGTTTTAGACACTCCTGGTGGTTTTGATAATCATCGTGTGGCTTGGGACACTCATTGGTGATTATGAACACTCACCTTTTGGTTTGGGACACCAGATACATGAATGGGTGACTCGGTGGGGTGTCATATGTCAATCGTTGGATGGTATGGAACGCATATTTGACTGGTTTGGGCACTAATTGGATGGTTTGTGACACTATTTGGGTGGACTGTGTTACATATTATGTGGTTTGATTTGGAAGCCCCTTCTATAGACTGGGACACTCACCGATTGATTTGAATATCCCTCAGTCAATACACAAAATACAAATAAAGATAATAGTATTGTGTGTATAAATGAAATCCTTTTCTATCTACTGTCTGACACAGCAGAACCCAATGCTGGTCGGCACCCGACAATAAAATGGCCATATCGCTTTGAGCTCGTATATAGGGCAAATATTCAAACGAGCAGAACATGTATGACCATAAGTGTTATCATGGGTCCATTTATTGTTTCGACAGATATATTTAATGACCTTCGTCTCATCAGGGATGCAGGTCAATCGGGTCTGTATACACTGTAGGGGAAGTGTACGCGTGAGTGCGAGTGCATTCGAACATACTGCCTCGTGCTATTCAGGTGAGGAAGTGATTATTTAATGAGCGTTTGTTTTTGACGCATCGTTATAAAGAGCGTCTGTTTACCATTCAACGTTATTAGCATCTGCAGAGAGATATACGGGAACAATACTTTTGAGTGGTTTGTGGTTTGCTATGCGGGGAGATTTATTGGATGCCACAGTACTCTTACAACATCATTGTTATAGTATGTATGACACTTAGGTCAGGGCTTAGGGGGGGGGGGGGTAGTTAGTGTCGATATTGGCATAATGCTTCTCAGAAATCCCGGTTACAAACCAACACTCACAATTTCGTCTTTTGCATCAGATACCAACACCTCGACCGATCGGGACGAAACTTGGTATGTGAGTGTAGTTTGACCAGGTGGTCGTCGCTGTCGTATTGGCGAGCCCGTGCGACGCCCATGCAGCGCATGCGCAGACGAGATCTTGGAAACGGTGGAGCTATCGACTTGAAATTAGGTATGTGAATGTATCTTGCCCCGGATACGAATTTTATCGGGTCGCCGAGCCCGTGCGACGCCAGCTTCGCGCATGCGCATACCAGATCTCGGAAACGGGTGGAGCTATCGACTTGAAATTTGGTTTTTGAATAGCCCGGACAACGTTGGCCTCAACAATTGTTCATCGGGTCAGTTCTTTCCGCCCGATGTACCTTAAATATTTTAGGGACGGGTACCCGGACAACGTCGGGCTCAACAATTTTTCATCGGGTCAGTTCTTTCCGCCCGATGTACCTTAAATCTTTTAGGGACGGGTACCATAATTTCTCTTGATTAAAAAGGCACATTTCTGACCAACACAACAATTTAAAAAATGTCATGTTTCGGACAAACGCCGCCGGTGGCGGGCTAACCTGCTAGTCTACTATATATTTTGGGACTTCTGTCTGTTTGTCTGTCTGTCTGTTTGTTTGTTTGTTAGCAATGGCCGGCAAAACTGCCGGACGGATTTCGACGAAATTTGATACATAGGGGTACTTTTGTCCGGGGAGTATTTTGGGCGGGTCAAATCGTGACCCCGACCTGACCTTGACTTTCAAAATGGTCAGTTCAAGGTCAAATCGCGCATTTCGACGGAATTTCGACGAAATTTGATACCTAGTGATATTTTTGTCCGGGGAGTGTTTTGGGCGGGTCAAATCGTGACCCCGACCTTTACCTTCAAAATTGTCAATTCAAGGTCAAATCGCGACTTTCGAAGGATGAAAGCAGAGGGGAAACAGCCCTGCTAGTAAATATATATTAATCGTATTCCGTTATATGTTGTTCTATAACGCCAGCGAAAAAGGAGTAATCTACATGTAGTTCAAGATGCACGATTGATATGCTGCACAATAATAATAATGTATAGCATTTTCAAAGCGCCTTATCCCATGAGGCCCAAAGTGCTCAATGATACTCCAACACATTCAAACGTGCTGTATGTGACTCTAACAGTTAAGCGAATCTTAGTTCTACATAATAACCATCATCACGCCATTGGTGGCGCTCGCAAACGTCGCGACGTTCAAGATCACAGCCGCATCCGGCGATCCGCTGTCTTACTCGGTGTCGATCATGTTGTCGTATACAATCTACTTCAGCCTCATTTACGACATCATGCCGAAAACTTAAATCTCGATTTCCGTCTTGGCTTTGGAACTGGACATGTTATTTGTGTTGAGTGTATTCACAACGATGACCAAAGTTGTTGTTAAGAGAATGTTTTTCGTTGGGCCGCCAAAGAACATGATGACGCATCTAATGGGCATCGTACGAGGAACAGTCCAATCGGAGGCGGAAGTATATGTCGCAGACAACAACCACGGGGATGGCGTCACAGGCGCGGAAGTTACTATTTTTTATTTATTTCGTCTTGTACAGTTTCTAACGGTAACTTCCATCATAATTCACTCATAGTAATTTTATACTGAAATATACTATATCGCCAATACCAAGTCGATCAGTTATAAAATATGGCCTGGTGGCGGCAGTGTGATCGTTTTTTTTCTGAGCTGGAGCTGTCACTTCGACAGAGAACACGAGAGTTAAAGAGCATAGCGTTCACTTTCCACAATTCGAAACATGAAACGACAGTCAACAAAATCACAAGTACGCGAAGCGTCAGACGTGGTACAACAGAAGACTCCACACAGAACAATACTTTCGCCAAATCAAATAATGCCTTCTATATATATAATTTTTTCTCGATCTTTATACAATTGAAGAACTTAGTTATGTATTTTCAAGGAAACACGCTGCCGAAAATGAGAAAATTATATAAAAAAAAAACGGACGTCACATGTTAAACTCATGTGATGGGTAAATGGCAGGTAAATGTAACAATATTATAGTTCATTTATCTCTACTAGCAAGTAACTAGCAATTTCAACGTTACGTGAAGAATATAATGGATTAAATCATGGAACAAAACTTACACAACTAGAAGAGTGCCGTAGAAACCGACGCGCGTGTTGTTTAAGTTTCTTGATATTTCAAAATGGATTTTCTCAAAATATTTCTGAAATACCTGTGCCAATGCATTCTCTTATATATGCGAGTCGACCAGAGGATTTTCTCAAAATATTTCTGAAATACCTGTGCCAATGCATTCTCTTATATATGCGAGTCGACCAGAGGTCGCCTCGCATATAATATAATATAAGAACAAATTGATAAAAAAAAATGACAAATAATTGTTAGGCCAATGCATTCTCTTATATAAGCGAGGCGACCTATATATACTCGCAAATATAAAATAATGCATTGGCACAGGGTCTTTAATGTTGCGCCAGCGCAACTCCCGTCATGAAAGGGTTAAGGCGAAACATAATCTAAGAACAACCAATACTAAGTTGAAAGCCGACTTTTATGTCATGAGAAATCTTTAAAGATGTAATCATGGGTCTAGGCAAGTTTTTACAACAACCTGTTTTACTTTTATAAAAATTCTAGTGAATATTTCCTAACAGATATGAAAATATGAACATTACATAAATATTTAATTTTTATATACATAAGAAATTATCGGTATATCTCTGCAATATTGTCGCTTCTACTTATTTAGCTGTAAGTTTCTCTTTTGGCAAAAAGGGCTCGAATCATGTCGCATATTATATTAATAGTTTCTTTATCTCATTACTCATATTAATTTACCAAAATCAGAAATATTTGAAACTTAGGAAATGAATTGGTTAATTGAGAAAAATAATTTTCACGATAATCTTGATATGCGGCACATTTCATCACAAAATGACTTTCAACCTGTTTAGTTTGGCACCGCGTATATATTCTATCTTGGACTGGTAATGGAGGCTGTTTGTGCCTTCCTTTCTCTATCTCAAGTTTATGATTGCTCACTCTTAATCTGGTGAAACTAGACCTTTCTACAACTGACTTACACTCCAACAGATATGGCTCTAATTTATACACTATCTTGAAAAGTCTGTACGTGCGAAATATGTTACCATCTAGTGATACA
Source organism: Siphonodentalium dalli (assembly GCA_032622095.1). Taxonomy (NCBI): domain Eukaryota; kingdom Metazoa; phylum Mollusca; class Scaphopoda; order Gadilida; family Siphonodentaliidae; genus Siphonodentalium; species Siphonodentalium dalli. Next base: position 233,610,412 of record CP136063.1, read on the forward strand.
TGGTCATCGAAGAAAGCATCCCCACAGTGGTCAATATGTTACCATCTAGTGATACATGGTCATCGAAGAAAGCATCATCACAGTGGTCAATCTGTTACCATCTAGTGATACATGGTCATCGGAGAGAGCATCACCACAGTGGTCAATCTGTTACCATCTAGTGATGCATGGTCATCGAAGAAAGCATCCCCACAGTGGTCAATATGTTACCATCTAGTGATACATGGTCATCGAAGAAAGCATCCCATAGTGGTCAATCTGTTACCATCTAGTGATACATGGTCATCGAAGAAAGCATCACCACAGTGGCCAACCTGTTACCATCTAATGATACATGGTCATCGAAGAAAGCATCACCACAGTGGCCAATCTGTTACCATCTAGTGATGCATGGTCATCGAAGAAAGCATCATCACAGTGGTCAATCTGTTACCATCTAGTGATACATGGTCATCGGAGAGAGCATCCCCACAGTGGTCAATCTGTTACCATCTAATGATACATGGTCATCGAAGAAAGCATCACCACAGTGGTCAATATGTTACCATCTAGTAATACATGGTCATCGAAGAAAGCATCACCACAGTGGTCAATATGTTACCATCTAGTAATACATGGTCATCGAAGAAAGCATCACCACAGTGGTCAATATGTTACCATCTAGTGATACATGGTCATCGAAGAAAGCATCACCACAGTGGTCAATCTGTTACCATCTAGTGATGCATGGTCATCGAAGAAAGCATCCCCACAGTGGTCAATATGTTACCATCTAGTGATACATGGTCATCGAAGAAAGCATCCCATAGTGGTCAATCTGTTACCATCTAGTGATACATGGTCATCGAAGAAAGCATCACCACAGTGGCCAACCTGTTACCATCTAATGATACATGGTCATCGAAGAAAGCATCACCACAGTGGCCAATCTGTTACCATCTAGTGATGCATGGTCATCGAAGAAAGCATCACCACAGTGGTCAATATGTTACCATCTAGTGATACATGGTCATCGGAGAGAGCATCCCCACAGTGGTCAATCTGTTACCATCTAATGATACATGGTCATCGAAGAAAGCATCACCACAGTGGTCAATATGTTACCATCTAGTAATACATGGTCATCGAAGAAAGCATCACCACAGTGGTCAATATGTTACCATCTAGTAATACATGGTCATCGAAGAAAGCATCACCACAGTGGTCAATATGTTACCATCTAGTGATACATGGTCATCGAAGAAAGCATCACCACAGTGGTCAATCTGTTACCATCTAGTGATACATGGACATCGAAGAAAGCATCACCACAGTGGTCAATATGTTACCATCTAGTGATACATGGTCATCGGAGAGAGCATCCCCACAGTGGCCAATATGTTACCATCTAGTGATACATGGTCATCGAAGAAAGCATCCCCACAGTGGTCAATATGTTACCATCTAGTGATACATGGTCATCGAAGAAAGCATCCCCACAGTGGTCAATATGTTACCATCTAGTGATACATGGTCATCGAAGAAAGCATCACCACAGTGGTCAATCTGTTACCATCTAGTAATACATGGTCATCGGAGAGAGCATCACCACAGTGGCCAATATGTTACCATCTAGTGATACATGGTCATCGAAGAAAGCATCACCACAGTGGTCAATATGTTACCATCTAGTGATACATGGTCATCGAAGAAAGCATCCCCACAGTGGTCAATATGTTACCATCTAGTGATACATGGTCATCGGAGAGAGCATCACCACAGTGGTCAATATGTTACCATCTAGTGATACATGGTCATCGAAGAAAGCATCACCACAGTGGTCAATCTGTTACCATCTAGTGATACATGGTCATCGAAGAAAGCATCACCACAGTGGTCAATCTGTTACCATCTAGTGATACATGGTCATCGAAGAAAGCATCCCCACAGTGGTCAATATGTTCAGCCTCCAACTGATCGATAGCCCTTTCTCTTGAAATTCGTTCGATTTATCTGTGTTTGAAATGACTTTCCCGCAATTTAGAAATAAAGACTTCCAACGTGGCTTAGATGTATTCGCTTGATCTTCAATGCAGCAATCATTTAATAAACTCCCAGGCTCTGTTTTTCGATAGTCTTGCGTCATGTATGACAGGCAGCCTTCCCAGTTCTGCGAGCTGCGTGGTTAGATGACTTTCGGATTACACCCAATATATTTTTGCACAGTTTTAAAGATACGAGCGGCGTTGGCGGTGGGGTTTCTGAATAGTCTGTACGTGCGAAATCTGTTACCATCTAGTGATACATGGTCATCGAAGAAAGCATCCCACAGTGGTCAATATGTTACCATCTAGTGATGCATGGTCATCGAAGAAAGCATCCCACAGTGGTCAATATGTTACCATCTAGTGATGCATGGTCATCGAAGAAAGCATCACCACAGTGGTCAATATGTTACTATCTAGTGATACATGGTCATCGAAGAAAGCATCACCACAGTGGTCAATATGTTACCATCTAGTGATACATGGTCATCGAAGAAAGCATGCCCACAGTGGTCAATATGTTACCATCTAGTGATACATGGTCATCGAATAAAGCATCCCACAGTGGTCAATATGTTACCATCTAGTGATGCATGGTCATCGAAGAAAGCATCACCACAGTGGTCAATATGTTACTATCTAGTGATACATGGTCATCGAAGAAAGCATCACCACAGTGGTCAATATGTTACCATCTAGTGATACATGGTCATCGAAGAAAGCATCCCCACAGTGGTCAATATGTTACCATCTAGTGATACATGGTCATCGAAGAAAGCATCCCCACAGTGGTCAATCTGTTACCATCTAGTGATACATGGTCATCGAAGAAAGCATCACCACAGTGGCCAATCTGTTACCATCTAGTGATACATGGTCATCGGAGAGAGCATCACCACAGTGGTCAATCTGTTACCATCTAGTGATACATGGTCATCGAAGAAAGCATCCCCACAGTGGTCAATACGTTACCATCTAGTGATACATGGTCATCGAAGAAAGCATCCCCACAGTGGTCAATATGTTACCATCTAGTGATACATGGTCATCGAAGAAAGCATACCCACAGTGGTCAATCTGTTACCATCTAGTGATGCATGGTCATCGAAGAAAGCATCACCACAGTGGTCAATATATTACCATCTAGTGATACATGGTCATCGAAGAAAGCATCCCCACAGTGGTCAATATATTACCATCTAGTGATGCATGGTCATCGAAGAAAGCATCACCACAGTGGCCAACTTGTTACCATCTAGTGATACATGGTCGTCGAAGAAAGCATCCTCACAGTGGTCAATCTGTTACCATCTAGTGATACATGGTCATCGAAGAAAGCATCCCCACAGTGGTCAATATGTTACCATCTAGTAATACATGGTCATCGAAGAAAGCATCCCCACAGTGGTCAATCTGTTACCATCTAGTGATACATGGTCATCGAAGAAAGCATCACCACAGTGGTCAATATGTTACCATCTAGTAATACATGGTCATCGAAGAAAGCATCCCCACAGTGGTCAATCTGTTACCATCTAGTGATACATGGTCATCGAAGAAAGCATCCCCACAGTGGTCAATATGTTACCATCTAGTAATACATGGTCATCGAAGAAAGCATCATCACAGTGGTCAATCTGTTACCATCTAGTGATACATGGTCATCGAAGAAAGCATCCCCACAGTGGTCAATATGTTACCATCTAGTGATACATGGTCATCGAAGAAAGCATCACCAAAGTGGCAAATCTGTTACCATCTAGTGAAACATGGTCATCGAAGAAAGCATCACCACAGTGGTCAATATGTTACCATCTAGTAATACATGGTCATCGAAGAAAGCATCACCAAAGTGGCAAATCTGTTACCATCTAGTGATACATGGTCATCGAAGAAAGCATCCTCAAAGTGGTCAATCTGTTACCATCTAGTGATACATGGTCATCGAAGAAAGCATCACCACAGTGGTCAATCTGTTACCATCTAGTAATACATGGTCATCGAAGAAAGCATCACCACAGTGGTCAATATGTTACCATCTAGTGATACATGGTCATCGAAGAAAGCATCACCAAAGTGGCAAATCTGTTACCATCTAGTGATACATGGTCATCGAAGAAAGCATCCCCACAGTGGTCAATATGTTACCATCTAGTGATACATGGTCATCGAAGAAAGCATCACCAAAGTGGCAAATCTGTTACCATCTAGTGATACATGGTCATCGAAGAAAGCATCCCCACAGTGGTCAATATGTTACCATCTAGTGATACATGGTCATCGAAGAAAGCATCACCAAAGTGGCAAATCTGTTACCATCTAGTGATACATGGTCATCGAAGAAAGCATCACCACAGTGGTCAATATGTTACCATCTAGTAATACATGGTCATCGAAGAAAGCATCACCAAAGTGGCAAATCTGTTACCATCTAGTGATACATGGTCATCGAAGAAAGCATCCTCAAAGTGGTCAATCTGTTACCATCTAGTGATACATGGTCATCGAAGAAAGCATCACCACAGTGGTCAATCTGTTACCATCTAGTAATACATGGTCATCGAAGAAAGCATCACCACAGTGGTCAATATGTTACCATCTAGTGATACATGGTCATCGAAGAAAGCATCACCACAGTGGCCAATATGTTACCATCTAGTGATACATGGTCATCGAAGAAAGCATACCCACAGTGGCCAATATGTTACCATCTAGTGATACATGGTCATCGAAGAAAGCATCCTCACAGTGGTCAATCTGTTACCATCTAGTGATACATGGTCATCGAAGAAAGCATACCCACAGTGGTCAATCTGTTACCATCTAGTGATGCATGGTCATCGAAGAAAGCATACCCACAGTGGTCAATCTGTTACCATCTAGTGATACATGGTCATCGAAGAAAGCATCCTCACAGTGGTCAATCTGTTACCATCTAGTGATACATGGTCATCGAAGAAAGCATACCCACAGTGGTCAATCTGTTACCATCTAGTGATGCATGGTCATCGAAGAAAGCATACCCACAGTGGTCAATCTGTTACCATCTAGTGATACATGGTCATCGAAGAAAGCATACCCACAGTGGTCAATCTGTTACCATCTAGTGATGCATGGTCATCGAAGAAAGCATCACCACAGTGGTCAATATATTACCATCTAGTGATACATGGTCATCGAAGAAAGCATCCCCACAGTGGTCAATATATTACCATCTAGTGATGCATGGTCATCGAAGAAAGCATCACCACAGTGGCCAACTTGTTACCATCTAGTGATACATGGTCGTCGAAGAAAGCATCCTCACAGTGGTCAATCTGTTACCATCTAGTGATACATGGTCATCGAAGAAAGCATCATCACAGTGGTCAATCTGTTACCATCTAGTGATGCATGGTCATCGAAGAAAGCATCACCACAGTGGTCAATCTGTTACCATCTAGTGATACATGGTCATCGAAGAAAGCATCCCCACAGTGGCAAATCTGTTACCATCTAGTGATACATGGTCATCGAAGAAAGCATCCCCACAGTGGTCAATATGTTACCATCTAGTGATACATGGTCATCGAAGAAAGCATCCCCACAGTGGTCAATCTGTTACCATCTAGTGATACATGGTCATCGAAGAAAGCATCCCCACAGTGGCAAATCTGTTACCATCTAGTGATACATGGTCATCGAAGAAATCATCACCACAGTGGCAAATCTGTTACCATCTAGTGATACATGGTCATCGAAGAAAGCATCACCACAGTGGCCAACTTGTTACCATCTAGTGATACATGGTCGTCGAAGAAAGCATCACCACAGTGGTCAATCGGTTACCATCTAGTGATACATGGTCATCGAAGAAAGCATCCCCACAGTGGCAAATCTGTTACCATCTAGTGATACATGGTCATCGAAGAAAGCATCACCACAGTGGCAAATCTGTTACCATCTAGTGATACATGGTCATCGAAGAAAGCATCACCACAGTGGCAAATCTGTTACCATCTAGTGATACATGGTCATCGAAGAAAGCATCCCCACAGTGGCAAATCTGTTACCATCTAGTGATACATGGTCATCGAAGAAAGCATCACCACAGTGGCAAATCTGTTACCATCTAGTGATACATGGTCATCGAAGAAAGCATCACCACAGTGGCAAATCTGTTACCATCTAGTGATACATGGTCATCGAAGAAAGCATCACCACAGTGGCCAACTTGTTACCATCTAGTGATACATGGTCGTCGAAGAAAGCATCACCACAGCGGTCAATATGTTACCATCTAGTGATGCATGGTCATCGAAGAAAGCATCACCACAGTGGTCAATCGGTTACCATCTAGTGATACATGGTCATCGAAGAAAGCATCCCCACAGTGGTCAATCTGTTACCATCTAGTGATACATGGTCATCGAAGAAAGCATCCTCACAGTGGTCAATCTGTTACCATCTAGTGATACATGGTCATCGAAGAAAGCATCACCACAGTGGCAAATCTGTTACCATCTAGTGATGCATGGTCATCGAAGAAAGCATCCCCACAGTGGTCAATCTGTTACCATCTAGTGATACATGGTCATCGAAGAAAGCATCACCACAGTGGCAAATCTGTTACCATCTAGTGATACATGGTCATCGAAGAAAGCATCACCACAGTGGCAAATCTGTTACCATCTAGTGATACATGGTCATCGAAGAAAGCATCACCACAGTGGCAAATCTGTTACCATCTAGTGATACATGGTCATCGAAGAAAGCATCACCACAGTGGCAAATCTGTTACCATCTAGTGATACATGGTCATCGAAGAAAGCATCCCCACAGTGGTCAATCTGTTACCATCTAGTGATACATGGTCATCGAAGAAAGCATCCCCACAGTGGTCAATATGTTACCATCTAGTGATACATGGTCATCGAAGAAAGCATCACCACAGTGGTCAATATGTTACCATCTAGTGATACATGGTCATCGAAGAAAGCATCCCCACAGTGGTCAATATGTTACCATCTAGTGATACATGGTCATCGAAGAAAGCATCCCCACAGTGGTCAATATGTTACCATCTAGTGATACATGGTCATCGAAGAAAGCATCCCCACAGTGGTCAATATGTTACCATCTAGTGATACATGGTCATCGAAGAAAGCATCCCCACAGTGGTCAATATGTTACCATCTAGTGATACATGGTCATCGAAGAAAGCATCACCACAGTGGTCAATATGTTACCATCTAGTGATACATGGTCATCGAAGAAAGCATCCCCACAGTGGTCAATATGTTACCATCTAGTGATACATGGTCATCGAAGAAAGCATCCCCACAGTGGTCAATATGTTACCATCTAGTGATACATGGTCATCGAAGAAAGCATCCCCACAGTGGTCAATATGTTACCATCTAGTGATACATGGTCATCGAAGAAAGCATCACCACAGTGGTCAATATGTTACCATCTAGTGATACATGGTCATCGAAGAAAGCATCCCCACAGTGGTCAATATGTTACCATCTAGTGATACATGGTCATCGAAGAAAGCATCCCCACAGTGGTCAATATGTTACCATCTAGTGATACATGGTCATCGAAGAAAGCATCCCCACAGTGGTCAATATGTTACCATCTAGTGATACATGGTCATCGAAGAAAGCATCCCCACAGTGGTCAATATGTTACCATCTAGTGATACATGGTCATCGAAGAAAGCATCCCCACAGTGGTCAATATGTTACCATCTAGTGATACATGGTCATCGAAGAAAGCATCCCCACAGTGGTCAATATGTTACCATCTAGTGATACATGGTCATCGAAGAAAGCATCACCACAGTGGTCAATATGTTACCATCTAGTGATACATGGTCATCGAAGAAAGCATCCCCACAGTGGTCAATATGTTACCATCTAGTGATACATGGTCATCGAAGAAAGCATCCCCACAGTGGTCAATATGTTACCATCTAGTGATACATGGTCATCGAAGAAAGCATCCCCACAGTGGTCAATATGTTACCATCTAGTGATACATGGTCATCGAAGAAAGCATCACCACAGTGGTCAATATGTTACCATCTAGTGATACATGGTCATCGAAGAAAGCATCCCCACAGTGGTCAATATGTTACCATCTAGTGATACATGGTCATCGAAGAAAGCATACCCACAGTGGTCAATATGTTACCATCTAGTGATACATGGTCATCGAAGAAAGCATCCCCACAGTGGTCAATATGTTACCATCTAGTGATACATGGTCATCGAAGAAAGCATCCCCACAGTGGTCAATATGTTACCATCTAGTGATACATGGTCATCGAAGAAAGCATCCCCACAGTGGTCAATATGTTACCATCTAGTGATACATGGTCATCGAAGAAAGCATCCCCACAGTGGTCAATATGTTACCATCTAGTGATACATGGTCATCGAAGAAAGCATCCCCACAGTGGTCAATATGTTACCATCTAGTGATACATGGTCATCGAAGAAAGCATCCCCACAGTGGTCAATATGTTACCATCTAGTGATACATGGTCATCGAAGAAAGCATCCCCACAGTGGTCAATATGTTACCATCTAGTGATACATGGTCATCGAAGAAAGCATCCCCACAGTGGTCAATATGTTACCATCTAGTGATACATGGTCATCGAAGAAAGCATCCCCACAGTGGTCAATATGTTACCATCTAGTGATACATGGTCATCGAAGAAAGCATCACCACAGTGGTCAATATGTTACCATCTAGTGATACATGGTCATCGAAGAAAGCATCCCCACAGTGGTCAATATGTTACCATCTAGTGATACATGGTCATCGAAGAAAGCATCCCCACAGTGGTCAATATGTTACCATCTAGTGATACATGGTCATCGAAGAAAGCATCCCCACAGTGGTCAATATGTTACCATCTAGTGATACATGGTCATCGAAGAAAGCATCCCCACAGTGGTCAATATGTTACCATCTAGTGATACATGGTCATCGAAGAAAGCATCCCCACAGTGGTCAATATGTTACCATCTAGTGATACATGGTCATCGAAGAAAGCATCCCCACAGTGGTCAATATGTTACCATCTAGTGATACATGGTCATCGAAGAAAGCATCCCCACAGTGGTCAATATGTTACCATCTAGTGATACATGGTCATCGAAGAAAGCATCCCCACAGTGGTCAATATGTTACCATCTAGTGATACATGGTCATCGAAGAAAGCATCCCCACAGTGGTCAATATGTTACCATCTAGTGATACATGGTCATCGAAGAAAGCATCACCACAGTGGTCAATATGTTACCATCTAGTGATACATGGTCATCGAAGAAAGCATCCCCACAGTGGTCAATATGTTACCATCTAGTGATACATGGTCATCGAAGAAAGCATCCCCACAGTGGTCAATATGTTACCATCTAGTGATACATGGTCATCGAAGAAAGCATCCCCACAGTGGTCAATATGTTACCATCTAGTGATACATGGTCATCGAAGAAAGCATCCCCACAGTGGTCAATATGTTACCATCTAGTGATACATGGTCATCGAAGAAAGCATCCCCACAGTGGTCAATATGTTACCATCTAGTGATACATGGTCATCGAAGAAAGCATCCCCACAGTGGTCAATATGTTACCATCTAGTGATACATGGTCATCGAAGAAAGCATCACCACAGTGGTCAATATGTTACCATCTAGTGATACATGGTCATCGAAGAAAGCATCCCCACAGTGGTCAATATGTTACCATCTAGTGATACATGGTCATCGAAGAAAGCATCCCCACAGTGGTCAATATGTTACCATCTAGTGATACATGGTCATCGAAGAAAGCATCCCCACAGTGGTCAATATGTTACCATCTAGTGATACATGGTCATCGAAGAAAGCATCCCCACAGTGGTCAATATGTTACCATCTAGTGATACATGGTCATCGAAGAAAGCATCCCCACAGTGGTCAATATGTTACCATCTAGTGATACATGGTCATCGAAGAAAGCATCCCCACAGTGGCCAATCTGTTACCATCTAGTGATACATGGTCATCGAAGAACGCATCCCCACAGTGGTCAATATGTTACCATCTAGTGATACATGGTCATCGAAGAAAGCATCCTCACAGTGGTCAATCGGTTACCATCTAGTGATACATGGTCATCGAAGAAAGCATCACCACAGTGGTCAATATGTTACCATCTAGTGATACATGGTCATCGAAGAAAGCATCATCACAGTGGTCAATCTGTTACCATCTAGTAATACATGGTCATCGAAGAAAGCATGCCCACAGTGGTCAATATGTTACCATCTAGTGATACATGGTCATCGACGAAAGCATCACCACAGTTGTAAATCTGTTACCATCTAATGATACATGGTCATCGAAGAAAGCATCCCCACAGTGGTCAATCTGTTACCATCTAGTGATACATGGTCATCGAAGAAAGCATCCCCACAGTTGTAAATCTGTTACCATCTAATGATACATGGTAATCGAAGAAAGCATCCCCACAGTGGTCAATCTGTTACCATCTAGTGATACATGGTCATCGAAGAAAGCATCCCCACAGTGGTCAATCTGTTACCATCTAGTGATACATGGTCATCGAAGAAAGCATCACCACAGTGGTCAATCTGTTACCATCTAGTGATACATGGTCATCGAAGAAAGCATGCCCACAGTTGTAAATCTGTTACCATCTAGTGATACATGGTCATCGAAGAAAGCATCCTCACAGTGGTCAATCGGTTACCATCTAGTGATACATGGTCATCGAAGAAAGCATCACCACAGTGGTCAATCTGTTACCATCTAGTGATACATGGTCATCGACGAAAGCATCACCACAGTGGTCAATCGGTTACCATCTAGTAATACATGGTCATCGAAGAAAGCATCCCCACAGTGGTCAATCTGTTACCATCTAGTGATACATGGTCATCGACGAAAGCATCACCACAGTGGTCAATCGGTTACCATCTAGTGATACATGGTCATCGAAGAAAGCATCCCCACAGTGGTCAATCGGTTACCATCTAGTAATACATGGTCATCGAAGAAAGCATCCCCACAGTGGTCAATCTGTTACCATCTAGTGATACATGGTCATCGAAGAAAGCATCACCACAGTGGCAAATCTGTTACCATCTAGTGATACATGGTCATCGAAGAAAGCATCACAACAGTGGTCAATCTGTTACCATCTAGTGATACATGGTCATCGAAGAAAGCATACCCACAGTGGTCAATCTGTTACCATCTAGTGATACATGGTCATCGAAGAAAGCATCACCACAGTGGCCAACCTGTTACCATCTAGTGATACATGGTCATCGAAGAAAGCATCACCACAGTGGTCAATCTGTTACCATCTAGTGATACATGGTCATCGAAGAAAGCATCACCACAGTGGCCAACCTGTTACCATCTAGTGATACATGGTCATCGAAGAAAGCATCACCACAGTGGTCAATCTGTTACCATCTAGTGATACATGGTCATCGAAGAAAGCATCACCACAGTGGCCAACCTGTTACCATCTAGTGATACATGGTCATCGAAGAAAGCATCACCACAGTGGTCAATCGGTTACCATCTAGTAATACATGGTCATCGAAGAAAGCATCCCCACAGTGGTCAATCTGTTACCATCTAGTGATACATGGTCATCGAAGAAAGCATCCCCACAGTGGTCAATCTGTTACCATCTAGTGATGCATGGTCATCGAAGAAAGCATCACCACAGTGGTCAATATATTACCATCTAGTAATACATGGTCATCGAAGAAAGCATCAACACAGTGGTCAATCTGTTACCATCTAGTGATACATGGTCATCGAAGAAAGCATCAACACAGTGGTCAATCTGTTACCATCTAGTGATACATGGTCATCGAAGAAAGCATCAACACAGTGGTCAATCTGTTACCATCTAGTAATACATGGTCATCGAAGAAAGCATCATCACAGTGGTCAATCTGTTACCATCTAGTAATACATGGTCATCGAAGAAAGCATCATCACAGTGGTCAATCTGTTACCATCTAGTGATACATGGTCATCGAAGAAAGCATCCCCACAGTGGTCAATCTGTTACCATCTAGTAATACATGGTCATCGAAGAAAGCATCATCACAGTGGTCAATCTGTTACCATCTAGTGATGCATGGTCATCGAAGAAAGCATCATCACAGTGGTCAATCTGTTACCATCTAGTGATGCATGGTCATCGAAGAAAGCATCACCACAGTCGTCAATATGTTACCATCTAGTAATACATGGTCATCGAAGAAAGCATCCCACAGTGATCAATCTGTTACCATCTAGTGATGCATGGTCATCGAAGAAAGCATCCCATAGTGGTCAATATATTACCATCTAGTGATGCATGGTCATCGAAGAAAGCATCCACAAAGTGGTCAATCTGTTACCATCTAGTGATACATGGTCATCGAAGAAAGCATGACCAAAGTGGTCAATCTGTTACCATCTAGTGATACATGGTCATCGAAGAAAGCATCACCAAAGTGGTCAATCTGTTACCATCTAGTGATGCATGGTCATCGAAGAAAGCATCACCACATTGGTCAATCTGTTACCATCTAGTGATGCATGGTCATCGAAGAAAGCATCCCATAGTGGTCAATATGTTACCATCTAGTGATGCATGGTCATCGAAGAAAGCATCACCAAAGTGGTCAATATGTTACCATCTAGTGATGCATGGTCATCGAAGAAAGCATCACCACATTGGTCAATCTGTTACCATCTAGTGATGCATGGTCATCGAAGAAAGCATCCCATAGTGGTCAATATATTACCATCTAGTGATGCATGGTCATCGAAGAAAGCATCCACAAAGTGGTCAATATGTTACCATCTAGTGATACATGGTCATCGAAGAAAGCATCACCAAAGTGGTCAATCTGTTACCATCTAGTGATACATGGTCATCGAAGAAAGCATCACCAAAGTGGTCAATATGTTACCATCTAGTGATACATGGTCATCGAAGAAAGCATCCCCAAAGTGGTCAATCTGTTACCATCTAGTAATACATGGTCATCGAAGAAAGCATCACCACAGTGGTCAATCTGTTACCATCTAGTGATACATGGTCATCGAAGAAAGCATCCCCAAAGTGGTCAATCTGTTACCATCTAGTAATACATGGTCATCGAAGAAAGCATCCCCACAGTGGTCAATTTGTTACCATCTAGTGATGCATGGTCATCGAAGAAAGCATCCCCACAGTGGTCAATTTGTTACCATCTAGTGATGCATGGTCATCGAAGAAAGCATCCCATAGTGGTAAATCTGTTACCATCTAGTAATACATGGTCATCGAAGAAAGCATCCCCACAGTGGTCAATCTGTTACCATCTAGTGATACATGGTCATCGAAGAAAGCATCCCCAAAGTGGTCAATCTGTTACCATCTAGTGATACATGGTCATCGAAGAAAGCATCCCCACAGTGGTCAATTTGTTACCATCTAGTGATGCATGGTCATCGAAGAAAGCATCCCCACAGTGGTCAATTTGTTACCATCTAGTGATGCATGGTCATCGAAGAAAGCATCCCATAGTGGTCAATATGTTACCATCTAGTGATGCATGGTCATCGAAGAAAGCATCACCACAGTGGTCAATCTGTTACCATCTAGTGATGCATGGTCATCGAAGAAAGCATCCCATAGTGGTCAATATATTACCATCTAGTGATGCATGGTCATCGAAGAAAGCATCCACAAAGTGGTCAATCTGTTACCATCTAGTGATGCATGGTCATCGAAGAAAGCATCACCACAGTGGTCAATATGTTCAGCCTCCAACGGATCGATAGCTCTTTCTCTTGAAATTCGTTCGATTTATCTGTGTTTGAAATGTCTTTCCCGCAATATAGAAATAAAGATATCCAACGTGGCTTAGATGTATTCGCTTGATTGTTTTTCGATAGTCTTGCATCATGTATGACAGGCAGCCTTCCCAGTTCTGCGAGCTGCGTGGTTAGATGACTTTCGGTTTACACCCAATATATTTTTGCACAGTTTTAAAGATACGAGCGGCGTTGGCGGTGGGGTTTCTGTTAATATATTCACCTCCGTTAAAAACCGCCATAAACAGAAAGAATAGTAAAATATAGACAGACTTTGTTCATATACCAATCAGAAATATGGCATAAACAGTATGTTATTGTCAATTTGTTGTCCTTTGTTATGTAAACACAAGCAAAAAACGTTACCTTGCTTGGCTTTTGTTTAGATCCGGATATGGTAAACATAAAGAGCATTATTTGTTACTGTTTTCCTGATATGCAGAAAATACAGAGCGTTTATATCATTTGTGTGTGATTAACCAATATAATTGCGCTGTGTTATGTAAACAGAAGCACAACTTCTGTAACACGAGCATTTTTGCATTTTAATATTCCTTCTGTTGATGGCGATTTGAAAAAAAATGAATATTTCTGCAACGAATGCCGCCCGTGCCTTTTAATGAATATGTTCAAACGGTAAGTTGTAATTGTAATTAATTATATTGCATTTCCAATGTAATTGTAATTGTAATTGTAATTAATTACATTTCAATGTAATTGACCCAACCCTGATAATCACACTGTGTGAACATTTAATTAAGTTCTATGTCTTAATTCCATATTCAAACCCAGCTGACCAATATCATTTGTGTGTGATTAACCAATAGAATTGCGCTGTGTCGTGTAAACAGAAGCACAACTTCTGTAACACGAGCAGGCTCTTGCTTACGTACATCACCGTACGTCTTGACGACAATATATACTATTTACGCACTGATTATGTTTGACATATGAACAAAACTATATATATTTTAATATTCTTACTGTTGATGGCGATTTTAACAAATATGAATATTTCTGCAACGAACCCCGCCCGTGCCTTTAAATGAATATGTTCAAACGGTAAGTTATCACTGTGCATATATTTGCTAAACATTCCTCGAAATGGACGATATACCATACCAACGGACAACTTCATAGGTGAACGGGGAAATCAGTGTAGTAAAGAAAGGGTTAAAATTAAGTGACAGTAACACGACTGAACCCGCTTAGCTGGTAATCTTCATCATTCATAATTTAAACTACCACGTAGAGTTTCATGGCTATCAATCGTTATTGATCTTCGCCCACTAAAGCGCTCATCCCATTGATGAAAGAAACCACAGATTCACAGAATATATGTAGCCATGATTGTTGTCCATGGTTGCATTGTAAATCGTAATGTGACGTTGACATTATGACTCATCAGACAAACTAAACATAAATTTATTCTTTTATTCCGGAATTTATCAATCGAAAGGGTTCAATAGGTAGCCAGCTGCACGTATGAAGTTTGCCTGGTAATGTTGCCAGTTATGCGAACGTATAATAATGGTCGTCAAGCTATCATACCATCTCTGGCATCTACCCAATAACAGCAGGGGCTTATTGTATTTATCTAATTTATTGTCATGTTCGTATCTACCCAACCATTGGAGGACCTGTGATGACGGAAATGTTTTAATGGATTCGTTATTGTCTTCTGTAGCAATGTTGGGAATTAAAAGCTTCACCAACAATTTCAGTTATTGATCGTCTGTTGATTTCTAAACACACCAGTATACAATGGTTGTCTGCATTATAATTAATTTGCTAACCGCCCGATGATTCACACGAAGTTATCAGTATTCGCGACTGCACTTCGATATGAAGTTCACATTCATTTGGATCCAGAATATTCTTATTCTATGCACAGGTTGTTGCTATGGGGATATGTTTAGTCATATTAAAACCATAGAAGGTTTACAGGACAAAATCTACAATCTGTCAAATCCGCATGTTCCGCCAGGAAACTGCACTGGCGGAACCATCATACAAAAGGTGGACGTACAGTTCATTTTGTTAGACGTGACGTCAATTGATTCGACGGAACAGAACATGAAGGTTGTTGCATTGGTAGTGCTGAATTGGAACGTATCGTGTTTCGCTTGGGACGAAATAACTGAAGATGTCAAAATGATCATCGTCCGTGACGACAGGATATGGTTACCGTCAGTCGCTGTAATCAACGAAGTTGACGAAATAAAGGCGATGCATCATTTAGGTAGGAATACAATGGTTAAATCAAATGGCGTAGTTTCGTGGTCCTGCACAAGCAAATTCAAAACTTCTTGTAACATTAAAGTAACGAAGTTTCCTTTCGACGTACAGAAATGTACCATAGTTATGATATCTTTGGGAGGCCAAGAAATACTGAATGCCGCAGCATTAAAGCTGTATGTCCACCACGAAGGAGTCGCTGTGCCAAAAGAAGAATGGGAATTAGTGGCACATGATATGTCTGAGCTCAATACCATTGAACAGGACAACGTGACTACCACCGTGGTGTCTGTGACTCTAACCGTGCAGAGGAAATCGTCGTTCTATATCATAACCATCATCACGCCTTTGATAGCGCTAGCGTTCGCAAACGTCGCGACGTTCAAGATCCCAGCTGCATCCGGCGAGCCGCTGTCCTACTCGGTGTCGATCATGTTGTCGTATACAATCTACTTCAGCCTCATTTACGACATTATGCCGAAAACTTCCGGCTCGATTTCCGTCTTGGCGTTGGAACTGGACTTGTTATTCGTGTTGAGCGTATTCACGACGCTGACTAAAGTCTTTGTTCAGAGAATGTATTTCGCTGGGCCACCAACGACCATTGCGAAGCTTCTGAGGCGTATCGTACGGGGAACAGTCCACCCAGAGGCGGAAGGATCGGACACAGAGAAAAAGCTCGGAGATGACGTCACAGGTGCGGAAGTTGCTGTTTTTATCGACAAACATGCATTTCGTCTTGTTCTGTTTCTAACGGTATCTTCGGTAGCAATTTCGCTCTTAGTTATTACGTGCTGATAGATTCCTGTGTTACTTGATTTGAAATTTGTGTCACGCTCCTTAACCTGTTCTATACTAAATGGATTTCCCCAGTCAGTTCAAAAGTGTAAATCGGAATGGTCTATTATTCATCTGGAAGGATGTTAATGTGATAACTGTTTACTTCAGACAATAGGTAAATAAAAGTACAAAAGGAATACAATTTATTGAGGAAACTGTTTAGAAAACAAGCTTGTTGAACTTATTATCGGAGCATTTCCTATGGAATAACTATTGTTCTCCATTTGATACAAGCAAAATCAGATACTCATTCTTCTCGAGTAATATTCTGGGCTGGAACCAACTGAACGAACCCACATCGCAGACAATGGCATCTGCGAAGCGGCACTCACGCGAAGAGAAAAATAAGCACTCCTCTCGTTTAATCATATTTAATTATTTATTCGCCATAATTATGTGCATATAAATACATACATTCGGTATCAGGATTGAAGAACATGTGTGGGCCACTTATATGCCACTTTTCTACCGATCATCAGACACTCAAATGAAAAACAATGGACATGACATTAAACAATTGTATATGGTATGTAAGTGCATGTATAATGTTATAGGTTGTTGTTGTCGTTGCTAGTCTCTCCAAACTTGTTCGAAATCATATGAATCAAAAGTATCTGGTTGCGCTAAAATATACTGTGGTTATCCATCCTTAACAATGGTAAGGTGAAAAGACAGTGGCTAAATTCTTAAGGCATTTTGACTGTTGTTAGATATGAACTCTATGAGCTCATCTCGTCTTCAGATACAAGGAACACATTACACATGCATGATACATACACACATGCCCATATCCGAGTGGGAGTTATCCAGCCTGCCTGCCTATTAGTTGTTAAGATGTCGAATACATTAATACATGCAGGACACAACAGGACAGTTTTACAACTCTTGTAAACGTGTGAGTTACGCGTGGTTTGACTGTTTCACACCGATTGATAGTCGTATATGGATGCGTATACCAAAAACTTCTAACTTCAAACGTAATGCGCTGTCATCTTCCAACGGTAAGTTAATATGTGTGTTCGTCATAGATTGCCGCATATCAATAAAGATGGACCATATATATCTGCATTCTATAAACTAGCAATGCAGTTAATCATGTGACCGTCGGTAGCTGACGGTGCCTGACGTTTGAAGTTGAACGTTATCGAACTAAAGTCATATATTAGCGTGAGTTAGAAATGTGAATAAAATTAATCTCTGGATCTATATTATTCACGTTATCTGTCGTCCTAATGTCAGTGATATACATCTGCATGTAGTTCATATATCGAACGACGACACTGACTGACAAAGGGCACTTGTCGCATGGACGTGGCGACAAGGGGTTGCGGGTCTCAGCCCTATCTGTTAAATTGTTCACCAACTGGATTTTTTTTATTGATACTTCATGTTGGACATTTCATGCCAAACATTGAAATTAATCTGATTTTCCGTGTGAAAATATGCTTTCTTGACCAAAGTAAAAACAATTCTGGACTTGGAAATATTGAGTTTCCAAGATTTCCAACATGTATACAGTAGACTTATGTAAATGGCGTTAGGAATGAGCTTTTCTAGGATCTAGTGTATATTTTCTAGTATTAGCTAAATGTAAGTGTCGTTGTCATTTTATTAACTTGTATGCGTAGTGCATATGCTCAACTTAAGGCCTATAATCAGTGATGAGGTTACGAAATATCTGCAGGAAACGTGCGTGCCCAGTGATACCAGTCCACTCACATACTGGCGAATTAATTGTACAAACTTTCCTGTTTAAGCCTGCTAGCTGCAATTCGAAAGAATGATGATGGTCAGGTGTAACCACCACATCAAATGAACAATTTGTGCTCTACATGTAGTTGTTGTTTTGTTTTGTTTACATTGTTTCACTGTGTTACATTAATTTACTTTTATATTTTATGTACATGTATATCAATAAAGTTCATCAAACACAAATTACTTTCCTCCTTGCAGCTCTTCCAGAATCCCGATTTTCATTAACCAAAAGTAATTGTAATTGTAATTGAACCAATGTAATTGTAATTGTAATTAATTACATTGCATTTCCAATGTAATTGTAATTGATATATTTCAATGTAATTGTAATTAATTACATTTCAATGTAATTGACCCAACCCTGATAATCACACTGTGTGAACATTTCATTAAGTTATATGTCTTAATTCCATATTCAAACCCAGCTGACCATTATATATCTAACACTGTCATATGACAAGTTGGTTGATATCATCGAACTGACCATTATATCTCTAACACTGTCATGTGACCCGTTGATTGATAATCGTTTGGTGAGCTGACCATTATATCTCTAACACTGTCATGTGACCCGTTGATTGATATCGTTTGGGTGAGCTGACCATTATATCTCTAACAATGTCCTATGACACGCTGAGTGATCGAGCTGACCATTATATATATAGCAATGTCCTATGACACGTCGATTGATCGAGCTGCCCATTATATATCTAACACTGTTCTATGACAAGCTGATTGGTCGAGCTGCCCATTATATATATAACACTGTTCTATGACACGCTGATTGGTCGAGCTGACCACTATATATATAACACTGTCCTATGACACGTTAATTGACTTAATTGACCATTATATCTCTAACATTGTTATATAACACGTTAATTGATATCGTTTGAGTGACCCAGATTGCATACTATATATTTTTTCATTGGGCTGAAATATTATAGGCTGCTTTCATCGTCGTGTTATTATCTGGGGCTATAGTGCATTATCATGTAATTAAAAACAACCCAACACCGTGACACATGAAGCTCATTCTAGTAGAGCCAAGGCAATGCATATTTGGTGATTTGCTTCTTCTGAATTGTTTTGTTTTGTTTTATCAGTTCTGGTTACCTACCTGACAAACAAACAATGTCTTTAACCTCCAAAAGGTATTTAAAATACATTGCTTTGGTCTTATCTTAAAAGGGTACTGTACACTAAATCCGGCCATTTTTGGGACCATCTCCTTTTATATTCAACATAATATAGCCAACAAATGAATGAATTTGAGCCATTGGTTGGGGTAAAATAATATATGAACGATGCAAACAACATGGTATGTATAATGAAAATGAATAAATGGATGGAATCATAAACTCATTTTCACTATTTCACTTTAACCCGTTCTATACTAAATACTCATTGGTGAGTAGTTCCCTTAAGAAATCTTCAGATAATGTGTTCAACAAACGACCATGTTGAACTTATTATCTCCAACAAACATTACTCTGTCTATACTTGGATCAGTTGCAGTCCGTTTATGGTACTTCTACATCCCTCCAAATTATTCCAATGTACTGACGTCGTTTCTGCATGGTAGTACCCATGTGACTTTTCGGTGGATTCTGTTTAGGCGTATTGGGGTTAAAACCTAACCAACATGACGTATGCTTGGAGTATGGGGCAATATCATATATCAAAATGATGGAAATGAATTTCTAATTGTTATAGATGTAACGGTGTGCAAAACATTCACGGAAGAACTTGGTATAGGAAAGAGATTTTGATGCCACAATACAAAGTAGAGTCTTCAGTATAAAACATCTAAAATCTGGGGAACAAAATATCAAAAATCCGCAAAACATCGCTTTGGGAAAACTTTGTCAATCAAGATGACGTCCAACATACTTTTCTATATTACATAAGTTTTTGAAATAAGTCATTATACGATATTTTGTGCCATAGGAATTAAGCAATTATACCAGTTCGTGTGAAAGTCGATTACGGGAGCGAATCATAACACACTCCAAGCCATGCCACAACTAAAGCAACATACATGTAGTATCATTAAAAGGTACACAGATCATGAAAACAGATCCACCTGAACGATTTATAGGTCACTGCAACACAAATCAAAACAACAAATTTATTGTTTACTTGTTGAATGTAACGCAGAAACTGAAGTACATACCCTTGTCGTATAAATTCTAGTTACATTTATGAATTTTCGACACTCTCCATGATAATAAACCATGTATGTTTGTCGCATTGCTTATTATACTGTAGAGAAAAAACACTCATCTATTCAATAGGTTAGAACCCCAGGCGAAAGAGAAGGCACATCGTGCAATTTATGTTCGTACTGCTACCAAACCGGCTTGTTCGACACCTTTGTTCAAATTACCCCAGCCTGCACTTTACAACTGGAATATGCTACCGCGCAATGAACAATATTCGTTTTCAGTATCTAGTTGTTGGAAATTATCTTGTCAATGTCACCACGTACTTGTTCTAAATATCAGATGACCAGCGTTTACAGCTGTTATTGCAACGTTGACAATTCACTCAATGTTGCTATTTACGGTTTTGCGTGCTGCAGATATGTGTAACATCAGGGAGAAAAGGTGATGCGGTTTCTGTAAACGTAGTATCTTTCGGATATATGTGGCCTCGGTGAATATAACCATATATTATATCCAGATATATGCAGTCTCTGCCACAGAATATGTAGGCAATTTTGGTTTAGTTTATAATTTATTCAATATAGTCTATGGTGCTCATTTGTGTTTTTATAAATTTTGTTCATAGTATACCACCATGCATTCGTATGATACAAGTGAAAAATGCATGCTTCATCACTTGATATGAGGCAATTATGAATACTATTTTTCAGACACGGGTCAATAGGACCTACCCGTTTTACCCAGTACCCTATGAATATATGTCATACTGTTCTATAGCAGGTGTTCTCGAAAGGTTTTAGTATATAACAATCAAAATAAACGATGATCGGCCACATTCGTGATACTGCTCTGCTTCTAGAAAAGGTCACATAATCAATACATCTTAACTAAATCCCATTTATAGCACACGATTCGAGATAAACAAACCAACATTAAATACTTCGTTATTTGTCCGTTTATACACGCCTAATAGTCCAGATTTAACCGTGGTATGAGACCTTGCTTTCGCTCGCTCTCTCGTGAGATAATTCATAATTCTCTGATCAAAAGTTTCTCGTAAACTCTGCAATTATTCCTCCTCGCATAATTCGAGCGTTTGTTCACTCGTATATATGACTAGCTATTAAATTTTGCCCAAAATGTTAATTTTATTCCATTTTGTCCACAATTTGGACGCCATTTTGATTTTAAGAACAATGATATTCCCGCATGATTGGTGATACGTGTGGCAAGAGTAATCATATGCGGCCTATATTTCTCCAAAACTGTCACGAAATACGCTCGATACCTAACCTACCCTTAACGATAATCGCTGAATTTGCGGATATCGGGTACTCCCAGAATATGCTCGATTGTGAAACGTCGCACAGATCTTGTATATATAGAGGATTTTTGATATGTTAATCAGAATTGTGCGCTGATTCTATAAATGATAACATAATTTAAACACAAATTTTGTCTAGGTCGAACCCTATGTTGACTGGACTAACATATCAGACCAGTATCAGTAAACAACAGTTTCTATAGATCGCAGAGCAATTATGTTCTTATCAAAGGAAGCAGGACATATTATGGCGAAAGTGTTTGATCGGTATTCTACGTGATTATGTAGCTAACTAGGAATTAAAAGCATCGCATGGAAGAAAATACGGCGACCGTCCGTTGATTTAAATACACACAGGCTTGTTTTACAACGATTGCCTGCATTATCGTCCATTTACATAGCCGTCCGATGATCTACACGGCGTTATCAATATTATTCGCGACTGCACTTTGTGATGCATGAAGTTCACATTCATTTTGATTCATGATATTTTATTATATGGACAGGCTGTTGCTATGGTGATTGGTCAAATCAAATGAATTCCATAGAATGCGTATAGGGCAAAATATACAATCTGTCAACTCCACAAGTTTTGCCTGGAAACTCCACCTCAGGAATCGCCAGGCAAAAGGTAGACGTCCATTTCATTTTGTTTGACGTCGTGGCAATAGTGAGGAACAGAGCATGCAAGTTGTTGCTGTTGTATACAGCTGCATTGCAATGTATCCAGAGTTCGCGCTGCCAATTGCCAATGGCAAAAATAATTGACATTTGTCAAAAAATATTATCATTTGGCAAAAGTTTTGGCAAGTCACTTTTTAATTTCTGAAGAAAGTTAAAAAATATTGGTCAATCAATACCATTCATTTCAGGAAACTCTTACAACATAATTATATTAGTGGTGTTTAGGAAAAGCTAACACGTCTATTAAGATGCAGTTAGTCTCATAGCATTAGTACCGATGGTTGGATGGATGAAGCAACCCTTCTACCATTGTATTTTTCGGTGAGTGGCTTATTCTTGTATGATAAACCACAATAGAGATGCGAGTATAATTAATTATTAACTAACTGCTTTTCTATTGATATAACAAGTAGTTCAAACCGTGAGTGTCGAAATATAAGACTTAAGGTTGCAGAAAATGACACTACCAGGGATAGCATTTGGCAAATGCTAAAATAATTTGGCAATCAATATTATCATTTGGCAAATTATTTGGCAAATATAAATTTTGGTCTAGCACGGACCCTGAACGTATCGTGTTTCTCTTGGATATATCGCAACGATCAACGTCCGTGATGACAAACTATGGTTACCAACAGTCGCCGTAATAACCGAAATTGACGAAATCAAGGTCATGAGGGCTATATATCGGGATGCTATTGTTCAGTCAAATGGCAGAGTTTCGTGGTATTGCACAAGCAAATTGTAAAGTTGAAGTGCAGAAATGCACCATAGTCATCGCACCAATGGGAAGCCACGACTCTGTCTGAAATGCACCATAGTTATCGCACCAATGGGAAGCCACGACGCTGTCTGAAATGCACCATAGTCATCGCACCAATGGGAAGCCACGACGCTGTCTGAAATGCACCATAGTCATCGCACCAATGGGAAGCCACGACGCTGTCTGAAATGCACCATAGTCATCGCACCAATGGGAAGCCACGACGCTGTCTGAAATGCACCATAGCCATCGCACCAATGGGAACTTATTTGTTCGGTAATACTCAATGGATTTCTATAAGATTCTGACCAAAGTCTAGGAGAATCATTCGACTGACATATTTGGTCAGAATGATAGAGTAAACAAATGGGAATCTGGACACAAATGAGGTATCAGCTTGTTTGAAAGATGTTATAGCATCTGCTCGCAGGTGACAAAATACTATGTAATATCATATTTTATTACCTTTTTTCGTTTATGGCCGCGTTTTCGATCGCTTCGGTAATTTTAAATGTGTGATACTCATCAACTCGAAATCACGTGATACATCTCCGTGATACTGATAAGACGATAGTTAAAGACTGTTCACTTTCCACAAATCAAAGCATGAAACGACAGTCATCAAAATCACAAAGTACGCGATGCGTCATAACGGTCGCTCAATATATAATTTAATGAACGGTTATTTTACTGTGAGCGATTTCATTTTATATGATTTGCATGTATGACACCATATTGTATGCACGTAGTTATCTATATCAACGGTTTTCAAGTATAATATCACTCTTATTGATTGATAGAACTTGACAGAAGGGATAGACCTATATATAGAGCCTCGCCACCCGGGTTGGTGTGAGCTGGTGGTGTATTGCTTCAAATTCCAGGCATGTCGTTCCACGAATAGGCATTTAATTTTTAATTGTTAATATTTCTCGAATCTAATTCCGTTCCCGGGTGGCATGATGTAGCACCCTCACGATAACACCTACACTAATATATGTCTCACATGTATACAACGGAATCCCAGGGGCATCGGTGGCTCAGTCGGTTAGGTGTACAACTGCAAACTCAGCGCTGGCGGTGAGGGTTCAAATCCAGATGTTTCCATCATGGACTTTGTTGCTTTATATCGTTATCTGGTCGAGTTGACAGTTACTCGCCGATGGGCGGTGGTTTGCTGCACATGGTCGACACGTTTATCAGCCATTGAAATCACTGTTAGATTAGCCGTAAGTGTGTGGATTTCCACCGCCACTAAAACTGGCAATGTCGTGATATGGTCTGAGTTGATCAAAGCGACAATAAACCCCAAATCAACCAATCAACAGAATCCAAGTCACTGAATACATTTTAGTGAAGACGTCTTGTGGAATACAAGCCGGACCTATTCCTATTGACGTTGTTGCAAGAAAGATGACGTACATTACCATCATACTTAAATCACAATAAGGGTAGCTATATAGCATCAATGGATGTGACAGTAATGGATTGAACTGATATAAACTGTATATATTAAACAGAACACAACTTGCATCATAATCTCAAATATTTTATCGAACTCGTTGCGGACGGCGCATAGCTATACATATCTTCTTGGACTGCGCGTTGTGTCCTGTCTTTCTGCAAGGCAGTATTGGATATATTCCACGTTATTTCTTAAAACAATTGCATCTATACATAAATTTAAGGGAAACGACACACCATCTTTACATTCTCGCTTCGATGATGTGGCAATAAAACCTTTTCTTTAATAAGTACTCATTGACGAGCAGTTCCAACATGACATGTTCAGATAACAAGGACAACACACATCTGAACATTTCCTACCAACAAATAGGAATACATCTGCGCTTGTTTTATCTGTCGGTTTGCATATATTTGCGAAAGATTCCTCGAAACGAATGATGTACCATTCCAATGTATACCCTCCATGACTACCAATCGTTATTTATCTCCGCCCACTACATCACTCATCGCATTGATAAAATGAGCGTTGTCCGTGGTTGTGTTGTAAATCTTAATGTGACGTTGACATGCTGAACCATCAGATTAAACATAAATCTATTATTTCATCCCGGAATGTATCGATGGAAAGGGTGCAATAGGCAGCCAGCTAATTCTATGAAGTTTTCCTGACAATTGTTCCAGTTGTGCGAACGCATACTAATGGTCTTAAAATTATCATACCATTGTCGTGTTACAACTATTGATCTCTGGCATCTACCCGGTAAAAGCAGGGTCTATTATATCTATCATTTATTGTCATGTTCTTATCTTCCCAACCATTAAACGACCTATAGTGACGGTAATGTGTTTAGCGGATTCGGTATTGTCTTCTGTAGAAAGTTGGGAATTAAAATCTTGACAATTTCAATTATTGATTGTCCGTTGATTTATATAGACACCAGCATAAAATGAATGTCTGCATTATAGCCATTTGCTTAACCACCCGAAGATCCACAAGACATTGTCAGTATTCGCGAGTGCACATATATATGAAGTTCACATTCATTTGGATCCAGAATATTTTTTATTCTATGCACAGGTTGTTGCTATGGGGATATTTTTAGTCAGATGAATACCGTAGAAGGTCTACATGAGAACATATACAATCTGTCAAATCCGTAAGTTCCGCCTGGAAACTGCACTGGTGGAACAAGCATACAAAAGGTGGACGTAACGTTCATGTTGTTAGACATGACGTCGATTGATTCAACGTAACAGAACATGAAGGTTGTTGCATTGGTAGTGTTGAACTGGAACGTACCGTGTTTCGCCTGGGACGTAATAACTGAAGATATCGATATGATTAACGTCCGTGACGACAAGATATGGTTACCGTCAGTCGCTGTAATCAACGAAGTTGACGAAATAAAGGCGATGCATCACTTAGGTAGGAATACTAGTGTTACGTCAAATGGCGTAGTTGGGTGGATCTGCACAAGAAAATTCAAAACTTCATGTAACATTAAAGTAACGAAGTTTCCTTTCGACGTACATAAATGTACCATAGTTATGGTACCTTTTGGAGGCCACGAAATACTGAATGCCGCATCATTACAGCTTTATGTCCACCACGAAGGAGTCGCTATGCCAAAAGAAGAGTGGGAATTAATGGCACACGATATGTCCGAGATCAACATTACTGAACAGGGCAACGTGACTACCACCATGGTGGCTGTGACTCTAACCATGCAGAGGCGATCGTCGTTCTATATCATAACCATCATCACGCCTCTGATTGCGCTAGCGTTCGCAAACGTCGCTACGTTCAAGATCCCAGCCGCATCCGGAGAGCCGCTGTCCTACTCGGTGTCGATTATGTTGTCATATACAATCTACTTCAGTCTCATTTACGACATTATGCCGAAAACTTACGGCTCGATTTCCGTCTTGGCGTTGGAACTGGACTTGTTATTCGCGTTGAGCGCATTCACGACGATGATTAAAGTCTTTATTCAGAGAATGTATTTCGCTGGACCACCAACGGCCATTGCGAAGCTTCTGAGGCGCATAGTAATGGGAACAGTCCACCCAGAGGCGGAAGGATCAGAAACAGACAACAAACACGGGGGGGGTGACGTCACGGACGTAGACGTTGCTGTTTTTATCGACAAACATGCATTTCGTCTTGTACTTTTTCTAACGGTATCTTCGGTTGCAATTACGCTCATAGTTATTACGTGCTGAAAGATTCTTGTGTTGTTTGATTTGAAATGTGTGTCAAGCTCCTTAACCCTCTCTGTCCTGAATGGATTTTCCTAGTCAGTTCAAAAGTGTACATAGGAATGGTATATTATTCATCTGGAGGGATATTAATGTGATAACTCTTTTACTTCAGACGATAAATAAATAAAAGTGCAGAAAGTGTCCTATGTATTGAGGGAAATGTTTAGATAATAAGTTTGTTGAACTTATTAACAATGCTGAAAATGAAGCAACAACTAAAATCCGCACTGTTCACCACCAGAAACTACAAATCGGGAACTCCATGTTACAATGCTAGTAGAGTGTCATATTTATACATATATATAAGGTCAAAATCGTTCACATTCTGTCTTATATAAGCCACATAGCAGTTCGCTACCATATATACCTTTAGGTATAATCACCGAATTATATATTGGTGTTATTCCATGATGCGAATGTGATTATATCCATATGATAACATAACCAAAATCCCCATGAATCCCAGGGTAGGAAAATCGTCATTTTTGGGTCAAAAGACAGGAATATGTAAACAAAAATGGTGAACATTTTAATACTCTGGTTGAGACTCAGAGTTTAAAGTGAACCTACATTAAATTGGTAACAAGCTGTTGTTGGTGTTATTTTGTCGGGCATAATCTGGGGAACAATATATCCAAAATTCGCTTTGGGGGAAATTTTCTACATTTCTTTGAAATAGGGTCCTATTTATGGCTTTTTGTGTCAATTTGCAATTCCTTATTAGTCCTGTCAAACGGATGGAAGGAAACGCCCAACCGCGAAAAAAATTGTTATGCAATGACTTTTGTTTGGTCTTTTTGAGTGTGAATATATTCATATAATAACATATCCAAAATCCCCATGAACCAGAATGGGAAAGTCGTAATGTTTAAGATTTTTAAAATGCTGGAATATTTAAACAAAAATGGTGATAATTTGAATTTTTAAATAAACGTATCTGCCAACCATAAACGCTCAGTCGAGTTCCCTGACTGCTAAATATGACAATATGATAACATCTAAAATGGCCATCCCTTTAATGAAGAGAATGTCGTTAATTTTGGATAAAAATGAAGAACATATGTAAGAAAATTGGAATTTATGTCTTGGAACCAGGTCGGCCAAAATGTTTCTCCGGACTGGGGCCCCAGTATTAAACTTGATCCATTTTTTTCGCAGGGATGTCTGCTCCAACCAATTTGACGCTAACATGTGGCCGTGAATGTTACGGGGCAATATGGCGGCAATTTCCTGGAGTGTACTACCATTCACTACAGAGTCCTCTAAATGTATTAATGTGACAGAAACCTGCAACAAAAAACCGAATAATCCTGTTGCCATAGCATAATTATGCCTGTCATTATGCCGTGCATAATTTGATCCTAAAACTATAAAATGGCGAATCAGAATCCGTTATAGTAAGTCATATCCCGAGGATTTGACAATTCCTTGTCTAAACAGTTTTCAAAATGACAGCGAAAATGTGTCGGAAGTGAATTGAAGTGTTTTTTTGTAGTTGATTTTTTTGTTTTACTAAATCTTACGATATCGTATAGACAGTATGTAGTCATATATGCCATCATACGAGTTTCCAAAGCTACCAATTGTTTCATAATACATCAGCTGAGTGTCCAAAACCACACGAGTCCGCCAAACCATATACAGAGTTATAAAACCCATCTGGTATCCAAAAAAAACCAACAAGATGTGAGTATCCAAATCGACACGACGGGCGCCCCAAATCCAAACATTGTTCCAAGCCATGGACGGGGTGTCCCAGTCCACCAAACGAGTTTCACGGAACACCCAGACTGATGTAGACTGAGGTAGGTAACTCCCCAAACGATACTCAACTGGTGTCATTACCCACACATATAGTCCCCCAAACCATGCACCTGGTATTCCAACTCACCCAAAATAAGTGTCCCAAACCACTAAATGAGTGTCTCAATCGACCCGATTAAGGACCCAATCCATTCAACGAATGTCCCCAAACCACACCAGTAGTGCCCCATACGTTGCAACCTATGTTCGAAACAACATAATATGTGTGTCCCAAGTCATCCAGTAGGTTCCAGACATATCCAACGAGTGTCCATAACCATCAGATACAATAAACACGACTCAATCAAACGACTCAATCAGTGTCCCAAACCACATAATGGGTGTACCATGGTTACCAAACCATCCCTCGGGTGTTCGAAACCACACGAGAGGCAGGCATCCAATATGAAGCCCATGCCATATGTCATACAACATACAACTGTGGTCTCAATCTATTCAAATGTAGTGTCCCAAAACGGCCCATCCAGTGACCCAATCGGTCACGCAGTGTCCCAATGCACATAACCAGTATCTAAAATCTATAGCGAGTGTCCCAAACCACTCAATGTGAACACTCCGCCAAACCGGTGTCCCAAAAGCATCCCACTGAAGTCACAAATCACCCAGCGGGTGACCCAAACCATAAAACTAGCATCATAAACCATCCAACAAGTTCCGTATCCATCCAACTGGACGGGACTGGTGTTAAGAACCAACTGCCATATCAATACACCTACAACTGTGTACAAAACCCTCCATCGAGTAGTTCACACGATCAAGTGAATTTGTCAATCCATCCAATGAGTTTACCAAAATATAGTTTGATATATTTGATGGATGCTTTTGTACACTAGTTTGGTACACCTATTAAATGACTGGGACATTCAGTGGGTGGTTTGAGACACTAGTTGGACGTTTTAGACACTCCTGGTGGTTTTGATAATCATCGTGTGGCTTGGGACACTCATTGGTGATTATGAACACTCACCTTTTGGTTTGGGACACCCATTGGATGGTTTGTGGTCCACACTTGCTAGTTTGAGACACCCACGTGTGTGGTTTGGGACACCAGATACATGAATGGGTGACTCGATGGGTGTCATATGTCAATCGTTGGATGGTATGGAACGCAAATTGGACTGATTTGGGCACTAATTGGATGGTGTGTGACACTATTTGGGTGGACTGTGTTACATATTATGTGGTTTGGGACACTCGTTGGCTGGGACACTCACCGATTGATTTGAATATCCCTCAGTCAATACACAAAATACAAATAAAGATAATAGTATTGATGACATGGATGAGATTAATTTGGTATAATATTAAGAAGGCGGTTGAGACACATGTTGCTTGGTTTTACACTACTTATGTGGTTTGGGACACGCGTTAACTTGTTTTTGACACCCATTGGATGTATTTCGATACTACATGTAGCTTGGTTGCTGTGGACACTCATCATATTATATTCGATACCAGGTATGAGAAAATGTAGTTAAAAATCAATGACGAAATATATATTTTTGACTTTCGATTGCAATATTCGCCGCCATTTTGGGACACCGTAGGGACAAATTCTCGACATATAGCTCATTATTATCGTATTAGGGTCCGACATAATTTACTGTTGTGCTAGCCATTGCATGTTTTCGTCTAAATGGAAACAATCTGGTGAACTTTAACGAATATTCCCAATTATACTACTTTCAGTAGCCATAGTGTCCCTATTTTTGGACGTGATTGCCTTGTTTCTGCTAAAATGGGCACTAGTGATTCATATCGGACGTATAATGAGTATTCACTATATACACTAGTGTGTTCGATTTGCGGTTATTCTGAGCATTAAAATAATATTTGATTTTTCTTCGAAATTTAATAGTTCGAATTTGAAATAACATATATCTGTCATGACAACAATAATACCTTGTTTATGTTGCATATTCCTGCCATCTGTATACTGTAATTTAAAGGACATTCATGTGTAAGAAACGGAAAATCATAAAAAACACAAATAGGACCTTTTTTTTCAAAATGCTCTAGAAAATTTCACCCCAAAGCTGATTTTAGCTTCAACGACCAGATTACATGAATGCTGGCGAGCATATAATCACCAAACCGCATTAAAATAATTAATTTGCACACATATGCTGGCGTTAGATGTAACCAGTTGATTCGAGGAACGGCCGCATTAATGTAACTCTATCATATTCATGAAATTGAAAACAGCTAGAAACTTACTATAAAATTGATTTTTTTCAGAGTACTTGTCTATAAAATCTAAGATCCGTATTGTATTTATTATGCCCCTCACCCCAACACCTTTTAACACAGGCCGCCCATGTTAGATACTCATTTGATATTTCTCTATCACACACCATGTGAATTTTGCCTCATCCGACACACGTGCCTGATGTACGTACTTAATTAAGAGCCCGAACTATTCTTGCAAGCCATATAGTTTTAAGGGGGGGGCACTTAGCACACAATTATCATTAGTACACCTGAATAAATCTCAGCAAATTAATGCATTTTCTACCCAACCAAAGAAGGCCATATTGTATATTCTGTTTCAATTTGGGAATTAAACGTGTTCTAAGTAATTGCGTGCACCGATCCCGTTGATGTGTTTACAAACCAGCGTCTTTACAAGGACTGCCTACATTACTATCCATTTGCTTATAAGCCGTCCGTGCGATGGTTTATCAGTATTCGCCACTGCAACTTCGAGATGAAGAACACGTTCATTTTGATTCAGGATATTTTTATTATGTGGATAGGATGTTGCTATGGGGATTGGACACGACAAATGAATTACATAGAAGGTTTGCAGGACAACATTTACAATCTGTCAAATCCGCAATTTCCTCCAGGAAACTGCACTGCAGGAATCGCCAGCCAAAAGGTGGACGTAACGTTCAATCTGTTGGACGTCGCGTGGATAGATTCAACTGAACAGAGCATGAAAGTTGTCGCTTTAGTGGTGCTGAGTTGGAACGTATCATGTTTCGCTTGGAACAAAACAACCGAAGATATCAAAATGATCAGCGTTCGTGATGACAAAATATGGTTACCGACAGTCGCTGTTATCAACGAAATTGACGATCTCAGGACAATGCGGTCTACAGGGCAGTCCGCCAAGGTTATGTCAAATGGCGGAGTTTGGTGGGGCTGCACAAGCAACTTTAGAACATCTTGTAAAATTGAAGTAACGAAGTTTCCCTTTGACGTACAGAAATGTACGATAGTTTTCGTACCTCTGGCGAATCACGATGCCGAATTAAATGCCGCAGAATTTAATCTTTTCGTCGACCATGCAGGCATTGCTGTGCCAAAAGAAGAGTGGGAACTGTTGGCTTATGATATGTCGGAGATCACAATGGAAACGCATAATTTCCCCATGGTGTCTGTGACTCTAACCGTGCAGAGAAAATCGTCGTTCTATATCATAACCATCATCACGCCTCTGATTGCGCTAGCGTTCGCAAACGTCGCGACGTTCAAGATCCCAGCCGCATCGGGCGAGCCGCTGTCCTACTCGGTGTCTATAATGTTGTCGTATACAATCTACTTCAGCCTCATTTACGACATCATGCCGAAAACGTCCGGCTCAATATCCGTCTTGGCGCTGGAGCTGGACTTGTTATTCGTGCTGAGCGTATTCACGACGATGACTAAAGTGTTTGTTCAGAGAATGTATTTTCTTGGGCCACCAAAGACCATGAAGAAGCTTCTGATGCGCATAGTAAGGGGAACCGTCCACCCAGACGCGGAATGATCAGAAACAGACAACATGCACTGGAATGACTTCACAGGCGCGGAAGTTGCTATCTTTATCGACAAACATGCATTTCGTCTTGTACTGTTTCTGACTGTAGTTTCGGTCCTCATTTCACTCATAGTTATTGTCTACTGACAAATGTAGATACTGAGACAAGTTTTCCTTATGTCTACGTGTAATAACATCGGCAGGAAATAGACTGACAAAACGCAAATACTTGCCAAAGTCACAACCATTTTTCAGCCGTTTTCAACTGTTCTCCAGCAATCAGACAAACGGTCTTTATTGCTACCATATCAGGAATAGACTACAACGGAACGCTCCTTTCTGTTCCATCTCGTACAAATGGCTGTTTTGTGTTTGGGATCAAAAACACAATATTCACAGTTGTATTTCTCATTACTTCAATGCGTCTTTTTTGGGTTACACAATGTTCGCAAAAAGGTAGTTCAGATATTTATCGACATATTTCGATATTGAGAAAAATTAAAAAGCGAATAATATTATGTGTATTTCGGAGCGCAAACCGCCATGTGGCCTTATTAATATGTCGGTGATACATGTGGGTCACAAAAATGCAGTTTTACAACTCTTGTAATCCCGTGTGAGGTACGTGGGGCATAACTATATGTGTTCCAACCAAGTGATAATAGGGAGACTTAGATTGAGAACGTCTAATTTCAAACTTATGCAGGTGATACATATGACGGCTAGACGCTGTCGAATATCAATATAGATGGACGATAGAATATGGTAATTGGTAATTATTATATAATGAAAATAAATGTATGACTCCAGTCATAAATTCATTTTTAATTATAATTACAAGTTACCATGTTGTTTGTATTGTTCATAGAGCACACGAGTGTATTTGGGCACCAACACATGGCTCAAATTATTCATTTGTTGCATATACTCTGTTGAGTATAAAAGGAGATGGTCATATAAATGGTCGGATTTAGTGTACATTACACCTTTAACCTCACTCCAATCAATTCCAGCTGTATAGTCAATCATGTTACAATAGGTAGCTGGCAGTGCCTGACGTTTGAAGTTAGATGGTCTCGATCCAAAGCTCTCTCTTTTAAAGTGAGTTAGAAATGTGAAGAATTGTTTTGTTTCTACGGCATTTGTAATCTTCGTGTATTATTATTAACATATTTATGCATATATATTAAAGATACGGGCGGCGTTGGCGGTGGGTATGCTGTTAATATATTCACATCCGTCAAAAACCGCCATAAACAGAAAGAATAGTAAAATATAGACATATTTTGTTCTTATACCAATCAGAAATACGGCATAAACAGTATTGTTATCGTAAAATGTTTTTCCTTCGTTATGTAAACAAAAGCAAAAAAACGTTAGATTTCATGGCTTTTGTTTAGATCCGGATATGGTAAACATAAAGAACGTTATTTGTTACTGTTTTCCTGATATGGAAATAATAAAGAGCGTTTATATAATTTTTGTGTGATTAACCAATATAATTTCGCTGTGTTATGTAAACAGTAGCAACACTTCTGTAACACGAGCATGCTCTTGTTTATGTACAACATCGTACGTCTTGACGACAATATATATATCCTTGTATTGCGTCCACTATCGGAGAGTTATATTTAAATAACATAGTTACAAACAAATCTAATACAAAAATGACAGTGGAATATATGTACTTTTAAAGAATATAACAACACAATATAAAGAGGGATTACGCACACAGTTACACGAACACACACTGAGTCACAGACACATACAACCACCCAGCCGCGCAAAAGCGTACACGTAAACACGTCCAGACACGCCTAGGCCTAGATGATTTTATAGACAAACACACGCGAAAGAGACATACTGACAGACAGGCAGACTGTCAATAAGTATCTAGGTTGCAATTTTCCAGTCAGTAATTACATGTATGCTACGTTTGTCGTACGTTTGCATACACAGTTTTCCAAATTTAGGGGGCGTGTCTGGATAGAAATTTCCAACAGTTGGAAAGATTTAAGAAGCAGATCAAAACATGTGGTGTGCAATTGTGAACTTGGGCATTAACCCGGTTCACGGAAGGATGCAGTGCAGTTGGAATTCCAAGGTCGACCATCACCCCACCCCCACAAACGAAGATACTCGAGCCACAGCCCTGTTATCATTTCGGGGATCTCTTCTCCAACTGTTGTAAGCATTGAATATATTTGGCTGTGAGCTCGTTTACCTATTGAATGTCATTGTTCACCGCCGGACCTTTGTTCCACAGGTTCAGATGCTTGATGACAGCAAGTCGAGTAATTCACGGATATGAATGCATGACACAGGTAAAGGACGACGTTGGCAATTGTAAAATCATATTTAAGGAATGCATCCATTACGAGCAATGATCACGTTCGAATGAATCAACTGTGTCGTGATAACACCAGTCGGCAGTCGGCACTTAGACACGCCCTCGCTCGAGATTATTTACATGTCCACCCTTTGACTGATTGTTTGACAATTCTAAACCGCAATGAAGAAAAGACGGATTCGTCATCTCAAGTTTTGCCTCGGTAAAGCTGGTTTAGCTGGAATTAGAATTAGTCGAATTAGATGGTTTAGTTGCCAGTTTAAGCTTATAAAAAGCAATACAAATATCGAAATTGACAAAAACTTATCCCCACACACTTTACAGGTGTGAGTGCTTCTTGCTTATAAATTTCTAATCAAAGTATGCTAGATATCGTAATTATCAATTTTCCCAATCGATACTGAGAGCACGGCGGTCTGCATTAGGAAAGTGCGATTAATCATCTCGATGATAAAGAGACACTACAGCTAAACAACTTGTCTGCCTGGACCAGGTTTAATTCAGAGATGACGAATGCGTCACGTATACATGCCGTCTCCGGTTTAAACCGCATATTTAGCTGTTAAACGGCGGTTTAGGTAGACCAGGTTTACACCTGAGATTACGAATCCGGCCGTAAAGTCGTGAGTTGGTTATTTCGTGTTACTGTCCGCCCAATACTTAACGTATAACAGCGCGCCTGTTCTAGTAAATATAACGGCATAAAGGGCTTATTTAAATGAGCAAAATAAGCTCATACTGGCATTATT
Organism: Siphonodentalium dalli; assembly: GCA_032622095.1. NCBI lineage: Eukaryota > Metazoa > Mollusca > Scaphopoda > Gadilida > Siphonodentaliidae > Siphonodentalium > Siphonodentalium dalli. Next base: position 233,646,486 of record CP136063.1, read on the forward strand.
TAACCTCAATATTCGCTAAAATGTACCCAAAAAAACACGATCTTTAAACCAGTTAAATATGGGAATATTTCCATAGGAAATAATCCCATATTGGCTTTAACCCTTTGAGTGCCAGGGCCGATCGCATCGGCCCTAAACCTACAAATAAGTCTGTTAAAGAATAAATTATTAAAATTGTAAAAAATTGTAGAAATAAACAAATTGATAAAAAAAAATGACAAAAAATTGTTAGGCCAATGCATTCTCTTATATATGCGAGGCGACCTATGGTCGACTCGTATATATAAGAGAATGCATTGGCACAGGGTATATGGGTTGATACAAAAATCGACCTGGCACTCAAAGGGTTAATCAACATATCATCATGAAACATGACTATAAAGAGCATGCTCAACTGGTAAGTTGTCGATGGAGAAATGTGGATTAAATAATGCCAACATGGACGTATTTCGTATGAAAATAGTCCCATATTTGACTGTTTTTAAAACGCATTTACGTCCATATAGAACGCATATTGAGGTTAAACAATGCCAATATGAGCGTATTTTGCTCATTAAAATACACCCGTAATGTGCCGATTTTCACGAGGACAGGCCGATTTAATCTACCTTTTTTCATCGACACGACTTACCAGATACACGCTCTTGTTCATGTGTGTTCGTTTCGGCCCGCGCCATAAAACGCAATAACTGAATGGTATGAGCTCATCAGGGTTTATTTCAGAATCAATTCAGTCCATCATGAACATATGTATAATGTGAATATTCAGGTCCAATATGAACTACTTGCACGAGGATATGTTGCCGCATAATTCATAATTATCAGTCGGTAGTGGCACACAAACACTCTCATTTTCAGTTCGTTATGGACTCAAACTGAGTCGATTCTAAACCGATTAAGAACCTACAATAAGCCATATCATAAGCCAATAACGTGTTAATTGTGAGAGAGTGGGCTGTATGTCCAAGAGAACAGGCATATAATTATCCAATTCCCATGCTGAATCGATGTTAAGTTATGGCAACGCCATGTAGTGGCCGCGTAACAGATTGGATGACAGTGAACACTTCGCAACATGTTTTGTTAAACTGGTAATCGTAACCAACTGTACTACGAAGGACACACCGTACCTGCAGTTGCATTTTGATTTTGGATTATCCCTCTTATATCAAATTTATAAAACGATAATATCGACATCTAACTATAATAGCTAAATGTAACTACAATAGTGACCCGCCATATCAAATCCAGTCGTAAGTCGGGATTTTTTTTACCCTGTGCCAATGCATTCTGCATATATAAGAGAATGCATTGGCCTAACAATTTTTTACAATTTTAATAATTTTTTCTTGTATTCTTTAACAATTTTATACTTTCACCCATACAGAGCCCCAGACAAACATGGGCAGACGACACTCTTCTATATGCTTCTATATATGTGTGGGGCTCCCTGCAGGGTAATGTAATCATAATTGTAGTTGCATGATTCTAAATCATTAGTAGTGTTCGTTTAATACTTATGACATGAATTGATTAATAGGCTCAATGGAAATAGGTGACCATCCGTGTTGTAATCCAGATCGTAAGGTGGACCCCACGCTGTCAAATTGTTCCAACCACGCACAATTCTCAGTTGTACCTACTTGAAACTTCAAATTATTTAATGCCAATGTACTGCATTTGCTGTACTGTTGACTTTCGAAAGGAAATACTTTATGGACAAAGGTTAGTTGACCTATTTCTGGGTAGAAAAACCCTTTAGAAAACTAAATAAAATCAATATGTTTTTGAAAAATGTTAAATGTAGCACGGTATTGGTTGATTAGCTCAAGTATGTCTGAAATGCCAGGAAACATTGTTCCATCTAGAAACCGTTCATTTTGAAGTATATACTCCAAGTTACACAAACAAATATCTTTTCACGTAACATAACCGACGACTGCCCTAGCTATACGCAGAAAAGCTGTGCCTCTTCGCTCTGTGAACCTCTTGAATTCTATTTTAGAACATTTACCGAAAACAATTACTACCCACACCAGTGGAAGCGTTCACATGTTACACCTATATTTAAGAGTGGTGATCCCGGTCTTATATCAAATTACCGACCAATTTCTCTACTAAGCTGCGTCTCAAAGGTCTATGAAAAATGTATTTATAAATATCTATGGGAATTTCTTGATGAAAACAAACTCCTATCATTTTATCAAGCTGGTTTCATGCGCAACGATTCAACAGTTTTTCAACTTACCGAAATATATGACAATATATGTCGATCATTAGACGACGGAAAAGAGGTCCGGTGTATATTCTGTGACATAAGTAAAGCATTCGATAAAGTCTGGCACCGTGGCCTCTTGAACAAACTGACAAAAATTGGTATAAGAGGAAACTTGTATAACTTGATGAAATCGTATCTAGAATGTAGACAACAACAGGTTGTCATAGACGGCACACGTTCGGAACTACAAGATGTAACAGCAGGTGTGCCGCAAGGTTCAGTATTAGGCCCACTTCTGTTTTTAATTTATATTAATGATATAACCGAAAATATACGGTGCAACATTCGTCTATTTGCTGATGACACTTCTCTATTTCTTACTATCGAAGACCCCACCATGGCCGCAAAACTAATCAACGATGACCTCGAAACTCTCATGTGTTGGGCATCAGAATGGCTTGTAAAATTCAATCCCCTGAAAACGGAATCTCTCTTAATCTCAAGGAAAGAAACACCAGTATATCATCCACATTTGACAATGGGAACCGCGACAATTGTTGAGGTTGACAGCCATAAACATCTGGGACTTACTTTCGACAACATGGGCTCTTGGGGTATCCACATCAGATCTATGCTTGACAAAGCATGGAGTCGAGTAAATCTAGTACGTAAACACAGATACAAGCTAAGCAGAGTAACGCTTGAAAAAATACATTATACATTTATCCGACCAATACTGGAATATGCCTCCCCTGTTTGGGATAACTGCCCTGATTATCTTAGTGATGACATTGAAAAGGTTCAGTATGAAATGGCCCGAATAGTAACAGGTGCAACCATCAGTACGAGTAACGCGTGCCTTTTGTCAGAGACTGGCTGGGAACTCCTCTCTTCACGCCGTAGAAAACACAAGCTATGCCAATTTTTAAAAATGATACGAGGAACTGCTCCATCAATTTTAAGAAATTATGTACGACCAATTCAGGCAAATAATTCCAGATATAACTTAAGATTTGAACATATAAGACTACCCTCGAATATTAATTATGACTATTATATGGATTCTTTCTTACCATCTGCAATTACCGAATGGAACAAACTGTCAGAAACTACAAAGAGCAGCAGTACAATCGAAGACTTCAAAAAGGAACTGAACAGTGACAATATACGTCCACCTGCCTATTTTTATCATAGTAAATGTCGTAAATCTCATATCCTCCATACCCGGTTAAGATTGAACTGCAGCCACCTGAGTGGTGACCTGACAGATAACCATGTAAAAATTTCCCCCTTCTGTCTATGTGGGGAATTTGAGACAACTTACCACTATCTCTTTGAATGTACATTTTATCAAGAGCCCAGAAGAGAACTATATGACTCCCTACCAAATGTTGCCCTATCTGAGAATACACTAATGCGGGGGTCAAGAGAGCTTAGTCTTCGCGAAAACAAACAAATATTTAATGCAGTACAGACATATATTATGAGAACAAAAAGATTTCCATGATCTGTATGGGTAACAAATTGCTTTTGATTCCGGTCGCGTTATGCGGCAGCACGATGTTCTCCATTATATATGTAGTACTAAATGTCTTCCGATAACGATTATTTTGTAAGTTACTTTACTTGTCACTATCCTGTATATACGTGAAATGATTCTACGTGAAGAATACAGCGATATTCACAGTAAACCCCATTGAAATGGGAATTGGCCATTGCGATTGACCCCCTCCCATGGAGCCTGACGCATGCATATTACTACGAGCATAATTTTCATCACGCAGCAACTAAATTATTGAAAACTCTGTCCCCTCTACTTTCTCACTCTCCCTCTCATCTCTCTCTCTCTCTCTCTCTCTCTCTCTCTCTCTCTCTCTCTCTCTCTCTCTCTCTCTCTCTCTCTCTGCCTCCTGCTATCCCTAACACTGTCTTCCCACTGTGTCCATCCCAGCTTAAACTTAGTTACTTCTCCTTTAAAAAATATTATTTCTATTATTTCCCGTCTGATCGATACCCCTCCCTCACTTATTGGGGAAGGGGCATGTCGCCAAAGAGGAGAAGACTTCATATAAGCCCTCGGGCTTGTTGTCTGATCCTCATTTCCATACATTATCTCTTATATGTTGTATATTTATGTCATTTGTGTATTATGTGTATTATGTTTGGATTTGGAAATAAAAATATGTTTACACTATACGCAGAATCCACCTATTTGATGAATGACCTTCATTTGTGGAATACATATCTTTTATAAATTCGATGATATTTTGAAATAGAACATTTATATTCCACTTTAATGGTGGTCCACTTATCAAACCATTAGCGTCAATAAACCTGTATAGATCGAAGCAAAGTTCGTATGTACCCAACCAAACCAGGAGCTATTATGACGGCAATGTTTGTACTATATAGAATTCTAAGTGTCTTCTGTAGCAATGCATGAATTAAAAGCATTACCGGAAGGTACACGCTTCGATCGTCCGTTGATTTCAATATACACCAGCGTCATTACAATGATTGCCTACATTATCACCCATTTGCTCAGCCGGCCGAAGATCCTCAATGGGATGGTTGTCAGTATTCGCGACTGCATTTCGAGATGAAGGTCACATTTGCTTAGATTCAGAATATTTTGATTCTATGCATAGGATGTTGCCATGGGTATTTGTCGTCAAATGAATTTTATAGTATTAAGGTTTGCAAGACAAAGTCTACAATCTAACAAATCCGCAAGTTCCACCTGGAAACTGCATTGAAGGAATCGCCAGGCAAACGGTGGACATATATTTCATTATGTTTGACGTGTCGGCAATATATTCAATGGAACAGAGCACGAAGGTTGTCGCTTTGTGCGGCTGAATTAGAACGTATCAATGTATGCATCAGTGTTCACGCTGGACCGAAAAAAACTTTAGCCAAATGAAAATTTTATTAGCCAAATGAAAAATACTTTACTTGCAGTCAAGTAGGGCTGTGCCATTGTCAAGGGAGAGGGCTTCAAATAAGCCTATGGCTTGTTGCCTAATCCCATTTTTCTTCTAAATTTGTATCTATTGTAATTATTAATCTGAATGTCCATAGAGGGAAAAATAAATACTGTTTAAACTAAAAATACTTTAGCCAAATGTTTTTTGGCCAAATTAAAAACAATTTGGCGAAATTAAATCATCGTTTTCTGGTCGGTTCACAATTAATGAACATATCATCACATATCACATAACACACAGGCAGATCAATTTATAAAACATTAATATAAAATACGACGGGATTTCACGTCGGACCATGCGCACGGACCGCGGCCGCTAACAATGGCTTATTATAGTAAGGTGTTAACTGGTGAATATCTATTGTATTCAAATCTTTTATGAAGTTAAGCCAGGGATACATTTAATGACACACATTGCGTAACCACTGAGTTAAGAACTGCTCTTCTATCACGAACAAAGCAGACGGCTTAATTAATTACATAACCAGTATACAGCTTATACGTTTTGATGATTAGATGATGATGGAAATTGTGAATGATGGATACTATTCCGATCCGCCTATTTATTGGACATTACAAAAACACCTTAAAACAGCAGCGGTATCACTAGTTAATCACCTATTCATTGTGCTCACTGATGATAACTCTCTTCAAAGCATACATGTTTCGTATTGTTTACATAGTCGGTGTCATCGACGGCGTATAAACAAAACATCACTCTTTAAAACAACAGCGTCACCACTTGGTATTCACCTATTAATTGTGCTCACTGATAACAATTCTCTTCAAAGCATATATATAAACAAAAATACTGATCAGATGTCAATCAGTTGTATAATGTTCCCTTTGTACAGCCGCCACACGGAACGATATTTCATAAGTACGAAAATAACGAAATACCGGTACTTTCGTCACCTAACTTCGTCTTGAATGCCGATCTATTGAGCGCTTTTATTAATTAGCTTTCTGACTCCATGATTTCCGTCTCCATTTTGGGTCAAAAAAGTTTAGCCAAATGAAATTTTTGGCTACGACAGTGTGAACACTGGTATGCATATATATATTTAGCATATGACTCAATCATTATTTACGTTGGAAAGTATGTCATAAATCAATTTCATATGAACTACTAGTTCATATCACCTTCCGATAATTTGATTGGTTTGTTGACAAAAAGTGTGTTCTGATTGGCTGAATGGCAGCCTGAGCCGAGCCGCATCTCTAACTAAATGCAGGTCAAATTCGTGCGCGTCAATCAACGCGATGCCGAAATTCTCGCAATTATAATCTTGAAATATATAGCTTTGGACATTGTTATACGATAAATAGAATATGTAATTCGTAGTTATCTAATAAACATACGATATAATGTCACAAACTGAGAACAGAATAGCGCACTATATCTTCGCGTGCATATTATTTCTGCTAGTTCACCAGGTGTAATTGGGCTTCCGGTGCAATGAAGTGACGTCACATTAACCTTTTGCTGCCGATGTCATATAGTTATTTAGTGATTTGTGTGCGTTTTGGACATCATAATCAATTTATAGGTGTCATATGATAAATAGAATATGTAATTCGCGTTTCTCTCATATGATATTTATGAAACTCGTCACGAATGTTCAGTTTTCTCGAGCCTCCTGAAAATTCTTAGACTCGTTTCATAAATATCATATGAGAGAAACACTCATTTCATATCCTCTATATCTACTATATATTTTGGGACTTCTGTCTGTTTGTCTGTCTGTCTGTTTGTTTGTTTGTTAGCAATGGCCGGCAAAACTGCCGGACGGAATTCGACGAAATTTGATACCTAGGAGTACTTCCAAAAAAACATCTATTTCCACATGGTTATAATCCCAGATTACTCTTTTGTATGACAATTTAGATGGAATTTTATCCTTTATGGTTATGTATGTACCATCACGATCACTACACGATGTCGCTATCACATTACAATTTATAATCGATTCAGGCCGGTTAGATGACTTTCGGTTTACACCTAATATATTGTTGCACCGTTTTAAAGATACGGGCGGCGTTGGCGGTGGGTATGCTGTTAATATATTCACCTCCGTCAAAAACCGCTATAAACAGAAAGAATAGTAAAATATAGACAGACTTTGTTCATATACCAATCAGAAATATGGCATAAACATTATGTTATTGTCAATTTGTTTTCATTTGTTATGTAAAAAAAAAAAAAAAAAAAAACGTTACCTCACTTGGCTTTTGTTTAGATCCGGATATGGTAAACATAAAGAGCGTTCTTTGCTACTGTTTTCCTGATATGCAACAAATAAAGAGCGTTTATATCATTTGTGTGTGATTAACCAATATAATTGCGCTGTGTTATGTAAACAGAAGCACAACCTCTGTAACACGTCTTGATGCCAATATACTATTTACGTGCTGATTATGTTTGGCATATGAACAAAACTATATATATTTTAATATTCCTTCTGTTGATGGCGATTTGAACAAATATGAATATTTCTGCAACGAACGCCGCCCGTGGCTTTGAATGAATGTGTTCAAACGGTAAGTTATCACTGTGCATATATTTGCTAAACATTCCTCGAAATTGACGATATACCATACCAACGTACAACTTTATAGGTGAACGGGGAAATCAGTGTTGTAAAGAAAGGGTTAAAAATTAGTGATAGTAACACGACTGAACCCGTTTAGCTTGTAATCTTCATCATTAATAATTTAAACTACCACGTATAGTTTCATGGCTATCAATCGTTATTGATCTTCGCCCACTGAAGCGCTCATCCCATTGATGAAAGAAAACCATAGATTCGCGGAATATATGTAGATTGTATAATATATATAGATTGTTGTCCGTGGTTGCATTGTAAATCGTAATGTGACGTTGACATTATGACCCACCAGACTAACTAAACAATCATCTATTCTTTTATTCCGGAATGCATTAATCGAAAGGGTTCAATAAGTAGCCAGTTGCACGTATGAAGTTTGCCTGGCAACGTTGTCATGTTAGTATCTACCCAACCACTGAAGGACCTGTGATGACGGAAATGTTTTAATGGATTCGTTATTGTTTTCTGTAGCATGTTGGGAATTAAAAGCTTTACCAACTTTCAGTTATTGATCGTCCGTTGATTTCTAAACACATCCGCGTACAATGGTTTTCTGCATTATAATTCATTTGCTTAACCACCCGAGGATCTACACGAAGTTATCAGTATTCGCGACTGCACTTCGATATGAAATTCACATTCATTTGTATCCAGAATATTTTTATTCTATGGACAGGTTGTTGTTGTGGGGATATGTTTAGTCAAATGAATACCATAGAATGTTTACAGGACAAAATATACAATCTGTCAAATCCGCAAGTTCCGCCAAGGAACTGCACTGGCGGAACCATCATACAAAAGGTGGACGTACAGTTCATATTGTTAGACGTGACGTCAATTGATTCGACGGAACAGAACATGAAGGTTGTTGCGTTTGTAGTACTAAACTGGAACGTACCGTGTTTCGCTTGGGACGAAATAACTGAAGATGTCAAAATGATCAACATCCGTGACGACAAGATATGGTTACCGTCAGTAGCTGTAATCAACGAAGTTGACGAAATAAAGGCGATGCACCATTTAGGTAGGAATACTATTGTTACGTCAAATGGCGTAGTTTCGTGGTCCTGCACAAGCAAATTCAAAACTTCCTGTAACATTAAAGTAACGAAGTTTCCTTTCGACGTTCAGAAATGTACCATAGTTATGGTATCTTTGGGAGGCCAAGAAATACTGAATGCTGCAGCATTAAAGCTGTATGTCCACCACGAAGGAGTCGCTGTGCCAAAAGAAGAATGGGACCTAGTGGCACACGATATGTCCGAGATCACCGCCCCTGAACAGGACAACGTGACTACCACCATGGTGTCTGTGACTCTGATCGTTCAGAGGAGATCGTCGTTCTATATCATAACCATCATCACGCCTCTGATAGCGCTAGCGTTCGCAAACGTCGCTACGTTCAAGATCCCAGCTGCATCCGGAGAGCCGCTGTTCTACTCGGTGTCTATCATGTTGTCGTATACAATATACTTCAGCCTCATTTACGACATCATGCCGATAACTTCCGGCTCGATTTCCGTCTTGGCTTCAGAGCTGGACTTGTTATTCGTTCTCAGCGTATTCACGACGATGATTAAAGTTTTTGTTCAGAGAATATATTTCCTTGGGCCACCAACGCCCATTGCGAAGCTTCTGAGGCGCATCGTACAAGGAACAGTCCATCCAGAGGCGGAAGGATCGGACACAGACATCAAGCACGGTGTTGACGTCAAGGATGCAGATGTTGCTATTTTTATCGACAAACATGCCTTTCGTCTTGTTCTGTTTCTAACGGTATCTTCGGTAGCAATTTCGCTCTTAGTTATTACGTGCTGATAGATTCCTGTGTTATTTGATTTGAAATTTGTGTCTATACTAAATAGATTTCCCCAGTCATTTCAAAAGTGCACATCGGAATGGTCTATTATTCATCTGGAAGGATGTTAATGTGATAACACTATTACTTCAGACAATAGGTAAATAAAAGTGCAGAAGAGTACAATTTATCGAGGAAACTGTTTAGATAATAAGTTTGTTGAACTTATTATCGGAACATTTCCTATGGAATAACTACTCATCAATAAATGAAGTAGTTAAAGGGTTAACACATAGGCGATGTACATAACAATGCTGAAAATGATGCAACGAAAATCGGCACCGTTCACCGCCAGAAACTACAAATCGGGAAACTAAAATTTACAACGCTAGCAGAGTGTCGTATTTATATATATACCAACACCATACTTCGGTGGTTCAGGGGTAGTCCGTCCCCTCAATATCATCGGACGATTACATGTACCTGACATGCGAATCGCGGAACAGCAACACGAAGTATTCGAGATGTGTGGCTCTATACGAGCAACACACTATTGTTCTCCATTTGATCCAGGCAAAATCAGATACTCATTCTTCTCGCGTATTATTCTGGGGTGGAACCAACTGAACGAGGACACGGCCCACACCGCAGACAACGACATATGTGAAGCGGCACTCCCACGAAGAGAACAGTAAGCGCCCCTCTCGTTTAATCATATTTATTTGCCATATTTGCATATCAATACATACATTCGGCATCGGGATCGAAGAACGAGTGCGGGCCACTTATATTACCAGACACTCAAGTGAAACAAAATGGACATGGCCTTAAACAATTGTATATGGTATTTGGGTGTATAATGGTATAGGTTGTTGTTGTTGCTAGTCTCTCCCAACTTGTTTGAAATCGTATGAATCGAAAGTATCTGGTTGCGCTAAAATATACTGTGGTTATCTATCCTTAACAATGGTAAGGTGAAAAGGCAGTGGCTAAGTACTTAAGGCGTTTTGACAGTTGTCACATATGAACTATATGCGCTCATCTCGCCTTCAGATACAAGGGAAACAGGACACATGGATGCTACATAGACACATGCCCATATCCGAGTGGGAGTTATCAGGCCTGCATGTTTATTAGTTGTTAAGATGTCGAATACATTGATACATGCAGGACACAACAGGACAGTTTTAGAACTCTTGTAAACGTGTGTGAGTTACGCGTAGTTTGACTGTTCACACCGATTGAGAATCGTATATATAGATTCGTATACCAAAAACTTCTAACTTCAAACGTAATGCGCTGTCATCTTCCTACGGTAAGTTAATACGTGTGTTCGTCATAGATTGGCGCATATCAATAAAGATGGACCATATACATGTATATCCGCATTCCATAAACTAACAATGTAGTTAATCGTGTGACCGTCGGTAGCTGACAGTGCCTGACGTTTGAAGTTGAACGTTATCGATCTAAAGTCCTATATTAGCGTGAGTTAGAAATGTGAATAAAATTAATCTCATGTATTAGTATTAACATATCTGCATATATGTGACCCGCCATATCAAATCCAGTCGTATGTCGGGATTTTTTTTGCCCTGTGCCAATGCATTCTCTTATATATGCGAGTCGACCATAGGTCGCCTCGCACATATAAGAGAATGCATAGGCCTAACAATTTTTGACAATTTTAATAATTTTTTCTTGTATTCTTTAACAATTTTATAATTTCACCCATACAGAGCCCCAGACAAACATGAGCAGACGACACTCTTCTATATACTTATATATATGTGTGGGGCTCCCTGCAGGGTAATGGGTGTTTTTTATTTTATGTCCTAAAAATTGTAAGAAACATTTATTTTAAAAAAAATGATAAAAAATTGTTAGGACAATGCATTCTCTTATATATGCGAGGCGACCTATGGTCAACTCGCATTTATAAGAGAATGCGTTGGCACAGGGTAAACAAAATCCCGACTTACGACTGGATTTGATATGGCGGGTCACATATATTAATCGTATTTCGTTATCTGTCGTCCAAATGTCAGCGATATACATCTACATGTAGTTCATATATCGAACGACGACACTGACTGACAAAGGATTGTCTCATGGACGTGGCGACAGGTGGTTACGGGTCTCAGCCCTAACTGTTAAATTGTTCACCAACTGGAATTTTTTTTATTGATACTTCATGTTGGACATTTCATGCCAAACATTGAAATTAATCTGATTTTCCGTGTGAAATGTGCTTTCTTGACCAAAGTAAAAATAATTCTGGACTTGGAAATATTGAGTTTCCAAAATTTCTAACATGGATACAGTAGACTTATGTAAATGGCGTTAGGAATGAGCTTTTCTAGGATCTACTGTATATGTCCTAGATTTAGCTATATATAAGTGCCGTTCATTTTATTAACGTGTATGCGTAGTGCATATGCTCAATTTAAGGCCATTAATCATTTTGTGAACTTTTCATTAAGGTCTATGTCTTAAGTCCATATTCAAACCCAGTTGACCATTATATATCTAACACTGTCCTATGACACGTTGATTGATATCATCGAATTGACCATTATATCTCTAACACTGTCATGTGGCCCGTTGATTGATTTCGTTTGGTGGGCTTACCATTATATCTCTAACACTGTCATGTGGCCCGTTGATTGATTTCGTTTGGTGGGCTGACCATTATATCTCTAACACTGTCATGTGACCCGTTGATTGATATCGTTTGGGTGAGCTGACCATTATATATCTAACACTGTTCTATGACACGCTGATTGATCGATCTGACCATTATATCTCTAACACTGTCATATGACACGTTGATTGGTCGAGCTGACCATTATATATCTAACACTGTTATATAACACGTTAATTTATATCGTTTGAGTGACCCAGATTGCTAATATATATCTTTTAATTGGGCTGAAATATTTTAGGCTGCTTTCACCGTCGTTTTATTATATGGATCTATGGTGAATTATCATGTAGAGCCAAGGAAATACATATTTGGTGATTTGCTTCTTCTGAATTGTTTTGTTTTATCAGTTCTGGTCACCTAAGAGACAAACAAACACAATATCTTTAACCTCCAAAATGTATTTAAAATATATTGCTTTGGTCTTATTTCAAAAGGGTACTGTACACTAAATCAGGCCATTTTTGGGACCATCTCCTTTTATACTCAACATAATATAGTCAACAAATGAATGAACTTGAGCCATTGGTTGGGTTAAAATAATATATGAACGATGCAAACAACATGGTAAGTATAATGAAAATGAATAAATGGATTGAATCATAAACTCATTTTCACTATTTCACTTTAACCCGTTCTATACTAAATACTTATTGGTGAGTAGTTCCCTTAAGAAATATTGAGATAATGCGTTCAACAAACGACCATGTTGAACTTATTATCTCCAACAAACATTACTCTGTCTGTACTTGGATTAGTTGTAGTCCGTTTATGGTACTTCTACATCCCTCCAAATTATTCCAATGTACATTGTTTTCACTTCCTGAGAGAATCCATTTATTATCGAAGCGGTTAATGCTGACCCACATAGTCCAGTCAAAATACGAGTAATTTTGTCTAACCTAGACACAATTTGTACATAATTGAGATTATGTTCATGGCGTGTGAGGACCTTTTACACACCACATATCATAAATCCTCAGAGAGATCTGTGTGCAAAATATGAAAACTGACATCGTTTCTGGTAGTACCCATGTGAGTTTTCGGTGGATTCTGTTTACGGGCATAGAGGTAAAAATGCACCAACATGACGTGTGCTTGGAGTATGGAGCAATGTCATATAACAAAATGATGGAAATGACTTTCTAATTGCAGCGCAATTGGGCACGAAGCTTCCATCGTTTTGTTGTAGATGTAACAGAGTGCAAAACATTCACGGAACAACTTGGTAAATGAAATATATTTTGATGTCACAATACACAGTGTAGTCTTCAGTATAAAACATCTACAATCTGGGGAACAAAATATAAAAAAATCGCTTTGGGGACACTTTGTTATCCAAGATGACGTCCTACATACTTTTCTATATTACATCAGTTCTTGAAATAAGTCATTATACGATATATTGTGAGATAGGAATTACGCAATTATACCAGTTCGTGTGAAAGTCGATGACGGGAGCGAATAGAGTGACACGGACAGAATATAACACACCCCAAACCATGCCACAACTAAAGCAACATAGTGTGTATCCACATGGGAGTGACAATACGTGTTGGTAATATACAAGCCTCTTGTTAATATCATTAAAAGGTACACAGATCATGAAAACAGATCCACCTGAACGATTTATAGGTCACTGCAACACAAATCAAAACAATTCAGTTATTGATTACTTGTTGAATGTAACGCAGATTATGAAGTGCATACCCTTGTCATATAAATTCTAGTTACATTTCCGGAATTTTCAAAACTCTCCGTGATAATAAACCATGTATGTTTGTCGCATTGCTTATTATACTGTAAAGAAAACACTCATCTAAGCAATATGTTAGCACCCCAGGCGAAAGAGAAGGCACATCGTACAATTTATGTTCGTACTGCTACCAAACTGGGTTGTTAAGACACTTTTGTTCAAATTACCCCAGTCTGCACTTTACAACTGGAATATGCTTGCTACCCCGCAATGCACAATATTCGTTTTCAATATCTAGTTGTTGGAAATTATCTTGTCAATATCACCACGTACTTGTTCTAAATATCAGATGACCAGCGTTTGCAGCTGTTATTTCAACGTTGACAATTCACTGTTGATATTTACGGTTTTGAGTGCTGCAGATATGTCCTAACATTAGGGAGAAAAGGTTATGCTGTTTCAGAAAACATAGTATCTTTCGGATATATGTGGCCTCGGTGAATATAACCATATATTATATCCAGATATATGCACAGTATCTGCCACATAATATGTAGGCAATTTTGGTTAAGTTTAGAATTGATTGAATATAGTCTATGATGCTCATTTGTGTTTTTATAAATTTCGTTCATAGTATACCACAATGCATTGTTATGATACAAGTCAAAAATGCACGTTTCATCACTTGACAGGAGGTAGCTATGACTACTATTTGTCAGACACGGGTAATAGGACCTACCCATTTTACCCAGTACCCTGTGAATATATGTCATACTGTTCTATAGCAGTTGCTCTCGAAAGGTTTTAGTATATAGCTATCAAATTCGTGATACTGCTCTGCTTCTAGAAAAGGTCACATAATCAATACATCTTAACTAAATCCCATTTAACTGTTTATTTAAACCTATATCACACGATTCAAGATAAACAGCACAACATTAAATAGTTCGTTATTTTTCCACTTATACACGCCCAACGGTCCAGATTTAACCGTTATATGAGACCCTGCTTTCGCTCGCTCTCTCTTGAGATACATTAGGGAGAATTCATACATCTCTGATAAAAAGTTCTCGTAATCTCTGCAATCATTCCTCCTTGCGCAGTTGGAGCGTTTGTTCACTCTTATGTGGGACTAGCTATTAAATTGTGCCCAAAATGTAAATTTTATTCCATTTTGGACGCCATTTTGATTTTAAGCACAATGCTATTCCACGACTGGTGATACGCGTGGCAAGAGTAATCATTTGCGGCCAGTTTTGCTCTAAAACTTTCACGAAATAATCGCTGAATTTGCGGATATCGGTACCCCCAGAATTAGTGCAGCGACCAAATCGAAAAAGAGCTCTAGTTTTCGAGATACCCCTACTTTTTTTAAAGGAGAAATATATACTCTTTACGAAAATGATAGTGAAAAATAACGGAATTGGTGGTGGCTATTCTCAAATTGACGATGAACGATACCCACCAGTGACTTTTCTCAGAAATTAACGATTTTGGTAAAGTGAGCCCTGCGGCTATGTCCTAAGATATTTGCCCACATTGTTGGTGTTAAAATGACTACAGCATACCATATTTGTACCTGATATGCAAGAAGTGTTGGTTAATTTTGATTTTCGTGCCATTTGGAGCCGAAACATTTATTTTTTGTTGAAAAATCGATCTTTTTCGAAAACAATATATTTTTCGAACATTATCATTCAAACGTATATTGCAATAATATTGAAATATTTAGGTCGTATGGTGTAACAGTTATCTGTTAAGCATATGAAGAAATAAATTAACAACAATTTTGAACGGTTTGCGAGATATTGGATTTTAGCTACCCCTCCCCCAAACACGTTTTTGGTCGAAAAAAATACATATTTTTGATGTCATTACAAACATTTTTGAATTGATCTGAATGGGACCCAATATAAATATTGTACTGAAAGTGTTGTTCAGAGATGCCGTTTAATCGATTACAGATGTGTTCAGGCTTTCAAACCCCCAGTTACAACAACAACAATTATTTTATTGATAACAGTTAATTGTGCATGCATTAACATCGGTGTTAAGTACTAAAACCTTTGTTATAAACAACGTGACCAACTATATAACATATGGCTCAGTAGTTATCTGGACAACACAAGTAGAAAGAATTTGACAGAAATTGAAAAATAACGGAATAAGTGGTGGCTATTGTCAAATCGACGATGAGCGATACCCTCCAATGATGACTTTTTCCAGAAATTAACGATTTTAGTAAAGCGAGCCCTGTGGCTATGTCCTAGCCTATTTGCCCATATTGTTGGGGTTAAAATCACTACATCATACCATACTTCTACCTGATATGAAAAAAAGTGTTGGTTAATTAAGATCTTCCTGCCATATGGAACCAAAATATTTATTTTTTGCTGAAAAATCGCACTTTTTCACAAAAATATTATTTTTCGAACATTATCATTCATATGGATATTGTTATAATGCCCAAATATTTAATTGTTATGGTGATGCAGTTATTTGCCAAGCATATGCAGAAAGAAGTTAACGGAAATTTAGAACAATTTGCGAAATAATGGATTTTAGCTACACCTCCCCATACACGTTTTTGGTCGAAATATTACATATTTGTGTTCAGAACTTTAGCAAACTTCCCAAATTGATCATACTGGGACCCAACATAATTCTTTTGCTGAACATTGAGCCCGGGGACATTGCTTACGTGATTAAAGACGTGTTCAGTCTTCCAGACCCCAAATTACAACAACAACGCATTGTATTGGCTATTACATACACTAATTAAGTGTCGCATATCAATCAACCAAACAATAGTTTATTCTCAAAAAAACAATAATGGTATACAGATATTGCAATAATTGGACAGCTGGAGAACCCAGCATGTCCGGCGTATAGATGCACAAGTACTCCATTCGCGTTTAAGATTGAACAGTAGTTTGAACTATGGCCAATTGAGTAAGCACATTAAAACGTCCCCTCTCTGTCATTTTGGCAAATAGAAAAAGCATATCATTACTTTTTGGAATACAGTGGTCCTAAGAATGAACTTCTATGCACCATACTGAATGTAATTTTATCAGAAATACTCTTTTTATGTACAGCAACTCAGTCAGCGCGAAAATATTAAAATAGTTGACGGGGTTCCGACATTTATCTAAAAAATAAAGCGGTTTCCATAATGCTGCCATTTGTTAAAACTTCGTGAAAAGCACTGAAACCCTGCTGAGCGCGAAATTTACTACCTCCAGATCGCCTGCAATCGTACGGCGACGGGCGTGTCAATGACGAAAACAACATTATCTGCCCAATCAGCTCCAACGAAACTATGTGTATATCATTGTATCCAATCAGTTCCAACAGGATTACATCATAATTTTCCCATACAATCTCCCTCCCAGATAAATTGTTTACCTCCGGATATAACTACCACATACTTGCATATCGCATAGTTTCGGCCACAATATATGTTGATATTGAATTCATAATCCCTTCAGTACATGATGTGTTCAAGACCTCAAATAGGGTAGGGGTATATACAACAGTGAACATTTGCCAGCCGCTTGTTGTGGAGTGCCACATGATGCAGACATTCGGGAACCAACACATATGTATATTCTGATAAAAACTAACCTTTGGTCAAGCCCTCAATTAATATTGGGGTCATATAATTTAACCATGTGGTGTCTTCCAATATTTCAAATAAAGTAGGGGTCCTCAAAATTTTGCCTTTCTTATTTTCCAGTCACTTTTCGTTAAGTGCTCATTCTTTCAGAACCCAAATCCATCTATTTACATTGCTTACGTCCTTGTACAATTAACTCGCCATTGTCCATACACGCAGTCAATGATGATATCGTTCCAATCCGTGGTGTGTTCTAGTCTTCAAATTGGGAAGGGGGTAATACAAACATTGAAAAATCGCATTATTTTTCAGTCGCTTTTTGTAAAGTGCCCCTGACTGTCGGGTATTAACCCATTTATAACAATTGTGTATTTCTTTATATAATAGTCATTTGTCCATATCGTCGTTTGACCATGAGGGTAGGTTCAATGGTTTACATGGGGTAGGGGTCCCATAAAATTCGCCTTCATCGTTCGCCATCTGCTGTGTGTAAGGTGCCACGGTGTGCTCGCGAACGGCGGGCTCGCGAGACCATTGCCAATCGGCCACAATCTCGGGTAATTTGGATAGCTTATGTCTTGAGCTAGTGTTGTGTTCAAGACTTCAGATAGGGATGGAGTCCACTGAGAGTAAAATTTAGCCCTTTCATTTGCTGACCATTTGTTGTGAAGTGCCATAGGCTATCGGGAACCATTTCATCCATACCAGATTCGTATTGCCTAATAAAATCCCATTTGTCCACAACTTCAGTTAACATTGAGAGCATATCATCGTGTTAAGACTTCAAGTTGGATAGTGGGGTCCTCAAGACATAGCCAATTCGCCTTCTTGTTTGCCAGCAGCTTTTTGTGTTCCAGGATTTCGAGGGAACCAACTCACCCATATATCAATTAATAATTCCATGACAGCAATACCTTTCGACCACACACTCAGCTAAGTATGAGCGAATATAACTTCAGTCCATGCTCTGATCAATATATTAAATGGGTTAACGCCCCCCCCCAAACAGTGAGTATTCGCCTTTCTCTGTCATCAACAACTTTTTGTAAAGTGACCCAGACATTCAAGACCCTGGTATACTATACTCTTTATATAGCGACCATTTCTCTACACACGCAGTTAATAATGGGAGCACATCCTTTCGGTTCATTGTGTGTCCCAAGACTGCAAATGGGGTAGTGTGGCCTAACACATTACATTTCGTATTTGCCAGCCGCCTTTTGTAAAGTGTTCCAGGATTTCGAGAACAAAACCACCCATACAAATTGTAAATAATACATGAGAGCATATAGATTCGGTTCAGTGTGTGTTAAAGAGTTTAGAAGGGTTATAGGTACCCAAAAAACAGTGAGATTTCGCCTTCTCTTTGCTAGACACTTTTTGTAAAGTACCCGAGACATCGGGAAGTCAGCCAACCAACACATCGTGCAATGAAGAGGTATATTTCCCGAATTACATACCATTTGTCCACACCCCAGTTACTATTGAGAACATGTCCATCCATTAGTGTGTTAAAGACTTTAAATGGGGTAGGGTGCTCACAGAAAATATTCAGCTTGGGTTTTTGCCAGCCGCCTCTTGTAAAGTATCCCAGGATTTTGGGAACCAAACTACCCATATAACATGTATATTCCCTGATAGCACTACCTTTCGTTCACGTGAACACTGTGATTTAATAATAAAAATGAATATTCGGCGCATGGTGTGTTCAATAGTTTAAATGGGCATATAAAGGGGTCCCACAAAACAAAACGTATTTGCCTTTGGAGATTGCCATCCGATTTTCGTAAAGTGCCTAAGGCTTTCGGGACCCAACCAACCCATCCATCAACACCATATATGCGCCCCGATGTTAATATTTTTGCCCACATCCTCAGTTAATATTTACAGCAATCATTTCAGTTCGTGAGTTGTTCAACTTTAACGCTTCAATTGTGTAGGGGGGGGGGGCAAAAACAGCAAATTCGTCTTTCTTATGTATCAGCCACTTTGTGTAAAGCGACACATGCACAACCCATCCATACAAATTATGTATTCTCTGATAGAACTACATTCCCGTCACACTCTCGGTTAATATAGAGAATTAGAGACCATATAGCTTAATTTCGTATTGCGTTGAAGTCTTTAAATTGGGTAGAGTGTTCTTGACAAATATAGCAAATTCGCCCTTCATATTTGCCAAGCAAAGTGCCACACTGTTTCGGGAACAAACCCATGCATAAACGTTGTATATTTCCTGATGTAATTGTCCTTTATAATTACATGATTCATAATACTGAGATCATATTTTGTTCAGTTCGTGGTGTGTTCATGATGTCTAATAGGGCGGTGGAGCAACAATGATTTTGTTCTGTATGAGTATGTTAGTCTATATTATGTGTCGTTTAGAACAAATATTTCAGTTGCTCAAAGTCGATATGTGTTAATATAAAATTACATGTCACAAATCAAATATTGTGTTGTTGTTGTAACTGGGGGTTTAATTGGAAACCTGATGTCATCTAAAAACAGGCTCGTGGTGTCTACGGATCAGGTTTTCATCACACGAATAATGATTAGATGCTCATTAGAATAATTTAGAAATGTCTGTCTTGTTATCATAAATATGTAGTTTTCTACCAAATCGCGTCCGGGGGAGCGGTAACTAATTCCAATATCTTGAAAACCGTTGACAATTTCTGTCAAATTCTTTCTACTTGTGATGTCCAGTTAACTACTGAGCCATTTGAATTATATGGTTGGTCACGTATTGTTAATAACAAAGGTTTTAGTACTTAACACCGATGTTAATGCATGCACAATTAACTGTTATCAATACAATAATTGTTGTTGTTGTAACTGGGGGTCTGAAAGCCTGAACACATCTGTAATCGATTAAGCGGCATCTCTGGACAACACTTTCAGTACAATATTCATATTGGGTCCCATTCAGATCAATCCAAAAAGGTTTGTAATGAAATTATGTATTTTTTTCGACCAAAAACGTGTTTGGGGGAGGGGTAGCTAAAATCCAATATCCGCAGGGCTCACTTTACCAAAATCGTTAATTTCTGGAAAAAGTCACTGGTGGGTATCGTTCATCGTCGATTTGAGAATAGCCACCACCAATTCCGTTATTTTTCACTATCATTTTCGTCTACAGTATATATTTCTCCTTCAAAAAAAGTTAGTTTTAATTTGTTCTACCGTGGGTATGGGTACCCGACCACTTTTGGCGTTTGGTCGCTGTACTAAATATGCTCGACTGTGAAACGTCGCACAGTTCTTGTATATATAGAGGATTTTTGATATGTTAATCATAATTGTGCGCTGATTCTATAAATGATAACATCATTTATATACACATGTTGTCTAGGTCAAACCCTATGTTGACTGGACTAACATATCAGACCAGTATCAGTAAACAACAGTTTTTATAGATCGCAGAACAATTGCGTTCTAATCAAAGGAAGCAGGAATTAGTATGGCGGAAGTGTTTGATCGGTATTCTACGTGATTATGTAGCTAATTAGGAATTAAAAGCATGGCATGGTAGTAAATACAGGGACAATCCATTAGTTTAAATACATACAGGCGTGTTTTACAATGATTGCCTGCATCACCGTCCATTTACTTAGCCGTCCGAGGATCCACACGGCGTTAACAATATTATTCGCGACTGCACTTTGAGATGCATGAGGTTCACATTAATTTATTGTATTATATGGACAGGCTGTTGCTATGGTGATTGGATAAGTCAAATGAATTCCATAGAAGGCTATAGGCTTGCAGGACAAAATATACAGTCTTTAAAATCCACAAGTTCCGCCTGGAAACTGCAACTCAGGAATCGCAAACGGTGTACGAAAATTTCACTATGTTGGACGTCGTGGCAATAGATTCTACGGAACAGAGCATGCCAGTTGTTGCTTTTCTGAAGCTGCATTGGAATGTATCGTGTTTCGCTTGGAGCGATAAATTGAAGATTTAGCAATGATCAATGTCCGTAACGACAAATAGGGTTACCGACAGTCACCGTAATCAATGACATTGACAACATTATGGTCACAATGGCTATATATCGGGATGCTATTGATCAGTCAAATAGCAGAGGTTCGTGGCATTGCACAAGCAAATCCAAAACATCTTGTAGAATTGAAGTAACGATGTTTCCTTTCGACGTACATACATGCACCGTAGTCATCGCGCCAATGGGAAGCTACGACACCGACTTAAACGTCGCATCATTAGAGCAATAAGTACACCACGAAGGCGTTGTTGTTGTCAAAAGAAGAGTGGGAACTGGTGGCACATCACATGTCCGAGATCAACGTTAAATCCTTAAATTTAACCATTGTGTATGTGACTCTAACAGTGCAGAGGAAAACGTCCTACTATATCATAACCATAATCACACATTCGATAGCGCTAACATTCGCAAAACGATGCTACGTTCAAGATCCCAGCTAGTCCAGGAGATATTGGTCGACCTCTGCACCCACCAGGACTCAACTTCACCCCACTAATGTTCTTTCTTAATGTCTCCTCTAAGTTTGTTCACTTGTTAAGAAGAAAAAAAGTGGCCGCAGAGACTCCAGACAAGATGACGTCCACCATGGCGACCATTTTGCTTGATATGCACCAGGTCTCTTTGATCGACATTATAGTAAATACAATATCACATTCGCTTTTATTTTCCACTTGATTCGTTATGCTAATATAAAAGGCTTACAAACTAGCCAAAATCGCGATGTCAAAATCCAATATGGCGGTCAATTAACATGGCGGCCGAAATGTGAAAAATTTATCAAATTTCTACATTTCGCCACATATCGTTTGTCTGGGTAGGAAAACATGGGCATCTTGGTGGGATGTTATACATTTTAATTATCGGAAAGTCATTTTCGCACACAAAGAGACCACAATAAGCATTCCAACTTGGATATGTTTGCCCGATATAACATATTTCAAAATACCGGCATAATCCGATTAAAGCCAAATCAACGCTCCCGCGAAATTTATCCTTTCACCATCCGCAACTCATTCGATAAAAGAGTTTCTAAAACGATCATTATATTATGTTTGGTTTAAACATATCTGTAATTGGAGTACAAGTTCTTGGAACTTAGATAGACCTCCGCCCCCCCACAATACAGAATAAGTATAACAACAAATATAAACAGTATTGTAAACAGGCGAGGTTTGGAATGACGGGTGCATGCGTACAATGCTAATTGAATATGCTTAACTATACTAGCAGGTATCACTGGTGTGTGGGAGTATAGTGGTGGTGGTTGGGCGGGGGGTAAGTCTGGGGTGCAAGTTGATTTCATAGGTCATGTGATTCGTTAAGGGGTGATAAGTGTGTCCTGTATTATATTAAGTTCCGGGTCTAGTGACAGAAACCCACGTTAGCTTGCCCTATAACTCCCAACGTTATTTATTAAGAGATACACCAGCCTTACATTTTCGTCACGACGATGTGGCAAGTTTAACAATTTCTTTAATAGGTACTCATTGGCAAGTAGTACTAACAGGAAATGTTAAGATAATAAGGTCAACAAAAATTATCTGAACATTTCCTGCCAACACATAGGAATACATCTGCGTTTGTTTTATCGGTCGTTTGTATATATTTGTTAACCCTTTCATGACTGGAGCTTCCTGAATTTTTTGACCATATGTCACCTCGCATATTTAAGAGAATGCATTGGCCTAACAAATTTTATATTATTTTTTATAATTGTTAAAAAATGTAAGAAAAAATTTAAACAAATATAAATTTGCTTTAAAAACTGTAAGAAATAATGATACATAATTATAAAAATTGTTAAAGAATGTAAGAACAAAATATAAAACAAAAATGATAAAAATTGTTAATGAATGTTAGGAAAATAATAAATACATGATAAAAATGATAAAATTGTTCAAGAATATAGGTTAGGCAAATGCATTATCTTATATATGCGAGGCGACATATGGTCGACTCGCATATACAAGAGAATGCATTGGCACAGGGTCTTTAATGTTGCGCCAGCGCAGCTCCCGTCACCTAAGGGCTAAACATTCCTCGAAATGGATGATATACCATTCCAACCTATACCTTAATAACTGAACGGGAAAATCAATGTAGTAAAGAAATGGTTACAATTCAGTGACATTAACACGACTGAACATTAACACGACTGAACACTAACACGACTGAACAATAACACGACTGAACACTAACACGACTGAACACTAACACGACTAAACACTAACACGACTGAACACGTTTAGCTTGTAATCAGTGACACTAACACGGCTGAACACGTTCAGCTGGTAATTTTCAGCATTAATAATTTAACCGACCGCGTATAGTTTAATGGCTATCAATCGTTATTGATCTTCGCCCACTAAATCACTCATCGCATTGATAAAAGAGAATCATATATTCACTGAATATAAGTCGCCATGATTTTTGTCTGTATTTGTGTTGTAAAAATCGTAATGTTGCGTTGACATACATCTGTTCTTTCATTCCGCAATTTATCAATTGAAAGGGTGCAATATATGAAACCTGCTATATGTATGAAGTTTGCCTGGCAATTTTTCCAGTTGTGCGAACGTACACTAATGGCGGTCAAGCTATCACCCCATTAGCGTTGCTAAAACTGTATTTATCTCTGGCATCTTCCCAATAAAAGATAGGCCTATTATATTTATCTCATTTATTGAACTTTTCTTATCTACCCAACCATTGACGTACCTATGATGACGGAAATGTTTTACTGGATTCTTTAGTGTCTGCTGTAGCAATTTGGGAATTAAAATGTTATCCACAATTAGCTATTGATCGTCCTTTGATTTCTATACACACCAGCGTACAATGATTGTCTGCGTCATAATCCATTTGCTTAACCACCCGAGGATCCACAAGGAGTTATCAGTATTCGTATCTACCCAACCATTAGAGGACCTGTGATGACGGAACTGTTTTAATGGATTCGATATTGTCTTCTGTAACAATGTTGGGAATTAAAAGCTTCACCAACAATTTCAGTTATTGATCGTCTGTTGATTTCTAAACACACCAGTGTACAATGCTTGTCTGCAATATAATTCGTTATAATAACCGCCCGATGATTCACACGAAGTTATCAGTATTCGCGACGGCACTTCGAGATGAAGTTCACATTCACTTTGATCGAGAATATCCTTATTATATGCACAGGTTGTTGCTATGGGGATATGTTTAGTCAAATGAATACCATAGAAGGTTTACAGGACAAAATCTACAATCTGTCAAATCCGAATATTCCGCCTAGAAACTGCACTGGTGGAACCAACAAGCAAATTGTGGACTTAACGTTCATGTTGTTAGATGTGACGTCAATTGATTCAACGGAACAGAACATGAAGGTTGTTGCATTAGTAGTGCTGAACTGGAACGTACCGTGTTTCTCTTGGGACGAAATAACTGAAGATGTCAAAATGATCAACGTCCGTGACGACAAAATATGGTTACCGTCAGTCGCTGTAATCAACGAAGTTGACGAAATAAAGGCGATGCATCACTTAGGTAGGAATACTATTGTTATGTCAAATGGCGTAGTTTCGTGGTTTTGCACAAGCAAATTCAAAACTTCGTGTAACATTAAAGTAACGAAGTTTCCTTTCGACGAACAGAAATGTACCATAGTTATGGTACCGATTGCAAGCTACGACGTGGAGTTGAATGCCGTAGCATTACAGCTTTATGTCAGCCACGAAGGAGTAGCTGTGCCAAAAGAAGAGTGGGACCTAGTGACACACGATATGTCCGAGATCAACATTACTGACCAGGACAACACGACTACCACCATGGTGTCTGTGACTCTGATCGTTCAGAGGAGATCGTCGTTCTATATCATAACCATCATCACGCCTCTGGTAGCGCTAGCGTTCGCAAACGTCGCTACGTTCAAGATCCCAGCTGCATCGGGCGAGCCGCTGTCCTACTCGGTGTCTATAATGTTGTCGTATACAATCTACTTCAGCCTCATTTACGACATCATGCCGAAAACATCAGGCTCAATATCCGTCTTGGCTTTGGAACTTGACTTGTTATTCGTGCTGAGCGTATTCACGACGATGATTAAAGTGCTGGTTCAGAGAATGTATTTCGTTGGACCACCAAAGTACATGAGGAAGCTTATGAGGCGAATCGTAAGGGGAAAAGTCCAACCAGAGGCGGAAGGGTCGGACACGGACATCAAGCACGGAGATGACGTCACGGACGCAGAAGTTGCTATTTTTTTCGACAAACATGCCTTTCGTCTTGTTCTGTTTCTAACGGTATCTTCAGGCGTAATTTCGCTCTTAGTTATTACGTGCTGATAGATTCCTGTGTTATTTTATTTGAGATGTTTGTCAAGCCTTTGTACTCTTTCTATACTAAACCGATTATCCCAGTCAGTTAAAACGTGTACATCGGAATGGTCTATTATTCTTCTGAAGGTATTTTAATGTGATAACAACATATGACAGATAAATACAAGTGCAGAATGATTCCTGTTTATTGTGGGAAATATTTAGATATTATGTTTGTTGAACTTATTATATGAACATTTCCTATGTGATAACTACTCATCAATGATGCTTAAGTATAGAGAGGGTTAACTTATTATCGGAACATTACCTATGGGATAACTACCCATCAATGATGATTTAATATAGAGGGTATTACCTTATTATCGGAACATTTCCTATGTGGTAACTACTCATCAATGATGCTTTAGTATAGAGAAGGTTAACTTATTATCGGAACATTTCTTATGTGTCGATATGTGATAACTACTCATCAATTATGCTTTAGTAGAGAGGGTTAAACTTATTATCTGAACATTTCCTATGGGATAACTACTCATCAATGATGTTTTAGTATAGAGATGTTTAACTTATTATCGGAACATATCCTATGGGATAACTACTCATCAATGATGCTTTAGTATAGAGCGGGTTAACTTATTATCAGAACATTTCCTATGGGATAATTACTCATCAATGATGCTTTAGTATAGATTCCTGTGTTATTTTATTTGAGATGTTTGTCAAGCCTTTGTACTCTTTCTATACTAAACCGATTATCCCAGTCAGTTAAAACGTGTACATCGGAATGGTCTATTATTCTTCTGAAGGTATTTTAATGTGATAACAACATATGACAGATAAATACAAGTGCAGAATGATTCCTGTTTATTGTGGGAAATATTTAGATATTATGTTTGTTGAACTTATTATATGAACATTTCCTATGTGATAACTACTCATCAATGATGCTTAAGTATAGAGAGGGTTAACTTATTATCGGAACATTACCTATGGGATAACTACTCATCAATGATGATTTAATATAGAGGGTATTACCTTATTATCGGAACATTTCCTATGTGGTAACTACTCATAAATGATGCTTTAGTATAGAGAAGGTTAACTTATTATCGGAACATTTCTTATGTGTCGATATGTGATAACTACTCATCAATTATGCTTTAGTAGAGAGGGTTAAACTTATTATCTGAACATTTCCTATGGGATAACTACTCATCAATGATGTTTTAGTATAGAGATGTTTAACTTATTATCGGAACATATCCTATGGGATAACTACTCATCAATGATGCTTTAGTATAGAGCGGGTTAACTTATTATCAGAACATTTCCTATGGGATAATTACTCATCAATGATGCTTTAGTATAGAGAGGGTTAAATTATTATTTAACATTTCCTTTGGGCTAACTACTCCTTAATGATTCTTTAGTATAGAGAGGGGAGGGTTAAATTATTATCTGAACATTTCCCAAATTCATTCATTTGTTGCATATATTATGTTGAGTATAAAAAGGGATGGTCCCATAAATGGCCGGATTTAGGGTACAGTTCCATTTTAAAGAGCGTCCCGGAAATACGATTTAAAGATTATTCTAATTGCATTATACATGCATTGGGTGTCCCCATACCGCATATATGATGGGCATACTTGCTTGCAGACCTTTCGCCCAATTATTCCTAAATGTCAATATAGTACACACTGTTGATTGATCCGTTAAGTAATTATAGAGTCGGGATTGTCCTGGGGGGGGGGGTAAATATCCAACAGTTGGAAATTACATATCTCACACAGCAACCAACCATAAGACGAGTAAGTCACACGAGGCGGTCCAAACATAATTGCGCAGAATTGATGACTGCGAGTCCGTTTATAGATAAGCAATCGTGCCGTTCAATTTTCTTGCGACTCACAGTAAGGTGATATTAATCTGTTTGCCGTGATTATTTGGTACTTGCTTATGTCGTCAACGGGCCATAGCTTAGCGCTTTTTGTTTCGCAAGATAGTGGTGTTTCACGGCCACGAATGATTTGATTGCCACTAAGATATATTCATTATGACCACATGACGTGTATCTGTGAGTTTTGTTGAGAACTCGAAACGGTAATCGTAACTGCGGATGGCAAAACGGCAACTGATATTAATAACACAATTATGGTTGACGTAGTATCATATTCGTAATTCTTATTGTAGTCGTTCGGTGTGCGTACGGTGTCAAATGTCATTTGGATTTGTTGATTCATTGAATTCCCGACGTCGTCAGTAACTTAAAAAAAAACAAAAGAAAAGAATTCCAATAAAGAAAATGTCACCGTAAACATTTATAACTACACGGCATTTGTAACCCACACAACACTCACACACACACACACACACACACACACACACACACACACACACACACACACACACTCTCTCTCTCTCTCTCTCTCTCTCTCTCTCTCTTTCTCTATCTCTCTCTCTCTCTCTCTCTCTCTCTCTCTCTCTCACTCACTCTCTCACGCGCGCTCTCTCTCTCTTCTCTTGTTCTCTGACTTCAGCAGATTCATCAGTTCAGCATTATCATTATTTCCACACCATATACATGTACATCCTCTTCAACTTAGCATCCTTCCCTTCGCTCTTCTGATGTAGATATACTCTACATCTGTCTTCGTTTATGAGGAGACAACTCAACACAAGTGATGATTCGCGTGTTCTTAGACAATCTTCATCCTTAATATATTATCTATCCATAATTCATGTCGTTGCATAAATATCAAATGTTGTCAAAATCAATATATATCTTGATAGAAGGGCATAAATAAATATGGTTTAAACCATATGGATTTTACTCACCTCGACAGGCTCGACCGCAATAAAAGTCTCCGTTCCTGGTTGAATAAATGACCCCGACAGGGTTACGATGGACGGGTCATCATTCGGATGGTGAACAGCGACCTGTAGACAAAACACCACACTCGTTAAAGGGACCCAATGCAAATGGGTAGATGTGCAAACAGATATATAATCATGTAAAATAACCACGCTGTTAAAGAGACCCAATGCAAATGAGTAGATGTGCAAACAGATATATAATCATGTAAAAACACCACACTGTTAAAGGGAACCAATGCATATAGGTAGATGTGCAAACAAATATATAATCATGTAAAATAACCACACTGTTAAAGAGACCCAATGCAAATATGTAGATGCGCAAACAGATATAAAATCATGTAAAAACACCACACTCTTTAAAGGGACCCACTGCAAATGGGTAAATGTGCAAACAATTACATGATCATGTAAAATTGTATATTTGTTACCGATAGTAGCAAAGGCACTGTGCTTGTTTTGTTTTATCAAGAAATCAACGAACCGGCATTCGAGCGTTGAACAACAGACACTTATAAAGTAGGTGCGAGTTGGGCAGACGCTCGAATTATCAGGTCGTCTGTGATTTCTTAACCCTTTACCCAACAGAACGACCCTGTGCCAATGCATTCTCTTATATATGCGAGTCGACCATAGGTCGCCTCGCATATATAAGAGAATGCATTGGCTTAACACATTAAAAATTATAAAATTGTTAAAGAATGTAAGAAAAATGGGCCAATGCATTCTCTTATATATGCGAGGCGACCTATGGTCGACTCGCATATATAAGAGAATGCATTGGCACAGGGCATAAAATAACCATCACAACGTGGTCAATGAGCCGGTTCCAATGATATCCATATTTGTATGGTTTTATTGAGACAGATCCAAGATAATTTAGGCTGTTGCAGCTTTATTTGGCCGTTTTTGGCCGGTTTGTTGGGTAAAGGGTTAAGTATAAAACGCAAACGCGACTGTCATAACCATTCACAAAACGAAATTGTTGCAATTGTCATTCTTCTGCATGGGGAAATGGGGAGGGGGAGGGTCGAACAAAAAATTACTACACCTAATAGTTTTGCAGAATGTTCTGCTATTGAGCTGAACGATATAGTAAGTGAGCACACCCCTCCATGCAACTTACACGTGTGACGCGGCGGGAGAAAACGAAAGTAACACTAACGCAATGGGTTATATACGCGCACAGACGCGGTGACACGCCCCCCAACTTTGGTAAAAAAATTCCACATGTGGTTGGAAGTTTAAAACCTAACTAGCACATCATTTGGAGATTTCGCATCGAAAATAGGTAGCAAATGGTTTAATAGTTTAATATTTTCAACCACTATTTATAGTGTGAAATTGGTTGTGACTAAATTAGCATCAGCTGGAAATTCCTAACCTTGTGGTTGTGCCCGATTAGTGATTATAAATATCCAACATGTGAATGAAGATGCAAATATATAGAATTTCCCAAGTTAGGAATTAGGGGGTAGTCATAAATTCCAAGTATTACACCCAAACGGAAACATTTCCAATGGTATACAACCATACACATAGACCCCCTATCTGGAGTATTTGGAAACTTCTAGCCTGGAACCCGAGTCAGTCTCAAGAACTGAAGAACCTAGCTCTATTACTGAATACAACTACCTTTAAGAATAGTTCATCATGTGAAACCTACAAATTCCAGTACGACATTCAGTTAGATCACATACTTTTCACCCGAAATTCTACAGCTGAGGTATATTTTCTGGTGTGAACTAATTGAACGTCTCGACATAAAGACTGTCGTATATCTTGACTCCCTTCATCACGATCAACTGCAGGAGTTCTTATTAGGTGGAACTGTCTTGTTAATGCCTCCTCAAGCTGTGCAATATAGTTGGGGCCGCATAATCATATTCACGGCAAAATTTCTACACACAGCCTGCCGGGTGTGTACGATTGTCAGGGGAATGAGAGGAATCACACACCAGACCATATCCGTGTGACATGGTCAACATCATATACTGATATGTGCTGGAGCAAATTCGGACGTGACATGCTATAGACTCTCTAAATTTGTATAAATATTATGTATATACACACTACAATCTATATAATTATATATGGTCACTATGTAACCTGTGTGCACATAGTACATGGATGCTTCGTGTTACACAGCAGACTAATTGTATGCTCTTCATGTTGGAGGTCTATAAATTATATTGTTGACACTATCGCAGAATCGAGCGTTTTACTGTTGACCGTCCGGGAGTTTATTTTTCGACAGAAGGCCTTGTACACTGGCGAGTTCATATTAATCCCGTGCAACAAATTTAATTAGTCGCCCCGTTATCACTGGGTTTATATGTACATCGTCTAAATTGGATAGATCATCTCACTCATGTCTTCGTAGTTAAGAAGGGTGGCGTGCAACTTGGTTGGGAGTTATTAACTCTATATATACTCACTCCACTATTCGCTCGTGGATAGAGATAATAACTCACATAAACAAGTCGCACGTCATCCTTCTTAATTAACGAAATTAAATTACTTCTTGACAAGTCGCACGTCATCCTTCTTAATTATGAAGACACTCGTTGAAACGATATATCCATTACATAGAACACGCTCCTGTATCAGCATGGAACTGACATTATTCAGGATTCAACAACAAGGCTGGATCGCAGCTTCAATAGCATCAAATTGTTCAAATTAGTATTATTTCTTAGCCAAATGACACATATTTTATGTTTACAATTCAGTCTAATAGATATTGTACTTGAAGTTATGGACATTACTTCAGCAGATGTGTGAAACGTATATCATTAGTGTGAAATAACCATGGAAATGTGTGAAACGTATCATTAGTGTGAAATAACCATGAAAATGTGTGAAACGTATCATTAGTGTGAAATAACCATGAATTGTTTTGGATATGTTCTTTTATTCCACACCCATAATCTATTCAACTGAATCCCAGCCATTGAATACATATTATCGTATACCTCTAGTGGAATACAATCTGGAACTATTTGTGTTGACATTGTCACCAGGATAGATGACGTACATTACGTCAACGATCCGCTTCGGGTGATACCCCGACCACTACTGGTTATTCGTCAGACTTAAATCGCAATAAATGTATCTTTAGTATCAAGGAAGGTGTCGGTGATGGATTGGACGTATCTGATACAACGGTGTAGAATAAATACAGAACACAACTTGCTTCATAATCTCTAATCTTTTATCGAACTCTTTGCGGACGGCGCATTGTTATATTTCGCTCGAGCTGCGCTCGAGCCAAATATATCCTTGCGCCATCCGCAACTCATTCGATAAAAGATTCCAGATTAAGATGCGCGCTGTGTTCTGTCAATCTGTCTATAACCGGTACGCATGATGCACCCCTCCCTGTCAACTGGTATGCATGATTCGTGGGAGGGGTAGCGGGTGACACAATTCACCATCAACTCACCAAGACACCAGACGAGTAATAGGGTGATGGTAGCGGGTCCTGCCACTGACCAAGATCAAGGTTCACGGCAAGTCCACTTATCGAGCCTGTCACAGACTGCATCAGTGTCTTGTTCTTGTTGAATGTGAAGCATCTCCCTGAATCTGTTTCCGATACGCTGAACACTTCACTGCAGTTCATATCTTGCCAGTTAAAGTTACATGTCTGGATGAATTCGTTGGTTCCAATCCTATGTGAAGCCTGGTCGTGCCATTCACTTGAGTTGAGATTTTCGATAGCCTGATATAGGGGGTCCGACCAATCGAGAGGCTCAGCAAGGCCATGCATACCTATGGTAGATCAAGTGTTTCGTACAAGAAGTATTTTAATTTCGTCAGATATACAACAAACTGCTATATCAGCATACGCCATATATCATTGCAAATAAAAACAGCGGAACGACGGTAACAAATATAACGAAAACAAGTTCGATAAGAACAGATTAATCAACAATGTCTGACGTTACATACAGTATATATACCGTTTAGTATATACTAATCAAATTGTAACATATCTACTGAGTGTATTGTATTTGCACTGTATTTTATGAACAGCTATGTGGTTGTGTATTCGTTACTTGTGTTAATTTTGACGAATAAAATGTATATAGAAAAAAAGTGTTTCATATGTATGCATGTCACCATTGCGGTAGGACGATATGCCTATAAATATGATGCTAATTCAAATGGATTTCCTCGCTTAGATTTCCACAAACTTTCCAATTTATAGAAGTCAAGATCTCATGAATGAATACATTCAAAGAAGACGACAATGCGGTATGTCTCGGTTTAAAGCAACATGGCGATTTGCGCTCCAAAATAAACTTAATATTCACACTGAATGTCGATACATACTTGAACTACATGCGTACGCGTCGAATATGTCACATAAACACACACTGAAGTCATAACAACTACAACTTTGAACACGATTAAAAGTGCCTTCCGTGTTATTCTTTTCCTGACATGGTAGAAATAAAAAGCGTTTTCACTATTGTACGACGAATTGAAAACAGCTGGAAAATGGCTGTGACAGTATTTTTCAGAGCTTATGAAGCTGGTATTTAAGAAATCCGTTGGGGTCATTGAGTTATGACCGGCAGAGTAATTAAACAAAGTGTGTGAATCCCGAACTTTTCTCTGCCGGTCATAACCCAAATGACCCCAATGGATCTGCCACTCATTTCTTATAATCATATACTAGTATATTCACGAGCATCATTGTAAATACAACTGGACATTTCCTGAAATATCTCTACGATTTTTGATTTTTTTTATCAATGCTATTATTGTTTTTGTTAAAGATGTTTTAGCTCGCTGGAGATCAGGTGTACACAGTAACTAACAATGTTGCATCGTGGGATCAGAACTTCTGGTCGACTAGAATATGCATATTATATACGGACTCTGAATAATTGTGATCCCGTTTAACGGTAAAATCTGGACCCGGTAATTTTTGGACCGCCTAATATTCTATCAGCCATTAAATGTATGTTATGCTTCAATATATCTGAATAGACATTCAAATAACTTGTACACGACCAATGATATTCGTCCCATATATTAGTATTTTATTGCATCCTTCATAACAGGCAACAATTATAATATTTCTTTGTTCTGCTTGTCAAACCCTTTAGATGTACGGTGTGCAGTTGTGGCCAAACTGACAAATATATTTGTTTTCCGTTATTTCGTGTGTGACCATAATGTCAGCTGAGTTACTCATTAATAATGGTTTTCATTAATACTATTCGGCGGTCCAGAAAATACCGGGTCCAAATTTTACCCGTACATATACGATTAGTCCACTGGTATACTGGGATATTAGTCCCCTGATATACCATAGTACTATTCCTCTGGTATGTACCGGGGTTTGTTGGGCATTCCCTGGTATACCGGGATATAACATTGCACGATCGAGCGTCCAGAATTGTGTTTGACCGTGGCAGTCCCTCATTCCCTCACATATCATGCACGTACAGTATTTTATTGATATGCTCGCACTACTTATATTAATTTCATGCGTATTAAGACAGTTTCCCAATTGCGTTTTTAGTTTTGCTACGTTTAGTTCTACACATAATTCCGTTAACATTATCACGTGGACCGATGAAGCTGTGTCGGAACAGTTGGGAAAATGCAGCTGAAAGGAAGTATCTGGAATAAACAAAGCGAACAGTATACACAAGGACCAACACAAGAAAAAGGCTGATCATAACGAACGTTGGAAGACTCATTGTGCGAATATGCAGCGGGCGACATGGCTAGCTATGGCATGTTAATTGTGACGACCAATTGTCACAAAACTCCACCATAATAAATTGTCACACCTACTATGCCATAGCTACTGTGGTACGTGTGTCCACAGACATTAAATATGCTCAAGTTAGCCGATTGTTTATAAAACATAAAAAAAAATGTTTTGTCTTTAATCCACTGTAAAATTTGTGAATAATGTGGTGAAATTAATTCACAAAAAAAAAACTTCTTATGTCCAATAAATACCAATAAAGTGAAAAAATAGATCGCCAGTTGCTGCACATTAGGGTGATTCTTTATAGACATATTAAGCGACCCCTTACTGACCTATTTTCGACATTCAATGGATCTAATTTTATAAAATAAACAGAAACTTAATCCACAGAATTCCGATGCAACAACGAGTGTCATATACCTGTCTGTCAATGACAAGAAATGAACTTATTTAATTCGAGAGAAATGCACGAACATGTGAAAAGTGACCGGTTATACACCGACTAGCTGTATATTCAAGTGAAGTTCGTGTCTATATGCGTTGAATTTGGTAAAAATGGCAATCAAAATGGCCCTGGATATACTCAAAGGTTGAACGCACTTTTAATAACACATTAGATTGTTGACCTGGTCTGCTCACATAATTCAGTCACCAGCATGTTCAAACGTTAAAGCTATTAAAGGTGTATTCAGGATTACGAACCCCCCAATTACAACTAATTAATTAGCCTTCATGATACAGGCAAATGCGACTTTGTTACAGCAAAATAACACATCATATGTGTTCGGAAGAGCAAACGAACAACAATAAAATCTTTGTATGGCGTAATTACTAACAAGGGCATGCATAAGAATTGAATCTCAGCAAACTATTTGAAATGCTTACATGTACCTCTTAATCAGCTTACTAAAAGTATATTTGCACGGACTGTGTAGTGCCCAGAAATTTCAATCCAATTCAAATGTTCTTATAGTTTATGTTTTTACAACATCGTTTGTTACTGTCTGCAGGGTCAGTTCTCTTGTCTGATATTCACATGTAAGAAGCATTATCC
Source organism: Siphonodentalium dalli (assembly GCA_032622095.1). Classification (NCBI taxonomy): domain Eukaryota; kingdom Metazoa; phylum Mollusca; class Scaphopoda; order Gadilida; family Siphonodentaliidae; genus Siphonodentalium; species Siphonodentalium dalli. The sequence goes on from CP136063.1 coordinate 233,682,115, forward strand.
TCCAAAATCAAACCCTAAACTCAAGTAGATGTTCTCCACCAGCCAACACTCACTGCTCACTAGTGAACAATCAATGTTTGGGATTCATTATGTGCATCTTCCCCAAACATGCATATATTTAGGCAAGACCTTAGCTGTTTTTCCAAGAGAGTCCATTGTAGTTCCAAGAGTATCAATTAACCAAGGCTGTGTGAATACAACTTACCAAAACTGTGTCTTTAAAGATACGGGCGGCGTTGGCGGTGTGTATGCTGTTAAAATATTCACCTCCGTCAAAAACCGCCATAAACAGAAAGAATAGTAAAATATAGACAGACTTTGTTCTTATACCAATCATAAATATGGCATAAACAGTATGTTATCGTCAGATGTGTTTCCTTTGTTATGTAAACAAAAGCAAAAAACGTTACATTTCCTGGCTTTTGTTTAGATCCGGATATGGTAAACATAAAGAGCGTTATTTGTTACCGATTATGGAAATAATAAAGAGCGTTTATATCATGTGTGTGTGATTAACCAATATAATTGCGCTGTGTTATGTAAACAGAAGCAACACTTCTGTAACACGAGCAAGCTCTTGTTTACGTACACCATCGTACGTATTGACGGCAATACACTATTTACGCGCTGATAATGTTTGGCATATGAACAAAACTATATATATATTTTAATATTCCTTCTGTTGATGGCGATTTGAACAAACATGAATAATGCTGTAACGAACGCCACCCGTGCCTTTAGGTATTAATCAGTTGTGGTGTGTTCTATATGCAAAATCCGAATACTGTATTGTATTCACCATCACTCTTCCCAAGGCGTACAACACTACTTAGGTTAGCAGAGATCGCTTTGTGGAAGAATAATTTCACTTCGCCTGAACACCATCGGGGTTTAGTCGCGTAGTCGCGTAATACAGAGTACTTCAACGTTATTGATTGAGACCGGTTTTATGATAAATGTTCGGCCCGGATGTTCAAACATTGGTTTGAAATATGCAAATACGTTAAAGGGATACTGCACTCAAATATTGTTGTTGGTTTCTATAGTCTCTGGGTCGTAGCATAAGGTAAACAGTTTTCCATTTTTTGAAAGTCTGTTGTGTACGAAGTATTATTACGGATGGAAGATTGGCCAGAATGCGAAAATACCAATTGTCGTTGTCGAGTAATTTTTGGACAGTTTTCAAGCCAATGTATCATACAAATAAATGTTATATTAATTGCATACTATCCCCATATACTAATTTACGTCATTGTATAGTCACTAGTAAGTCAGTGGCTTGAGTTTACGCCCCGTATCATATATTTTTGTGCACGATCATGTGTGGCACACGTTGCCCATTGCAAATCACTATCCGTGAATTATTTTGATTACGTCTTGTACACGGAAATTCGTAATTTAATTTATGGCTCCAGCCATGAATTAAATTTATATCAAATTATTAACTTTGATTTTAAGATAACCTATTAACCTGAACGTTGCAGAATACATCTTCGACTGAAATTACTTAGTGTTCTATATATTATCGATATTATAGATCGTTGTTATCACAGGAAATTTATTGAAAATGGCGTACAGTACCACTTTAACCACAATAATAATGTTAAATACTTTTAGATGAGAATCACTGGTCCAGAATATAGGTACCATTGGACACGATTTTTCAAATTTGTTTAAAACATTTAAAGTATCATTATCACAGCGTAATATTTTTGCTAACTATACGACGCAGTTACACTATGGGTATGAACGTTTAACCCATGGTGTCACATTTGAACATGTACACCCACAGTATAAATGTATAAGTAGGATGTATCGATGCAATTTACAAAATGGCTGTTATACACACTCACAATGATAATTACGGTATAACACTATATACATTATAGTGATCGTTGTTTTTCACGTGCCCGCTTTGAGATGTATTTACATGCAGACAATATACGTACCGAAGGCATACATCAGGTAGTTAAACATTTCGTCGCTAGTTTGCGCATACTTGTCAGTATACGGCGACATGTTACATATCGTCACTGCTGGAAATTCCAGAGAGTATGGAAATCTCTTTTCAATTTTCGTGAGAGTTGGGTAGGTGTCATGGTCCATCTTCATCAGCACAACGATCGTGATCAATCCGGCCGCCATGGCAACGAAGAAGAGAAGCCATTTTAGTCTGGAAAATAAATATGGATTTGGCAAATCAACATTTCAATGTAGGTTGGTTACTCCCCAAATATAGCACTGTAACTGAAAATTGTATTTGTACACTTATTGTGTGAACGTGATAACCATCCCAGTTATTTTGTGCTGTAGACAATTCAGAGACCACAACGTTGAATATGAAATGCTGTTTTAATACATTTTTCTGCATATACCTCACACCGATGCATGCTAAGGCGTACACAGAAGATTTGGCCAACATTCTATGGATACTCCATTAGCTGAAATAAATAAAAGGTTATTCAAATCTAATGACACACATTTAAATAGAGTGCTAGGTACCTTCATATTGTGAACTAATCATGAAATGAACATTTGACAATAACCCGATGTGAATATGAATACATTAATGAACTCAATCGTGAGTTAACACAATCCCATTGTTGCAATCGTTCCCTGATTTTTTGGTAAAGTACACCAATTCCCAAGGCTGGCGAAGGAATAGTTCAATGATTATCCCATTGTTAGGCACCCGCAACTCATAACAAACAAATCGCACGGGCGCTTCAAAGTGGGAACAGTCCGTGTTGTTTCGGACATGTCTATTCAGTTCATGTTAATCACGTTTTTGGGCGTGGCTAACCGGCTATTGTGTCCAATTGCGGCCAGCGCACGGCACATTTCCAGTTTATTGCATTATGTGTGATCAAATGTGCTCTAAGTCGGTCAGAGCACGCGAATTGTTCTTTACCAGAATAAATCTCGTCTCCGACTCGATTGATTCTGGTAAAGAACAATTCTCGTGCTCTAACCATTACTTAGAGTTGACAAACATATTTACACTATTTACATATACTAATGCTGTAGAATCACCAGAGTATATATCACCATCGTCGTTATCATCATCATCATCATCATCATCATCGTGATCTTCCTCATCAACATCACCATAATCAACATCTTCATCATCATAATAATCATCAGCGTGGTCATCCTCGTCGTCACCATCGTCAACATCATCATCCGTCATCCTCGTTGTCAACACCATCATCGTCGTCTCGCCACTACCGTCATCATCATTATCATCACCATCATGATGATCGTCATCATCGTCAACATCATCAATATCGTCATCTCACCATCGTCAGCAGTAGCACAATCATCATCACCATCATCAACACCACCATTATCATCATCATCATTATCATCATCATCATCGTCATCATCATCATCATGATCACCATCATCATCAACAACAACAACAACAACAACACCACCACCACCACCACCACCATTAACATCACCAATAACAGCACTAGTCATATCCATCATATTAAGTATCATCTTCGTTATTTCGCACCAACGACTGACTTCTTATTCGATCTTACTCAGTCATATATATCGATGGACACATCGATCAACACAGCTAAATGGAAACTCCTGGGCCGAATTCAACCAAATTTAGTGCGGTGACTCGCGCAGGATACCATGACGGATCTTATAACGGCTTTAGTTATATCACCCGACATTTTAATTAAAAAACATTTAATAACACAAAAAGTTATGCAGGATCAATTACGGTTACATTGCTGCCAATGGATCAATTACGGTTACATTGCTGCCAATGGATAAATTACGGTCACATTGCTACCAATGGATCAATTACGGTTACATTGCGGCCAATGGATCAATTACGGTTACATTGCTACCAATGGATCAATTACGGTTACATTGCTACCAATGAATCAATTACGGTTACATTGCTGCCAATGGATCAATTACGGTTACATTGCTGCCGATGGATCAATTACGGTTACATTGCTGCCAATGGAAATGGAAAACAGCTGAAATCATAAAAAATTACCCCCACGTTTGATTCCCAGAATGCAACAAAATTCAAACTAAAAATGTAATTTCAATGGAAAGGGAATAACTCTATCTTTAAAGTATAGAGTTATTCCCCCCTCCATTGCAAATAATACACATTGCACACAAAAACAAAAAACAGACGAAACTTAAGCTCAAAACACGTCGGTAGCAACAACAACAACAACAACATGTCCACAGTTTATTACACCGGAAAAGTTATTAATACAATGTTGTGGGTCTTCCTCTTTAAAATGGTATATAATAATTTTGTTTTATGTGACTTGGGGGTTCGAAAATTCTCACAAACTCAGTTTAACCGATTTTAACTGGTGGATGTGACACAAATGACTTGTAATCGATGGTCATAACCGGATACATGGAGAGAAACCCATTTGACTGACGTTCAGCCCAGTTCAGAAGTTCAAAATCCCGTTCAGCACTTTATCGGGAACAATTCAGCAGATTCTCCAAAAGTCGATTTTTAACGAATATTGACTGGTATATGTTGTGCAAATTAATTTTTATTGATGGTCCATAAGGAAATACAGGAAGAAAACTCGATTTGACCGATCTTCACCCAAGTTCAGAAGTTCAAAGTCCCGTTCAGCACTTTATCTGGAGCAGTTCAGCAGAATCTCCAAAACTTGGACGCCAAAGAGGTATGATAGCTATATAGCTGTAAAATTGTACAATGAAGATAACGGTGGGGTTTAAAACTAGCACAAGATTAGTTTCTTCATCTGGGGCACTGGCAGGGATGGGGTCGGGGAGGTTCAACAAAATGAATATAGTAGAAGACATATTTGAGGTGGGTTTCCACCAAACTTGTATGTACACATATAAGTGATACAATGCATACATTTAATAGGTTTGAAGTGCCAAATTGATGCCGAACGGATCAAAGATTGGGGTTAGAGGACAGCAATTATCACCTATATGTATAGACATTTTCATGGTACCAGGGCCTAGTTTAATGAAACAGGGTCATAAAATGATATTAAGATCGACTTAATCTAGGATGTAAGATGTATCTTATGATTTTTCTTTACATTTCAGGAACGCGTTTCATGAACACACTTAATCTCATCTTTAAGGGGCAGTTCAATTCCCGCGCATTTAGACTCTCTCGCATCCATTTGTTACAAATATGAACAGAACATATTGTTAGTGTGCATGATATGTTCCAATGTGCGATGTTTCGTTATATGACTGTCATTGAAAGCATCATTTGAATTATGATGTGTACGCACGTATTAGAAGCTATAACAACATTCATCTGCGCAAATCACTCTGGAATAAATCGCCACAAAACAAATTCACAATTGTACGAAATCGAATAATGTTTTCCCATTCTGACGACTAAATATTAGCGACACCTTCAGCTTAACAATGGCTGCGGACACACGTATCACAGTAGCGATGGCATAGTAGGTGCGACAATTAATTATGGTGCAATTTTGGTGACAATTGGTCGTCATATTCCTGTGCCATAGCGAGACATGTCGCCCGCCGCACATTCACACAATAAGTCTTTTCCAAGCTCTATCAGCGTCGAGATCGACATCTCAATGATTTATCAAACCGAATGTCTTGTCGCTGTTGATCGTTACTCAACACGCAATGTTATATTTTTAATGCTAACATACAAGACAATTCTGGACGATCGGTCGTGCAATTTTATGTATCGTAGAGAATACAATGTGACTAAACGTAATGAGTAGAGATCAACCTTGGTGAAACTCAATGGGTTAATTGGTCAGTCGACTCACTGTGCGAATATGCGGCGCGCGACACGACACCCTATGGCATATAAATTGTGTTGACCAATTGTCACCAAACTCTACCCTAATTAATTGTCACACCTACTATGCCATCGCTACTGTGGTACGTGTGTCCGCAGCCAATGGCGCGAAATGTCTTTTGTTTGCTGACGTGTATTGAACTCAAAACCCGTGATTAATATGTCGACAAGGCCGTGAAATAAATGGAAACGGTTTTATGTTCACATATACAATGCGTGTTTTCGTATAGTGTCAGTGACTGTTCATTGTGGCACCTTTAGACAGAAATGCGTTCTTTTTAGATGGAGGTTGTGAAGATTTTCTTTTCAACAACCATGCGTACTATATATACGCGTATTGAAGTTACAGTATGACCACAAGTTGTTCTATGCGATGTGAAAATATGTTTGGAATCAATTTTGTTTAAAGTTCTTATGATGTGGAACAGCTGACCGCCTTTATTTATCTTGATTTAGTGCACTAGATAATTAGAAAATTAAAGGCACGCTTACTGTTGGGCCATCCACTAATTTTTTTCTTTTTGAACCATAAATATACAGTTTTATTCCATTTGACTAAGTTTCCATTAAACGATAGAAATTGTTTCTTATCAGCATATAAACCTTTAAATTCCAGTGGTCTTCGCACACCGACTCCAAATAGGCTGTATTATCAATCCGTGACATTGAAGCCACACATATATAACTTATGTTAATTACATACATCTGCCCTGTTTCTGTTGATACATAATTGCCTGCGTTAATTAATAAACTGCATATGAAATTCTCAATCACAGACTGGGCTGTGTCGAGGGACAATTTTGCTCTCTGTGTATTTTGATGAAAACCCAAAAAACGATGAATTATAATAAAGAGTGTTTATAAGTAACACGACACGACACCGGCCGTGCGTATATACTACTAGCAGGGTGACCCGGCGTTGCGAGGTTAATGTGATGTGGATTATTCCGCTGGGAAATTTAACTTGATAAGAATAAAGAATACTCTTGCTAGAAGTACTTATTCTCTTAAATATTATAGCCAAATGGGCATTACATAATTTCATATCTATACATGAATTATAACCAGTGACTCACCTTGTCGGAATATTTTCCATTTGTTTATTGTGCCTAATTAGTCTCGATTATTAAGAGGTATATATTTACAAATGCACGGACTTCATAATTAATCTGTTTTGAAATGGTACAAGGAAGTCTCGAAAATAGTAAAATATGGCAAAATTCTTCAATATTGGCTGCGGACACACGTATCACAGTAGCGATGGCATATTATATGTGACAATTTATTATGGTGGAGTTTGGTGACAATTGTTCGTCATAATTAATATGCCATAGCCAGTCATGTTGCCCGCTGAGTTTCCGCACAATGAGTCCACTGGACCAATTAACCCATTACGTTTAACCTATATTGATATCTACTCATTACATTTTGTTAAATTGTATTCGCTACGATATATATAATTGCACGATAGATCGTCCAGAATTGTGTTTGACTGTGGCCTGGTGGCAATTCCTCATCGACTCACATATCATGCACGTCATACGTTTTTTTATATGATCTCAATGTATGCATGTTTATCTACTTATATTAATTTCATTAATAAGAACAATCATGGCTGTTGACATAAATGGGTAATTTATTAAGTTATCAAGTGGACTTGTGTGTTAGCATGCAAAATATAACACGGAAGATCAACAGCGACAAGACATTCACAGGTAGATACATCCTTGAGATATCGACCGTCGCTGGTAGAGCTTGGTAGACTCATTGTGCGAATTTGCAGAGGGCGACATGGTTTGCTATGGCATATTAATTATGACGACCAATTGTCACCAAAATCCACCATAATAAATTGTCACACCTACTGTGGCATCGCTACTGTGGTACGTGTGTCCGCAGCCATTGGATAACGTCAACTCATGCATCAAATTGATTTATTGAATAGACACCGTTTGCCTTTAACCAATAGTTCATATGGTTATATGTTCTATAGACAAGTCGTTTTTTATCAATTTTGGTACCCCACCATAAAACGGAGGGTGCCAACCCCACCATCAGATTCCTGTTGCTATGCACATTTAGATGTCTAATATAAATTTAGAGGAAAATTAAAAACCAACACAGTTTGAACAACGTGACACAGGACCGGGAACATAGTCAATGTACGTCATAAATTGTTCGATAATGGTGGCAAGATGTCTCAAATCTATGTGAATATTAATCGTTTTCTTCACCTGTATCAATATCTCAACCAAAGAACAAAATTGCGATAAAGCTATAAACCAATTCTGCTAGGTCACGTGATTCCTGTCCCCATATCAGTGTTGAGAAGATATGTGTTCAAGTGACTTCGGTCACAATTTCGAGGTTGTGAAATTCGAACAACAAAATCTCCTTAAACTGAATATTTTCTCTATCCGTTTTGAAGTATCCGAGACAAGTTATGGGGATAGCGCATTCGTATAACATCTTACTAATATCTTTGAGAAATATATGATTAACGAATTTTTAGCATTTTATATGACGTAGGTTACCGATCGTGGCATCGCTCTGCCAAATTTGAACCCGACCATGACTCTCGCGGGGATGTCTCTATCTGATTTTCTTTGGCAGTAAAATGTTTGATAAATTCTGGCACCCAACCTGACTTAAATCCCTAACATTTTCATAATACCATTATAATCCTCGTTTTGTGAATATGTCTATAAAGTTTGGAAGAAAGTCGCGACGACATTTTTTGTAACCAAAGTTACTGCCCTGCCCTCACCAACCCCTGGGCCCTAAGGCGCCACCTTTAAGCCAACACGTGTAGATGCCTTGCATCGTTGAGATGATAGAGAAGTATTGTGAAAATCGGCGACCATTGTTTTCACTTTTGGTAATACCCTCCCCTCCCAAACCCTGGCTTGAAACAACACCATTTGATTTCAATGGGTCATGGAGATATTATTTATTTATCTATTGACCTCCTTTACAGAAGAGCTTACAAAAGTAGTATTCCCTGTCGACAATATTGTCAAGACATAGTATCTCTATATTTGAGTATTTACAAAAGCCACGCCATATCGTGGAGAAGATTATATATCACTGTGGTGGAAATAGGCGACAAACCAAATATAATCGACAATGTTACCCACCCACTTTCTCTGCCCATGACCATGACAGCGTCTCTTTATAAAAATTAACAAACACCATTATTTTCGTCGTAAAATATGTCCCAAGACACCCTTTGCGTCCTCTAGATGGTCACCCGTTATTTTCTATAGAGGACAGACAGACATTCGCATATCAAGATATAGATGCTCATTTTTTTTTAGTTTCCCAAATAATAAAATAAATAGTGATGCGAACACATGAGAATATGATACAATTTTATATGATCTGAGATCCACGTGGAATGGTTATGTTAATACACATGTATTTTATATGATCTGAGATCCACGTGGAATGGTTATGTTAATACACATGTATTTTATATGATCTGAGATCCACGTGGAATGATTATGTTAATACACATGTATTTTATAGAGCGGGTGCTCGTAATTATGCTATATATGTATAATGCACTGGAGAACATCCATTCTTTTCGCCTTTAATTGTGAAAATTATGACAAAATTTAAAACAGTGTATAATCAGGGATGATTTCCAACATCATGTCGCAAATAGATAGTTCGATACATTATGATTTGACAAACAATAAGTGGTATGAATATTGCCAATTTAACACTGAAAAATATGCGCGGATATCAAAAGTAAGGATGAAACACAATTTTTCCGGTGATGTTAGGGCACACTGATGCTGTTAACCCTTTACCCAACAGAAGGGCCCTGTGCCAATGCATTCTCTTATATATGCGAGTCGACCATAGGTCGCCTCGCATATATAAGAGAATGCATTGACTTAACACATTAAAAATTATAAAATTGTTAAAGAATGTAAGAAAAAATGGTAAAAAGTGTTTAAAAAAGATGTTTTTTAGGCCAATGCATTCTCTTATATATGCGAGGCGACCTATGGTCGACTCGCATATATAAGAGAATGCATTGGCACAGGGTATAACTGTAACTATCACAATGTGGTCAAGGAGCCGGTTCCAATGATATCCATATTTGTATGGTTCTATTGAGACAGACCGAAGATATTTTAGGCTGTTGAAGCTTTATTTGGCCGGTTTGTTGGGTAAAGGGTTAAGAAAGAGTACAGTCATTTTCTTTTTATAAAATTATCATTTTGGCGGTGTTTATCTGAGCATATCCAGGAAAAGCAGTTATGTGTATAAAACATTCAAAAACATATCCATTGCGACATATTGTAATACTGCTTGTATTAGTAACTGTTGTTTGCAATTCAACTAACTAGGATGGATATTCACGTCCTTTTGCAAACACCAACGCAGCCATCACTTTTGTATTTAAAACAAATTTGTTTTCTTGAATGTATCATACAGACACTGCCTTTTCTCAAATCACTCGGATGAGCCAAACACTGCGAAAAAGATAACTAAAGATAAAGATAAAATTCGGATGAGCCAAACACTGCGAAAAAGCCAACTACAGATGAAGATAAAATGTATATAACGGTACGTGTTCGTAATTGCATCAGTTTATCCTGCCAACACCATTTCAATTGAGCAGGACTCCCCAACATCATATCAGTCAAGCAGGACTAATATGTTATTAATTGTTATTTATATATATAGGCTATTAACACTATATACATATATATATATATATATATATATATTTATTTCATACCCCCATTGCTGGAGACGATATTATATACATAATACAATAAGAATAACGGTATCGTACAAAATGGTGATGTGGAATAATACAGATTTTCTTCCTTGGTGTTGATGTCTAAGTATGTACACGATCGATCAGTTGGCACATAACAAAGATAAAATAGGCAGCTAATAATTATTTGATTGACAGCTGTGGAAAGGTCCATCGTTTTGAGCTCTGATTTTAGATTATGCTTCCTTGTCGAATTCTGTAATATGCAATGTCCAAATTCAACTATTATATTTAAGAATTGTCAAGACCTATAGGTTGGGTAAACAAACTAACCTGAGGAAGATGTGTTTCTTAGGATCAGCAACGTTCTTGAGACCATGCATCGAAGCATCGTTGCAAAACTCGTTAGTTAAATTTTTCACAGGCACGGGCGTGTTCGATGTTTCTGGGCTGTTTTCTTTCCCTGCCGTCTCTGCCATATTATCTCCCTTGGTGTCTGTCATAGTCTCTGATATCTATATGTATGGTCTCACTTTTAGAAAACACCGAAATCCCGATTGAGGCTAATACAGTGCGAGACCACCACTGTATGTTACATGCGCTGTCATCACCATCCACCGCATAAATAGTATGTTGTAGTTAAACATTTTGCCTTTGTTCGCCGCGTTGCCGATGAAGTATGCCAGTGCCCAATCCTAGATATCGTGAAACAATTACAGTAATTTCACGCACTCTTTATTTGTTGCATTAATCGAAGCAGTAAGTATAAAGCAGCCGTCGCTTCATTAAAAAATTATACACCAAGAAAATGGGATGTAATTCGAAATAGATTCATTTTGTATACCCTTGCAAAGAACTATCTTAGATCGAAGTTCATACTAGACACTGACATCGATTGTCGGACATTCCTCTGGTAGCCATGCGCCTAACGGCATGTAGGGGCACACGGCCGATCCGTGTACCTAACGACAGGGAGTGGACGTGTCCGAGAAATAAATGAACCAAAACAATAAACGTAACTTACGACATGGAGGGTCACGTACATGACCGATCCGTACAACTAACGACTGGTATAGGGCACGTGGCCGATCCATGAACTAAATTATTCATAACAAACGTACCTAAATTTAAGTACGTATAGCGGCATCACGTAGGACTGGCGGTGTGTGCGTGTGTGGGGTGGGCTTTTCTACAATGATGGTTCGTCAGTTTATGGCAGACATACTGATACAGGGACCGTAGTTGTGGGAAGGCTCATAAATGCAATATCCTCCATTGCTAGTGACGGGAACGGGTACGACATGATGCACCGTGTACCAAGCTTCAGGGGCGCTCGTAATGATATGGCATCACGCTTAACATATATACATGTACATAGAACGACACGAGTAGCAGCGCGGAAGGATAGTCTATTTACAATATTTTACATACTCAACTTCTCTTAACAAAACATATCATTGTTATATTTTATTGATATTTGTTATATCTTCATTTCTTTGTTTTCTAATGTTTGCCTTTTCAAATACTTGTATTACGATTGTGCAACACACTATGTCAATAGTTATGTCGATGTCTATGTCGATATCGATGTCTATGTTTATGTCTATGTCGATGTCTATGTTTACGTATATGTCTATGTCCAAATAATTACCCACTTATATATCTATGTTTATGTATATGTATATGACGATGTATATAATTATGTATATACAATATGTATATGACTATGTCCACATATATGTCCATGTCTATGTTTATATCAATGCCGATGTCTATGTATATGTCCATGTGTATGTCTATATGGATATTTCGATGTCTATTTCTATGTATGTAGCTATGTCTATGTAGATGTATATGTCGATGTATATGTTTATGTATATGTCGATGTATATGTCTATGTATATGTATATGTCGATGTATATGTCTATGTGTATGTCGATGTATATGTATATGTCGATGTATATGTCGATGTATATATCTATGTATATGTATATGTATATGCCTATCTCTATGTATATTTAGATGTATATGTATATGACTATGTGTATGGCTATGCCAATGGGATGTATATGTCCATGTATATCCTTATGTCGATGATTATGTATATGTCTATGTCGATGTCGATATCGAGGCATGTATCTATGCATATGTTATGTATATACATGTCTTTGTATCTTAACCTTAATCAAAAGAAGAGTTATTTCGTAAGTATATGAAGTTTATGTATATGTTTATGTGTGTATCTATGTATATGTCGAAATCTATCCTCTGTATATAGCTATGTTTATGTATATGTATATGCATGTATATGTATATATATATATATACTAGAAGGTGACCCGACTTCGTCCGGGCTTTGACCTTGAATTGGCCATTTTGAAGGTCAAGGTCAAGTGGGGTCAGAGATATGTCGATGTATATGTATATGTGTATGACTATGCCAATGGAATGTTTATGCCCATGGCTATGATTATGCATATGTCTATGTCGATGTCGATGTTGATGTTGATGTTGATGTCTTTGTCTATGTCGATGTTGAGGCCTGTGCATATGTAATGTATGTGTACATGTCTATGGCTGTCTATGCGCAGGTCTATGTATATGCACATGTCTATGAATAGGGCCATGGTTATGTCAAAAGCTATGGTTGAGTGGGAGTAGTGCTCAATCAAAAGTGACACAAGTTTTTGAATATACCTCTTCAGTTAACCCTTTCTTTAATAAATGGACTCTCCAATTTAGTTATACATATATACATTGGAATTGTCAATTATTCATCTGGGTGGTTTATATGAAAAATAAACAGGAGCGAGATAATACAAGAACAGAAAGAGTCCTATTTAAATGAGTGAACTGTTCAGAAAATAAGTTCAACGCACGTGGCCGTTTGTTGAACTTATTATCTTAACATTTTCTATGCGATAATAACTCGCCAATGAGGATTTAGTATAGAAAGGTTTAAACACTCACGGGGTCGCACGAGAATTATCTATAAGTTTGCCCGAGACTTATGAATTTTATTGAGTTTATTCTTTATTTATTTCAAGATGGACAAATACTGATATATTAGGTTTAAATTTCCCTATTCATTTATATGGGGGGGGGGTAAGAGATGTGTTGATTGAATCTACTGTTAAGGTCAATAGATAAAATCACCCGTGTCTGTTCACGTAGTATGGGGTTTTACCTATACCGTCAGCCAGCCGCATCCAATTCGGTCTTCGGTACCATCCGGTCCCTATCACTCTTACCGTCCTGAAAATGCAAATTAAAACAGTGTCGCTGGATAATCCCCCCCCCCCCCAAAAAAAACAACCATGCCAGACCTACGTCCCTGATGTGGTGCCAGCAACCGCGGCCTGGTAAAGACCCGCTGGACCCTATAACTATGCATGCAAACGAAATACAACGCCAATGAGCCATGTCATAGGTATGCTGGATTAACCCTTTACCCAACAAACCGGCCAAAACCGGCCAAATAAAGCTTCAACAGCCTAAAATATCTTCGGTCTGTCTCAATAGAACCATACAAATATGGATATCATTGGAACCGGCTCCTTGACCACATTGTGATAGTTACAGTTATGCCCTGTGCCAATGCATTCTCTTATATATGCGAGTCGACCATAGGTCGCCTCGCATATATAAGAGAATGCATTGGCCTAAAAAAAATCTTTTTTTAACACTTTTTACCATTTTTTATTACATTCTTTAACAATTTTATAATTTTTAATGTGTTAAGCCAATGCATTCTCTTATATATGCGAGGCGACCTATGGTCGACTCGCATATATAAGAGAATGCATTGGCAAAGGGCCCTTCTGTTGGGTAAAGGGTTAATTCCGTTGAGTTGCTGCCCACGGATCATGCAATATCTCAGACAGGGCCAGGATACTACGTCACGATTGCAATATCTAAACCGTCGCTTCCGGCTATTTTAGCCGTAGCGCAAGCAGTGGTTGAGTTACATGTAGGTATATGTATATATATATGTAGGAGTTTCTGTACTTTTGTGCTTTATGTTCAAAATCGGGACACCTATTTTCCTTGTAAATTTGAGTTATAAATATGAATTTGTAACGACCACTAACTGTTTAATGTTTAATCGGAACTCCAACAGCTCATGTGCATGTATCAGTTATCCCGCCAGACAATCGATTTCAAACTCGAAACATTATAGTTCTGAGCTGAGAAGGTGGGTTCTGAAATAAAATATAGTTCACACCCGAAGCCGAAGAATTATTAATGTAGGGCTTTTCAATAGGACTTGGTGTCTTTAATTATTGTGCATCAGATGAATAAACATCCACTATATAATATTATTATCTATCCCGTGTCTGTTCACGTATTATGGGTGTTTGCTTACCCGATGCCGTTGATATCCAGTGAGGCTGATTGGGATGCGGATGGCTGATGGTAGGTAGAACCCCGTACTTCGTGAACAGACACAGGGTGATTTTATCTATTGACCGTAACAGTAGATTCAAATCAACATATCCCTTATTTCACCCATATAAATAAATAGGGAAATTTTAACCTGATATATAGTTCAGTATTTGTTCATCTTGAAATACATAAAGAAAAAACTCAATCATATTCATGTATTGATATTTTTACCATAACAACATATTTCACCATAAATAACTGAACACAAATTGAATTGTCACAAGTATTAAAATGATGTGAAAAACTCCGGTTGTGTGATCAAATTAGAAAGGGAGAATATTCTTGCTCAAAGTAGTTTTTTTTATGAATATTAATCAAGATTTACAACACACACCATCAGTCTTATATATTTATTAAATGCAATGCGTATCAATGGCGAAATCATTTACGTTAGTTTATCGCCGATTGTTGCGTCACGAACCGAGATGTAAATATTTACAATTGAGCGTAGTTCAGACGGTGTTTCCAATGGAGTTGTATGGTCGATTTCTTTGAGATTGTGGGTGATGTTAGTAGAATGCTACATTCTCCCAGTTGGCATAACTCATGAGTACTAAGTTATCAGTTCCACGCACCGAACAAGTACATAATATGTCTTTAACAAATACTGGTATCATACTCTTGACTCAGATTGAATCTGAAAACGATCCACTCCTTGACAAATCACAATACGGAAAAATTTCGGTGTGGTTCCCAGAAATAACATGGGGGCTTACTTCCGCGTTGTTATCGTATATAATCGACAATATTATATTCCGGAATCGAGGCAGCTACACGATACGGGAATTTCTCTGTGGTTCCCAGAAATATCATGGGGTTCGAGTTTGACACACTACGGTTTTATCAATCAAATTGAAGATAGCACACTAGTCAATAGATAAAATTAGTTATGAACATTCTTCACAGGACGCCGGCTTATACCCTACTTAGTAATGACATAAATTGTATGCATTTTAACCCTTTACCCAACAAAACGGCCAAAAACGCCCAAATAAAGCTTCAACAGCCTAAAATATCATCGGTCTGTCTCCATAACACCATACAGATATGGATATAATTGGAACAGGTTCATTGACTACATTGTGATGGTTACAGTTATGCCCTGTGCCAATGCATTCTCTTATATATGCGAGTCGACCATAGGTCGCCTCGCACATATAAGAGAATGCATTGGCCTAAACAAATTCTTTTTTTTTAACACTTTTTACCATTTTTTCTTACATTCTTTAACAATTTATATTTTTTTCTTACAGTTTTTAACAATTTTTATAATATTTTTCTACATTCTTTGACAATTTTATCATTTTTAATATGTGTTAAGCCAATGCATTCTCTTATATATGCGAGGCGACCTATGGTCGACTCGCATATATAAGAGAATGCATTGGCACAGGGCCGTTCTGTTGGGTAAAGGGTTAATGAATTAACGGTCGATACGGTCGCTCCTTGATAACAATGCTCAGATCATTTGAATGTTAATTTACTTCCTTGTGCGTCATCACGGTAAATCATTCGCATGGATGGCGACATGTTATTTTGTCACAAACATATACACTATATGGTACGGTGCACGTATAACCTTGCTAAGTTTTGGCGTCTGCTAATACACATTCTGATATGTGAGTTTCGTGCGAATGTGCACTGTGAGCTTCGGCACACACCTTGATGGAATAATCGATAAATGATACAAGACGCACAACCTTCACGATTTAATTGAAATTATATCGGTATCTCACGTTAGCAAGTGCGTTATCTGTCGCAGTAATCGAACCAGTTAGTGTAAAGCGGTTGAAGCTTAATTAAAAATGAAAAACAATTAACCAACCTAACCAAGATAATAGGGGGGCAATTTTTAATAGTTTCCTTTTGTATACCAATGCAGATACACGCAACTAGATTCGATCGAGGTTAAATAGCAGAGTCCGCGCTGAACCGAAATTTACTTTTGCCAAATAATTTCCCAAATGAAAATATTTTTTGCCAAATTCTTTTAGAATTTGCCAAATGCTATCACTGATAGTATCATCATCAAATATGCAGACGGACAGGTGCCGGCTGTAACGTATTCCAAAGACTTTAATAGTGCAAAGAGTAAATTCCAAGATGGATGCTGAGGTTCATGTTTCCGGAATTGGGAAAAGAAACGTTAGCTTATCTAGTTGTCACCACAAATATACATAATTCTGCAATTTGAGATATATAAAATAGAAGATGCTGCCTATATAATCAAATGCAATAAAAATATGTATACCCAACAATGTGTCTGTTATACTGTCGAAAGTTCATTGACAATTTCAAGCTAGAAACTGACATTCGCATGGAGTAGGTATTTTACGCTTAACATTTAGACTACTGGTACGTGGTTTAAAGCTGTGTATATATAACTGCTGAAATCTATATACATTGGGGGGTTAATATATGTATAGAAACAAAAGCGAGAGATAAATACAGACCGTAAGATAACGTGTTACAAAACTCCTCGCCTAGATTATTCTAAAAATAGTAACAATCGCCACCGTTGTTTGCCGTTAAACGTCGTTGTAACTCGATCACCGCCGTTTTACATCGATCCACGCCGACGTAACTGCTTCCCCTCCGTTACTTGATTATATAGTGTGAAACTAGAGGGTCAAAATATCATATATAAGGATTAACTGTCATGTGGAGTGTTTTTATGGAGATGTAACCGTGAGGTAAGTGGTGATAACTTGTGTAAAACCCGAAAAAGCGACTATAACTGTAACTATATTTAAAGCGAAAAGTGTATCGTGACTAAACTAGCCCAAAATATCCAATAGCACACCAGCTGAAGTTATTTTTGTACCATTTGTCACGCGACTGGTCGGAATTTCCCATTTGTGACGTGACGTGGTTTTGTAAGCCGGGCAAATGCTCTCACCACAGGAGCCTGGAATTTGGCGGATACATTTCACGCGGATTTACTGTTAATTTTTGGATTCGGAAACGAAAATAATTTCTGTGTTCACTGACAAGCGGAAAGTTTTTTATGGAGATGTAACCGTGAGGTAAGTCGTCATAACTTCTGTAAAACCCGAACCTTTCGTGCTTTGTTTTAGAAATTAATAGTACGTGACACCAAAGGTGTTTTTGATCAATTTTATATTGGCAAAACTTAACACGAATAATTTCAAAACGAGGCTCTTTATATTGACACCTGATGAATTATTAAGTCAATCCTGCGCGAGTGCAAATGCGCCCAAAACATTACGCGTTGTTCTTCTCCAAAATCTATAACGCGTCGATGTAATTATCGTTGCAGTTATCACTTTCTTCCGCGTTCACCGGGTTATAACTGCAACTAGTCACGTGGGCGCCGACCAATCGGAATGCTGGATTTAGTGATAATCACACTCAGTATGTAAATATAGTAAGATATACCATGATATTTTGGACACTGTACTATAGTAATACCATATTAAATACTCAAACTAACACTGCTGAAACGACGATAAATACAAAATAAACAAATCAATATTTTATCCGACAAGTTTTCTTTGGTCACGCAGTAACTGATTCGTTCGCAATGGACGTTTAATAGGTGCACATGTTTTATAATCGTGCGAAAGACTTTTTAACAAATTGCCGGTTTTTTTCCAGAAAATGAAAAGTCATGTAATAAATATTTAATAATATGACCGAAACGATATTCCCCTGTTTGGATCATTATTTGAGCAATTTCTGGTTGATACAAAACTCAGAAGCAACATTCAACCCTACATGTACATGAGGTTATCATGCGGAAGCATGGCGTACCAACAACATGACATTGTTTACAACATTTATGCATGATAACATCCATAACCATCTGTTCAAACAGCTTCGACTTTTCATGGGCGATCAACTTAGTTGTCAGTTTTTCACATTCTCGTTTTGCGCTCCAAAATACGCCTAACACAATTCACTTTCGAATTGTTCCCGGTAGCGACATAGGTCGATAAATACTTGAACTACCTTTCTATGAGCCTTATTTGTCCCAAGAGGAGGCATCGGAGTCATAAACAATACAACTTTGAACACGATGTTTGTTAAATAAAAAACAACAATTTGCATGGCGTGGAACAGAAAATAGCTTGCTGTGTTAATCTATTCATGATATGGTAGAAATAAAGATATTTTGGTTCACCTTTGTGCGAAAGAATGAAAACAGCTGGACCGTGGTAAGTACTTTTCAGAGCATACACTGTTAGAAAAATATCCCGTCGCTTTAACGGTCTGAGACCGCACAACATCGCTGCCAACATTTGACCGTTAAACATACGTTCAACACCGTTTAATTAATATAAAAAATGTAACAAATAAAGGTGAGACCAATGGTATTTTTCATGGGTCAGCACCAATTTTGTGCTCTTAATTTGTTATTTAATCGCATAACTGTCCAGGTTCTCATGATGACAATATGATTTCCCGGTAGGCATTACGATTCATAATTTGGAATGGTCGAAAATAGTATTATTCGTAGCTGAAAATACATCTTAGTTCTTCTATTACGATCACAGTTTTGATGAAATATAAATCCTCAATGCATAAAGTGATAGACAATACTTATGAAACGTTGCTGTATGCAGAGGATCAAACTTGTTATCTGCCTCGTGGAATTTAATCCGGAAAAAGGCCGCGCACTCGTAATGTGTTCACCTTTTACTAACTACTGTATAAATATGGCTGTAAATAAAAAACGATACTAGTAATGGCTGATAAGCCAACCCATTACTATTCAGTTACGAGTAATACTAATTTCGACCATTCTAAAACATGAACCGGCATGCTCTTTTGAGACATAAAAAGAACAAAGCTACATGTTTCACAATTAAAACTCAAATTCATGTACATCTTAATGTCATACGTTTTGGTAACATGTAAGGCGTGAAATTGTCCAGTTACTTGTAAACACAGTTTTTGTTTTAACAAGTGAATCCGTACATTATGACAATACAGTACCAGTCAGAAGAAATGGTATTTTAGGCGCGCCTTTATTGCGATATTGAGCGCGTTTAATTTAAAAAAAGGCGTGATTAAATACCAAACATCTTTCGCGCTTATTATTGCGACATTGAACGCAAAATATTGCGATACTAAGCGCGCTAAATTTCATACAGAACCGATAGTGTTATATTTATATTAGATAAATACTGTGCATATAGTATACCTATAGCATTTACAACTATAATTATATACATATCTAAAACATTGTCTCTATTATACAATAAACAATATAGAAGAAGCAATAATTTGATTTAAATGTCACAACTAGAGCGCAATATTAAGCGCAAAATAGATTGGTTCAAAACGAATTTATTCAGGGCAATTGCGTGTCAGATACGTATATTATGTCCATACGTATGTCAGGATTTCCAATACACATGCACTAAACTCGCATCTGTAAGGGTGGCCACACGATACGGTGTCGTTATAAATGGGTGCGTTGGTAACGAACACCAAGCAGGTACACCATCCATTTAAGGATTTAATAATATAACAATAATATGATCTTGCAGGGCAATGAGGTCTATCAGTTCAAACATATTGAATTGTCTAATTTGATAACATAGTAAATGACACATACATTGTGTTATACAGACAGTGGCAATGGAGGACAAGTGTTGTCTCACTTATGAGTACCCCCTCTGCCGTGTGTTATTCCACTGAAAAATAAAAAAACAACAATTTCAAGACAATATGACTACCAAAGTCATGTTGAACATGATCTAGTGATGAAAGGGTCGGGCTATTATTGAGTGCGTCAAACCATTAACGGCCCGAAACATACGTCACAAACAAGAGTTGTTGTGCCGTTAATGACCCGTTATGCGAACTCAACGCACAGAAATGTTGCGTTAAAGGGGGACGGTACCCTAAATTTGACCATTTATGGGACCATCTCCACTTATACTCAACAGAACATATCCAACAGATAATTGAATATGAGCCATGGGAGAGTGCAAAATACACCCATGTGAACTATGAATGATGCAAACGACTTGGCAATTATAATGAAAATGAATTTATTATTCCAGCCATTTATTCATTTTCATTATAATTACCATGTTATTTGCATCGTTCATAGAGCACACAAGAGTATTTTGCACAAATCCATGGCTCAAATTAATTCATGTGTTGCATATATTCTGTTGAGTATAAAAGGAGATGGTCCCATAAATGGCCGGATTTATTGAACAGTCCCCCTGTAATGTTCTAGTAACGCACAAGAAATATTAATAATGATTGTTCGGCTACTATTGGTTCATGAAGAGCATTCTCATATGATCTACCAGGTTTTTCAGACTGATTAAACGCCTTCCGATATACACGTCGCACTCGTATGGTCGATTGTCTATGTGCAGGCTTGCGGTATTACTGACCCACAGCCCGACCCTTACATCACTAGATAGACGTCGCTATCTTCTCCATAGTGGGGGTACTATAGAATAAATATATGAGGTACCGATAGACTTTAACATTGTTCAACAATAGCTACGCTGGTGGTTGCAAAACAACAGGGATCGCCATTCTAGATTGTGATCGATTCCCGGCAACAGACACACACACACACACACACACACTATTAAAATAGTTTATAGCATATATGTTTCTGAACGTATACACTGTTAGACAATAATCCGACGGTCCCATACCGTTTCAACAGTTGTACGGTGAATCGCCGTTGTTTTGTGCGCACTTAAAATGGTCAAAGTTAAAGATGTGCGTGTTTCCAAGTTCATGCCGTCAAAATTCAGCAATATATTTATCGGCGACCAAATTATATACGACAGTGACTCCATGCAGTATGACTGAATCTGACTCTGCTGATATTTATTATTTATTATTAATTGTTTGTATTCAGTGCAATGATTCAAATTTCGAAGTTTCATAAGTTTCACAAGTCTGTCATATAATGCATTGAGGATTTAAATTTCATCAAAACTATGTTAGTTATAAAAGAACTAAGATGTAATTTTTCAATTACGAATAATACTAATTTCGACCATTCTAAAACATATAAATCGTAATGCTTATCGGGAAATCATATTGTCACCACGAGCTAATTATGCGGTAAATTAGCAAATTAAGAGCAAAAAATTGGTGGTGACCTGTGTAAAATACAATTCGTCTGAGTCGTCTGACCGTTGTTAGTTGTTTATTAATTAAACGGTGTTGAACCGTTAAAAATGCAACGATATGACTGTTACTGGTTACAAACTGCCAGTTACTTAAACAGTTTTGTACCGTGGAACATGCTACAGCCTGGCCGTATGTTTAAAGGTCCATGGTTGGCAGCGATGTTGCGCGGTATGACACCGTTAAAGCGACGGTCATTTTTCTAACAATGTATACACATAACGGCTTTTCTTCAATTCGTTCAGATTAGCAAACACCACGAAAATGACAACTTTAGACAAAAATAACGGTAAATTTCCGTAGCATCAGTTTGGCCTACCAAAATCGTAGCAAATTAGAAACACCCACCGGCACCATGTAATACATTAGAAGGACCACTTGACCAGAGTTTATTTTGTATAACGGCGGTTATTTACCAAGGTCATTACATCGGTTTGCCCTACCAGCATCATATCAATTCACCAACATCACAGAAAAATAGCTAGGATCACTTAACCAGGGGTAGGTATACGCGTATGTCAAGTTATCATTTAAGGATCGACTTTCCAGCTGGGGGAGTCACTCACACTTGGGATTTTCACACAGCGGAGAAAGCCTTCCTGGTATGACTTGGCGAAGGTAATTGTTGAGGAAGCACGATATTTTACACTAACTATTTTAGAATATTTGTTAAGTACAAAATTGTTGCCTAGGGCGGATCAATTACAACTTAGCGAGCGTTAACACGCATTTGTATTATACGCTAGATATAATTCAATTAATAGGTTTTTACAATGTCAGCCAATAATGCGACAGTACAGTGAGTGCCGATGATATCTTTATTACATAGGTATATGGAAATTTCAATTGCCTATCTGAGTGAAACATATAGTTCAGACATATAATACAACAAACTAAACATATTTTAAGAATGTTATAAATATAAGAACAAGAAATGTTGTTTTTGTATTTTGTAATATGAATATTTTACATGGTTATGATGATGATTATATATACACACACACACATCTATACACAGCCAAGCACATTGCAAACCCAGACAATATCCCATGTATGCACTGGCATGCTGTCATACCCATATATATGTGTGACTATAAAAGCGCACAAGCCTATTATGGTCAAAGTGTAAAGTATCCGGTCATTTATGGAACCATCTCCTTTTATACTCAACATTATATATTCAACAAATGGATAAATTTGAGCCATGGATTAGTGCAAAAATACACCCATGTGCTCTATGAACGATGCAAACAACTTAATTATAATGAAAATGAATTTATGACTCCAGTGAGATAGACAAAAGCGTGGCTGAGCTATTTAAAATTAAAAATGGAACTTAATTTTTTCTTGAAGCTGTCTTTACTTCCTCTTTGATTTTGATAAGGAAATCAATATTCATTTTTAACCCCAGCCGTTTCGATTTGGTTGTCCTTGCTAAAATGTGATTATGTGATAAAACTGATCTCAAATTCGTCGCAATTTTAAACGAAATGTATTAACATTTCGGCTCGGCTCGATTCAAACACATTTAGTGCACTCGATTAATAAATGTCGTATATTATTGCGACTCATTGGATTGAAATAGTGTGTCTGTCATTTGCAGAATGAGGTCCCCAGATGGTGAATGTAGTGATGCTACCCCGCATAGCGGGCTGGTATCACAAAATTCACCCTCTAGGAACCTTATTCTGCTGAGATGTAAGCAGAATGAGGTCCCCAGAGGGTGTATTGGGTGATGCTAGCCCGCTATGCGGGGTAGGATCACTAAATTCACCATCTGGGGACCTCATTCTGCAAATTCCCATTGGATACCCTCTGAGTATACTGTGGATATTACCTGTATATCGTTCCCATTATGATTTCGGATCGGAGGGCATAATTATGGCTCTTTATCCATTTGAACTGAAGTATCGAAAATATTCTCATCTCCTATTTTCGAGATGAGTTCGCCAGTCCTTTCTCCGAATGTAAGTGAAGCAAATTAGTGTTGCGAGACAGAACATAACTAGATAAAGGCTTTTATCTATATATTATATATTTTGGAACTTCTGTCTGTCTGTCTGATCCCGGGAACTTTGATCCCGGGAACAATATGGGCCAGTCCAATTTCACGTGCGACCATGTCCTTCTCTCTCATGTCTCTGTCATTCTACTCATTGTGAATGTTGACATCTTTATACATTAAACAACGTATTCGCCACGCTTATGCCCATGTCTAGTGGTACAGATCCTGTAATATATACCATCGTGTTTTGTGTATGTCTGGTCAGTTCAAATATTGCAATTCACAACGGTATAATGCTGACGATTTTGTCTCCTCATGCATGCATATACATGTAGGTCAACATCACTAAACTTCGTGTAGAGGTTTTGTCCTATGTTATCTACATTATGGGCATAGCGTTCGTCTCGGTTTCACTGCTCGCAACGCACGGTATTGTCTCGAGTGTGTCAAGGCTAGTGAATGCCCTGTCATCTCAACAGGACATAATAAGATACCCATTCAATAGGGAGGGTTTGTTGCATGCTATGTTCAGACCATTTACGTATGACAAGCGTGATTACCACTTATAAAATCTTATGTTTATCTTCGTCGAAAATTTAAATTTTCACAAAACGGCTGCCACTATACACGTTGACAGGCATCATAGATATAATTCTGATTTCAGTATTGAAATAGGCAAGTTATTTGGTGCTCCGGCCATTCCCATAAATGATACAATTGAAATTTTCGCGTTGCATTTTGGTTCATAATGTGTCCTATGTTATCATATAGTGTACGCATTAGCGGCAAACATTTTTCTCTTCGGGATCTGCAGTGCAAAATGAGCATAATCATTCGAGTGCCTATTCCCACTTCGCACCGTCCTGTTTCAATACGTATGGGGAGTACCCCGCATCGGAATTGAGCAAGTAAAGTGATCTAATTGAGAGACCGGACTCATTGAGACACAACCTTCTGTTTTATATTCGAATAGGATGTATGTTCTTAGTTTGTGTATTTATCTCAACCTTTCTTTCCATTGTTGCTTTAAAGTGTGTATCAGGTATAAGTCAGTTATTTCATCTATAATACAACTAACACGGTTATCAACTTATCACACATATATGTTTTGTCAATGTTTTGCAACATTCATATAGAAACAGTGATACAATAAGTAAAGAGTGTGCAATAAATACAAATATGTATAGGATAATGGCTGAAAACTGTACACTATTTCAGGGAATGGATCGATCGAGGCCGTAGGCCGAGATCGTTTCATTCGCTGAAATAATGTACAGTTTGAAGCTATTATCTGACTTAAAATATGACCGATTGAATTTGTTTGATGCATCACCTCTTGTCACAATGGATTAACCCGCAAATGGGTCAAGACACATGAGCTGTACCATGTGTTCGGCCTTATCCACTCGCCCATTGGCTGTACGGATAGCGTGACATATTGACCCATTGTCAACTTACTGGACAGGGAGTACCCCATTGCGTTACCGACCGTTGACTGAACATGCACGACGTACCGACAATGAGCTACTTTTATGATAGATTTACGAATATTATCGGGAGTTTTGCCCTTACATTTCGGCATTTGTATTCAATTATTTATGCGGCATATTTCAAATTTTGCGGAGAATTATACATTGAATGGCAGATTGGTGCGAGCGGTATGCATAATCTGAGATTTGGCGATCTTGTAGTTTGAGATTGCGGGTAATACCTTAAGATCGAAGGACTACATATAAATTACTATATTAGATTTGGTTTTTATTGTGAGGGGTGCTACAACATGCCACCCGGGAACGTAATTCGATTCGAGAAATTTTAGCAGTTGAAAATTCAATGCGTATTCGTGAAACAACATGCCTGGAGTTTGAAGTATATATACCCCCCCCCAGCTCACACCACCCGAGTGACGAGGCTATATACATAGGGCTATCCCTGTCTGTCATGTTCCAGCAATCAGTAAGAGCAATATTATACTTGAAAACCGTTGTCTATAGATAGCCTCGTGCATACATTATGGTATTATACATGGAAGTCATATAAAATGAAATCGCCCACAGTAAAATAACCGTTCATTAAATTGGACACTGAGCGTCCGTTATTAAAATAATGGATCGTTGTTTGTAAAATAATGTACAATCTGGACAATAACTATCCATTATCCTATAAACTGGACTCGATGAACAAAGGAGTGACGTTACAGCCATGTTGTAAGTTTGGGAGAGTGATTGGCGGTGATCCACTCAACGCCGAAGATTGACTGGCGATGATTATCGACCGCCATGGTGACAGTATTATCCACACCTCAGTATCACCCCTGGTCAAGTGGTCCTGCTAATGTGCTATGATGCGGTTGGGTCCTGCTAAATTGCTATGATGCTGTTAGGGCAAACTGATGCTGTTAACAAAACGTACCGTTATATTTTTTTAATTTGTCTTTTTTGCGGTGTTCCGATAGTCTGAACATATACAAGAACAGCCGTTATGCGTATCAATCATTCAAAAACATATTTATTGCGAAATATGTTTAATACAGACTGTATTAGTTGTTGAAAATCGACTATAATCAAGATGGCTATCCACGTCGTTTTAGAAACACAAGCGCAGGCATTATTATATTTTTCAAAAAATATGTATGTTTCTGGATGTCTCATACTTTTTTTCTCAAATTGCTCGGATTAGCCCCAAAATGACAACTTTATAAAAAAAATAACGGTACTTTTTCGTAACGGGATCAGTTTAATCACAGAAAACCTACTATATATTCAACGGGAATCGCAAGGAATATAGCTCTACAATTTCCACAAATTTCCATTGTCACGGTCATTAAAAGTTTGGTCAAGTCAGAGCGAGGGGACAAAATGTAATAACAAACTGCGGGACGGGACTGGATGCGGAATAATATCGCAAACTTCGGAACAGAATTTGTAATTGCGCGGGATGACCAATATCTCGAAGACTATAGCACATAGCTAGAGGGCTCGTTTTTTATGTCTAATGACAGACAGATAGTCTCCACAACCAAATATATTAACACCGCCACTCATCGGACACCCGATGTTTTATTATTCGGCCAACATAGTAACTGACCTAACTTAAAATTGTCGAAATCAATTTATTCGAGAGAAGCGGTTTTATACCCCATGAAAAGGTACAACGAACTATGGAATATATTTTTTGAGATATCGGCCGCCACATGCAATTGCATATTCTTTCCCGCAGTTTGTCATTTTGTTCCTCATCCCGTCCCATCCCACAGTTTGTCATTGTGTCCTGCCCCATCCCGCAGTTTGTCCTGCCCAAAGATGAGATGAGAAAAGTCCCTGTGAGCCTGGATCACCGCGAAAAAACACCCTGGTTGTCCACAGTGGGTATATATTGGAGTACCAACGATGTTGAGTGTTGTGCTTGTTGCACACCGTTTAAATAATGTAGTATACATGTAGCTAATTAGAATAGCTTCGGCAATATGGGTGGATCATGGTGTATACACCAGTAAGATTGTGTCAGTGTATTTCACACAATATGACGAATCACACACATGTCTCCCTTTGTTCGATATAATCGTAGTTAGCTATGTCAGGGGCTGGTTCGTTGACGTTACCGGATCGTTGAATATTTTTCCCAAACACACTCGTCAAGCTTGCCAGAAAAGACTGCCAGAATAGTTCTTCATTTGCTGGACTCCCATCATTTGGATATAGTAGCCTACTTTTCTTGTCATAGTAATACCGCAGCACACCAGGTAAACGTTTCTTCTCAATTTTGTCCAGATATATAGGAATTAATGGCTTATTATGATTCCAAGTAAAACAAGTCTCTAAATTTAGCCACGGACTATCAATGCATTTTTCACTGACAACGACGACAGTGCATCTGCATGCCAGTATTGCAGTTACTATTTCCGTGTCAATATCAGTGCCGACCCCAAAGTCTTTGTCACTGAAATATAGGACATCAGATTTTGTTCCAAGTAATCTCATTAGTTTTGGATTGACTTTCGGAAACATGTTGCTCACAACGAAGTCCTGATCGTCTTGGCAATATGCCACAAAAATACGATCAACTGCATCTACTACACTCTTCCTATAACGCCAAAACCGAAAGTGTATATATAGCCCAATGAAGTAAAGTCGCTTGCGGTAACACAAATATGCCAACAAAATCATTAAACCAATGACGACCACACATGGAAGAATTATCTTCCACAGAAATTCCAAACAAAGAATTTGAAGTTGTTCTGGTTTAACATCACTGAGAGAGACTTCGTTTCCATTAAGGAAGCATGACATCGTTTCCCAATCTATAAATGCAGAACGAAGATTTTGAAGGCGAGACACAAATTGTTTTGATTTACAGGAACACACAATGTCGTTGTCATTGAGATCTAAAAGCGGGTGACTCATCTCATTCATCAGATAAGTGATGTCTGCCATGGTGATGTCGCTGATGACACTAATTCTGTTTCCACGCAAGTCCACATATGATAACTCGGACATGTTGGCCAACCTCAGTGAGAACAGGTCCATGTTATTATAGGAAAGAATAAGTGACCTCATCTTATGGTTGTTTGAAAACATTCCACTCGACAGGCGTCGTATGCTGTTTTCAGACAGGTCAACATGTTCCAAGTTCTTCGAGTGAATAAACAGATACTGTAATGAATCGCTTTCATCGCTTCCTAGTCGATTGTTCGCCAAATCGATTCTTCGAATGTTGTGTAGGCCCTTGAATATAGTAGGTATCAAGTAGGTAATGGAGTTCCCGCGTAAGTCTAAATTCTCTAAACTGGGAATGAAGTCCAGACCGACATGGATTTGCATGATGCTGTTGTTTCTTGCAACGATGGTTCTGAGGTACGGTATTTCGGTTAACATATGTATATAGCATGCTAAGATATTATGAGGTAACATACTGCTATCACTCACATCGATTTCAGTAATATTTGGGAATGCTCGTACATCATTATTATACAATTCATCATTGCATATTTCATATGGCTTCTTACGACAACAATCGCCCGTGAGCCTGCTGATGTCGTTTATTCCTATTGGCAATCGGAGGCCTTTATAAACAATTTTCCTGAGATTGGGCAATAACTTGTCCACCAGTTCCCAAGAAAATGGTGACCCCCATTCCCCCTGTCTCAAAAGTACAGTTCCAGAGAGGTACAGCTCCTTCAATGTATCAAAATTCACAAGTGATTCTAAAAGTTCTTCTATAACATCGGATGATACCAGCAGGGTTCCAGTGTAAGAAATATCCAGAATCTCTAAAGGATGAGTATTCCACATGTCGAAAAATTGTCTATTTAGCAACCGTCCGTCCAGATTCCTATATCGATTAGTTCTACTGGCATTGAGTGTCTTCAGTGAAGCGTTTGGAAGCGAGAACACCAACGTGGTGTATTTATCCAGCATCAATAAATGACTGTTAGCTAGACTAAGATGTTCCAGGCTCTGTAGATGACGGAGTGCAGCCCCATCCCAATCTTCTCCGGAAGCACCAGAAAAAGACAAACTCTGTAATTTGTCCAAACCACTGAACGTGTTATTATTTATGGTAACACTGTTTTGCCATTCACTCAAAACGGTAAAATTCAACACAGATGTCCACGAGTCATGGATGAAACATTCCTGACAAGTCCAGTCTTCTGTCGATAACAAAGTGACAGAGAGTACATTAACAGGAATTACTTTGGGTGGACTTCCTTTGCAGAAGAGAGAAGACCCCATTGCATCTTGTTCGCACGAACAACTGTCTGGACACAGATTTGAGTATTCCTCAGATTTCAGAGAATCCGCGGCGGCCGCCAAGAGGTATACCACGGATAACAACCGGAATAATGAATACTGCGACATAGTACACCATTCAACAAGTAATCAGAACGTACATATATATCCGTTTTTGATCAATGTGTAGCGTCAAGAGATATAACACAGAGAACAACCGCCAGCATTATGCGCGATTCAACAAGTAACCGGAACGTATATCCATGTGTTATGCTCAGTTGGTGCTTTGTGGTGTCGAAAGTATACACGTTTTCTTCCTTTGGTGATGGTTGTAATGTAATCGACAATCTGCCCGATTAATTGCATTACGTCATGGTATTTTAACAAGGATGCACGCATTTGTGACTTCTAAGTGAAATAGGGAATTGCCCGCAATTCAGTACGGTCTTGATTTAAAAGCGGCCGACGGCACTTTTTATTCGATACAATACAGAAGGGAAAATAAAATAAAATTATATTATGTTAAGGATACAATTAATTTTAATGTGTGATTTAGAGGCTTTTAAAATGTCGTTTTCATCTGCAATTTTTACACAGAGTACATCGGTCGATTCTTACGAAAGTGCGTGAATGAAAAACAATATGGAATTTGAAGCGTTACTCTGACTGAGGTATCATACGATGATCTAATGCAGCTGTTTAGAGGATAGAGATTTGCATGATATTTTGAGCAGAATTGACAAATAACTCAGTTCTAAACTAGTGGAAGCAAAGGTTTAAGTGAAACTCAGTGTAATTATCAAATATTGCAGATGCCACAATCTCAGCCAGTGTTTCTGACCATTGGTACTCAGTTCCATCATGGGGATGGAGAAGAAGCATTAACATAAATGCAAGTGTTTCAATTACTGATACTACTACTACTATACTGCTACTTTTATTGCTCCACCGTAAGTGAATGGTCAGAGACCCACATACAATTCCAAAGCACCAACAATTGTTGATGTTTATGATTCTGAGAAAGACGACTTGCTAAATAGTATGCCACACGACAACGTGATGACGCAAGAACAAGTGGTGATAAGGGCATTCACAAGATTTCCGTGAGAAATAAATTTCAAGCTATTGAGACAATTGACCCAATTCATATGGACAATTATTCTGTCTAGCAAAGCAGAAGGATCTGATTATGATCCGGACTCATTCACATCGTACCACCATGGCATTGATAGGTACTTGAGGGAAAAGAAATACTATTTTCGCATTTACATGGATCGTGAATTTGAAGGTTCCAGGACGGTGTTAGCAAGCAAGAGCAAGCAGATGATAGAAGCTGATAAAGGTAATCGCTCAAATGCGGGCTGAACCTATCACGGAAAGTGAGTAAGTTCTTCTCATGGAGAGACGTGTGCTGAGTTTTGACTGCTCCTGCGGTTTAACAAATCTCATGATTTATTTACCCGGTGACAATGCATTCTCTTATATATGCGAGTCGACCATAGGTCGCCTCACATATATAAGAGAATGCATTGGCCTAACAATTTTTTACAATTTTAATAATTTTGTCTTGTATTCTTTAACAATTTTATAATTTCACCCATACAGAGCCCCAGACAAACATGAGCAGACGACACCGAAGCAGTCCAATATGTCTCCATGGATATGTTTATCAAATTTTTAAATTGGTAGAAAAGTGTAAAAAAATATCAAAATTCGCAGAAAACAACTAGCAATATTATCATATGTAGTAAATAATACTATACTGGTACGTATCAGATTAAAAACATATGTGGCACTTACTTACCAACTAAAATCTGACTGTGTGCGCACATACAAGCACAATAGTCAGATAATTTCCATAAGAGAAAGGATATTTTGATTCAGGAGAACTCCATAAGAAACGATTTGTTAAGACATCCACATTTTATAATACAAAAACGTATTTAATTAAAATTTTCCAAAGTGAGGGTATGAGTTTTGACTCAACATCAACAGAAAGTAAACAGTAATGTTTGACTGTAGTGGCATGTTTATACAGTAGGCCAAGTTAACTCAACTACCCAAGCATACAACTTAACATATTCCTAATCTCAAATCAGTATTAATCAAGAGATTGTTCAATGTATGCGTACTGTCAGAAAGAAACTGAATACAGTCATAATCAAACAGAGCTGTGTGATACCAGGTTGTGACCTTTCAAAATTCAAACACTCACTTCAAACACATGAAAATAAACTCATGTTCTGTAGCACAATGTGTGGATTTCTGGGCAAAGCATTCTTCATAGAGATCTCCCAAATCAGGATTTACTTTTATTTATGGAAATTGCTCAACTACCAGCTCTGTGCCTGAGCACAAATTCGGATTTCAATTGGGAAGAAAGTGCCAAATGTTTCCAATTTATGTCAGGTGAAGTGTTATTTACTGTCTATAACCCTTTACCCAACAGAACGGCCCTGTGCCAATGCATTCTCTTATATATGCGAGTCGACCATAGGTCGCCTCGCAAATATAAGAGAATGCATTGGCTTAACACATTAAAAATTATAAAATTGTTAAAGAATGTAAGAAAAAATGGTAAAAAGTGTTAAAAAAAGTTTTTTGTTAGGCCAATGCATTCTCTTATATATGCGAGGCGACCTATGGTCGACTCGCATATATAAGAGAATGCATTGGCACAGGGTATAACTGTAACCATCACAATGTGGTCAATGAGCCGGTTCCAATGATATCCATATTTGTATGGTTTTATTGAGACAGACCGAAGATATTTTAGGCTGTTGAAGCTTTATTTGGCCGGTTTTGGCCGGTTTGTTGGGTAAAGTGATAATGCATGTATAGTTGGTTTAGCCACTTCTGCAAAGTTTGTGCCATTTTTCTTATAGTTTAAAATTTATCAAACTTGTTCTCGGAGTCCATATTGGAGTGGTTTGGTTAACCCTTGAATCATTCGGCATGCTTACTTGGAAAGAACAGTTTATTTTGTAATGGGGTGACATTGCACTTGCGAAGGACGCAAATTGTTTTGAATTTCTGAAACACAATGAAAGGACGACAAATACCCGAACAGGAGAAAGTACAAATATTCATCACCGATCATTCAGTCCGAAAGCAATCGTAATCCCTAGAGTTCCAGCTACATAATGTCCAGTTGCAGCATACAAGATATTCGTATCAAAGCGTCAATCGAACACTTTGCAGCCTGGTTGACCGTTCGATATTGAAGTGAATCATAACCGCAAACCTGGTTCACAATTTATGGTATAAGGGTCAACCTACGGGTGAGCACGCCTTAGCCAAAAGAATGGAGAATATGGCATAGAAAGGCCAACTTCCTGGTAGAAAGATCAGCAACCTCGTCCAGAAAACAACATGCACTCGATTACTTCATAATGACATTACTCCCAACACAAAAGAACAGCTTTTGTGTCACAGAAATATTGCCAGTGTTAATAATTATTCTTTTGCGTCAGTGGAAACGTCGGACATTCTCTTCATTGCGCCAAAACGAACACCAACTTCTGATTTCATTGACAATTCGAACTCCCTTCCAACTAGAATTGTTGAATCACTTTGCACTGCGAGTGCCAGTCAGAATAGATTGTTGAAGTGTCGGAAAGTGCGAAATTAATTACAACTGCGAATGCACAATCATCTCCTGCAATGTCTCTCGCCAACGCTATTCCCATATATCATATGCAGAGTTATGGTATTATCAAATATTACAATTATCATGTTAAAAGTGACAATTAAGTAGAACATTCGAAACGGAAATATCGTCGCCTCATTATTGAATCTGATTCCAGTCAAAGCGAAATTGAATAGTCACGTGACGTGAATTTCTCAGAATGTGTACGTTTTGTGTTGGGCGTAATACAAATAGTTCCTGTTTTAAATTAAGTTTTATTTGCATTGCTATGGGACGAATTGTAAGATAGATAGATTATCACCACCCTGTGTGATTCCGAGATCCGTATTCAAGCCTCGCTGCCTTCTCTGGGCTGTCTATCGACTCGTCCTACGGACTCGTCGATAAACTGCCCAGAGAAGGCAGCTCGATTTGAATACTGATCTCGGAAACACACATGGTGGTGATTACCTATATATATTCAATTATTCATCAGGATACGAAATAAATTTGGCCTTCAAGTGGCAAACAAGCGATAGTGTTCACAATTGAGCGCACATATAGTGTTCTTGCGAGGGGAATCATTAGCCAGGTTCAACCATTCATGTCTGTATCTTTCAACCTCGGTTGCCATTACATTACAAACGACCAGATTCACGTGACCATTCACCAGCACGTACATGAATAACA
Source organism: Siphonodentalium dalli (assembly GCA_032622095.1). NCBI lineage: Eukaryota > Metazoa > Mollusca > Scaphopoda > Gadilida > Siphonodentaliidae > Siphonodentalium > Siphonodentalium dalli. The sequence continues at coordinate 233,716,318 of CP136063.1, forward strand.
ATAAAACATGTCAGAATGTAGCATTATGAAACTTGTAGCAAAGATTAATGATTCAATATAATACCCAAATGAGCGGTCAGTCCTATGCAGACATGAAATGTGTATGCCTAGAAAGATACTGGTTAGGCAATTAAGCATGCCGGCGGTGGCACTTCGGTCACACTGCGGACAGCTTGTCTCTACCATCGGCTTTAATGTTCAAATGTGTTGTTATAAGTCGGGCCGATACAGCATGACGTGCATCATTGTTGCCGTATATCATCACACGACTTCTCCCGTCAAGTGTATAGCCATAACAATATCATAGTAACACACGTTACAAGTTACACGTACGCGTGGGTGAACGTGACTATCATACTACGGTATCTACGTTGTATTTAGCTGTCACGAAAGGCAATTCAATAGCACTCTTCACGATAGACGACATCGTATGTGGGCGGAGCTAGTTTAGCATCAGATAGATAGATCTTTATTGCACGACCACAAACAAATGCATTCGGGTATGGCAATATACCATTTGAATAACGTCGTTACAAGTGTGCTATGGTTGTATACAAGTCGTTAAGTCATTATGTGCCATCGAATATACAAGATATGTTTATTGTGCGTACTGGTAGTTTCACTCGATCAACTCCCCAGTGGATGATACTATACTATATATAAGGACATTGCCAAGACCAATGCTAAATATGGTAGTAGGTTATTTCAGAAAACATGTATTGATGTGTGTAATTGCTTGGCATGTGATATACGTAGATTTGGATGATGCCAAGGACTTCCATACGGCTGTCCAGATTTAAGCATTATATGATACCTTGCTTTTTGCCATATCTCTCGCGAGATATATTAGAGAGAATTCGTACATCTCTGATAAAATGTTTCTTTTATAGTCTGCAATCATTCTTCCTCACATAATGCGAGCGTGTTGTCACTCTTATGGGATTAGCTATTCGATTTTGCACAAAATGTAATTTTCATTCTATTTTGGCCATTTTGGCGGCCATTTGGGGACATAGATTCTACTTATATGGTTCACGACAAAGCATTATTTGCATATATATCTCTCAATGTATTCTGAATTTGGCATTAATTGATCTACACATAACAGCATTCGCATTATTATGATGGAATTGCTTCAGAATTTGAACCATTCCGACAAATCACGATATCTCAACTCTGATTCTAGGGGACTTTTGCCATGTTGTTCGTAAACATGTTCTTATTAATCCACGAACAAATCAACTTTCCCCGATTGTTTTCCCTAGTGAAACCTAATGTTCCTGGACTATTATCATAGTTTACTAAGAACAAACTAAACTAATTCCAAAAAATGATTCCACACCCACCATCAAAATTGATTTACAATGTTTTGCTGTTAATCAATAAATGATAGTAGTGGGGTGTGTTTTATTGAGGAATACGCCGCTGTGCACGTTGAGACATATGCTGTGAACCAAGAAGCTGAACTTATTGTCTGAACATTTCCCACCAACGAATATGAATAATTCTGCTCTCGTATTATCTGCTTGTTCTGTATATCGTCTGTATGTATTACCTGAGCACCCCTCTCAATAAACAATAGACCGTTCCAAAGTATACTTTTTATAACTGAATGGGAGAATCCATCCAGTATAGAGAGGTTTAAAGGAATAAATATGAAATTTACGTGTACTATAATATGCTAAGTATAATTATTATATAACCAGTTTAGAGTATTAGCAGTTACATAAGGATTAACTGGCATGTGGACTGTTTTTATGGAGATGTAACAGTGAGGTAAGTGGACATAACTTGTGTAAAACCCGAAGGGTTTTACATACAAGTTATGACCACTTACCTCACCTTTACATCTCCATAAAAATAGTCAACATGACAGTTAATCCTTATATTTATATACATTTAGCGAAAAAGCCACTTTTGTAAATTTATTTAAATCGAAAAGTGTATCGTGACAAGATCAGCCCAAAATACCCAATAGCACCCTTGGCAAAAGTTAATAGGAACAATTTCTCTTCATATTGAAACCCGATGATGTATTAAGTCAGTCCTGCGCGAGTCCAAATGCGCCCAAAACATTACGCGTTCGTCTTTCCAAACCTAATGACGTATCGATGGTGTTATTAGCTTGGTGTTATGATGCGTTGCGCATTCACCGAGAAATAACTGCAACTAGCCACGTGGGCGCCGACCAATCAGAATGCTGGATTTAGTGATGACAACACTTAGTGTGTAAATATATGTATATAACTTGACAATGAGTGTATCATTAGTACTTTTCACACGTGGTGGTGTAAAGGATAATGAGAGATCGAAGTGTCTGGGGCTAAATAATTTCGGGTGATTATTGGGTCTCAGACATTTCTCGATGTGATTATCTGTCTTCGAACACACCTTCTGACATTCAATGCAGGGCGACAAAATCACCTAATGCGCACGAGTGTAGACTATATATACACCCGTGCGCATGGCCTGACAAAATTGTGGGAATACAAACTAGCAGATATAAATACATGTACAAATGTATCATATATGAGTGGCTTGGATATTCTGTCTATACTAGGCCCTATGTGTTATGTACATATCGGGCTTTCAAGTATTCATACACGAACAAGTTTCCCTGCCCATTGATCAATACTATTATGGTGATATGCTTAAGGGTCAGCAGCATTTTTTGGAAAATATATATAATCTCAAAATATGTTTGGAGTCTATTTTTGAAATTTGGTACACGCGGTTATTTATTGCGGCAATATATTTCAGAACCGTCAACTACATGACTGTAGTTGGAAATTATAACCCTATACTTCTGCACTTCTATAACATAAACAATAGGTAAACTTGGGCCACAGTGAAAGCATATATATAACATAGTGAGCTTATTTGTTTGTTTTTATTTAATAAAATTTTTTTAAATACATTTTTTTTAAACTAACGCTGTTATGACCTCCGTCAGGGTACACCTAATTAGGTTGAAATCGGATTAAGGGACTGGGACAAAGATACGAACAGACAGACGGACATACGGACAAATCTTACTCTGTTATATATATAGTTAATCCGGTAGCCGAAGCACTGAACCTGGTTTTGGCGTATAACGTGTTTTCAGCGGCTTATTATATCTGCGGGCGCCCTTACAAAACAGGATTGAGAAATGTCGGATTTTGTCCGCAGTATTTGGTTTTCGACTATTGTGCCAAGACAACCACAGGGACATAACTTTCAACCCGGGAAGAAAACAGACAATCTCTAAGTCGCGGGGCCGCTCGATTACCACACATATCAGCGCCACTGTCGGCTACATCTAGATTGCGAAATACTGGACATCAAAACAGATTAGTGGACAGCCATGCAGTACCCATGTCCGACACATACACAGGAGGATAATTGGGAAGTAAACAGAACGATTTTGGGATTAGCGAGACCAGATACTTCGCCAGGAAAAGCTACTGAAACCTAACGCAGCGCGATGGATAGGGAGAAGAGTCTAAAGAGCACACAGGAAAACTACCCCGCCTGGTTAACCTAGGAACGCCCCGATTAACGTACCATGAAATGCGAACCGAGCCGGAATAATACCGTCCCTGTATTTGAACGCGGACGAATCGAGACCCGACACACAGTTCCCAAACGAGCTACAAGATGTGACCAACGACTCTCGTGGCGCTAAGAAGACAGCTAGGATCTCCGGCCGGAAATATGGATAGGAATACAAGGTAAACATTACAATCTTGTATTTCTAACAACGCTACCCCAATGTGCCGACGAAGAAGCGAAGCAGACGACAGGAAGACGAACTCAACCGGAACTCAACCGAGCAGACGACAAGCAGACGACAGGAAGACGAACCCAACCGGGACTCAACCGAGCAGACGACAAGCAGACGACAGGAAGACGAACTAAACCGGAACTCAACCGAGCAGACGACAAGCAGACACGCCCAAATATGAAGACGGAAGAAGACCCTAAACCGAGCAGACAACAGGAAGATAAACCCAACTAGGAGGAACCCAGATGCCGATGATTGAACATTATTGACTTTGTTATAATTAAATAATCAAACCGTTCTGATAGTCTTGAGAGTTATATGTACCCGTATTGGCACACTATGCTTTTGGAATCTTCATAAATATTAAAACGGAAATTGCTACATGAAATGGTTTAGTATCACACCATATGCCTGCAGTGACATTACTCACACATTCTGGATTGAACCTTTTCAGAATTTTGACAAAATCCAAGATGGCCACCAAAATATTAATTTATGTTCTGTTTTGGGCTATTTACTAGAATCTTCAAATGACGTTCGAAATTGCCACATGCAACTGTTTAGTATCACCTTACCTACATATTACAATGGCATCGCTCAACAAAGAGATGTCGTATGATAAAGAGCTACAGAACAGAGCCACCAAGAAGTATGGACTTCGAATAATCTCTTACTAGATGCCACTGACCAACCAAACCATACCTATTAGTAGTATATATTGCGACCAGTCTTGTAGTGATTAGAAACTATACATTTTGGGGGCGCAATTGCGGACAAATGCAGATATTGTACAGGTGCATATGACGACAATAACCCCACTTCACATACCACACAGAGCAAATCAGACTGCCATTGTTACACCGAAAGTAAGACGTCTGGGGATGGTGGTGGGATATTTTCAAACCAATCAGCTACTGCATGTATTGTATACATATCAATCTAACAGTTTTCGAAGTGTACAGCAGAATATGTCCCAACGGGTCCTACTAAAACCCGACCGCACCCGACCGCACCCGACCGGACCCGACCGCACCCGACCGGACCGGCCCCAGGGGTCCGAGCGAGATGGGGTTTGCACTATCATGTAGAATGGACCCGAATGTACCAAAGTTCCAATCCCCAAGTCGATAGCTCGAGCGGACACGGCACTGTTAACCCCTAACTTGCGGCCGTTTCCGCCAGGTAAGGGAAATCCAAAAAGGCGCCGACCGCACCTCCCCTGACTGCCTGACCACGGAAATGGACATTATATCATGAATTGAATACCCATATGCATCCATGGATGATCGGACAAGTCGCTAGCTACACCGGAAGTGAATAAATTAACCCATACGCTGCTGCCGAATTCGCTATAAATGTACGCAAAAACGCCGAAATTAACACCCGCCGACCGGACCGCCCCTAGGGGTCCGAGTGAGATGGAGTTTGCACTATCGTGTACAATGGACCAGAATGTACCAAAGTTCCAATTCTCAAGTCGATAGCTCGAGCGGACACGGCACTGTTAACCCCTAACTTGCGGCCGTTTCCGCCAGGTAAGGGAAATCCAAAAAGGCGCCGACCGCACCTCCCCTGACTGCCTGACCACGGAAATGGACATTATATCATGAATTGAATACCCATATGCATCCATGGACGATCGGACAAGTCGCTAGCTACACCGGAAGTGAATCAATTAACCCATACGCTGCTGCCGAATTCGCTATAAGTGTACGCAAAAACGCCGAAATTAACACCCGCCGACCGGACCGCCCCTAGGGGTCCGAGTGAGATGGGGTTTGCACTATCGTGTACAATGGACCAGAATGTACCAAAGTTCCAATTCCCAAGTCGATAGCTCGAGCGGACACGGCACTGTTAACCCCTGACTTGCGGCCGTTTCCGCCAGGTAAGGGAAATCCAAAAAGGCGCCGACCGCACCTCCCCTGACTGCCTGACCACGGAAATGGACATTATATCATGAATTGAATACCCATATGCATCCACGGATGATCGGACAAGTCGCTAGCTACACCGGAAGTGAATCAATTAACCCATACGCTGCTGCCGAATTCGCTATAAATGTACGCAAAAACGCCGAAATTAACACCCGCCGACCGGACCGCCCCTATGGGTCCGAGTGAGATGGGGTTTGCACTATCGTGTACAATGGACCAGAATGTACCAAAGTTCCAATTCCCAAGTCGATAGCTCGAGCGGACACGGCACTGTTAACCCCTGACTTGCGGCCGTTTCCACCAGGTAAGGGAAATCCAAAAAGGCGCCGACCGCACCTCCCCTGACTGTCTGACCACGGAAATGGACATTATATCATGAATTGAATACCCATATGCATCCATGGATGATCGGACAAGTCGCTAGCTACACCGGAAGTGAATAAATTAACCCATACGCTGCTGCCGAATTCGCTATAAATGTACGCAAAAACGCCGAAATTAACACCCGCCGACCGGACCGCCCCTAGGGGTCCGAGTGAGATGGAGTTTGCACTATCGTGTACAATGGACCAGAATGTACCAAAGTTCCAATTCTCAAGTCGATAGCTCGAGCGGACACGGCACTGTTAACCCCTAACTTGCGGCCGTTTCCGCCAGGTAAGGGAAATCCAAAAAGGCGCCGACCGCACCTCCCCTGACTGCCTGACCACGGAAATGGACATTATATCATGAATTGAATACCCATATGCATCCATGGACGATCGGACAAGTCGCTAGCTACACCGGAAGTGAATCAATTAACCCATACGCTGCTGCCGAATTCGCTATAAGTGTACGCAAAAACGCCGAAATTAACACCCGCCGACCGGACCGCCCCTAGGGGTCCGAGTGAGATGGGGTTTGCACTATCGTGTACAATGGACCAGAATGTACCAAAGTTCCAATTCCCAAGTCGATAGCTCGAGCGGACACGGCACTGTTAACCCCTAACTTGCGGCCGTTTCCGCCAGGTAATGGAAATCCAAAAAGGCGCCGACCGCACCTCCCCTGACTGCCTGACCACGGAAATGGACATTATATCATGAATTGAATACCCATATGCATCCATGGATGATCGAACAAGTCGCTAGCTACACCGGAAGTGAATCAATTAACCCATACGCTGCTGCCGAATTCGCTATAAATGTACGCAAAAACGCCGAAATTAACACCCGCCGACCGGACCGCCCCTATGGGTCCGAGTGAGATGGGGTTTGCACTATCGTGTACAATGGACCAGAATGTACCAAAGTTCCAATTCCCAAGTCGATAGCTCGAGCGGACACGGCACTGTTAACCCCTGACTGGCGGCCGTTTCCGCCAGGTACAGGACATCCAAAAAGGCACCGACCACACCTCCCCTGACTGCCTGACGACGAAAATTGACATGATATCATGAAGTGAATACCCATATGCATCCATGGACGTTCGGACAAGTCGCTAGCTGTAGCGGAAGTGAATAAATTAACCCATACGCTGCTGCCGAATTCGCTATAAACGCCGATATTAACATCCGCCGACCACACCGCCCTAATTGGTCCGAGCGTGATGGTGTTTTTACTATCGTGCAGAATAGACCCGAATGTACCAAACTTCCAACCCCCAAGTCGATAGCTCGAGTGGATATGGCACTGTTAACCCCTAACTTGCGACCGGTTCCACGGGTACGCGAAATCCAAAAAGGCACAAACCGCATCTCCCCTGGTTGCACGACCACGGAAATGGACATCATATCATGCAGCGAAAAGTGTATTCTGGTCCTGCTAGACCAACACCGATATTCGACAACTTATACGAGGTGAGTGATAACATATCAATTGAAACACATATGTATGAGACCCGGAGAATTTTCTTTATGGTACATGCAAAAATATATTATAAAACAACTGAATATGTGAATGGGGGGGGGGGGGGGGGGGTAACCCCATGTTTATTTATTATAAAACAACATGGTGCAGGTCATGATAGTCGCATGGGTAGTGACTTAAAGTGGTATGCTATTCAAAGCACTGCATGTGACATTGTGTATGGGTTATAACGAGGTGTCACATTCGTCACCACGGACTTCAATTCAATTAATTTGTTTATTTTGGTGAATCCCTTGTGATTATCAGTCCAGTGATTAACTAATTTACTTCGAGCTCTCGTGCGATTTACTTTTGACGGTTTTCGTTACAATAAATAATCATGAATAATGTACATGTATCAATTGTACGTGTTTTTATAGGAATTGGTTTCGACAGTAGTTATACGATCGTGCGAATTAATTGGGATTTAAAACATGATCAGATTAAGGGATTTTAAAATCGGATTATGAACCTTGGCCTCATCCGTGGGATGAGTGCGATGCATGGCTTCGTGTACATGGCAAGAAACCCATTCGAATGTAATTTGCAACCAATGGAATGAACCAATGATATAGTTGCATTGATATATAAAATGGTTACTTTCTAAATTGTGTCATGGGGTGAAGGAGAAGATCACTCGATCTTTTCGACCATCCCGGGCGCTTCGCGCCCATCTACTCACTTTACTTACTAAATTGTGTCAAATCGACATCTTGATCTTATCATAATGCGACCACCACGAGTTCTACCAGTTATGGTCATATATCCATGCTCTGTTTGCGACGGTGAAGCCGAAGGTAGGGGAACAATTTGATTTATATTTTTAATGTTGATATATACTAACGGAAAGTTGCTAATGCAGTTTAGATAATTAGTGTTTGTTTCTCCGTTATTCGCGAATTTATAGTTATGATGTTTGGTATTGTCTGATTATTCGCATAGTAAAGCATGACACAAAATATATTTTTGTACGAATGATTTTGAGCGAGTCGAATATTGATTGGACAAGCTAACTAACGGAATTGTATGTTCGAGCAATCATAACCTATTTTCTCAGTCTGGAAATTCCAACATTCGAATAGTCTATGAAATTATTTGTGAAATCCAATTGTTTGAAATGTTGCCAACATGTCAGCCATTTAATTTTAAATTGTCCAACAATCCACAACGATACGTATATCGGCCAATAAAGCGAATGCGATTAACAATTTGTCTATATCATATGTCAATGTTTTTTCAATTTGCTCACATTACCAGTCGATGGGCTGAATTATTCCTGTAAAACAGTTTGTGGTTACAAAACGTGTTGCGGTACGGGTAGCTATATAGATTCCAGTAACCGTATCGAACGGAGAAACGAATATTTATTTCTGAACTACATATTTATTCTCCAGTAGCCAACTAAATTTTGTATTGACGACTGGCATGCCGATATCAATAACTCGAAACTATACGAAATATATTGACCGAGTGCAATAAATTCCATTTAAATTCGAGATTTAGCTAGCGAGGCTCGAATCGAATTTAGTGGACGAGGTTAATAAATTGCGTATTGAATCTGATTGAATTGCGACGAATTTGAGATCCATTTTTATCACTTAATCACATTGTAGCATGGAGAAACGACCCAAAGACGGCTGGGGTTAAACAATTCATAATGATTTCTTTATCACAACCAAAGAGGAAGTAAAGACATGTGCATTAAAGAAAAAATAACTCAACTCAACTCATTCAATTATGCAATATCATTATGATATTCCAATTAACACATGACAGTTACATATATGATGGTTGTTACGGCGCATTACATGTATGTTCAGTTCAACGTGTGTGTGTTTGTGGGGGTGCTTAGAAAACAATATTTGTTCGCCTTTTTGAATTTCCCGTACCTGGCAGAAACGGCCGCAAGTCAGGGGTGAACAGTGCCGTGTCTGCTCGAGCTATCGACTTGGGGATTGGAACTTTGGTACATTCGGGTCCATTTTACACGATGGTGCAAACCCCATCGCGCTCGGACCCCTATATAGGGGCGGTCCGGTGTTAATGTAGGCGTTTTTGCGTACATTTATAACGAATTCGGCAGCAGCGTATGGGTTAATTTATTCACTTCCGCTGCAGCTAGCGACTTGTCCGATCGCCCATGGATGCATATGGGTATTCACTTCATGATATAATGTCCATTTCCGTGGTCAGGCAGTCAGGGGAGGTGCGGTCGGCGCCTTTTTGGATTTCCCTTACCTGGCGGAAACGGCCGCAAGTTAGGGGTTAACAGTGCCGTGTCCGCTCGAGCTATCGACTTGGGGATTGGAACCTTGGTACATCCGGGTCCATTCTACACGATAGTGCAAACCCCATCTCGCTAGGTCTCCTAGGGGCGGTCCGGTCGGCGGGTGTTAATTTCGGCGTTTTTGCGTACATTTATAGCGAATTCGGCAGCAGCGTATGGGTTAATTTATTCACTTCCGCTGCAGCTAGCGACTTGTCCGAACGCCCATAGATGCATTTGGTTATTCACTTCATGATATAATGTCCATTTCCGTGGTCAGGCAGTCAGGGGAGGTGCGGTCGGCGCCTTTTTGGATTTCGCGTACCTGGCGGAAACGGCCGCCAGTCAGGGGTTAACAGTGCCGTGTCCGCTCGAGCTATCGACTTGGGGAATGGAACTTTGGTACATTCTGGTCCATTGTACACGATAGTTCAAACCCCATCTCACTCGGACCCATAGGGGCGGTCCGGTCGGCGGGTGTTAATTTCGGCGTTTTTGCGTACATTTATAGCGAATTCGGCAGCAGCGTTTGGGTTAAAAATTTATTCACTTCCGCTGCAGCTAGCGACTTGTCCGACCGCCCATGGGTGCATTTTGTTATTCACTTCATGATATAATGTCCATTTCCGTGGTCAGGCAGTCAGGGGAGGTGCGGTCGGCGCCTTTTTGGATTTCCCTTACCTGGCGGAAACGGCCGTAAGTTAGGGGTTAACAGTGCTGTGTCCGCTCGAGCTATCGACTTGGGGATTGGAACTTTGGTACATTCGGGTCCATTGTACACGATAGTGCAAACCCCATCTCGCTAGGACCCCTAGGGGCGGTCCGGTCGGCGGGTGTTAATTTCGGCGTTTTTGCGTACATTTATAGCGATTCGGCAGCAGAGTATGGGTTAATTCATTCACTTCCGCTGCAGCTAGCGACTTGTCCGATCGCCCGTGGATGTATATGGGTATTCACTTCATGATATAATGTCCATTTCCGTGGTCAGGCAGTCAGGGGAGGTGCGGTCGGCGCCTTTTTGGATTTCCCTTACCTGGCCGAAACGGCCGCAAGTTAGGGGTTAACAGTGCTGTGTCCGCTCGAGCTATCGACTTAGGGATTGGAACTTTGGTACATTCGGGTCCATTGTACACGATAGTGCAAACCCCATCTCGCTAGGACCCCTAGGGGCGGTCCGGTCGGCGGGTGTTAATTTCGGCGTTTTTGCGTACATTTATAGCGATTCGGCAGCAGAGTATGGGTTAATTTATTCACTTCCGCTGCAGCTAGCGACTTGTCCGATCGCCCATGGATGCATATGGGTATTCACTTCATGATATAATGTCCATTTCCGTGGTCAGGCAGTCAGGGGAGGTGCGGTCGGCGCCTTTTTGGATTTCCCTTACCTGGCGGAAACGGCCGCAAGTTAGGGGTTAACAGTGCCGTGTCCGCTCGAGCTATCGACTTGGGGATTGGAACCTTGGTACATCCGGGTCCATTCTACACGATAGTGCAAACCCCATCTCGCTCGGACCCCTGGGGGCGGTCCGGTCGGGTGCGGTCGGGTCCGGTCGGGTGCGGTCGGGTGCGGTCGGGTGCGGTCGGGTTTTAGTAGGACCGGTCCCAACAGACCACCGGGAATTACATATGCCAAGCCTTATAGTAAAGTATGTCCTCTACGTTTTGTCGGTAACAAATACTGCCGAGTGATGTTTGCATGTCAGGTCAGCTAGCAGTTCAAAATTCCACACTGGAGGCTTTCGTTAACTTACAGACAGTGTGTGCGAACACCTCAAGTATATCATGTGGTCAGATACATGATACTATGAGAGCGTGATAAAAACATGTCTGCCCCCAACTCTACTTCCAATATAAATATGCTGTCTTGTCGCCTTTATCAGAAACCCGCGTCAGTCCTCTCCGGTCATTAACCTCAATCGATTAACCACTCTGTTAAGTGCCAGGCATCTTAGAACGATATGAGCATGTATTTAGCGGATAATTACTGTACACCCGTAAAACAATATAGGTACTCTGGTGTACTTAGGTACATGTATGTACTGTACTTGTCCCGTGGGGAGTACCAAACTATTTGTACTCCGGAGTACCTAAAATGTAGGTACTCTGGGGAACCTAAAATTTAGGTACTCTGGGGGTACCTAAAATTTACGGTTTTTGTATCTGGGGTACCTATCCAAGTACTCAGTGGTATCTGTCTAGGAACTCTGGTGTACCTTTCTAGATACTCTGGAATATCTCAAATTTAGGTACTCTGGAATGATGCCACGGCGTTTAATCATCGAATTAAGTACAACACACCGATCAAGGTTCTTCGAGATCATGTTATCTGTTACATGGACTCCCTCGTACAGTACAAAATGAAATAATCCGCATTATATTACTTATTAGTATAGGACTCGATCGTGTTATTGTACTTAATTCGAGGTTTAATGTCTAGATTTCAGGATTTCCCTGACCTGTTCCCTGCACGTGGAATAAAATATGTCTGAATGTCTGAGAGAATCGGCCAATTCCTTAAAGTGATATGAAATACTCCGGTATGGTGATCAAATAGAAATGGAGAATAACCGTGCTCAAAGTAGTTATTTTTACGAATATCACTTTGCGATAAATCGCAAACCTTTGCGAATCGCAAACTACTTTGCGATAAATCACAAAACAACTGTGTGATAAATCGCAGATATAATTTTATGGGTTGGCACTAATGGGCTTGCACCGTATAAACATTATATATCAGACATCTGAAACAGGTCTGGGTGAACCACCAACTTGAATCGATCTATAATAGCACGGTCGGACTAAAATATATCGATCGGTCTTTCGCAGCCAGCATGCATGTGGAATAAGGGGAGCAAACCTTTGCGATAAATCTCACACATCCGTGGGATAACTCTCAAACTACTTGGTGATTATACTTTGCGATTTATCGCAAAGATGTTTGAGATTTATCGCAAAGGTTTGTGATTTATCCCAGATCTATTTTCTGCGTTTGACAATAATGGGCTTGAACTGTATAAACATAATAATTCAGACATCTTAAACAGGCCTGGGTGAACCACCAATCGATCTATAATCTGGCTAAAATGTACCGATCGGTCTTTCACAGCCAGCTTGCATGTGGGATAAGGGGAGCAAACCTTTGCGATAAATCGCAAAACAACTTTACGATAACTCTCAAACTACTTTGTGATTATACTTTGCGATTTATCGCAAAGATATTTGAGATTTGTCGCAAAGGTTTGTGATTTATCGCATATATATTTGTATGCGTTGGTACTAATGGGCTTCCTTTTAAACATCATAAATCAGAAATATTAAACAGGTCTGGGCCAGGATTTCCCTAAACTGTTCGCTGCACGTGGAGTAAAATTTGTCTGAATGTAATGAGTGTGTAATTAAAGTAAACATTATAAATCAGATATCTTAAACAGGGTTGGGCGAACCACCTATCGAGCTATAATAGCCCGGTCGGGATAAAATAGATCTGTCGTTCACTGCCAGCATGCATTTGGGATAAGGGGAGAAAACCATTGCGATAAATCGCAAAAAAACTTTGCGATAAATGACAAACATATTTGCGATAACTCGCAAACCTTTTCAATAACTCTTAAACATCTATACTGATAAATCCAAAACTGAGAATATTCAAAATAAATATATCCCAATATTTAGACAAACAAAATTCCAATAGTCAAGAAATTTCCTCTCTTACAACAGTGAGTAACGTGCCAAGAAGACTGGTCGGTCTATTTTAGGCTGTTAGGCCCATCGGGCTATTATAGACCAATTTGTGGTTCACTCAGACCTTTCTTTATACCCATCATAAATATCGCGTAAATAGTATGTAATTGTCAAGTTCGTACGCTATGTTATGTAAACAATGCCAAATTATGTTACAGAACGTGTCGTACAGTACATAAATAGTGTGCGATAAGCAAAATACTCAACAATGTGAAGACCCCACAAATGAACTTTGGTTAATTAAAACTGACACCATGTTCTTTGCAACATACCGTTATAGTGCTCACAAATCCTTGCCACAAGATTTCTGGGTAGAATGGGTCACCGTGAATCACTCTCCCAAAACAAATCGCCACAGTGTTGAGTGTTTTGCTTATCGTACACTCTCTACGTGCTGTACCGTTGTATAAACAACGCTGAGCTTACACAAAGAGAGTTTTGTGGATATAATATTGCACTCATATTCTCATTATACAATGCTGTTATTTCATGCAAACTTTCCAAGTACGAGTAATAGTAATTTCGACCAATCTGAATATTACGAATCGGGCCTCTCATTTTAAGACAGAAAGGAACAAAGAAACACAGTTATCGGTATTACTCAAATTTATGTAAAAGTAAAACATTTGAATTGGCATACATGTTTTAATCTGAAATTGTCCAGGCACAGGCGTGAAATTTTCCAGTCACTCACATGTGACACGCGCACTTCATTTCTTGATTCATAATATTCACCCATCACATCACGGATACATGCACATGTATGACAACGTTATAATCAGTAAGAGTCACAGATAGTTCGATCGAAACATTAGATACAGTTATACGGCAAAATCCGCAACAACATGATCCATCGGTCAGTGTATACAGCTGTTCTCTAACTAATCGACCCCTCAATGAGTTTGACCACTATTTTATCACGGCCGACTGTCGTACCACTTCGTCTTCGTGGTTAGACCGCATTATTCGTGTGGTTTATATTAATATTATTAGTTTTTTAATTGATAATGCAATCGCCAATGTCGGCCAGTGAACAACTTGTTATATAACCCGTAAACAATTTATAAATTGAAATACCGGTATTTTTATAGTTAACTCAGCTATATATTGCAAAATGCGATGCCGTAGAAAAAGCCATAGAAGCCAATATAGAATGTACAGTCAGTGAAATAGTATTCGGGCCACTTTCTAATGGCGCTTCTGGTGCGTACCGAAAGCAACACAACATACGACGTTAGTTTTGCACCAACAGCGACATAATATCGCATGTATTGTCGATTTTGTCACTTTTGGCATGCACTGTTACGTGACATTTTGTTGCTAAATTTTTGCGTGCAACTAATGTCGCCCATTTGTCGCTTCCGGCGAGCGCCCGAAGTTCCATTAGGATGAGACATAAGAATGTTGTGTATTTATAAAGCAATGCCGTATAACAAACATGTCAATCGCGGCGATACCATTCGAGCGTGGTTGAATGGCGGTACAACCGCGGTCATTTACGGCCTACAACTCACAACCAGTCCATGCATACACCACGACACTATAAATCAGTAGGCCTATCGGTTCGTCGCAGATGCCGTAGAAACATACACAACAATGATCAGCAGACTCCGTAACAGGACGATGATTTTGCGACACGGTTCTCAACTCGTACACTCCAAAAAATTTCATCGTAATATTATGACAGAAACTGTTGGCAGCAATTGGGCCATCAGAAACTATCGTAAAACGACAACATCATCGTAATGTGAATTTACGGTTTAATCGTAAAATTACATGGCCAAGTAATATGAAGCTGAGAACCTGGTGTGAATTGAACTGTGGTGTGGTCTCAAGCATATCTACCCCTCCACATTATAAACAAATGCCTATAAATGACATATTAAGTAGCTTGAGGATGGATGTGATCCATCGTACCACAGCAAATTCAACCAGGTCAACAGGTGCTAAATGTCTGCAATATACATCTACAATTATAGATCAAAAATCAATTTCCAACACCTAATTGTCATGAAATCGACATTTCTCGTACAACAGAATTATGGAACAAAGTTACATACCTTGAATAATTAGCCTAACTAATGTGGGTACAAACCTGTGCTTTCACCATGCTAAAAGATAAAAAAAACTCTGATAATTAACACCCGAGTTACAAACTGATATGCTTGGATAGACAAACAGAGCCGTCGACTACCTGGACATGCCCCATACCCCGTAGGAATACTACGATAATAACATGGGAGGAACAGAGGAAACACGGACTACCGGTATACCTACATCTAATTATAATAACATGGGAAGGACAAAGGAAACACAGGCTACCTTCACCTTCACGATGGTCTGTGGTTTAGTCACTTACAATAGGTAGTCACGATGCACCGTCTGCACATATATGTGAACCACCGATCATCAGAAAGTTTTCTTCAGGCAGGAAGTTGGAGCAGAGGTCGCCACATAGGAATCGAACACCTGTCCGTCACGAGCTGAGGTCCTACAGCTTGGTGATCGGTGCCGTGCTCATTGGACCACTGACCACCCCAGGCCCCACCCCTCCGATAATACACAACATACAATGTATATATAGACTGATATAACTACTATTTAAACATGAAATACATAAACATGTAACTCCTTATTTATGCAGCCATTGTTATTGACCCAGAAACTCAAACCCAACAAAGCGCTTCCATTGGTTTAATTTGGAAGTCCTGAAAATGAAGTAACAATATTGTATACTAATTACTATTGACAAAAATGCAGCTCAGCACCCCCCCCCCCCAATTTGGGTTCAAGTTTTGAAAAATCTCCTGTCACTTTCCAAACATCTATGTACAAATAGATGTGCATGGTTTGTTGATCAATCGCAAAACTTTGTAAAATACTTCGCAAACATCACAAGCATTTTTGCGATAAATCGCAAACATATTTGCAATTTTATATGATAAAATCGCAAACATCTTTGCGATAAAAATTTTAAATACTTGTGAAAATTGCAAACAAATTAACATATACCTTTGCGATCGCAAAGGTATGTGTCACTAATTTTGTTGTGATTTATCGCAGTCAAAGATATCGCAAAGTATTTTATTTCAAAGAATGAAAGATGTTTGCGATTTATCGCAGATATATTTTTTTTATCTTGTTGAAGTTGTTCCAAACACTGCTATTTTTTGTATCAATCAAGATTTTTCGACTTTCCCAATTTTAAATTAGACAAATATTCGAATAAATTTTGTCACTAAAGCTAAACTGAGTTTGGGTGGGTCGGCTTCGGCGCTGGTATTCCAGTCCCCATGTTGTTGGTCTGATTTAAAATTGGGAAAGTCGAAAAATTTTGATTGAAACAAAAAACAGCGGTGTTTGAACAAGATATAAATAAATTAGCTGATATATCACTCGAAAATCTTGGCGCAAATTAGTTGTATGCCAAATTGCGATCATATATAAGTAAACTTACTACAATACGGCCCGGAATTTCTGGCTAGAAGCAGCTGGAAGAAGAATAAAATCCATAAAAAATGTCGGCTGCAACAGAAATGCATGCGGTTAACTTCATCAAGTGACCACCGTAAAGGGACATACTCCACCCAGCACAAGAAACAACAGAAACTGTTGTAAATGGTGTGTGCTGACTATCGACATGGATATTACATCAGAAACTGTTGTAATATTATTACATTTTCTTTGAGTGTAGACATGGCCACACATATATTTCGATAAAAATAAATGAATATGATGCATCATGAGTGACTTATCTGTGTCCACACGTCAGTTCGCGATAATTAATTCTGAAGAAGAGAATATCGACTTACCAATTCCGACTAAACTTTCTCAGTTCCTACGTTGTTCTTGCTATTGTCACGTACTAATCACTTGTGGTTAACTTCAAAGTTTTGAGGAATTATTCCCGTGTCAGTAGTCAGTACCAAGTGTACCAACATTGGCTTGGAATGTTGTGAACAGTGACAGTCGAATTAACGACTCGAAAATATAAACATAGGCCGATTTTTGTAGTTTAACAGCTTGTGCGGTTCACATTCAGACCCAAATCAAACAGCGTTGGCATTATTCCAGAACATCGACAGTACAAGAAGTAACTATTTGATCCAATTTTGCCAAATTTGGCCAAAATATAAAATATATATCATTTAAATTCTCACGGCTTCGGTTGATAATCAACCAAATTATAGCATTTTAGGCCACACTAAAACTTCAAAAGTATGTAAGTCGAGGCCGAATTCGGCTTAAAATAAAAGACGCAGGCGGGTGTTATGTCGTGTTTCTCCGTTGCTATAAGGTATTGTAAAACGATAGATGACGGCGAGTCGAGGCGCGGCTATTTTGTTCACTTCAATTTGATCATATTCACCCAATCGACTCATGTGAGCCTCTCTTCCAATCAGTTCGGAACCAACGATTTGGTACTCTGTGGAACCTATTACATACCTGTTCTACAGCGTTATACTGGTTCTACAGACATATGGTAACATTCTGTTTGGTACCGAGGGGGCACTCATACTGTCGAGTACCCAAATCAATTTCTTGATCTAAGAGTGTAATATGTGGTCATCGTGTTGTTGAATTTTCTTATCGGTATTTAAACGGGTACTGTACACTAAAGCCGGCCATTTTTGGGACCATCTCCTTTTATATGAAACAGAATATATGCAACAAATGAATTAATTTGAGGCATGGATGAGTACAAAATACACTCATTTGCCATATGAACGGTACAAACAACATGGGAACTATAACGCAAATGAATTTATGACTCCAGCCATAAATTCATTTTCATTATAATTACCATGTTGTTTGCATCATTCATAGAGCACATGAGTGTATTTTGCATTAATCTATGGTTCAAATTCATTCATTTTTTGCATATATTCTGTTGAGCATAAAAGGAGATGGTCCCATAAATGGCCTGATTTAGTGTACAGTGTCCCTTTAAACTACAAATTGCATAACATTATCTAGCGTATATTGAGCTAGCCTGTAAATTGTTGTGATCAATATTTATCTTTCTCAGATGACATGTATCTTGCGGTTACTCATAATCCTCATTAATATTTCCTACATATTAATCACAATGTATGATAAACAACGCAAGTCATAGATAAGTTTAAATGTTTATTGTGAATATATCTTGAAATTATCCCTACACTTTGGCTTTCTGTGAAGCGCTTAAATGCCCCTGTATCCTTCCAGTTAATTCAGAATTGCTTGATTGTCCAGAATGAATGTGGTAGAGCTACTGTCAGGTAAACGAATTGCTAAGTGTAGATGTCGTATGATAGAGAGCTATAGAACAGAGCTACCGTGAAGCAGGGACTTCCAATATTCACTAAATATATACAACGGACCAACCAAGCAATAACTATTAGTATTTTATATTAGACAATAGCTTACTACAAGTTTGGTTTATGTGTCGTAGTCTTTGCGAACAATCTTATAGTGATTATAAAATATATATTTTTTAGGGCGGAATTGCCGACAAATGCAGATATTGTGTAAGTGCACTTGCCATCAATAACCACAAACGAAGATGTATGCGACACCGGAGAGCCCATTCTGCTAATTAAAAATTACATGTTGAGGTTGAAATGAGTCTCGTCTCTTTAAATATAATCGTGTAGGCCATCCATAAACATCGTTGTTGACAGGGGTGAAATCGTATACGACGTCTCATTTCTAGTGACATAATAGTAATAGATATACAATACATGTTCTATTGACATTAATACTGCATACACTAGTTTTTCTAAGTCCGTTTTCTTGACGGTAAACACAGCCATGAATATATGTCAACTAATTATTGAGCAATCATGCTCCCAGTTCTTTATGGCATGTTTAGTGACACAATCAGTTGGGTTGTTGGGAATTATTGAAATATTATAGCGATGAAGTAAAGACGACGGACTGCATTATGCATTTCTGGACCATATAGAAGGAACGTGCATCGTCAAACGGTAAGTCGGTGGGTTACGTCTGCGGAACAAACAAGACAATTGATTGTATAGTCAGCATGGCGGTTAAACTCTTAAGAAGCCGCCCCATTCGTGAATTTAAAAAAATCAAATCAATTTGAAGAGAAAAATCATTATCCTTTATAACCAATGTAAGCTTTAGTAATATAACAACACGTGTTTACCCTCGCAATATGAGAGATATGTTCGAATTATGTAAACAGGTCTTTAAAAAAACACATTTGTTCATGTAGGTCGATAGACAGTTTGATATGAAATATTTAAAAAAACACACTGCATTATATACACTACAATGTATGAACCCAACTAGGGTGTGCGTTTAGTCTACCATCTGAAATCAACCATATATGCAATAATCTAGCAGACATAAATACTCAATACTGATTCATCTTTTCAGACATTATGTAGTTTTGTGGTGATTTTTTCTAAAAAACAATATATATTTCTGCAAATGGCTGCCAAAAAAACAAACAATGCAATGAAATATTTTTGATTTATTTGTTTTACATAATTCGAACATATCTTTCATAGGGAGAGGGTAAACAGATGTTGTTATAATACTATACCATACATTGGTTACAAACGATAATGATTTTTCCCTTCAAATTGATTATTTCAAATTGAGATTTTTCATTCATGAAGAGGACGCCTCCTTAAGGATCACACAGACAGCGTCGCGCGTGAGCTTTGATTTCTGACCTCCAATACGAACACACGGAATGCATGCACTGGTTGTTTCAGATGACGCGCGTCCGGCGTATGAATCGCGCATTACTGTGCGTAGTTCTGTGTCGCAGATTCGGTCCGGTCTTTCTTCCTTTATGTCTTAAAATTGAATGCCCGATTCATATGTTAGAATGTTCGCAATAAGTATTACTCGTAACTGAAGGATGGGCTTTTCAGCTACATGTAGATGTATTATCGTTTTTTATTTACAGCCATATGTATATAATAGTCAGTGAAAAGTGAACACATCACTGTCTTTTTTCTGGATTAAATTCCACGAGGCAGATAACAAGTTTAATCCTCATCAAACTTCAAATTTTCATAAGTATTGTCTGTCACATTAGCATTGAGGATTTAAATTTCATCAAAACTATGATCGTAATAAAAGAATTAAGATGTATTTTTCAGTTACGAATAATACTAATTTCGACCATTCTATAACATGTTAATCGTAATGCCTATCAGGGAAATCATATTGTCACCACGGGCTAATTCTACGGTAAATTAGCAAATTAAGAGCAAACAATTGGTGGTGACCCGTGAAAGATACCATTCGTCTGAGTCGTCTGACTATTATTAGTTACGGTCTTGATATTAATTAAAGGCACGGGCGGCGTTACTTGCAGAAATATTAATATCTGTTCAAATCGCCATAAACAGAAGGAATATTTAAGAAATAAATACACGGTGTAGATGTGTGTATGGTCAAGTTGAACCACAACAAACTGATTGTAGGACGACGCGTAGCGGAGTCCTACAATCAGTTTTTTGTGGTACAACTTGGCCATACACACCGATACACCGTGTATTTATTTCTTTTGTAATACGACTGAAAGTTTATGGTCATAATTCGACTGAATAGTCAGCGAAATACTGCGCTTTTTCGGTCTCAGGTGAGAAAACATTTCGTGGTGTAATTCTTATTGGGCGTACTCGATTTCTTTGCACGGAGTACTCTGGTAACAATTGGGGTCACGTGACGTCGTTTGAAAAATATTGTCATCAGAAAGTGCTCCTTGCCAAATTTCACGAATAAAAACTCAATGTTGAGACAACATAATAGCCATTAACGATCCGCAATAATAAATTCCAACTAGAGGAATTTAATTTAATTTCAGGTATAAAAAACAGTCTTCTATATTTATTAATGTCTCATTTGACCAAAGCAGAGATCATTGAATAAACAAACAATCGTGCCTAAAACAAATTAGTTTGCGTAAATAATGTGATTTCAGCGGCGCCCGTGCCTTTCATTTAAATTGTACAGGAAACACGATTGCGGTCAGTTGAGGGGTTAAGTAGAGGAGCCACTCGGCCCTTTCGAGAATCCCGGGCCAGCTACCCAAATTACTATCTCTCTCTTGCGGTCAGTTCTGTGTTGAACGTTGTTGGGACAACATGAATATGATCATCGACTTTTTTCCCCAAGAAAATATTAATAAATTCAACGATACTCTTAAAGGCACGTGAGGCCTTAGTTGTCGAAAATATTCATATTTGTTCCAATCACCGTAAACAGAAAAACATTAAAATGCATACAGTTTCGTTCATATATACCATGACTATCGCGTAAACAGCATGTTATCATAAAGACCTAAATATTTTACATAAGCAAGAGCCTGATTGTGTTACAGAAGACAGCACAATGCTACTGGCTAATCACACAAAAATGGCATACACGCTCTTTATTAGTTCCATATCAGGAATTCACCAACACAGAACGCTCTTTATGTTTACCATCATAATATATACAAACACCAGAAAAGTAACTTTTTATGCTTTTGTTTACATAACAATGGTCAAAGAAATGACAATAACATACTGTTTATGCGATATTTCTTATATTGATGTTCTTTCTGTTTGTGGCGGTTTTTGACGGGTGGAAATATTTTTACAGGATACCCACCGCCAAGGCCAACCGTACCTTTAAATCGTGTAATTTCCATTCGGTTTGTGATTGTGATAATGCAGATCAAGCATACGAACACGTTTTGAATATCTATTTGACAGCATACAACGTAGCTTTTCCGCCCATTACCCGAAACATACCCAAAAAATTCATCAAACGCGAACCATGGATGACTACCCGATTAATAAGATCTTCACTTAAGAAACAAGAACTATATACCCGTAAACTAAGCTCGCCTTCCTCCATCCATAATAATTCCTATCTCAAATATCGACAACTGTATAACAAACTTATCTGGAAAAGTAGAAGCATGTATTACTGTGAGATATTAGAAAAGAATAAGTATAGTTTAAAAGAAACATGGAAGACCCTCAAAGGTGCAATAAAACGAGACAATAATACGGGTGGCTACCCGAATGTTCTACATGATAACAACATACAGTTTACAAATCCTGACACTATAGCTGAAAAATTTAATGACTATTTTTCCAATATAGGTAAAAAAACCACAGAACTTATTGAAAATCACACAGATGTAAACTTCCTCGATTATTTAACGAATAGACAAAGCAACGAGCTAAACATTACGCCCACCACAGTCCAAGAGGTTATTTTAACTTGCTACTCAATGAATGGAAAAACCAGCAGTGACTTCAATGGAATATCTACAAAACTGATGAAGGAAACCATATCTTCTGTAGCACCAGCATTAAATCATTTATTCAACTTGTCGTTCAAACAAGGTCATGTTCCCAACAAATGAAAATAGCTAAAGTTGCACCAATACCGAAAAATAGTGACAAGGGGGATATAAACAATTATCGTCCAATAAGCATTCTTCCCGCATTTTCTAAACTACTCGAAAAACTCATGCAAAAACGTTTAGTTGATTTTCTTAATGAATCGGACATCTTATTTAAACATCAGTACGGATTTCGCCCAAACCATTCAACTGTTCATCCCATCATTCATCTACTGGATCATGTTGTGAAAAATAACGACAAGCCCACGAAAGATTCCCCGTAGCCCTTTTTCTTGACCCGTCCAAAGCTTTTGACACAATAAACCACGAAATCTTACTTACAAAAAAATTGAACATTATGGAATTAGTGGCATGGCAAACAACTGGTTTCGAAGCTATCTCAATGAGAGACGACAATAGGTAGAATTCAATGGAAGCAAGTCAAATCTCCATAAAAACATCATGTGGTGTTCCTCAGGGATCCTTACTCGGGCCCATAATTTTTCTCCTCTACGTGAACGATATGTCAAATGCAACTACTATGGATTTCTTATCATATGCCGACGATACAACCCTTATGGCCAGTGGACAAAATGAAGCGTTAATCCAAAGTTATGTCAATAACGAATTAAGAAATCTATCTGACTGGTGTTGCTGCAACAAACTAGCCATCAATGCTAACAAAAGCAATTATATGCTCTTGCATCCACAAAGCAATGACAAAAAAATGGAATACAATTAAAATATATCTCAATGGAGTCGAACTTCGATGGATAGGGAAAATGCGGAACGAATCGTCTGCCAAATATTTAGGTATCCATATAGATGAAAACCTGACCTTTAATAAACACATTCCTATTGTATGCTCAAAAATGGCACATGCAATTTATTGCATTAGTAAAGTTAAACATTTTCTCCCGAGCAAGGCTCTCAAAACATTATACTTCGCCCTAATTCAAAGCCACTTAGTTTATGGCATCCAAATATGGGGACATGTATCGGCAGTGAAGAAACTATATTTATTACAAAAACGAGCCATCAGAATTATATGTAACAAAAAATATAGAAGTCACACCGATCCTCTTTTCAAACAAGAAAAACATTTTTAAAATAGATGATTTACATAAATTACATGCATCCATTTTCATGCATGATTGGTACTACGATCGCTTACCGGTGTCTCTTTCTGGTATGTATGACAAGAGAGCAGAACCAAAAAGACGACAACCTAGTCCTATAGTAAAAACAAAATTCAGGACCATCTCTTTTTCTCTAAAGTTCTCCCATACCATTCATTCCCTTTTATGTGGAATTCCCTAGAAAGTAAATACACCTCTAAACAATCAAGACATGTGTTCCGAAAACGTTTGAGAACGGATATCATTAATACCTATTCAGCGAGCGTGCGATGCAAAAACAGAAGATGCCCAGATTGCACAAACGATACATAATTTTCTGATAACAAAATAAACAATACAAAAAAAAATTCACTCTAATATGCATGTTAATTAAAAAAAATATATCCCAAAACCTCACTCACATTATTCCTACCTGGTTCCACTCACACATGTATATTCATAGTATTCATTCATTATATCGACCAAGTAGGTGCCCATACATATGAACCACTTTTCGTATCATCGCCCTAACAACGCCTATATATTAAAAACCCAGTCTGCACACGATAAACGTAACCTAAAAAGAAATCAAATTAATTAGGACATCTTCATCATATAATCTGTCACCACATCCAGGGGTGATAGGAAGACAGTCAGCCATGACTATATCACCCCTAGCAATATACATGTATAGTCTATTAATATTATATTTATTTGTAATTGTAGTTTCCATGTGTGTGTATTGTAAATAAAAATTATCCTATCCTATCGACTATGGACCATTTTCCTTACAAAAAATCAATCTAAATGATCTAGTATAATCTCATTTCCCTTCTGGTGAACAAAATAAACGCTTTCAGTATCAACTTGATTCCGAAATATCGAATATGATCGAGATTCGAATCGACGAATGCACAGCCCATGGAAAATAAAATTTTACCGATTTATTTTGTCATTTAATATACTTATTAAGTAACTTTCTTTGGTCGTAACATATATCAATATACCATAACATCATCTCGACCATATTGGCAACCAAACTGCGTTCAAACGACGAATCGCTAGAAAATTCGTAAGATTGTCAAGATGTAGCAAAATTTAAAGGGTTACGGGTGCGGGTGTACTCCGTTGGTGCCCCTTTTGCGCGGAGTTAGAAAAGACGGGAAAAGTCGCGTGCGGCGATCTGAATAAACCGATTTTTTTCGTGGTACAATTGGAAAAAGTATAATTGTACCACAAAAATGGAACGAGATAGTCATGGTAACTCGGGCCAAAGGCCAATCAGGACATGGCGTTTAAGCATAGTTAGGCAGGGTCGTATTACAATAAAATATATATAGTTTTGTTCATATGCCAAACATAATCATCGCGTAAATAGTATGTTCTCGTCAAGACGAATGATGGTGTACGTAAACAAGAGCCTGCTCGTGTTACAGAAGTTTTGCTTCTGTTTACATAACACAGCGCAGTTCTATTGGTTAATCACACACAAATGATATAAACGCTCTTTATTATTTGCAAATCAGGAAAACAGTAACAAATAACGCTCTTTATATTACCATATCCGGATCTCAATAAAAGCCAGGTTCTGTAACGTTTTTTGCTTTTGTTTACATAACAAAGGAAAAACATTTGAAAATAACATACTGTTTATGCCATATATCTGATTGGTATAAGAACAAAGTCTGTCTATATTTTACTACACTTTCTGTTTATGTCGGTTTTTGACGGAGGTAAATATTTTAGCAGCATACCCACCGCCAACGCCGCCCGTATCTTTAAACGGCATTGGACCGTTAAAAATACAACGGTCTGACTTTTACTGGTTAGTCTGCCAGTTACTTAAACAGTTTTGTACCGTGGAGCATGCTACAGCCTGACCGTACGTTTAACGGTCAAAGGTTGGCAGCGATGCTGCGCGGTATGACACCGTTAAATCGATGGGCATTTTTCTGACAGTGTATATCATATTATCCATGATGCATGAAAGCTAACGGTGTGGTTTGAAGTGACGCTATCCGAGACGGTGGGTCGGAGAAGGTGCACAAACAAAAACTAATTCCGCGCCATCTCTGTGGAATGAGGAATCTGATTGTGTGGTTCTAATTTATTAAAGTGACACTGCCTGGGTCATGGTTGAAGGGAGAGGGAGGGACACAACAATTTACGAAAACATGTTCAGCACCTGGTTTTCTCTTAACTAGGCATCCCCATGATATGATGAATCTAATAGTGTAGTTTATATTGTTCCGAATTGTGCCACCCGAGTAAGGGGTGTAGTTCAGGGGCGGGACACCAACATTGAAGCAATAAAATTTGTCGCCGAATCCAGTTTGCTTCAAATTGGAAGCACCAGTGTCTGTGACGTGGGTTGGGAGGGCAAACAATATGTTGTACCTTTGATCTCATGTAAGCATACATGTAGGGATCGTACCTGAAGATTCTCATGAAGGGACTCTTGTGGATAAATATAGATCTAATTTGATGAGGCAGATTATGTCATTTTGCGTTAAAGTAGTCATGCGCAATATGTTTCACAACATAATGTATTTGGAGCCTGTCAAGTTTCCTCGCTATTGTGTGCACACTTAATTGTAGACATGCATCATTATGCGCCATCCACTAGTTTCCACAAAACATGGAAAGAGTTTATTTGGCACTGGCAAATTCAACTATAATAGTTAGATATAAGTATAATAATTGAATGCAGGATGTGCATCACCTACATGTACTTAAATATGATTCTATTTTACGCTTCTTTTCCATAGCAAACAAATCACAACAGGAAACAGATGCTACAGATTAACCCAGTGTTATAAATACAAGAAGAATGTCATCTGATAAAACCAATCAAGAACAAACAACGTTACGCCCGCAAGTGGAATTAGACGTTCTTAGCGATGACGCAACGGGCATGGCCGAACGCCATGACGAAGACACCGAAACAACAACTGACAATTCTTCAATCAAATTTCATGTTGACTATTCAGAACTGGGAATTTCTGAGAAGATCTCAACCAAAGAAAAGGGTGATGACAGCGACAAGTTCACAGACTTTGTCATCAAAATTCATAATAAATTATCAAATATTTGGCAAAAGTTTGGGAAATACTTGAAGTTGTTTATCAAAATCGCTATCGTCGTTGGATACTTTGTTTATTTTGGTCTGGCCATGAATCACCAGCTCGGAGACAAGGGGTCTAATATTCTTCTTGGGATAACCGTAGCTGTTGTCCTAGGTGTGGCTATTTTCAGGATCAAAGATTATTATTTGAAGAGGAGAAATGGGAGAGGGAGATTGTTGTCTTGTCTGCCAAAATATTCTGACACAACACGCTTGAAACGGTAAACCTAATACGCACACGATTACCTAGCGATTTGTATTGGATAAGTTGACAATGTTTTGGAGCTTCCTCTTTTAAATGGTATATTCTATGGCATATATTCTACATAATGTGAGCTGGGGGTTCGAAAATTAAGTGGGCCATTAAGATTGGATTAAGCCCAATTACATGTAGCTGTAATAGAAAACCCGCAATCTGGAATGCACTGATACCTCTTTTCTCTTGTTCTTATATACAGTTAATTACGTTGTCATTATTTCCATAAACTATGCTGGCGAATGATATATTGGCCTATTTCTAATTACATTATTCAGCAGTAATGCTTGGTATAAAACGCTCTTGAACATTTTAGTCTTGTGTGTACTGTAAACCGTTTCGCGATTTATAGTTTGTAACATGAAACCAAATCAGAGTAACATTTCGTAATCAACATGTTATATTCACTCTTTTCAGAATTTTATCAATCGTGATGATCTTGGCAATGCTGGGTTATCTCATACCATTAGTTTTGGTGAAAGATCCAGATAAACTGAGGCCATTCTTCGGGATATTCGTCCTAATATTCGTTGTATTTGTAAGCAGCAAAGACCCGGCTCATGTGAGTTATTAAAAAGCACAACAGATAGCGTCTAACTCCTATGGCTCACGAATCATATTATAGTAAGTTGCACGTGTATCATCGACACGCGCAGTGACATAATAGCTTAGCGCTTATATCGATGTCACTGCCGGAACGTTCGTACTGTTTGTTAGAATATAATTATGCTACACCGTTAAACTCTAGGTTCGTTGGAGTACCTACATAGGTACTGTACTGTCTTGTCCCGTGTGGCGTACCAAAAATGTTGGTACTCTGGAGTACCTGTCTGCGTACTCTGTAGTACCAACGAGCCACTCAGGAGTACCTATCCAGGTACTGTGGTACTTGTCTGTGTACTCTGTGGTACCTGGTCATGTACTTTCGAGTACAAAATATCCAGGTAATATGTGTAGTAACTGCCCAGGTACTCTGGAGTATCACATATCCAATTACTAAATTGAGAACCTGCCCAGATACACGGGGTTCCTACCCTAGTACCTGCCCGGTAGTATCTGTCCAGTAAACCAACCGTCGAAATTAGGAAATATGTCCGACTGTAAATTAGTTGATGTGCAATGTTAAATTTCAAATGTTGCCACAGCGTTTAAACATCGAATTAAGTACAAAACCCCGATAGAGGTTCTTCGAGATCATGTTATCAGTTACCCGGACTCCCTTGCATAGTGCAAAATGAAATACTCCACATTATAGTACTTTCATTAGTATAGAACCTCGATCGTGTGTTTGTACTTAATTCGAGGTTTAATACCTCGATTTTAGGATTTCCCTGACCTGTCCCCTGCACGTGGAGTAAAATATGTCTGAACGTCTGAAATAATCTGCCAAATTTCTTAATGGGTGTGTAAATAAAGTAAACATTATACATCAGACAGGTTTGGGTGAACCAGCTATCGATCTATAATAGCCCGGTAGGGCTAAATAGACCGATCGGTCAGCATGCATATTGGATAAGGGTAGCAAACCTTTGGGATTAATTGCAAAACAACATTGCGATAAATCGCAAAACAAATTTGCAATAAATCACAAACTACTTGTCGATTATACTTTGCTATTTATTGCAAAGATGTTTTTGATTTATTGCAAAGGTTTCCGATTAATCGCAACGCAGTTTGCGTTTTTTATCGCACAGTAGTTTGCGATCTATCGCAATGGTTTGTGATTTATCGCAATGGTTTGTGATTTATTGCAGATATATTTGTATGGCATAGCACTAATGGGCTTCCATATAAACATTATATACAGACATCTTAAACAGGTCTGGGTGAACCACCTATCGATCTATAATAGCCTGCTCGGCTAAGATAGACCGATCGGTCTTTCACAGCCAGCATGCATCTGGGATAAGGGGAGTCACTCAAACCGCTATGTAGTTATCTTTCAACCAATACTAAAATAAAATTAACGTTGAAAGACACCGAATAATTATTTACTGAGAATATTCAAAATAAACATATACAAATATTCAACCAAACAGAATTTCAATAGTCAAGTAATTTAGAGTTCCCTCTCTAACAACAATGAGAATTGTGCCAGGAAGACCGATCGGTCATTTTTTAACTCGATGTGTCTTTCACTCAGACCTGTTAAACTTTAAATTAGTCAGACAACCCTGACAACCCGATGGTCCACAACCATTTCACCACATTTTCCAGTTCGACAAATTCAATTTGGAAGACGGTCCGTAAATATCTAGAATATGCTGTACAGTACGTAATTAATGTGCGAAATTAAAAATACTCAGAACCTGGAAGACCCCGCCAATGAACTGACACCATGCTGTTTGCAACATACCGTTGCGCTCACTAACCCTAGCCTAATGATTTATGTGTTGAATGGGTCACCGTGAATCACTCTCCCAAAACAATCCCTACGTTGTTGAGTGTTTTGCTTATCATTCCATCTGCATATGCTGTATTTGTATAGAAATAAACGCTCAGCTCACACAAAGTGTTTTATGGATAATATCTCATTCATATTATCATTATACTATACTGTTATTTCAAGCGAGCTTTTAAATTACGAGTAATTATAATTTGGACCAATCTGAATCATACGATTGGGCCTCTCACTTCAAGACATAAAGGAACAAAGCTGTCACAATTATCACTCAAATTTTAATATGTAAATGTAATACATTTGAACTGGCATGATGCTTGTTTTGGTATGTTGTCCAGTCACAGCATGTGGACTTCATGTCTTGATCGATAGTTGCATAACAGTGTCCAGTGGTTGGAAATCAAATGCATATGCCGGTACATAGACAATGTACCACAGAAGTATCCGACATAAACAGTCACATATAGTTGGATTGAAACATCCAATCAAATTATAGCAAATTCAGTAACAACTGCCCGATGAGTTGGAAACAAGGTTCTCAAAGTCACTTCATTCTCAACGACTCGGCCACTTTCACTTTGCAAGGAAATAACCTCTTCCATAAATAGACACCACATCTGCCGGACTATTACAATCACGTGATTGATCGTGTGCGTATCACCGCGAAATACGTCTGTTGAGAGAAGACTCGCCAGTTAAAGTAATTATTGCTATGTATTACTACATGTGTGTATCACTGTGTAATGTATGATCACGTTTAGTACAGCCATAGTGAATAAATTATTCTCCATCCACATATATGCGTCAACGAATCAATGCCAGAGTCATGTATCGTGGCATTGCGCAAATATGATTTCCAATTATTGAAGATGTTGAGAATGATAATCACACGATAGTAACTTTATGCATCCATTTCATTGATCCATGTATATAGCTATGCTCTAATTAATCGACCCTCCTTAACGACATTGACCACCGGTATTACTGCATTAATATGCCGCTTTAATGCGATCAACCGAGATCAGTCATTGTGTGACCGACCTTGTCGCGTTCGCTGTTAGACCGCATTTGTAATCCAATGTTTATATAAATTTATGTTGTTTTTTAAACTCACAACAGTTTAATCTAAACCAACACAAATTACTAGAACATAACACAAAATATCAACAAAGTAAGCCTTAATATTTTCTTATGGACCACTAAAGGTTATAATTGGTGTAAGTATACTTGTTTTAGGAATGGATAATCCAGAACAAAATAACACTAATCCAAAGTTTGTGATATGGGTGTAACCAAACAGGAAGTTGCTGTGGGGTTTCCCAAAATCCAAGATCATATGTCCTGAACATCAGATATTTCCATGGGAGTTTTGAGTAGATCGACCAATGAGAGCTTGGGCTGGAGTTCAACAGTGAGCAACTGTAGGTCAATTGTAGGTCATTTGATTCATTGCCTTGTTACTGACCACATGTTCCATGTTTGCAAATTGGACTTGTATTAATTTATGGATTGTCCATTGCTAAAAAAAAGTAAGTTTATACCAGTAATCGCGTTTAGATACTAAGGCTTATTTTGTTGATATTGTGTTTTATTTGGTAGTAATTTGTGTTCGTTCAGATAACACATAGTAGGTTAATGGGACACATTAGGATCTACTACTGATTGAATAGAATCAGCAGTAACGCCGTAGGATCTAGACAACATAACGCTTTCACAGATTATTGCTTTCGCTGAGGAAAGTATCAAATCTTAGCCGATTTTCTTAGATTAACATCTTGTCCGGTTCACATACAAATCGAAATCAGATAGTGTGAACAACAGTCCATCGTTATAAGTAGCATCTTATTCCTATTTCACGAAAAATTTGCGGAAACAATTCACACTTCCGCACTTCGATCAGTTCGATAACTCTACAACGTACCTTAATTAAGGAGACGCTATAAAGTGTAACCCGGGGCCGAGGTGGGCTCCAAAATAAACAGGTTAAGTGGGCTATTATGTTTTGTTTTCATTAACTTTTCTCCGTTGTTATATATTATAAAAACACAATCCGACGCCGCCATATGTTTCCCTTTCAATGTGAAAATGTATCGTGCATCACGTGATCGCCACATCCACTCAGCTTGGGTCACCCATTTAGTTCTGAACGATAGTACCAAAAGCTTAGGTTTTTCGACCCTCCAGAGTAAACCAATGATCGATAGTGCAACATGATTTGTTCTTCGACCTTTATAGGTACTCTGGAGTCCCTAAACGGATTGTTATATCTAATAGTGTATTCGATTTGTGTTGGGTTATCTAGTGTTGCCTGTGAGATAAACGTGGATGATGAGGGTGGTTGAAAATTGTTTTCAACATTAAAAGACACATTTAAAATGGAACTATATTTTTTTCTTGAACGTGTTTTTTCTTCCTCTTTGGTTGTGGTAAGGAAATTAATATTAATTTATTTTAACCCCAGCCGTTTCGAGATCGATTTTCCGTGCTAAAATGTGATTATGCTATAAAATTGATCTCAAATACGTCGTAATTATATACGAAATATATTAAACTCGTCCACTAAATTCGATTCGAGCCTCGCTAAAGCTCGGCTCGAGAAAAAGCTCGGCTCGAATCGAATTTAATGCACTCGATGAATAAATTTCGTACATAATTGCAACTAATTAAATATAATATATTTATATTAGACCCCCATCGTTATATGGCTTCGATCTGGACCACTTCATTCCCAACGTCCACGTTGAACAACTTTCATAATACATACGTATACATGTATATCTGATCAATTGTCTATATATCCATGTCCCTAGATCTACATATACAAGCACTGTCAGATCAAACATTGATATACTTATTTCCCTAAGTATACACCAGCTATGTACCTTGTAATATCATATTAAGTTTACTAGAGTTGTAATATTTGTCTTCACTATGTGTGGCACATTATGACGATGAGATATATAATAGATCGACTAACTAGCCATGCGCTTGTTTCCTCTGGTCGAACTTTAATGCTGTATTCAGGATTCCAGCATTCCATAAAATGTCGAGTTTAACTTTTCCATGACTGGAGCTTCAGGACATTTTGAGAAACCCATGTTCCAATGCGTTCTCTTATATATGCGAGTCTCCCATAGGGAGCATCGCATATATAAGAGAATACATTGGCCAAACCATATTTACCTTGATCTTGTAGAGCCGCGCATTATCTTATATGGGAGACTCGCATATATAAGACAATGCACTGTCACATGATATTTAATGCTGCACCACTGCAGCTCCCACCATGAAGGTTTAATATCACCTTCTGCTTTGTTCTGTTGAAAAATAGATATATACATGTACATACTAGATAATATAATGATTGTTATTACATAAAAATAAATTTATTTGTGCTAACTCCCCAAAAACATCGAACTATTATGAAATAAATGCATCAAAAATTCAATATAAAAATATAGCGTCTTTCGAGTACAATTCTGGTTACATACATGTTATGTATACAATATAATCTAAATATCAAGTAGATTAGGTTTCGAAAAAAAACCTTAAATAACACTTTAAATATAATATTGCGCAGGTTGTGTGGTACCCCGTGGTGGCAGGCATCTTCCTCCAGTTTGTTTTGGGCTTGCTTGTAATGAAACTGGAATGGACCCGGAAGTCAATTCTATTTGCCGGCGATTTTCTCGGCGAGGTGTTGGGGTTTTCCGTCGTTGCCGGCAAACTTGTGTTTGACCCTGAACAGCTGGAGGAGAAAATATTCTTGTGGATTGTGAGTATACATTTAATATAAACATATTTAAAGTCAAATAAAATGTATGGATAGATACATACATGTAATATATTGGAGGACAAGTTGTTCTGAAACACATTCGCTCCCAACAACAATTCAAACATATATGTACAAATTAAAATACAAAGACTTTGGTATGCCGGGCATGAAGTGACAACTATGTATTATAGTTTGAACTTGGTTAAATATGATTGTTAAGAATCAAATAATGGTTAATGGGTGTGCATTAATATAACGGAGTATTTGGATGGTGCATAACTATAGGATGGTTTACGTTATGGATGTTGTCCCATTATTATTTTGGGAACACAAAATTATGTAGAGAAGGGATCAATCTGTTGTGGTTGCAATGTGAGTACTTGTTATCCATTTCGCTGTCACTAAACGTTGGAATAATTCAAGACAATTGTGAATATTTAGTTACACCATTATTGGAGTAAAATATTCTTAGTAATTGTCGGTGTTGTGCGACGATTTTCAGTGGTTCGCATTGATTCTTTTGTGCTGTGGTCAGTCTGCAGGATTTCAGTTAATTCATATTAATTCACTCAACTCAAGATCACAGTAGATTACCACTTAAAGGATAACCGTGTATCCTTATGGTCCTTAGTTATATCACTCGTGTTGAACGTGAATCCGTGTGGTCCACATTGGGCCTAGTGTGGTCTCCCCGCATTGGAGGCGATCGTGAATCCACGTGGTCCACATTGGGCCTAGTGTGGTCTCCCCGCATTTGGAGGCGACCGTGAATCCGTGTGGTCCACAATGGATTTTGTCGAGTCCCCCTGCGTTGGAGGCGATCGTGAATCCGTGTGGTCCACAGTGGGCTTAGTTTGGGTACCCCGGTGTTGGAAGCGTTCGTGAATCCGGTGGTCCACAGTGGGTTTATTTCGGTTCCCCGGCGTTGGAGGCGATCGTGAATCAGTGTGTGTTTCACAGTTAGTGGGTTTATTGCGGTTCCCCCGGCGTTGGAGGCGATCGTGATTCCGCGTGGTCCACAGTCGGCTTTGTTGGGTCCCCGGCGTTGGAGGCGATCCCCACGAGTGGGAAGAGATCCAGTATACCATTCACGGTGCTATAAACTAATTCATAATATGTTATATCATAATCTCATTATCTCCTTTTACAGACTGAACAACTTGCCAATATTTGTGATATACTTGTGATATTTCTGAAGTAACGTATCAAAGAATTGATAGTA
Source organism: Siphonodentalium dalli (assembly GCA_032622095.1). NCBI lineage: Eukaryota > Metazoa > Mollusca > Scaphopoda > Gadilida > Siphonodentaliidae > Siphonodentalium > Siphonodentalium dalli. The sequence goes on from CP136063.1 coordinate 233,751,174, forward strand.
ATGATTGACTTCATATAAAATAGGGATCACAGTAGTATTTACCGAGCAGCTATATCTATAGTGTGCTCGTATCGACTATAGCGACAATATACAGACATGTTTTCCGTGTCCTATTTTTTCAAGCAAAATTACGTTTACAGACATGTAGCCCATTTAATTTTCAAAACAGCTATGGCATATGTACCCCCACTGGGTGTTGCGAAATTAATTTTCGTTATTTCTTCGGACAGCATTCTTTCAAACCAAAATGGTCCGCACCTAAGCCATATTCGTGTATTAATCTAATGCGAGGGACAAGGTAACCTTGTTATATACCGTGCAACAACACGCGTGTTGTGAATTGCAGACCCTGAGTTTAGCAACTTATATGGACACATGTATTCAAATAATACAACGCTAGAAGCAATAGTGGTAGCTCCACGTCTCTTAAAAATCATCACATGACCTCGCCGACACGACTTGCATGACAACTCAATGCATTTATCAAAATATGCATACCTTTGCGATATAAATACTATGATTTGCAAAATATTTGTTATCTTACGTAGTACTCTGGGCTATCAAAGTCATATTCTAGATAAATATCTCTCACCTAATATAGAGCTTAGCGTGGTCTATTTGTCTTGGCAATGTATAGTTTTGTATACATATATATGGTTCTACACAATTTGACCTGGAAACTGGAAACAAATTGTTGCGGAAAACCCTTAAACTATCCATGCATGTGTATCATTGTCGCGTTTTATGTATACTTAATCTCAACATTGTTGATTCCACTTTCCCGATATAATGTAACATCGGCAGTTCTAAAATCATAACATATATTTCGAATGGCTAGCCTGCATAGCTCGCCGTGTGAGCCTGCATATTAATTGTGTTTGAGTGTCAAAACCCCTCCCTGTCGCCATGCCCACGACACCTCCATGTGTATGTTTCAGCTCTCGGCCAACAGTATACTTGTCTGAGCACTTGTCGGCGTCATGTACTACTTCCGAATGGTACCATATTCTGTGATGGATAGCTCGGCCGTTCTTTGTTTGATAACTGATGTCAAACTCCACACTGCAACCATGTCACCGCCGATGTTGTTTCAGTTCTCGGCCAACAGCATAGTTGTCTGAGTACTCATCGACACTATGTACTATTTCTGTGTAATATTGTTTGATGCTGTCAACCCCCTCAGTGTAGCCAAGCCCATGATACCATGTCACTACACAATTGTTATATGTCAGCTCTCGGCTGTATGATCAATTATTGACGTCATGTAGTATCTTTGTGACACCATTTCATGTCAGATATATCGGCCGCTTATTGCTTGGTGACTTATGTCAAAATCCTCACTGTTGCCACGTCACCGCCGTTGTTATGTTTCAGCTCTCGGCCAACATCATAATTGTCTGATCACTCATCGACGTGTAAACTATCTATATATGTGTGTTAACAACGCCCAATGACAACACCGTTGTTACAAGTTACCGTGTGCTATATTTCAGATGTCTGATCTCACACCGCTATGTGTACTCATCGATATAATCTACTTTCTCCGAGTGAATGATACCATGCCAAGTTGGATATATCCGCAGATTATTGTTTGATGGTATCCAAACCATCCATGTGACCACGCCCATGACACCACCGTTGTTATGTTATGTTTCAGCTCTTGTCCAACATCATATTCGTCTGCGCACTTATCGACTTCATGTACTACCTGCGGGTGATACCATTCCTATCGACCGATTATTGTTTGATTGTTATGTTATGTTGTGTTTCAGCTCTCCGCTAACATCATTTTCATCAGCGCACTTGTCAACGTTATGAACTACCTCCGTGTGATACCATTCCTTATTAGATATATCGGCCGCTTATTGTCCATTTGCCTTGGGACGACGGCCGTCGAATCGCTCAACGCCGCCGCCAACATATTCTTCGGAGGCGTGAGTATTTATTTGCAAATGACTGACTAGCTGGCATAGCTTCATGTATATCGGACAAGAAAACCATAATCAGAAATGCTAACGCCCTCAAGATCATATTATTAGCCATAAATATAAATTATAATATAAAATATATTTGTTACATGAATGCACCGCCTCAGAATTCCGTTAAAACAACTAATCATATTACAAAAATCTACGGATTATTACTGCAGGTTTCTCATTCACCACACCAAAAAGCTTCAAAATGCGGATCAAAAATCGGAGGCATTGTGTTCCCGCCATAAAATCTTCAAGAGTGCATGGCCTTTGTTCACACCTAAACATTGAACGCAACTAACGCGTCATAATAGTTACATACTGCAACTATAAGGTATCCAGCGAATACACACTCCACGAAAACCCGAAATGTGTTGTCCTGTGAGATATCCCATCGCTGTAGCTCAATTTAACAGGGCCAGTTAGCCTTCCTACAATATCCTAAAACAATAAAGCTTCTCAAATAATCGGCATAGTCAATATAACTTTCACGAACTTGGACATCGACACTTTCTAATCGCTCTACATAAGCATGGTCAGACCTATCATCGAATAGTGTAACTCTGCATATAGCCCACATCACAAATATCAAAGCATTGTGTTAGAGAAATACAATGAAAAGCAACGAAACTAGTTCGTCAAATCAAAACTATATGCTACCGAGACCGAATGATAAGACTCAATCTGATGTCTTTAAAATATCGAAGATTTAGAGGAGACCTAATCGAGGTATATAAACTGTTGAATGGTCATTACAATATCAATGACTGTGACACATTAGAAAGACATTCATCAGGAAGAACAAGAGGACATAATACAAAGCTACTGCTGCCCATTATTATGATTGATAACAAGGAAAATATGTCTCACGCAGAGGGTGGTAAATAGCTGTAACTCTCTGCCAGACTTCGCTGTTGAGGCTCCAACACTCGACCAATTCAAAATATACATCGACTCATTCTTCTATTATATAAAATACGAGTTCGACGACAAGTAATATGTTCAAGTGACTAACAAGTAAATATCGAATGACGATACATACATTTGTAAACAAACATTGCAAATAATGGTATTATGATGATGATGATGATGATGATGATGATATGATATGATTGATAGAACAAACCACTATTATGATGATCGTGTCGGTATTTGTTTAAAATACGTATCAATTGACATATACGCATCCGTTCCCTCATTAAAATCAACATATTTCGACAATTTTAGGGGACCTCCGCGAATTCGGGGATCTCCGCAAATAGGGACCTACTGCAACTTATCAAACCGATCAGCACCAATTAACGAACCGTGGCTGACTCGGTTGTATCCGACTAACCTCTTTAAAATGCGTATCAATTGAGATATATGAACCCGTTCCCTCATTAAAATCAACATATTTGGACCATTTTAGGGGATCTCCGCGAATTCGGGAACTTCGCAAATTTACTTCCATAAATAGGGGACCTACTGCAAACTGTCACACCGTTCAGCACCTAATTAACGAGCCGGACTACACTCTTTAAAACACGTATCAATTGACATGCGCATTTTACAAATTATATTTTTCATTTTTTCTATTTGTAATTGGCATGGCTTTTATTTCGCATTGTACCATTGGTCCATTACATTGGTTGCAATGTCATTTGACATTATTATGTATCGACATGTGAAATTCCGCAATCCGTAGTTAGATGCGTGCATGAGTAGATATAACTATACCAGCATTCGATGTGTGACATTTGGAAGGCATTGGTCGCATATGTATGCAGTGGAATCCTATCATAAGCGTAATTGCTATATTTGAGAGGTTCCGCACGACCTACTATATTATGCACACCGTTCACAATAATATATTCATCTCGGCCAAAATTTAATGATAGCTGTCGACATGTTTCATAAGTGATGTACATGTGACATAGTAAACCTAGTTGATTGAACGTCAATATATTTCAAAGACGTTTATGAACCATATCCGTTATGGCGTTTAGCGCTTCGCGGTTACAGTTAGAATGTGGGCATACTGTGCGAGGTATTACCCTAACTTTTTTGTTTGTTATCTGTTTGTTTCTTTTCACGAGCACGCGTGAACCAAATATATGGGTTTGTATAACAGGTATCGATATTTGATAACATAACAACATACATGCATGCACTTAGGAAATTGGGTATTAACCCCTTAAACTTAATAATACTCGACGGTCCATTCAAATTTGCTGTCTGAAATTTCACATAGAAGATCGACTATCGAATTACTCTTGTAAAACAAAGAGAGAATACCATATAAACCGGCTAGTTTACATGATATTTTTTCGTAATTATGCACATTATAGTAATCTCATTGCTGAATTGTATGTTCCACAGATACCGTCGTGATATGGACGTGGCTGTTCGCTTCGCTTGTTCCGTCCCCACCTCCTGCGACCACTACTTGTGGTACGGACCGATGCTTGTCCTATGTGCTCCATACATTTTCTCATAATTTTATATAACAATGACTGATATTATGACCCATAGGGCAAGAACTGGTCTGTCGAGAGCACGTAAGGGTACCATTGAGGGGAATTTGGATGTCTTATCGTCTGACATAATATATACTTTTGTTGAAAGCATTTGTGCCTGAACAAATGGCAGTCTTGGTTCTACATAGATTATATGTGATTGAACACGGAAGCCTTATTCCAATTTGTCCTACATATAGTAGGTGCTATATATGGACATACATACTTTTACTGTGATAGGGAAACGACGTTGCAATCACCAATTAGAACAATATTGGACTTAAGAAAGATCTCTAGATATAGGCAAAAATATGGCCATAATATTTTTTTATAAGCGAGTGTTTTTCTCACAATGCTAATTCAAGAATCTATAGCCAGTTTACTGAGGACTCTAACAGATAAACTTAATTCTATCTTGAAACAAGCATCTGACGTGCACTCAAATCCCTGTCCATCCTTGTCGGACATTAAAATGGATACACAATTAACACTAATGTACCTGAACATTCAAAGTATAAGACCCAAACTTTACATTTTGTCCGCTGAGATAGGAAGCAATGGTATTGCAGCTTTTACAGAAACGTGGCTCTCAGACGAAATACAAGAATCCGAAATCGTATTCCTGGATTCTACGCACCCGAGAGACTTAACTGTACAGGCCATGGAGGTGGTATCGCTGTATATGTATCTAACTCACTGTAGTTTACAAGACGCAGGGACTTAGAAATAACCGGTATAGAATATGTATGGATTGAGGTAATAACCCCCCCCCCCCCCCAGAACGATTTCTGCTTGGCACTTTTATAGACCCCCAACTGCGTTATGTGAACAAATCTGTTCATAGATCGACATGTCAACGGACGACAAAAACCTATCACATGTGGTGGTCACTGGATATTTTAACTCCAATGTTTTAGAAAAGATATATTCGACTGAAAATTGGATTAACACAAATCATCAAAGACCCGACATATTTTACCGAGACCTTCTCTCTCTTTGACTTATTTATGACAAATAAACCACATCTTGTCGAATCGTGGAAAGTTTTAGATCATTTTGTTGGTGACTTAACTCGCTTTCACTGTCCCATACTAGTAAAATTAAGTTTAAATAAAGGAAAATCGAGTCGTGTCATCAAATGGAGAGTCTGGAACTACGATGCTGCAGACTTTACTGGAATGAACAACGAACTCGAACAATGGAACTATAAATTGGATCTGTCTAAAATAGACTACAAACGAATAGCAAGTACACTTACAGAAAATTATCGAAATTAACATCGAAATCTATACCGAACAAAATTGATACAGTACGATTCGATGAGCCCACCTGGATGACATGCCTAATCGAAGACTTATTAGACAAAGACGTCACCTTTATTCAAAGCAAAAAGAACGAAAAACGACCAAGCATGGGCAAAATATAAGACTAAGAGAAACGAGGTGAAATCGTGTATAAGAAGTGCCAAGCAAAACTTAATTTAAACAAAAACAGTCTGTACTGGGAAACTGCCTTACTGAATCTTCGCTCTGGTGGAAGACTCTAAACCGACTCAAGGGCCCCGAGAGAAAAAAGTATACCAGCACTGAAATATGATAACTCCATTATAACATATAACGCGTCAACAGCTGAGATATTTAATAATTATAAAACATACTTGACTTACCTTTGCTTGTAAAACATATTCCAGACTCGATTCATTTGTTGTTACGCGTGAAGAAATATACAAATCACTGATACGTGTAGAATCGGCGAAAGCTGGCGGTCCAGATGTAATGAGCTCGCAAATATTGAAACGCTGCGCATCCTCGCTGGCTGGCCCACTGGAATTTTTTTTCAACAAACTAATTGAAAAATAATTCTTCCCATCTGAATGGAAAATTGCAAATGTCTTGCCCATTTATAAGAAAGACGACCCTAGTGAACCCTCTAATTATCGCCCAGTTTCTTTACTCTGTTGCTTGTCAAAATATTGCGAAAAGTGTATCTACTCTCACATGAATAAAAACTTCAGGACCATGCAACGACCTTCTAACAAATCTTCAGTCAGGATTCACCCATAATGAAAACTCAGTTGATAGCGGTAAAGAAGTTAGATGTCTGTTCTGCGACGTTAGCAAGGCTGTTGATTGTGCCAAGACAACCCCAGGGACATAACTTTCAACCCGGGAAGAAGACAGGCAATCTCTAAGTCAGAGGGGCGCTCGATTACCACACATATCAGCGCCGCTGTTGACCACATCTAGATCGCAAAATACTGGGCACCAAAACGAATTAGCGGACGTCCATGCAATAACCATCCCCGACACATACATAGGGAAATGATTGGGGAGTAAACAGAACGATCTTGGGATTAGCGAGACCAGATGTCTCGCCTAGAAAAGCTACCGAAACCTAACGCAGCGTGATGGATAAGGAGAAGAGTCTAAAGGACGCATAGGAAAATGACGATCGCCCGATTACCCTAGGTACGCCTAGAACCGATTCGCCGTGAAGATGCACCGGGCTGTCATTAATGCCCTCTGGGTATTTAGTAAGAAGAAAGCCGACACCGATAACCAGATCTATCTGACCACACAGCGAGTATCAAGAATTCTCGGACGCTAGGACAAACAGCCGAAAGTATGGACGTAAACACAAGGTAACATTATGACTCTTGTGGTTCTAACAACGTCCCACTGATGCGCCGACGGAAGAAGAAGAGCAGACGACAGTAAGACAAACTCAACCGGAACTCAACCGAGTAGAAGACGAGCAGACACGCCCAACCTATGAAGACGGAAGAAGACCCTAAACCAAGCAGACGACAGGAAGAGAAACCCAGATGCCGATGATTGAACATTATTGACTTTGTTGTAAATAAATAATCAAACCGTTCTGATAGCCTTAAGAGTTATATGTACCCGTATTGGCACATGATACGGCATGCAACCGCGGTCTTATATTTAAACTCAAAAGTATGGGAATTATCGGCGCGACATACGGTCTTCTGGAAAAGTACTTAGATAATAGAAAGCAGCGAGTAATTGTTTCAAATTCCAATTCAAGCTGGAAGTGTGTCGCATATGGTGTGCCCCAGGTATCCATACTTGGCCCTCTTCTATTTTTACTCTACATTAACGACATTGTAGAAAATGTGATGAGCAATATAAGGCTTTTTGCTGACGATACGTCTCTATATCATTCGATTGAAGACCCCATATTGGCCGCAGAAGTTATTAACAACGACATCAAGTTGATATTCGAGTGGTCGCAAAAATAGCAAGTTAAATTCAATCCCATCAAAACAGAGTCACTTCTGATATCACGGAAAACAAACGCTATCGACCACCCACCATGCACTGGGCAGAATATTGAACAAATTGAAACACATGAGCAACTTGGTCTAAATTTTAATGGGGATGGTACCTGGCATGATCATATAACTGTATTGAAAATCGAGATGCAAGTCGACTTTATATACTGAGGAAGTATAAATTCATTTTGGACAGGAGACCCCTGGAACGCATATACTTATACATTCGTCCAGTAATGGAATGGGATAATAGAACAGATGAGGATTCAAGCCATCTCGAAGTAATCCAATACGAAGCGCGCGATTGGCCACAGGGGCAACTATAAGCTGTATAGTAAGGAGTCTGTATTACGAGAAACCGACTAGGACACACTTTCGAGCAGAAGAGAACAAGCAAAACTTATCAGTTTTTCAAAATGCATAAGCGAGACACGCCTCCTTACTTATATACTCTTGTCCCGCCGGTATCTGGAAGCCAAACCAATTACGACTTCAGACAAAAAGGCATCAGGTGCCCCCGTTGTCTTGCGACAAGATATGAAAATTCATTCCTGCAAGCTACCGTAAAACTATGGAATAACTTTCCACCAGAAGCGAAAAGTTTTGACTCAGTTTCAGAATTCAAGAGATATATCTACAAAGATCGCAATACTATACCATCATATCATTATACAACGTTTACAAGACCACGTAAAATCTACCACTGTCGTCTGAGAACCTATTGGAGTAACTTGAAATATGACCTGGTTTGTAAGCGCCTAAATAATAATCCATTCTGCGATTGTGGGAACTGGAGACCGCCGAAATTTGTTTACTTCACAGTCCGATTTACAAAAAAAGGAGAGATATAACTGTTTTGTGAGTCCTATTATGACATTAAATGTGAACACTTTACTTAATGGATCGGTTAATTTAACGTACAGTGAAAATGCAGTCATTTTCATGTCACTCCAAAAGTTCATAGATAGAACCAAACGATTTAACTGAGTACCATGACTAACTGATATACATATCTCATCTAAAGAGTAGTGGAATCAAATAAGAGCGCTCTCACAGCAACATTATGTAAGGCGGGGTGTGCATTGGACCTGCAGCGATCAGCCACGGATATGCTCGCGGGTGTTTGTGGAGCGGACAATGGACCGTTTGCGATAAGCAGAGTTATCGTCGATGATTGGTATTACCTCCCCTGACTAGTAGGTATAATCTCAGCTCAGCGTTAATGAGATGGCCGCTTCTATACACCAAGCCAGTCGACCGGACGTCGGGAAAGCTTTGTCGCGACATGCTTTTAACGTTACAAAAGTAAATCAATGAAATATTTATTGTCATGTTATGAATATCCTAGTCTAATAAAAATCCGAGACGGGATTAGTGAATATTTGTCTCACCAAATAGAAGATAGAAAGGCAAACATTGGCAATGGAATGCATATCGAAAATACGTGCTTCCTACCTAAGTTACATCCATGCATTACATTGAATGGGAAAATATTATTGTTCTGTTCCCGGTTTGTTCATATCGAAAAGGAACTGAAAGCGTGAAAATGCAAATTTACATGCCACCGATGAAATACATGTACGATGAACAGTTGAGAAAAATAATGTTTTCTACACACGACGAGTGGCATGTGCAACAATTGACGTAGAACGGAAAATGAGACAGATAAAACATTTCGAATTCTGCAGTGTGTGGTACCCTTAAGCTTGAGTAAGATGTCTGATAAAAAACAAATTTGTGTGTTGTGCTCTCACAAATTTGATGCCGCCCCTTGTCACGGTGGAGTAAATGACAATAATTAAAGAAGAAGCATATAATCTCCAAGTATAACATTTAATATTGTTGTCATTATTTTCATTATATTTTGGCATTTGCCTATATCAGCATATCGTCAGACTATTGAACTTGCTGTACACATATAAAGCAATTCAACGCAATTGATATTATATCAATGGAACTGTTATAACGAACGCTCTCCATTGTGAAATGGTCATGCAAATGCGATGGCATCGATAAATATAGATATTTCCAGACCCTCTTTCTCGTTTAGATGAGTTAGACTTATCAATCTGGTAGCCTGGGTGGTTTCTTCATAAAAATATGATGTTGAAACTTCCTCGACATGACCAACGACGTGTGTGCATCCTTCACTCAATCTATGGACAAAAATAAACATGATATAAATGGGGAATAGGTATAGAGTTCATATTTTAGAATATAAAGGCTATAAATAACAATAAAGCTTCATTTTTCTAAGTATTCATGGCAGAAGTATAGGTCTATTTCAACATTTTGTTGTGTGACGTTCGGTCATATAAATTCACGGCATCGTGAATGTATATATGTAAGCTATACATGTTTTCAATGAACAAAAACCTTTCTTCAAGGTCTTCATGAAAGTCAATGTGGTGTTAAATACAATTGTTTATTGTAACAACTATCTGACAAAATTAAAAAGATAGAAGGACTCACCCTGTTGGACAACAGTAAGCACCGCACCGCTATGTGGAATATGGCTCATCTTTTTCATCAAAATCCAGTGGATGTGTATTCCCTGCTTCATCGATGGGTGGTATTTTGATCTAACACAACACAGTCTTGAGTGATCACTGATCGGATTGACCATAACTTTGTGCACATATCCTTCCTTGTTGAACTTATATCCTCGTTGGAACTGTCTGTAACAATCCATTTCACGAGAATCGTCAGATGTGTCTCGGCTATAATTGATATAGTTCTCAAAATCCTTGTGTGAAAACTTTGGAAATTGTTTTCAATCACTCGTCCATCCAAATATAACTTTCTCGAATTCGAATTCCTGCAAGTTTTCTGTGTGAAAGTCACCACCTCCCCCGTTTCATTCTCTTTATCATCACCACGGACGGTCTTTTGTTTTATTAGAAGCACTGCATATCACTGGTCGTTACAGAAAAATAATCTGTCACACGGGACTCCAAATTTCGCTTTGATCCACCAGTTTTTAATCCTCTATTTTTTATAAATAACACAATGTCACATTTTGTATAAGTTATTATATCCTCTAGTGTTGAAATATTTGTAAATCACGGTTCAGATATGATGAAACATCGCTTTGTTGAAGTAACACCGAGAAGAATTCACGAGCAAATACGACATTGTTTATATCGCGTTAGATACAATATACCTACTAGTCACGGGAGGTAATACCGATCATCGACGATAACTCTGCTTATCGCAAATCGTCACTCGAGACCAAAAAGTTATGAAGCAATTTGATATCGCGGAAATGGACACGAATAAGCATAGGCTTGCTGCCAGATCCCATTATCTCTTATGTCTGTTTGTGTATGTTATATTTGTATTTGTGTGCCTACTTGAGAAATAAAATATTGTTTACACTAACTGTAATCGTAGTTGATAACTATGAGTTTGCGAAACATCTCAAATGTCTGCTCGATATTTCCTAGGTCGTGTCATAAATTTCTACTCTGGCTGACGCTTGTAGAGATCATATTCCACCATTACAAAAGCTGGGACCTCTTTAATGTTCTGACTAGTTTTGACAGGGGACTATATAACAATGAACATACAAGGCAGGGTATATATTTCCTTCTCGATGCCTGTTCCTCGATAATCTAGTGCGCAGTAGAGTGGTCTCAGTGTGAGGTTGCATGCTTTTCTGTGAGTTTTGTGAGCCAATATCGCAATAAACATTGAATTATTTACCCAGGAGAAATTCCATAAGTGTAAGCGACGCAAAGCAGAATCGTTCACAAAGTCACTTAAATCGTGAAAGTTCGAGTTAGGACGTTCACCTACAGTGAAGTACATTATAGTGGAACAGGTAATAACAAAGAAATATATTTTCGGCGTTATTTGTTCAACTTGATAAGGTTCCTTGTCAAAACTTCAAAAGGTTCCCAGGTTTCTACGGGCGTTAGCCAGAATAGAGGTTCATGGCATGATCTAGATATTTCCATTCTTATTATATGCAGCCGGTGTCCAATTCGATGATCGTGGCGTATCTTCCAAGTATGACGCAATCGGAACTTTTTGCCGTCCTCACGTGTTGTTTCTCATCAATCGGAGCAGCGTCCATTGGTGTTTTCATCGGGATGGGGGTGAGTATTACATCGGGATGGGTTGAGTATTTCAATGACTGGATATGCAATTTTACTCTTCTTCCCTCGCTAAGATCATCCGAAAACAACTGAACAGTCTTCAGGTGGAATCGGTAAATCACCACTGGATAAGATCCAGATACAGGAGGACTAACTCTAAATTCACACGTTAGAACAGCACAACAACATTCCAAGACTGCTTTAGATTAGGGATGTGTAAGATGGAAAGCGCGTTGAACATGTGGCGTATTCATTCAGCACTAGTAGATCATAGATGGTACGTTGAACATGTGGCGTATTCATTCGGTACTATTAGATGGTACGTTGAACATGTGGCGTATTCATTCGGTACTAGTAGATGGTACGTTGAACATGTGGCGTATTAATTCGGCACTAGTAGATGGTACGTTGAACATGTGGCGTATGCATTCGGTACTATAGTAGATGGTACGTTGAACATGTGGCGTATTCATTCGGCACTATTAGATGGTACGTTGAACATGTGGCGTATTCATTCGGCACTAGTAGATGGTACGTTGAACATGTGGCGTATTCATTCGGCACTAGTAGATGGTACGTTGAACATGTGGCGTATTCATTCGGTACTAGTAGATGGTACGTTGAACTTGTGGCGTATTCATTCGGTACTATAGTAGATGGTACGTTGAACATGTGGCGTATTCATTCGGCACTATTAGATGGTACGTTGGACATGTGGCGTATTCATTCGGCACTAGTAGATGGTACGTTGAACATGTGGCGTATTCATTCGGTACTAGTAGATGGTACGTTGAACATGTGGCTTATTCATTCGGTACTAGTAGATGGTACGTTGAACATGTGGCGTATTCATTCGGTACTAGTATATGGTACGCTGAACATGTGGCTTATTCATTCGGTACTAGTAGATGGTACGTTGAACATGTGGCGTATTCATTCGGTACTAGTATATGGTACGCTGAACATGTGGCTTATTCATTCGGTACTATAGTAGATGCGAATCATTCGTGCCCGGACTTCAGCTTGGTGAGCAATTTAATTAATCTAGTTGATTCCTTTCAATTATTTTTTTCCTAAGTTAATTTCATAAACATTTGAAACAAAAAAAATAGAGAGCGTGGTTACATGTACATATTCATTGTAAATTGGAACTCTATAATATTTATCGAATGTTTATTTTAATAGCCCATATCAGTGATCCAGAAAACATATTTGTCGTTTTCTGACATGTTAATAGGGCCTATTAAATATGAGATATAAATAATGGATATTATCTGTTCATGTATATGTGTGGCAGTTATATTTCGCGGAAAGCCTATTTCCATAGATTTTAATGTTTTACGTGCCGAGGTATCCCGATTGGTCTCGGCAATCTACTGGGGATCATAGTGCGGGAAGAACAGTAACCTTGCAATGGATGTCATTGCCAGATGATGAACGCTAAACATGTGACAATGCAGCCAATATTATGTTTCTGTCAGGAGAATGACTCAACGCGAGTCGTAGCATGTGCTTAAAAATGAGATTGGGTAACAAACCGCACTCTGCCTCCATGCTATAGTTGCAAATATCAGTTGCACCATTTTGCGTCGTAATCTCCATCTTGCACGTCCAGCTGTTTAATAAGTTGCTAGTTAGTATAGCGAACTTTATGGTTGTTCAAACTAATGCACGTTTCGGTCCACAACTTGAAGGAAAGTGCATGGGAACACATTCTTACTACATGGGTCTAAACTTATATCACTATATATTGTAAATATCAGAATGATCTCAATCTCTTTTCCGTGTTGATACTTCCATCTGCAGAAGAATATGCATCGTATGCTGGGGAGTAGTGAGTCGTCACCATCCTGTGGCGTCACGTCATACACTTGTCGTACATGTAATTTAACCAATTCAATACTAATTGTAATTCAATTGAGTATTTGTCACTAAAAACAAGCATTCTGATTGGCCGAGAGCGGCTAACTTTCGTTTTCGATCCCCCCACCATCGGCCGCTTTAGCGTGCATCAAATCTGAGTGTAGCACGGTCAAATTTCATCGGCGCAGAACGAGTAGCGAAACGAGCACACCCGCGCGTTGTTGTCTATAGATACCGTTCATCGGCCGCTTCAGTGTGCATCAAATATGAATGTGGCACGGTACAATTTCATCGGCGCAGAACGGAGTACCGAAACGAGCCAACCCGCCCACAGGAAATGGTTACGGAGCAGTGTTCCGAGTAACGCAATGAACAAACCCAATGATTTGTGCACGGTGACAACGGCGAAATGAAAGTCTCGATTCGTGTCATGAAAATGACTAAATGATACTTTTTATACAGGTTTTTTTGCAAATTCCTTGCTAGATTGAATTACAATGGAGATAAACGTACCCTGTTTCGTTGTACATTCTGGGATTCGAGCATGAAAACAGTTTGTGAACTCGCCGGCAAGCCGCTCGTTCACAAACTGTTTTCATGCTCGAATCCCAGAATGTACAACGAAACAGGGTATGTTTATCTCCTAAATGGATTGTCCCACTTAATGGATTGTCCCACTAAATGGATTGTCCCACTAATCACAACAGTATACATGAGGATGGTATATTATTTTTCTGGGGATATTTTCAGGAAATATGACAAAACAGCAGACGACAAACAGTAGAAATAATTATTAGTTTAGTCGAGGGAAATGTTCAAGATAATAAGTTCAACACACGATATATTGTTATGTGAACACATCTTGAGGGATAATTACTCGTTAATGATTATTTAGTATAGGAAGTTAGTTAACACGGATATGATTATGTTGCAATAGTTCGTCGTTCGCGTTCTTTTGTCAGCCTTTAATCACCCGAAATGTGTGTTTTTTAACTACTGGACTGGTCCTTATAATTCAGATACCGGCGACTTTAATATTGTCAGCGACTATGATGTCCGCGGCCGCAGCATTGGCTATGGCCAAGTTAGCTTTCCCAGAATCTAAGGAGAACAGAGGAAGAAAACAGAACTTCTCTAAAATATCACAGCGGTGAGTTCGTCGGTCCATAGCGACCACACGACTACCCCCCCCCCCCCCAATGGATCACACTCTGCACTACATGTAATAGTTAGGTTTACCACGAGAACGCCAACCCTTAGCGGACTATAACATACCATACTGTGCGGCTATATTATAAATACAATTCTACTTACCATCTCATAGTCCGGAGCTGCTGCGAAATGATTATCAGAGTTCGTCAGTATATTTTTTTATTCCGCTATATGTACCATTCACTGCAAAACGTTTTGGTACCATATGGAACCAATATTGGTCCTGAACCTTGTCGTTGTGGGAGTACCAAAATAGGGACCAAATTTAGAACCAATTTAAAGTGGTCCTATTTTTGGTACAATAGTGAACCAAATTAGAAACCAAAATTGGTCCCATATGGAACCAAAATTGGACCGGACCCTTGTCGCTGTGGGAGTACCAAAATAGGGACCAAATTTAGAACCAATTTAAAGTGGTCCTATTTTTGGTACAATAGTTGAACCAAATTAGAAACCAAATTTGGTCCCATATCATAACCAAACCAAAAAATGCACGGGAAGCAAACCGAAATGGCCTGTTCCCTGCACATGGAGTAAAATGTGTCTGAATGTCTAAAATAATGGGCCGTAATTCTTAATTTGTGTGTAATATGAAAAAAACTAATTCGCGATAAATCGCAAACTTCTATACAATAAATATACTAGTACATGTATGCGATTTAGTGCAAAGGTTTTCGATTTATAACAAATGTTTGCAATTAATAAAATCAATTTGCTTTAACTGTATAAACATAAATCATACATGTCTGGGTGAACTCCAATCGCTCTATAATAGCATGGTCAGGCTAAGATAGACCAACCGTTTGGTCATTTACAGCCAGAATGCATGTGTGATGGGGGAGCAAATCTTTGTGATAAATCACAAAACGACTTTGTGAAAATTTACAAACACCTTTGCAATACCTCGCAGACCTTTGCGATAACTCGCAAACCTTTGCAATAAATTTCAAGCATCTTTACGATAACTCTCAAACTACTTGGTGATTATACTTTATAATTTATCGTAAACATGTTTGAGATTTATCACGAAGGTTTGTGATTTATTGCAGATATATTGTTATGTGTTCATGTTGGCACTAATGGGCTTGAACGGTATACAAATATAAATCAGACATCTTAAACAGGTCTGGATGAACCACAAATCGATCTATGATAGCATGGTCGGGCTCAAATAGACTGTCAGATCGGTCTTTCACAGCCAACATACAAAAGAAGCAAACCAATACTTGAAACAAAAATTAATTCTGATCTCTTTTGGAGATTCTTTACTGAGAATATTCAAAATTAAAACAACTTTGCGATAAATTGCCAAACATTTGCGTTAAATCTCAAACATCTTTACAATAACTCTCAATTAACTACTTGGTGATTATACGTTTATTGCAAAGATGTTTGAGATTTATCACAATAGCCGATGAGGTTAAAATAGACCAATCATTCTTTCACAGCCAGCATGTACCTTGTATCATGTATCTGGGATAAGGGGAGTAACTCTAAACGGTTCTATTATTATCGATCAACCTATACTTCAAAAACAAAACAAAATTAGTTCCGATTTTTTGTTATCAAGACAACATCATAATATAATAGTATTCACTAAGAACATTCAAAGTTAAAACAACTTTGCGATAAATCGAAAACATATTTCTGATAAATCGCCAACTACCATAATTGGCGATTTACACAAACGTTTGCGATTAATCGCAATGATTGAATTGTATTGTTATATGTGGGCACTAATGGGATTGAACCATATAACCATTATCAATCAGATATCTTAAACAGGTCTGGGTGAACCACTTACCGATGTATAATAGACTACCGGTAAAATAAACTAAAATAAACCGATCGGTCTTTCACAGCCAGCATGCATCCGGGATATTAGGCGAGTCACTCTAAACTGTTTTATTGTTATCTCTCAACCAATACGTAAACAAAATTAATACTGAATTCTTTTGCAAGACACCAAATAATTATTTACTGTATACTGAGAATATTCAAAATAAACATACATGTACATGTACAAGTATACAGATATTAAAACAAACAGATTCAAATTGTCAATAAATTTAGAGTTCCCTCTCTTATAACAGTGAGCACTGTGTCAGGAAGAGCGATCGGTCTATTGTAGCCCGATCAGGCTATTATAGTTAATCTGTGATTCGCTCAGACCTTTCTTTATACCATAATAAATATCGCGTAAATAGTATGTACCGATAATTGTTGTGGTTCCTACACTGCATTATGTGAACAAAGCCAAATGCAGTTCGAGAACCTGTTGTAAAGTATGTAAATAGCATGCGATAAGCAAAATACTCAACAATGGGGAGACCACACTAATGAACTGTGCTTAATTAAAACTGGCACCATGTTGTTTGCAAAATACTGTTGTAGCGCTCACTAGTCCTCGCCACAAGATTTTGGTGTTGAATGGGTCACCGGAGTCACTATCCCAAAAAAATTGCCACATTGTTGAGCGTTTTGCTTATCGTACACTTCCGATGTGCTGTATCGGTATATGAACAAACAAACCTCACACAAAGAGAGTTTAATGTATTTAATATATTATCCATTTTGGTACAGCCATGGTAAAAAAAATATTCTCCATTCGCAGCTATGCGTCATCGAGTCAATGTCATTGCCTGATAACCAGAGCCATATAATGTAGAATTTCGCGAATATGGTTTCCAATTATGGAAGAGGTTATTTCACAGCAAAGCGATAATGTCCGAATCGTTCTGAATGATAGCCAGTTTAGCCACACATGTTTTAATAACAACATGATGCATCTGGACATTGGAATGGTCTACATGTTCAAGTACCTGTATATATATACAGCTAAGCTCTAATTGGACCCCCCCCCCCTAACGACGTTGACACCGATATTACCGTATTGTTGATGATGCTGTTAACCATGATTAATCCTACCATGACCGACCTTCGTACCTTTTTAAAGTCAGCATTATAACCACCACAGACCATAAACAAATTATTAATTGAAATATTTTGTTTTGTGTATACCCCGCTCGACAAAACAAGTTTCTATTGACACCGCTGTTCGGCCGCAGTGTTAGCGTTTGTAACTGCCATTGACCACCGCCGTTTAACGGCAAGTACACTGCGGCTGAAGGCAAGTACACCGTGGCCGAACGGCAAGTACACCATGGCCGAAAGGCAACTACAACATGGACGAATGGCATGTACACCATGGTTAGATTTCTGGTTTGTATCATCTTTTTCCAGTTTAATGAACGTACACCGCGGCAACTACACCATGGACGAATGGCAAGTACACTGCGGCCCAACTGTACATGTAGTTAGCCGGTGGAGCTGCAGTGTTGTTGCATTTCGGCCACGGTGGCAACGCTAACCGCACTGATGTTAAGCGGACATTTGTTTTGTCCAGCAAGGTAGTTAAGTCAACACAGTGCATGGCGCTCACGAAAAGCTGGACTGGGTGTACATGTAAGGTGGCCATGTGAAAAATTAATGCGGAGTACAGGAGTCGCAAAATATTAATAGTACTGTTGAAAAATCTTTCTACAGTACTATTAATAATATAGTTGAACGGCGGTATGGTATAACCGGTGTCATTAACGCCCTACAACCTTTTTAAAGGGGACGATTAATCAGAGCATAGCTGTAGTACGTTACAACAATGTACATGTAAAAGCTTGTGATGGATTCAGTGATAATGTGTGTCCAAGAATTGGATACGTATCTCCGAGATTATCCGTCATTTCATAAATACAATATCACAACAATATCACAGCGTCACTGGCGTTTCAATTAAAGGAATAACAGACTCCGTAACTGGGCAATATGTCATGGCGACATGGTTCTCAAATCACTTTTTGATGAAAATTGAAGAATAGCTGTAGTATGTTACTAAAAGCTTGCGATTGATTCAGTGATAATGTGTGCCCCAGAATTGGATCGTATCTCCGAGATTATCCTTCATTTCATAAATATTTCACAACAATATCACAGCGCGCGTCACCGGCGTTTCAATCAAAGGAATAGCTGACTCCATAACTGGGCAATATGTCGTGGCGACATGGTTCTCAAATCACGCTTCGATAAATATTGAAGAATATGATCCATCTTCCTTTGTACAGCCAGGTACTCGTACGTTGCAGCCTTGAACATTCAACAAACTTGTGACGGACTCATGAGTCATGACTGATCTGTGACGTCATAATTCCGACTAATTTCTACATAATTGTATGTCTCGTAATCCTAGTCACCAGTGGTTGACTCTTGTCAGACTTGTTAGGTAATTGGACGGTTTATAATTTTGTGAAACTTAAGTATCTGTCTTTTGAAATCCACTGCATGGTCGTGCATGTCATTGTCAAACTTGTGTAATCAGTCCCATTGCTATTGGCACTAAAATTGTCTGTATTCATTGACTTCGCCTGTTTTCGGAGGTTATAACCTCTTGTCCCTTTCATATACCAACATAATCCAGACAGTACTAACAATATTCCAGGCTATTAAGAAGCAAGTTAGGTCCAATTATTTGCTAAAACAATCTAAACAAGAGAAGTTTGTAAACACGAAAACAAATCGCACATGGTTGGTTCATTCACCGGAAGAATATTTTGATTTTCGTTCTATAAACCTCGTACCATTTTTAAAGTGCAGGGGTAAAATAATTATGCCACTTGAATAACGTTATATAGTTTCTGGAACACTTAAATGCGATAAGGTATGAGTTATAAAACGTAGCTTATGTTAAGTAGCTATATATATCTACTTATACTTATTTTTGTTTTCATTGTCATTTTGACAAAAATTTTCATTTTGGTTCAGTATGGGACCAAGCACATATTTTGCTACCGTTTGGTTTCAATATGGCTATTGAATAGCCATATTGAAACCAAACGGTACCAAAATATGTGCTTGGTCCTATCCTGAACCAAAATGAAAAAATTTGATACAATATGGGACCACTAGAAACCAAAATATTTTGCAGTGTTGGTGGTATTTTACGCCCCACGTAGTGTATGGTGTCATATGTTGATGCTTGGCAGACGATCCTTGAAATTGTCCAACAGGTCTAGTCTATTGTCATCTCCGTGAAAATCAAGCATTCTCATGTACTCTCACAAAGTGAATTAATTTGTTAAAAAAGGAAAAAAAAATAGAAAATAAACAAATGTGTCTATGTTCTGTTGTCATTTTCCGGTGATAAGTATTATATATGCAGCAAATTAAATGCAGTCCGTGTAATTGGATAGTTTCCCGCTTTCTTTGATGCAAGGCAGGTCAAATCAACAATCAAACAAATGGAAAAAACGAAACAAAAGCAAACAAAGCAAATTACATACAATGTATGTATGGTCTTACGAATTCTGCGCAATTGAATTGTAGTAGAGCCTAATCGAGGAAGACTTAAACAGGCAAATATCACGAACACGTGTCTAAGAGAAGTACTGCAATTGTGCATTTCTATCGAAACATGACCACATTGGGCATTTAAATGATAATGTGTTGTTGCGAAGCAATATTCATCCTATTCTGAGCGAGTGCTTACATTATTTCGATACTGCGAACATGTATGGAACTGCAGTCGGTTCCCACACAATCCGGTGCAGATCTACTGTACGTTTGTATAACTCCTGTCGAACCCGGTTATTATTCCAGAGACGATTGTAATTTGGTAGATGCCCTCATTACCGGAGCACTCTTTGGGTTGAAGCTACTGGTACCGATCATGGTTGTCACTATCACGGTTCTTTCTCTGATTTACGGGACCAACGCTCTGCTCCAGTGGTTGGCCGACAGAGTAGGCCGGGAAGGGATAACACTGGAGGTGAGTATGCCGGGAATGGATAACACGCGAGGTGAGTAGGCCGGGAAGGGATACCACTCGAGGTGAGTAGGCCGGGAATGTATAACACTCGAGGTGAGTAGGCCGGGAATGGATAACACTCGAGGTGAGTAGGCCGGAAAGTGATAACACGCGAGGTGTGTAGGCTGGAAAGGGATAACACTCGATGTGAGTAGGCAGGGAAGGGATAACACTCGAAATGAGTAGGCCGGGAAGGGATAACACTCGAGGTGAGTAGGTCGGGAAGGGATAACACTCGAGGTGAGTAGGTCGGGAAGGGAGGACACTCGAGGTAAGTAGGCCGGGAAGGGATAATACGCGAGGTGGGTAGGTCGGGAAGGGATAATACGCGAGGTGAGTAGGTCGGGAAGGGATACCACTCGATGTGAGTATGCCGGGAATGTATAACACTCGATGTGAGTTGGCCGGGAAGGGATAACACTCGATGTGAGTAGGTCGGGAAGGGATAACACACGAGGTGTGTAGGCCGGGAAGGGATAACACTCGATGTGAGTAGGCAGGGAAGGGATAACACTCGAGGTGAGTAGGCCGGGAAGTCAGGGATTTGGTCAGGGGAGGATACCAAAGTTGGCAGATCAACACCATAGGGGTGGAGAGTTGTAGGACATCAAACTTTATAAAGCACTGTTGTTTTCACAATTTCCTTTATATGTATACTAGCATGGTTACCCGGCGTTGCCCAGGTTAATGTATGCTGTGGATATTTGTTGGGAATAGAGAATGCTCTTGCTTAAAGTGTTATACGTTTTCTCATAAATTGTATATTCAAATAGCATCACAAAACATGATTATTACAGTCATGGAATATAAGTAGTGGCTCACCTTGTCAATTGTCATTCTGTTTTTCACGAATAATCCGTTCCACCAATAATGAAGTATTTATTTATTCACAACTGCGTATACATTAGACGTTATAATATGTTACATGAACATCATAAACACATTAGTTCGATAAAAGATGATAATTGGGTTTTACATATCGAGATGTATCAATCAATCTAGTGGGTTGGACTAAGATCTCGAGGACACCTGGCTATCATATCTCCATGAAGATACAGATGTTTCAAAGAAATTTCCAGGTGCTCCTCAGTTCATGGTGCTATATTTGGCTAAATATTCTTAGTTTAAACGAAATGTTGCTGCGCAAATATATCAGCTACATGTGACAGGCACATAGCGATATTTTGAGTTGTTTATGTCAGTCGATGAGTCTGTTCTAAAACCCTTGTCAGATGTCAGTATTGGTAGGATCCTGAAAAGTCTTGTGCTACTAACTGCATTTCCTTGTATATCAGAAGAAACTATATTTGACTGCACACTGTGACCACTATTTTTGAACAGGCCTTCCATATCTCTTGACAAATTGTAACTTTTTGTGGAAACTGTATTGAATGGAACATACTAAATTATTTCAGCATATTTTTTTAATTTCCCCACCCACCAACAGCGTCATTTTAGAAAATGTTAACCCGCACCATTGTCTTCCTTGTAAAAAGTTACCCGTCTTAGAACGCCTTGGTGCCATCTCGATTGTACCGTGTGAAGTTATATATAGAATGCACACAGACAGACAAAAAGACAGACAGACAGCACGATTTTATTTCTTGTATCATTTGAGAAGAACGTGTCTGAATTTGATGGTAATTGGTACTAAAAATATTTTGTATCAGTTTTGGTGACCCTCCCGTCCCTATTTCGGACTCAAACTGCACACACTAAGACTCATTAGAGATTAGAGATGCATATATATGAAATTGGTGAAAATTGGCGAGTATACAAATTCGTATCAAATTTAAGGTCCCCATATCTCTCACCCATAGGGCACCAATTTGGTGTATCTAAACCACACGATAAGATTCCTCTTATCACGAGAAGAATATGTATCAATCTGGTGGAAATCGGCACTAAACATATAGATATAATTTTTTGTGTCCCTCTCATCTCTATACACCACTGACTCGAATGGCCCCACTTGTGACATCCTTAACCCACACGATTACACTCCTGATATCATGGAGATGATTGTTTATAAGTTTGGTGATAATCGGCGAATAAACAAGTTTTTATCAAATTTGGTGCCAATCCCTCCCCTCTCCATATCTCACCCAAACAGCACCACTATGGCGTCTTTAAATCACGATTAGATTCCTCGTATCATGGATAAGAACGTGTATCAATTTGGTGGAAATTGGCGCTAAAAAAAATTGTGCATCAATTTTGGTGGCCCTGTCCCTTTCAATGAAACCCTGACTCGAATGACCATTATCTTTCTCGTAAAAAGCTACTCCTAGTAGACCCCTTTGACATCATAGACCACAGACAGACAGACAGACATTTGCAAATATAGATATAGATTAGGCATCGACCCGATACGATGAATATAAATATGGGTTTGAAGATGCTAAAGAAGGCACCTTCGGAGATTTGGTTGCGGCACCAAAATTGATACAAAACGAAATTTCCAATAGAAAACCATGCATATCAAGCGTGTTGTTACGTTATAATGACACATTGTGAATCAAATCATCTTGATGAAAATTACTCGTGCTTTATCCAATAGTCTACTATTACCAAAAATTCCACATCGTTTGTACCATGTCACAAGATATAGTACGGGCAATTGTAAATATTTACTTCTCAACTCGGGACAAATTACTCAGGATAAACACATGGCAAACATTCCGACAAGGTGAACCACTACTTATAATCCATGTATGGGAATGAGCGAATGACGTTGTGTGATGTTCTGCGAGTAACTGTTGTTGTCACGGCAAATATAATTCCATGTATCTATGAGATTGACGTTGTGTGTTTCCCATTTGGGTATACAATTTATGAACATCAAAATGTGGCTGAAATCTCGTCCGCTTAAAGGGGGTGTCTTTTATGGGTATAGGTTTCTATTAAGGAGAACGAAGTCAAATTCTGATTAACAATAATTATTAACCATTTCAGTGCCAGGTTCGATTTTTGTATCAACCCATATACCATGTGCCAATGCATTGTCTTATATATGCGAGTCGACTATAGGTCGCCTCGCATATATAAGAGAATGCATTGGCCTAACAATTTTTCATCATTTGTTATTGTTTTTTACAATTTTTTACAATTTTAATTTTTTTTTCTTATATTCTTTAACATACTTATTGTGTAGGTTTAGTGCCAGGGAATCTTACATTTTTCATGGGCATCAAAATTATTACTATGAATACTTGGTGATAGTTTTGAGTTATAACATGCCCCTAATGTTTTAACCAGTTTGTTTTTAAATTCGCTATAGCATGCTTAAGCATACTCAAAAACAATTCAACCCAAAAACAAACAAATCGAAAAAATAAATTTATCAGTTTTTACGGCCGATTTTACAGACCGTAAATTAGGGCCGATGAGATCGGCCCCTGGCACTGAAAGGGTTAATTCCAACTTTAACGATGATGACCCGTGTGTTCGAACTTGACATGGCCGCGATAGCGTCTCCTCAAATGAAAATACATACCCGATATCAAGAAACTCTGTTGATTCATTGATTAAGTTAAAATCCAGACAATCCAAAACATTGTGGTGTCTAAGTTGAAAAGGGGCATAACACCGGCTGATAACTCCATCAACAATCATCAGCCCATAATCAACATTGTAATTGACCTGTGTCTCATATGTCAAAATATTCTGTTGAATATTGCTCAAGTTATCATCCGGACTGTGCAAACAACCGCAGATTTTAAGTAAAACAAATGGCACAACTCCGTCAAAAATCATCGGACCTTGGCCAAATTCGATTTTGATGTGTGTCCTTCAATACTAGCTACATGTCAAATCACATGGAATTCGGATTCATGTAATACTATTGAAGTTATTATCCTGGCAACTCTGATGGGAAACGGACAGACGGACAGACATGCTGACTATAATAGTCCTCCGAAGTTTTTCAGGGGACAATAACTATTTTTAACAAGGGAACCTCTCTATTCCCATCAAATGTCCCCAAACGGAGTGTTCCAAACCACTTTAACATGGCAACGCCAGTATCCCTGCTAATCAATTATAAAAGTCTACATTGGAATAGTATATTATTAATTTGGAGGGATGTTCATGTAATAGAAGAAGACGGCAGACAGGCGAACATATAACAGAAGTGCAGAAGAATAAATATTCATTGGAGGGAAATGTTCAGATAATAAATTCAACAAGAGTATGGTCGTCTTTTAAACTTATTATCTGCACAATTCCAAAGGGATCTACTCGACAATGAGTATTTTGTATATGAAGTGTTAACACTTTCTTTACTAAATACACGTTAACGAGTAGATCCCTTATGAAATGTTCAGATAAATAAACGGTCATTTTGTTGAACTTATTATCTGAACATTTCTCAACAATTAATAGGAATACTTCTGCATTTTATTATCTTTTCGTCAGCTTAATTGTCGTCTGCTTATATTTCTTATATATCACATATCCCTCGGGAATAATCCTAGACCATTCCAATAGACATGTATGCTTTCTAAAAGGGAATGGCCGAAACCATTCAGAGAATAAAGGGCTATAAGTGTACTGATGGTTTGATGATGACTCTTTCCGAATTGTCCTATTTCCGTTGTTCGACTTGTATATATGTTCATCCCCAATATAGCTTCATCGCGACAAAAGCCGGGAAAATGGCGTCGAAAAGTAACGGAATTGTTTAACACCATGACTTTGGTCTAACAACATCTCCTAGTACATGCAATGATGTAAGTAATCAATGCACACTAATATTATGGTCGCACCAGTTGACCACGCCTGACTACATACATGTAATGCTGGTGATATGATATGCTCATACATGCGAGTGGTGTATCCAGTATAACAATTAGTAATTGTTGGTGATACAAATTGAGTATTTAAATTGGCCTCAAAGAACCAACTAGTGGCACACCTCGTTTGGTTATTAGATCATTTTACTAACAGTGTCACTTGACATTGACCAAGTCTTCTCAGTCCACAACAGCTTGGGCTATCGGTTGGGTTGATGCTGTTTTGGATCGAGTCCCACCCCGTCGGTCTTCCATAACGGACTTTACACCCATAATCGTAGGCGGGAGTTACTTTGCTTGTATGTCTTCAGATTATGACAAAAGGAAGCATTGTGTATATGAACATAGCGTGTGGCCTCCCAAGCATGACGATATCAAACATGCATATACCAGAGGTCCGTTAAACGTCAAAGCAACGAGATTTATAAGTAAACAAATCATTGTTTACCAGAGAATTTCGATATGGCGCGCTATCAGAAAATGCATGCAAACAATATATTACAAGATTCTATCACCACAATGCCTTTTATATCACTGTAAATCAAATACCGTTTTTGAAGACAGATTATTCACGGACATCTCAGATTATTAATCACATTAAGGGGTTTACGCGAATGCCCGGGCTACTCTTGTACATGTACTACATATTTTTCAATGAAAGTCCTTTCTAGAAGAGCAACGGGGTGGGACTTGGTCCAAAACTGCATCATCCCAACCGGTATCCCGAGCTGTTGTGGACCCAGAATAATTGGTCAACACTTGACAATGAACGACTACATATAGACAAACGCCTTGCAGGTGATATGTTCATACGTGATGTATCCAGTTGCGTATATCACGGGCGCTGGTCCCCGTGACTGTTGGAAGGTAGCTGAGCTTTTCGGTGTTAAGATCATCACTAACGGGTTCATTGCATATGGAAAGCTTCGTCAACTGATGGTCAATACAGAAACGTTCGTTGACTACACGTTAGTTTATAACTCGAGTGACGCATGGACGACCAACGGCCGTGACATATATCTCACCTATACGAACACCACGCTCACCGACGGGGTATTACTGGACGTAAGTAGTGTAGTCTTCTTATATGTTGATTAATCATAATGATGAGGGAAACAGTATGAATGTTCATTGCTTCAAATTTGTGAATACATTCTCATTTTTAGATACAGTACCAGTCACAATAAGTGGAATATTGAGCGCCCTATTTTGGCGATCAATGTCGCAATATAATATCGCAAGTGGGAACGCTCTATTTATACAAAGTCCACCGTGTTAAAGACACGGATGGCATTCGTTATAGGTTATAATTTTGAAATAACAGTTACCAAATTATGAAAATTTCCTCAAGAATATATGGAATTCAAAAGCAGATGCAGCCGACACCATACATAATAACATTACATGGCCATGGAATGTGCAAAGCGCACGCAGGTTTTCTCTTCATGGAAATTAGAATACGATAAGCAAAACACTCAATACCGTTGATTACGCAATGGCGCTTCGGTAATCGCCATGATGGAACGAACTCGACAAAGATTTATACGAAAGATAGGCTTCAAATCGCAGGCTTACGGAGAGTTATATCGAAAATTATTCTGAACAGAAATTCGTTCCATATTGACGACCATTTAAGTGCGGGGAATTGTTATAATAAATGAATGAGATGCCCATAAGGTGAATTTAGTGATGCAATCCCGCACAACGGGTTACCATCTGGTGACCTCATTCTGATTGGCGCTCATCTGCTATGAAGTATCTATAGTCTCAAACTAACATTGTTTTTGGCTACTTTTTCCCTTCTGTGAAGTTTTATATCCCATAATTTGCAGACGATAAAATGAATAATAGAGGTGACTAATGGTTGAACATCATCAACTTAAATCTGATCCTAGGTCTGCCAGCAGTCGAGGCCTACAAGCAGAATGAGGTTTCAACGTGTGAATTTGGTGAATCTGAATACCTCATTTTGCAGATACAGACACACTAAATTGTGTATTTTAAATAATTGAGACGAAATGGTAACAACTTGAATAGCTTAATGTGACAAGTAACTGGGAAACTATACCGGCGATGGTGCACTTTTGTCGCTGCGTTGTGACACCACTACAAGTCGAACGGGCTAACAGATGGGCTATCAAGCTCCCCCTGTGCGCTGCCTGCTGAAAACGTCTTTGTTTTCTCCAGGACCAGTCAATTACTGCAGCTGCGTTTGGTATGTGTGGATTCGCCAGCATCAGTGACATCGGGATAATATTAGGGACCACATCGGCGATGATACCTACCAGGAGGAAAGAGATCGCCAAAGTTATTGTTCATGCTTTCGTGTTAGGGAATATAGCGTGTTATATGACAGCATGCTTGGCTGGTACGTGTTAGCTATAAGTAGCTCTAGATTATAATGTGTCCGCATACTACACGTCATGATACACGTAGTAATGAACACAACCTCAATTCACCTATTATAGTTAAGTTTGGAAGTGCCAAATTCAACATGTGCGGAATCTGCAAATTATCGTGCAACCCATGGCAGTGTGCATTACACTGTTAACAATTGTTCCACATTTAAAATTATCCAAATAAATAGAGGATCTCTAATGAGTCACAATTATATACGAAATGTATTAACCGAATGCACTAAATTCTATACGAAATGTATTAACCGAATGCACCCAATTCTATACGAAATGTATTAACCGAATGCCCTAAATTATATACGAAATGTATTAACCGAATGCAATAAATTCTATACGAAATGTATTAACCGAATGCAATAAATTTTATACGAAATGTATTAACCGAATGCTCTAAATTCTATACGAAATGTATTAACCGAATGCACTATATTCGAATTTGACATACATTTTACCAAGGAAAACGATATCGAAACGGCTGCGGTTAATCAAAATTAATATGTATTTCCTTCGCCAGTGTGTTTTAAAGTTATATGACTGTGTTTACTGTGAACGTGCTTTAAGAGTGTCTGATATGTGTGACCGATTTTATTATATGAATCATTCGCGTTTTGGTTTCTGTTGCAGTAGCACGTGGTTTATTTGATTTCACATAAAGTTCCATCACATGTTGTCAATTGTGTTCAATCTAGATCTTGGTCTCTTCTCCCTTATGGCGTGGTGGCAGCCAACAAAGAACCCTGCTTAATCATTTTGTTAATGTGAAGAGATCAGCTTGCCAACGGTGCAGGTCTAGAATGAAATTGCCTTGATTCGCGGCAATATGACCGTCGGGAACGTCCTTCGCCAAAGCGTGTGTCGAGAACTGTGAAACCATTCAAACCCGTGTTTTCTGCATCCTGACACAATGGCAGTTTTACCTCATCTTATTCTGTCACTTGATACACATCAGGTGCATGTCAATCTGATGTCGCGCCAAGAACATACATTCATCAGTCAAACGTTCATTCAATGTTTTGGACTATCTATAACACCTGTCTCACATGACCAGAAAATTCTTAACAGCAGTCATCGAATATTAGGACTTGCATCTGTCGATCTAACTATTCAATGGCATATTATCCCCATTAATGGATATGTTGTAATGGAGCTACCGGTACATGTCGACATTGAAGGTGGTCTGAATTTCATGATGGACAGCGATATTACAATTCGGCCACGAAAATCACAAATTTTAATTGGAGACGATTTGCAGTATTGTTATTCAACTTTAGATTCTGACATGGACATTTCAACTCCAGTCTCGCCGACAACTCACTTCATTCACGCTACTAATTCTGAAGCCCTACACAAGAATACGGATTTACAACACTGGGACTCAACTGATATTAAAATACCGGTTTCTGCAAATTATAGGACACAAAAAGAAAATGGTATCAGGAGTCATAAATATGGAAGTATCAGATAATCTGCAGGCACAATATTTGATTACCTGTACCAGCAATGTTATTTGTGGTAGTCAGTCAACTGATAAGTTGTGCACGGTAATATCCGATCCCACAAAAAAGGATGCATGTGTTGAGATGCCGGGCAAAAACAGTGCCAATGATCTGGAACTCGTTCGTGGAAAGGAATTTCCACTACCTAACCATATTTAACCCTCCAGTACGATATCTTCATCAAGCAGTGAGAGATTTGTCGATAATTCAGTCGACGACACACATATCGGTACATGTATTATCAGTGACAATGAACTCCCATCTTATCCTATACAAGTATCTGATCTGTCCCACACCAGTCAGCAGACTCAGCACAGTGATTCTGGTATGCTGAATGAAACAACTGTTCAGTTTGTAGAGAATGGTTCACCGGTTGCAGTCCACGAGAATGAGAACTTGCGATTCGATCAGAGTTTTTACTCTCATAATGCGTTGGATTTTTCAGATAAACTGACTTGTATCACTGTTCCTGAAAACTCCCTTCACCCTGTTCATCCCAGCATACCGCAGAACCATAGTCAACACCGCAACTCATTGTTCTGCTGGGGCATGTTATCTGTTACAGGACCTGGCCCTCCTACATGTATGAATAGCTCAACGGTATCAGGCATTCGGGTCTGTTCTAATCAGAGGTCACACTATCAGTTGAGAGATGGGTGTTTGTTCAAAGGACCTGGTCCGCTTTCACTCTGACAGAACTGTGCCATATTCATGTAATCATGTATAAGTTTACAATTCTGAGTTTGCAGTACCACATAGAAAGTGACTCAGCTCATGAATGATAAAAACATTCAAGCTATTTGCATGTATGCCTTGCCATTCTGTTACTTGGACATTGGTCATTCTCTGATATTGTTTTACGGGTACCGGGTACTACTGTTATATTGGTATCGGAATGACACTAGAGAGAGAGAAGGGAAGAGAAAAAGGGGTTGCGCCAGTGTGTGTTAAAGTTATATGACTGTGCTTACTGTGAACGTGCTTTACGAGTGTCTGATATGTGTGACCGATTTTATTATATGAATCATTCGCGTTTTGGTTTCTGTTGCAGTAGCACGTGGTTTAATTGATTTCACATAAAGTTCCATCACACGTTGTCAATTGTGTTCAATCTAGATCTTGGTCTCTTCTCCCTTATAGCGCTTATCACAACGAAGGAGGCAGTAGACGCCTTCAAGAAAAAAATATAGTTCCATTTTAAATGTGTCTTTTCATGTTGAAAACAATTTTCAACCACCCTTATCTCCCATGTTTATCTCACAGTAAAAACTAAATAACCCAACACAATCTGAATATCATAATTATGTTCTAACTAACATAATATACTAAAGTTCCGGCGTTGACAACGATATCATTTCGCTAAGCTCTTCCCTCACTGCGCGTGCCTATAATACAAATATGTCTTACTAAACAATATGAGGCCGGGTTTAGGGGCTGATTATAATGTGTCAAAATATTACACTTTACTTGCGGGTAAATATACGGTAAAATTCATGATTTCATTTATACCAAAATGATATATATATGATATATATATAATCTTTATTCCTCCATGTAACGGTAAAATATATATAGCGTTGGTTTCATCAATAATGGTGATTTATTTCATTAAAGGGACTTAAGGCGAAGTAGGTTCAAGAACTTCGTGTGAAATAACATAAATTTAATAAAAGTCTGTAAAACGTCAATAAGACATAGCTCGAATATGTTCTTATTTTCATTATTAATAACTGTGCTGCCTTTGAAAAGTATCCAGATAAAAGTCGTTTCGCAATCTCTTGCGCCAACTTATTGTATATATAATAGTGAAATATAGTGTGCCTCAAAGGAATATCGATGCATGCATGGTAATTCACATTATGGTGTGCCGTCGTGAATGAGTAAATATATCCGGACGGTCGAAAAAACAAATATTGAACCGATTCATGTTATTGATTTTGAATCAGTTTTGGGAACTATAGTATTGAATTTTGAATCCGCTTTGAGAACTACAATATTGGATTATGTATAAGTTTTGGGAATTATAATTTTGCTTTTGAATCAGTTTTTGAACTATAATATTGGATTTTGAATCAGTTTGTGAACTATAATATTGCATTTTGTCGTCCAGAATTTGTCAGACTACTGAAACCCAAAATATCTTCATTAGATCTACATGTACATTCAAAACAAATTAGATCATACTTGGGAGTTTTCTAATTGAACATTAAAACCGTCCCGTGTTGGATTTAAGTAATGTCGCGTTTGCCTGCGCTCATCTGTTGTGGAGGCACACGATAAGGTTTTGTGTCGATAATTCAGTTATTTCCTCCCGTTTTATTCAAACCTGTATGTTGTCGATCACATGTATTGCTTTTATCATTACCGACGGACAGTATACTGTATTATACTGGTCTAAAACTAACACATTGATTGCTTAAATAAACTATCACAACAACATCAGCATGTTGTCGTTCAGAAATTATCTAACTGCTGTTTCAGGCACGAGAAATCCCAAAATAACTTCATTGTATCTCCATTCTGAACATAATTTTATTATACACCTTTAGTCTAGTCTAAATGGGGTTATTTAAATAAACATTGCAGTTGTAAACGTTGATGTGCCAGTTGAATAATTCTGACGCCAAGGTGTGAAGGAAAGGTGGATTTTCTCAAACTTAGTCTAAACCAGGGGTTGGTCTTGTTTGAAATTCATAATCGAGTATACAAGCTATAGAACAACCTGGCCCGTAGCTACAGTAATGCTCTAATTAATCGACCTCTTAACCAAAGCAGAATTATGGGTAACTTTTCAGGATTTAGTCGGAAATATGGCGTGTTGCCATTCATCGGAAAGCTCTCGGTGAGAGCTTTCCGATGAATGGTAACAAGCCATATTTCCGACTAAATCCTGAAAAGTTACCCATAATTCTGCTTTGGTTAAGAGGTCGATTAATTAGAGCATTACTGTACGTCCAGGTATCCAACTAGTTTATGGTGCTGGACTATTTGCAGAATGAGGTTCCCCGAGATTGAATTTGTTACCCTGTGCCAATGCATTCTCTTATATATGCGAGTCGACCATAGGTCGCCTCGCATATATAAGAGAATGCATTGGCTTAACAATTTTTTATCATGTTTTTTAATTAAATGTTTCTTACAATTTTTAGGACATAAAATAAAAAACATCCATTACCCTGCAGGGAGCCCCACACATATATAGAAGCACATAGAAGAGAGTCGTCTGCTCATGTTTGTCTGGGTGAAATTATAAAATTGTTAAAGAACACAAGAACAAATTATTAAAATTGTAAAAAACATTTAGGCCAATGCATTCTCTTATATATGCGAGGCGACCTATGGTCGACTCGCATATATAAGAGAATGCATTGGCACAGGGTAAAAAAATCCCGACTTCCGACTGGATTTGATATGGCAGGTCACATATCACTTACCTCAATGGAAAAAGGTAAAGTGATGATACTATCATTTAATGTATTGTTTACATGCATTTTCTGTTAGCGGACTAGCATCACTAAATTCACCCTCTGCATGGGGACCTCATTCTGCTTAGGCATCATTTTCACTGTCTATTCAGTTTCTTTAGAACGTTTATTTTCTTTTTTAGTTTAGTGTCTCTATATCCCCAAATTTGTATGTAGACAACACAATGCACAGGGATGTGGCTAGAGGGTCTCCGCTGGGGGGTGTCCACCTTGGGAATTTCCAACTGCACCCCTCCCCTTGAGTCGGAATCACACCAACACAACTTTTTGCATAATTCCATTTGCACCCCCCCCCCCTTTGAGTCGGAATCACACCAACACAACTTTTTGCATAATTCCATTTGCACCACCCCCCCCCCCCCTTGTACCTCATGCTCAGGCCTAATTTCCGATATATTCATAAGCCCTGCTTCTATTTTCCCAGTATGAGAACATTAAGATATTTTAACCTGAAAATTGCCCCCAAAAAAAACAACTAGTGATCTAATTCCAGACAAATGCACACAGCTACCGACAACAGACCAGGAAACACCGGGCCGACCATGGTTGTTCGGCCCGGTGTGAGAAAATTTTGAAAACTATATACAAGAAAATCGCAAATCCGAGCATCTAGACTGGCCTCAACTGAAGCTTTCCTAGTGTTGGAAATTTCAAACCTCATGCTCCCCCTCAGGTTGGAAAATTCTTCAACTGATGACCATTTATGTCTACAAGTTTGACCAAATGTAGTAAAATATTGTTTTGCTAAACCAATTAGCAGTTTTGTATTGGCCACGTGGATGGGGCAATGACACACCGGGCCGACCATGGTTCGGCACGGTGTGCGAAAATTTTGAAATCTGAACAAGAAAATCGCAAAATCCTAACATCTAGACTAGCCTCAAGCCTTCCTACTGTTGGAAATTTCAAACACTACACCCCCACTTAGGTTGGAAAATTTCCAACTGATGACAATTCCAATGACAATGTTGACCAATTGTATGACAATATTGTTTTCTTAAATTAACTAGAAGTTTTTGACTGGCAACGGGGGAGGGACCAGGACACAAGCTTTCCAAGTGTTGGAAATTTCCAACCTGTCACCCCCCTAAGGTTGGAAAATTTCCAACTGATGTCCATTTCTGTCAAATTTTTTGACCAAAAATAGGAACATATGCAAATATTGGTCGAAAAACAATAAATTCCCCCCAATAAATTGTTTTATAATCAAACTACAAGAACATTTTCAACCAATTGTTGGTGTGAAATTTCGTTGTGGCAGGTATAAAATTTCCAACTATTGAAAATATAGCTCTCTGCTGGGGGTGAGACACCCCCCACACCCCCCTCTAGCCACATCCCTGACAATGCATAATCGAGGGGACCTCACTATGCAAATTAATTGCACCATATTTTGATTCCTGGTTATGTCCCTGGTTGAAAATGATTACTCCGATTTTGTTTCAGGTTTGTTGTTTACTTGATCGAGGGAATACAGTCAACCGCCTAATTTGGGAGCAATCGCCAGCCAACCACCGACAACAAACGCGCGCAGCAATATAATTATATATGTGGAGTCGTGGAATCGAGACTTAAAGGCACGGGCGGCGTTCGTTGCAGAAATATTCATATTTGTTCAAATCGCCATCAACAGAAGGAATATTAAAATATATATAGTTCATATGTCATACATAATCAGCGCGTAAATAGTATATTGTCGTCAAGACGTACGATGGTGTACGTAAACAAGAGCCTGTTCGTGTTACAGAAGTTGTGCTTCTGTGTACATAACACAGCGCAATTCTATTGGTTAATCACACACAAATGATATAAACGCTCTTTATTATTTCCATATCAGGAAAACAGTAACAAATAACGCTCTTTATGTTTGCCATATCCGGATCTAAACAAAAGCCAGATAACGTAACGTAATATTTCTGATTGGTGTAAGAACAAAATCTGTCTATATTTTACTATTCTTTCTGTTTATGGCGGTTTTTGACGGAAATGAATATTTTAACAGCATAACCACCGCCAACGCCGCCCGTATCTTTAAAACTTGAGGTTTGTCATTAACATAGGAACATAAAATCACGTGGAACATTATGTTTGGGTATTCAGCGAGGAATCATCTTACCCCAAATTATTTAATATCGCCAATTGCATATCAATGTAGGCAGAACAGCGTCATGTTTTTAAAACTCATTGATTGGTGGCTCTTGTTTGCGGCATAATTTTCGTATTCATTTGCCCATAAAAAGAACAAAAAATATAAGCCTACAGATGTGAGTATAGTTCAGAACATCAGACGGTCTTATATGAAATTGTGCTGTGGCTGTGGTTGAACTTTTCGATAATCTTAGTTCATTGCTACCATATTCCAATGGATACAGGGTCTGGACACAGTTTTACTCACTGAAATATGCCCTCTGTGCCTTGAACATGAAGCTGATAGATATCCACGAGTTTTATAATCAGGACGCTGTTTGGTCTGAACGTCAATAGCCAGTTTCTGAAGTCGGGTTGAGTGTGCGAGAATAACGGTCTTCGTGAAACACAACTATTCATGTCGGATCCGTATGCCTGTTTGCCATCATTAGTAGTATACACACATATACGAGCAGATGCGCGTATGTACGCAAATTTCGAATGTGGAACTGGGGGGGGGGGGCACAGTTGTTACTAAATAAAATGTTTTCAACGCCTGACTGTTCAATATGCTCCATCTCACCATAAACTGTTATATAAGACAGTGACGTGGATATAGAGAGTCTCCGTTGGGGATGTCCACCTTGAAATTCCAAGTGCACCCCACCCCTGTGACAAGACCAAACCCCCAGGTTCAATTAAATTAGTCCCGCCTTTTTTGGGCAGTAACTTCCAATTGGTACCTCAATCTTTCAAACTGTAGGAAACGATTTTTATAAAATCCATAGGCTCATGGCTTGTTATCCAATCCTCATTTGAACTATTTGTTTTTTCTATATGTATAATTGTCAATGTTATGTTCTGCTCTTCGTTCAAATAAATATTGTTTACACTAAACTGTTGGAAATTCCCAACCGCAATTTCCAACTGATGGCCATATCAAACCCAAATTTGTACAAACAGTATAAATATATACTATTGTTGGTTTAAAAACAACAAATTCAACATTAATTACTGGTTGGAAAACCAAACAATGAGGACAAAAAATGTATATGTTGTGTAACATTCGTTGTGTCCGGTATGCAATTTCCAACTGTTAAAATTTTGATCAAACCCCCTTGTCTGAAATTGGACATGCAGAACGAAAAGTAGGGCTGAGTTTAGAAAAATAACTATTGCGAGTATAATAATCACAGTTCTAACCACCATACCACCAATCGTTAAATTGTTTCCAAAGGTGTCTTATTTTCATCTGCGATGTCTTAGAAGGGTGCGTTGTCATTTATCGGAAAGTGCAATGAAGCATGCTGTTTTAAGTCTAGTGGTTTCCCGTATTGACCATCTCAACTCACTATTAATCAACAACAAGCAAGACCATGTTTACATATTGAATACGGTGCTACATAACAGCATGTGCACGACCAATCAAGAATGTCTCACTATATTCCCACATAACACCAGTTTTGAAAGATTTGCATATGATTATACTTTTGATGATAGGACCAATGCCAAGACTAATGTTAAACAAGGTGGTATGTGCTTTCAGAAAACATGTTTTGATGTGTGGAACTGCTTAATAGCCATAATTATGGTATACGTATACCGTACGACGACAAGGACTTCCATACGGCTGTGACTTCCATACGGCTGTGAAGACTAATCTCTTAAAATTATGTTTTGAGATATGTAACTAGCTAGCTGTTCGTGGGGTGGTGACAATCATGCATAGACAGTAATTATTGTATTATATGTCTTGTGAGATTGTCCTACATTGTACGCGCAAATAGAGGCAGAACTACTGGGTTGATTCCGCCCAAATTGTACTTATTTTTACTAAGTACGTTCCGTTGTCATTTGCCATTTCTAAAAATGTTCGGGCCGAGCACTGGGTCGAATCATGCATATTCGGACCACTTTTTCAAACTCGACCCAAAAACTTTTCGGCCCAAAATATTCCGCTCAGCTGGCCACTTGCGAATTTGGACTCATTGGGGCCGTTTTCCCATAAGTACGTTCCCGTGGTCATTGGCCACATTTCCTAAAAAAATTCGGACCGAGCACAGGTTCGAGTCTTTTTCGGCCCACTTTTTCAAACTCGACCCAAAAACTTTTCGGCCCAAAATGTTCCCCACAGCTGGCCACTTGCGAATTTGTACTCATTGGGGCCATTTCCCTTCATTGTTTGCCCAATTTCGAGGCTTTTCGGATTGTTCGACCCAAATTTTGTTCGGTCAAATTGTACTTATTTTTTACTAAGTACGTTCCCGTGGTCATTGGCCACATTTCCTAAAACATTTCGGACCGAGCACAGGTTCGAGTCTTTTTCGGACCACTTTTTCAAACTCGACCCAAAAACTTTTCGGCCCAAAATGTTCCGGCCAGCTGGCCACTTGCGAATTTGGACTCATTTGGGGCCATTTCCCCTTCATCTTTTTTACTTTGCCTAATTTCGAGGCATTTCGGACTTTTTTACCCAAATTTTTTCTTATTTTTTACTAAGTACGTGCGTGCCGATAATGCACGCGTGTCTTAATAAAAATATTAGGCCGGGTTTTGGAGCTAATTATGTGATAACACCGTATCCGTTATATTTATCAAATAATTGATTTCCTTTGTGAAAAAAAACCTCAAAACCTCAAAACCGTGTACCTCTCCAAATATAGAAGAAAAACAAAAAAATATATAATATATTGAAGGTTTACAATATCGGATATTTATGTTGATCAAATGAAAAATGAGAGTGAGTTTTCAAGATATATCGATACCAGGAAAATATTTAGAATATATTACTCAGTTGGTTTGATATTAGGCCCGATATCAGCCCGATGTAACCTCATATCGAAGGCTGTTGATATGAGGTTATCGAGGGCTGATATCGGGCTCGATATCAAACCAACCAATTAATGTCCTATTTATTAATTAGATGGCCCTTAGTGACTGACAACTCTTTCAATTGAGTGACATCACACAAATCGATGTCTAAACACTATTTAGCAGTGAAGTACATTTATGGCATGTCGTAAAACCATATTACTCGGATTTGTGATGTCGTAAGATATTACTCGGATTTTTGATGTTGTAAAATTATATTAATCGGTTTAAGGGCAAATAGAAGCGATATTCACACAGTTCGATAATAGGCCGTGCTGTACAAAACTTTCCTATCTAATTAATAATAAGTCATATAGGTGGGCGATGGCTGCCGAAATGGGCCCCAATATTTATGATACTCTGGGGAACAGTGGGTCATTGCTATCCACGGTGGCGGTGTTGTGAAGACATATGCGTACACCAGTTTGTATAGATAAACAATTTAATTATGGCATTGCATGGTCTACAGCCAATACATAACTGAATATAAAAATAATATTCCTATCTAAACAACAAAAACAACAAGCCTTGGATTAGTGTGTCAGTCATTTGCAGAATGAGGTCCCCAGAAGGTGAATTTAGTGACACTACCCCGCACATCGGGCTTGCATAACAAAATCACCCCTCGGGGACCTCATTCTGATTGGGCATCATCTTCTGTGAAATATTTATAGTCTCAAATAGCATTGTTTTAGTTACATTACCCCATCTGTTCAGTGTCTATATTCCCTAATTTGCAGACGATACAATGCATAATCGATCTGAATAATGAGTGAGCATCACCAGCTTCAACGGAGGAACTTCAATATGATAATATGTGTCCAATAACAGTTGGGGCCTAAGCAGAATGAGGCTCACAGAGGGTGAATATGGAGATGTTAGCCTGCCGTGTGGGATAGCATTAGTAAATTCACCCTCTGGCGACCTCATTCTGCAAAAATATATGTCAGACACACTATTTCAAGGCTTGAAAATCAACGATATAACTCAACAAAATAACCAAGCTGATATCACAGATGTAGCAATAGTCCCCATGGTTAGACCAGTGGAGCATACATATATCACAAGAACACAAATATCTTTGATTAACGTTATTGAAGAACATAAATAGAAGCGAATCAAATATTGGATGTCCGCTTGCTTCACCGTCGTGTCGTATTCGACAACCAGTGAACAGTATAACACATTTCTCACAGCAACCTGCTACTGATAAGAATTAAGAATATGGTAACACGTCACTAGAATTTGTTAGATTAGCGGTTGTTGTTTCGTCATATCCGTAGTTAAGATTATGGCTTCGAGTTGCACGGGCACACGATATTTTACATGCAATAATCGAGTCAACCACTGAGAGTAACCTGATGACAACATAACGAAGTATAACATAATCACGGAAACAGAACTATATCACCTTACTGCGAGTAGCAAGAAGTTTGAACGGCAAAAAAATAATCAATTAGTCGTCAATTAGTTTTAGACCGTCCGAACAATTCACATCTGCTATCAGTCTCTTTAAAAAAGACGACGATAATCCTAACGGATGTACGTCTCTGGATGTGTCCACTAAATTTCATTTCTACAACGACGCGGCATTCCCAACATGACGTAATAAACTATTACCAAATATGAAGTGCATTCCTGGCGTAGTAAATGTTTGTGGAAATCGTAGTATTTAGAAATAGTTATAAATAAAACAAGATGCGAAAGAATAATCAGTCACGAATATCGTTGATTGATAAAAACTCGAAGATGATGTGTCCTATATTACAATGAGTAAATT
Organism: Siphonodentalium dalli; assembly: GCA_032622095.1. Taxonomy (NCBI): domain Eukaryota; kingdom Metazoa; phylum Mollusca; class Scaphopoda; order Gadilida; family Siphonodentaliidae; genus Siphonodentalium; species Siphonodentalium dalli. The sequence continues at coordinate 233,790,941 of CP136063.1, forward strand.
GAGTTATTGATATATCGCCTGTATTCAGTTTTCCAACAATAGTTGAGTTTGACAATGCGTGGGAAACTTGTCAACACGTTATTGACCTATGATCTGTGAAGTGATCCGTTATGCCATAAACCAATGAAAGCAAGCGCGTGTTTCGCCACTCTCCAATGAAGTGGAGGGAATCCCTTCAATTCAGTAACTGAGTATGAATGTGATTTATAGAGACGTATACTGTAAACTTTTCGTCTGCTTTTTAAAGCTAAATCGTATCAGTGGCAGAGTTCATTATGAGAAAGGTCTGAATTTTTGTCAAGATCGTTTACATGACAACGCACGTTGTGGCCTTGTTGTTTGGGAACGTGTGTGACGTAGGACGAGATCGCGGCATATGTTTAACTTTTCTAAGTATGGCTTTGTCCTGTGGACCACTGCTTGCGGACGATGGTGGGCGGGAATATTCCGGATGCTTCTTGTCCTCCACTCTGTCCCATGACCGTGACCGCCTACCATCTTGTTCGTTCAGGATTTGGTCAGGGCATCTGCTTCCAATAAGGGAGATAATCAAACTAGGATCCGCAGATGTATTGTCAATGATCACGTATGACGTCACAGTTCCATCCTCGCAGCCAATAAGAATTGTTCTATCATCATTACATAGTCTGAGGTAACAAATACGCGAATGAACATCACAGGCTGCAATTTGTTTGCCGTCAGAAACGCGGAAAGCATACAACAGAGTTGCATCGTACGCAAGCAACGCCTTACCACACAACGCTAGAGTGCGCGGTTTGTGGGTACAAATCGGATCAATGTCGTATTCACCACTCCGGAAATCATACCTTCGTCCGGTTGAGTCAACACAGAATGTAAAGTCCTTTGCAAATGTGAACCTGTCGAGATTATCAATGTCGCCGCTTATGAATGGTTGACACAGTGTTACGATGGCTCCGCTACAAACGTCCATAACCAAAAAGGCGTATCCGCTATCTACGGTCGGTTGATCTGTTGTTGTGAACATTACGGCTATCGTGTACGGGTTGGTCTGTGATGGACGAAGATTTAGCACTGCAAATGAATATCAAAGTTTAGACCATATGATGCATACATATGTTGTTTTCCAGTTATATTGATGTGTCAACAAAAGGTCTGCCCTTTATGTTATATATGGGTAACAATATATGACATATATGTTATGTATAAGGTTACACTATTATCAAGGCTATTCAACCTAGCCCTAGATTTATCACTTATTTGAGATCCAGCAGCCAGTTTGTGGCCGCAGCCATATTTTCACACTCATCTATGACCCTTATATTTCATAAAAATCAATCGTGGCTTGTATTGCAGCAATAACAACAGGTGGCATCTTGAAAACATATTACACAACCGCGATTTAAACCAAAACCTATTTTCTCTCTTTTTTAGCTTTTTTTGTGGTCAAATTAACGTACTTTGAAACAAAAAACGTCAGATATTGACGTAGATCCCATATGTAACCCGCCATATCAAATCCAGTCGTAAGTCGGGATTTTTTTACCCTGTGCCAATGCATTCTCTTATATATGCGAGTCGACCATAGGTCGCCTCGCATATATAAGAGAATGCATTGGCCTAACAATGTTTTACAATTTTAATAATTTTTTCTTGTATTTTTTAACAATTTTATAATTTCACCCATACAGAGCCCCAGACAAACATGAGCAGACGACACTCTTCTATATGCTTCTACATATGTGTGGGGCTCCCTGCAGGGTTATGGATGTTTTTTATTTTATGTCCTAAAAATTGTAAGAAACATTTATTTAAAAAAATTGATACAAAATTGTTAGGCCAATGCATTCTCTTATATATGCAAGGCGACCTATGGTCGACTCGCATATATAAGAGAATGCATTGGCACAGGGTAAAAAAATCCCGACTTACGACTGGATTTTATATGGCGGGTCACATATATACATCTCGAGGAGTCGACAGAGATGATAAGCCCAATTAAATGCCCTGGTAAAATAAACATGAACCAATACTCATTTCTGTCAATAATAGTGTCTAAATATAGATTTGTTCATGTATGGCCTATGAACCCTGGGTGTCTCGATGGTGTAACGACACCTTAATATTTCGCGACGTACGCATATCTAAGGAATTTCCCATTTAGGTGTACAGTGTACAAAAAGTAGATACATGTACATGTATGTCCAGATTTGGTGTTACAAATTTAAATTACGCATTTGTAACCGGGTTACAAGTTAGATGTATTTTTGTCATAACATTTGCTTACCAGAGACTATCTCCAACTAAAAAATTAATATATTACACACCATGCTTATAAAAAGGGTTATATAGTGACATTTGGAAATCGTTAAAAAAAATCCGACGTGTCACACAGCTACATTTGCTTACCAGAGAATAACTCCAACTAGAACAATGAAAATATTTCCACTGTAATTGTAAATAAGGGTTTCACAGTTACAGTTGGAACGTTGTGACAGAATCACGTCGAATTTTTTATACGACTTCCAAATGTAACTTTGTAACCTTGTTTTAGAAGCATAGTGGAAATATTATCACTTCTCTAATTGGACTTATTCTCTGGTAAGCAAATGTAACGTTGTGACAAAATATACGTCGGATATTTAAACGACTTCCAAATGTCAAAAACAATTACGACGGATACAGTTTGTAACCAGGTTATTGGAGTTACCACTGGAGAAAACGTTTGCAAACCCAGCAAAACATGCATCATATTTTATTTCTGCACCAAAAACTGCCATATATGACAAACTGAAGTATAATTTGGCTGATTTAAGCCACCATCTGCCTTACAACATACTGTTGCATCACCGCTACCACTTGCGTATCCCTTCAAAGTATCAACCTACGTGTATGTGGGTACAATGACAATTCACATAATCTAACTGTATATTTACCAATCATGACCATTGCTGGCCAAACGCATGGTTACGAAACATAAGTTACAAAATAGTAGTTTTATGGCATTATTGTATTCAAAACAACTATCAGTTTGTTTTTATTCTAACATAATTATGTTGATGATTTAGGTTCAGTGTACTATTATATGAGTGTATATGGTGGGATAATACCTCATTTTGGAAGATATTTTAGAATCTATTCACAAGACAAGAACAATATGATGCTATAAAAAAACATTTATCCAATCAAGTGACATCAAATTAGTACATGTGTGCCTAGAAATCCCCATTTCACTAATATAATAGAACAACACTGCAACAAGGACTTCCAGTCACGCCATGCATGCACATTGAAATGTAGAGAAATCAGTTGACTTGTACATGCAAGTACACGCATAGAACCACTTCAGATTCAAGTTGCACGATTATTTTCGCCAACGACAAAGGCTGAATAGTACCCAAATTACCAAAAGGAAATTGTCATGTTGTTCCCCATTTCTTACCATAAAATCCACATGAACTATGTTGATTAACACCAAAGTCTGCTATTTTATGTTAGATAGGATTAGAATCTATGCAATTACCTGTATTGATCTCCACTGTGTCAGCGAAGCTTTCCGGTGTGTAGTAATTAACATCCGTCCCGCCTTCCATCAGGAATGCACAGATCGTCGGTGATTCGTACCTAGACGTCGCAGTATCGTAATCATTGGCTGTCCATATGATGAGGTATTTATCATTCGTGGTTACGAAAGGTTTCTGTAGGACGTACTTTAGCGCAATCGGATGCCGTGATTCTGTGTACGTGTCTCCCATAAAATGGCATAGGTTGACGTAGTATGGCGCGTCCAGAGTTAAGTCCTCTTGACTGACGAACACGACAGAACTGATTCCGTTAACAGCCACGCAGTAACCTGTTGAGATAATGGATTAATAATTATTATTTACATAGTCCGTCTGTGTTACACTAAAGCATGGTCGGTGATTGGTCAACTGCCTAGTGCCATCATTTCCACAATAGCTCAATAAGGCAATAACGCAGAACGTAACACGAACAAGACGTCACAAATTGTTGACCTAATCTGACCCAATCACTAAAAGCGGTCAGCAGAATAATTGGACCTGCTTTTTAATATCCACTCGAATTCCATCTAAAGCCAGTTATTTATATTGGTCACGTTATCGTTGTTAAGTGCTTGGAATCCTATATTTAGCTGATTTAATATGCTGCGTGAGCTATAGTCTCGAATTATCGGCAGATTTTCTGAAAATAAGTAAAGATATACACCCAGCGTGTGTATGGGAATAAATGATTCCTGGTTCATACAATGTGCCCCCAACGACCACAGCGCCGTATTCCTCAAATGACACACACCCACTGCATTCAGTTCTTAAAGGGGTAGTCTACACTAAATCCGGAAATTAATTTTATGGGACCATCTCCTTTCATACTCAACAGAATATATGCAACACATAACTTTATTTTCATTATAAGTACCATGTTGTTTGTGTCGTTCACAGAGCACAGGCATGTATTTTGCACTAACTTTTCTGGGATCGGCATTTTTCAGAAACATACTAGTGATAAAATGTTAATTCGTTAGTTTTTGCTACATTAAAGGAAAACCCCTCCAGATAAATAATGGACCATCCAAATATATACTTTTATAACTAAGTGGGAAAATCCATTTAGGCTAACCTGTGGTGTTGCCAAACTCCCGAATGATCTTCCTCTCATTCATCTCCCATATCTTCGTGGCAGTGTTCTTCCTCTTAGGGACGGTTGACACAATAACATACTGCCCGGATGGTGATATTGCAAAATCATGAACGGGTGTCTCGTGGGTCAACAGGTCCAACAATGCACCACTGGACATATCTATTATCCCCAGAGCATCACTATCTCTGCACTTCACATACGCGTACGCGTTGTCCGCCGTTACCTGAACCTCGTCGATTGGATCTGTAAGCCGGTCCCTCGTGCACACGCGACTCACAGTGTCGCCAATGTTCCACACCTGAATGTCAGTGGCATCTCCCATCCGGGTTACTATCTGACTACGTTGCTTGACAACGCGGAGTGAGTCAATAATTCCAACCGGGGCCTGGATCGCTGACACCATTCTTCCGTCTTGAACATCCCAGATATATATGTTTCTGAATATAGTCCCAATGACGAACTGACCATCTCTGGAGAAATCTGCCTGCGTAAAATGAAGCCTTTTGTAGTGACTTTTTGGAAGTTTAAACTCGACGGGTACGTTTGCAGGACGTTCGATGTGCGTGCAGATTTTCTCTGTCGCTCTGTGGTAAATTAGAATGTGACTTTGTCCTCTTACTAGTACGTGCGAATCTAATGGCGACATTTTAACATCAGCGATACTATCTTCCGGCATATCGTCATCAAGAACAGCTTTATACGTCATTTCTACTGATCCGCGATATATGTGGAATACTGACAGCTTTGTTTCCTTTCCGTTGGCAACAAAGCCCCGGAGTCCGTCATGTGTGAACGCTAGAGCGACAGGAGGGTGGTCAACAGACACCGTGCTTAAGTGCTCCAGTGTGTAAATGTCGTATGATAGCAGAAAATCGTTAGAGTTGCAGAATACATAGCGCCCGTTTGGTGTGATTTGGCATATAGAAGAGCGACCGTCAAGGCCGACAATTTGTAGAAACCTACATTTCTCGATTTCTATGATACAGAGGTAACTACTCTCCGTGCTGACGGTCACACACATCCTTTCGTTTGTGAGACTCACGCTGTCCATTTTGTATTTCTCTTTCGGCTTGAGATCGACGTAGTTCATCACTATAAGCTGTCCGATGAAATCCCCCGTATACGAATCGTGGATCTGCAAAGTAAATTGACTATTATACATGTACATTGTTATAAAGTTGTGCTCGTTTAACCCTTTCGTGACTGGAGCTTCCTAAAATTTTGCGAAACCCCTGTGCCAATGCATTCTGTTATATATGTGACATATGTCCGACCAAAGTTAATCACTTGTGGTGTTGTAATTAGTTCTCATAAAATCTCCGTTATTTCGTCATATTACGTTAGAACTATGTAGAGTTATCACCCACCCCATTAAAGATACGGGCGGCGTTGGCGGTGGGTATGTTGTTAAAATATTCACCTCCGTCAAAAACTGCCATAAACAGAAAGAATAGTAAAATATAGACAGACTTTGTTCGTATACCAATCAGAAATATGGCATAAACAGTATGTTATCGTCAAATGTTTTTCCTTTGTTGTGTAAACAAAGGCAAAAAACGTTACAGAACCTGGCTTTTGTTTAGATCCGGATATGGTAAACATAAAGAGCGTTATTTGTTCCTGTTTTCCTGACATGGAAATAATAAAGAGCGTTTATATCATTTGTGTGTGATTAACCAATTTAATTGCGCGGTGTTATGTAAACAGAAGCAACACTTATGTAACACGAACAGGCTCTTGTTTACGTACACCATCGTACGTCTTGACGACAATGTACTATTTACGCGCTGATTATGTTTTTTGGCATATGAACAAAACTATATATATTTTAATATTCCTTTGGTTGATGGCGATTTGAACAAATATGAATATTTCTGCAACGAACGCCTCCCGTGCCTTTAATTCGGGATATTCATTATAAATATAAACCTAACCTCGCGTGGCACGTATACTGCGATTGAATATCAATCGATATTTAATCGTGAACCCCGATTTGGTATCTTGAACGTTCTAATCGTGCAGAAATATATACGGATTTATAACTAATTTTAGCAAGCTAGAATGCAAACCTTGGATTCGTGTGTCTGTCATTTGAAGAATGATGTCCATAGAGAGTGAATTTAGTGATGCACCCCACATAGCGGTTTAGCATCACCAAATTCACACTCTGGTGACCTCATTCTGCTTAGGCCTCAGCTGAATGAGGTTCCCAGAGAGTCAATTTGACGATGCTAGCCTACTATGCGGGATAGCATCACTAAATTCACCCTCTGGGGACCTCATTCTCCAATGACAGACACACAATTTCAAGTCTTTCTAGAATGGATGACTGAACGTGAGTGGATAATGAAGATGTAATGCTATAATTTTCGTTTCATGTGACGTTCAAGTGCAGATACAATGATATTGATTTTCTTCACGCATGCATTCGTCTGCAAGGTTGTTCAAATAGTTGATCAATGGTACTGTACAATGTAGGGGAGACCGGGGCATGTTGGAACGTGGGGTATGTTGAAACACCCCACCTCTCTTGTTAAAATATAAAACAGCATAAAATTGCCACTTATTTGTGGAAAACACTCTTGTATGCACAAAAAACACAAAACAATTCGGACTATTCTCGGAATGGTGTAAGAGATATGCACAAAATTCGTTTTTGGGGGGTATGAAGTAATTTATTCGATTTTCAGGTTTCATCAATGTTCAAGATAACATTTCGAGACGTAAAGGGTGTAAATTGTGTCAATTGATCTCGTTTCAGTCATAAATAAAAAAAAATACCGAATAATTAATGTCTTTCCAAGATCGTGTACCATTGGACCTTTTTTTCACGTTTGGGGTACGTTGGAACACCCCATTTTGTCCACATAGTGCGACTTACGGAAACCCCCATCAAAATTATGCATTGAGCTAGTATAACTAACCATTATGGAAACAAATCAGATGGAATTATGGATGAATACATCTCAGTTGCTTGCAACCATTTCCTAAATATGATTTCAATACGTTTTCGTTGATGAATAATGATTTGTGTGGCAAATGGGGAGGTTTGTATCGATAGCACTAAAACCCCTTCCAAATTTTCCCTTGCTACGTCCCTCCTGTATGTGAAACGACGTTTTCATTGGATGTGTTGCGTTTTCCAACGATGACGATTTATCGAACATACTTTATTTACCGGACTCAGCTATTATGTTTCATACTAGAAAATTAATATAGTTATTGGAATATATTAGTGGTTTTACCTCTATTATACATTGATTTCATATGTGTTCCTTATACGATCAGTGTTCTGACTTACTCCGGTCGATGTTCCAATTTGCCCCTGGTTTCAAACAACCCGGGGATTGTTTATTTTCGATTTTTTCCATGTAAAAGCGAAATAGATCATACATAATGATATGCCATATTTAAAGTCTTTGATATACTTTATAATAAAAGTTGAAAAAAGGAAGGGGCCCATACTCACATTTCCATGCATGTGTGATTGAATAAAAAACGTTCCAACATGCCCCGCTCTCCCCTACATGTGCGACGTTTATTGATAACAATATCGGAAATCATTACGTGATTTCCAACAAAATATTCGGATAGAAGGAACTATTACCATACGCTCGGTTACTATATGGGTGTATTTAATTTATGCCATAATTATTAGTTTTGAGCAAATTCATCTACTCCGCTGTCTACTTTTAAAATGTATTCGCACCGTGAGACACAAACACGACGCAACAAGGAATGTGCGTCAGGCGTAGTGATTTTACGTTTCTAAGTCATCAGTCACTTGATATTCCCATTCATATGTTTTCTATTTAATATAACACTAGCAAGCTACATTTGATTGAAATGCAGGCAATTTTCCTCATATCTAATTGATATCATAACAACTTCCAATTTTAAATCAATGTAACAGAAGAACAATTTGTATAACACCGATGTAGTTCTACTATGGGTATAAACGTTTAACCCATGAATTGAAGTTTGAAAATGTACACACACAGTAGAAATGTATAGCCACAGTATGGTGTACATATTAAATTTACAAAATAGGCGTTATACACACAATAGCATAGGCAATTATGCTATAAAAGAATATATCTAGTTATCAAAATGTTAAATGCATTACCAACCTTAATGGTTTTCTCCGTTAAATGGTCGACGATTATTGTGAACTTCCCATCTGGCGTGACATACAGATCTCCAGTCGATGCAAATATCTCATCCTTCAACTCGCCAGTGACAATGTCGAACATCTTGATAGTTGAACTGTCCTTCGACTTCACTACAAGGAACCTATCTTCCGCTCCGACAACACTAAAATCCCCGTATGTCACCGTATCAAGGCAGTGTTGTAGTGAACTGCCTGGGATATGTAGATACGGGAAACTAGGGAGTAAAGCACAATGTTTGAGTCCATTGATGTCACACTGCTGAATAAGCTCCCGGATGTTCGCATGCGTCGGGTAATACGGCAGCAGATGTCCGGATATTTCCGGTCCCATGTTGTTAATGTCATTTTCTATTGTGGTCTGCGCTATTTTCAACGCTTCTTCAACCAGGGTCGCTTCTATGCTTGGATTCAGTGCGAAATCGCCCACGATGTGCTGCAATGACAGCGCTTTTATTTTGTTGTACAACCATTCGTAATTAAACAACACGAGTTTGTTCAGTTCCTCTAGTCTTCCGGACATGTACAAATTATTTGGAACTTGGTCGTATTTCCGGCGATTGAAACTCATTGTTCCGTTTCCGGAGTCGAACGTTAGAGGTTGTTCAGGAACGTATCGGATGGCATCACTTCCACACGGGAGCATAATTAGATCGGTTTTAGAGTCTGGCGTATCAACTGGTTTAGGTTTCTTTGCCCAAGTACCAAGAAAATAGTCCGCCAGTATAGAATACTTCATTTTAGACCCTTCTCCGTCACCAAGGTAACGCTTTCTGCACGCTGTCTCAACGTCGCGTTGTTGAAACGTGTTCACAGTAACACCGTCGACTTCTCGTGGGTATAAGAATCTTTCCATGTCGGCTTTAAGTGACATCCATCGCGTTACAGGCAGTCGTCGAACAGGAGGGTGGTAGTTCGTAAATACGCTATTAAGAACGTCATCATCCAGAGACAAAACGTCTTCTAATTCACAATCACTCAGCCCAGATGTCGATGCTGCGATATAAGCCAAGGCGCTAGACACCAACGTTTTTCCGTGTTTCTTTTCCATTTGGTTGAGAAAATCAGCAATCGCTTCATCAACTGACACTGGTAGGTTGATGTCCTCAGGAGAAACCGTTGATTTCAGTTTGAGCGCCGTTTCTGCTAGCAACATTATAAACAGCGGGGCTTGGCACCTATGGAACGATTTCCTGAACACACCCATCTGTGAATCGGTGATTTGCCGACCGGATATATTCAGGAAGTAGTTCATAATGTACACACATTCTTCCTCAGATAAGTTATTTATAGATACAACGTAATCGTTGCTCTTGACAACCTCGTTCTGTAGAATACTGAGAATTCCATTTCGATCTGGATCTGTCGTCACCAATACCTTGACATTTGGCTTCAGTTGCTGTGGCAACCAAGTCATCATGAAGGCATTGTAATCCGGGAGGAGTTGATCAATGCCATCAATGGCGACAATCAGCAAGCTACCGTCTGAAACACTGTCCAGAAGATCGCGGAAATATTTCTGCAGAGTCTTGATGTCATTCGGGACATCGTCTGTGGATGAACCCGTTGCTATGGCAACTTGTTGACAGATACTTCTTAGGAGATTCCGGAGATCGGTGCTGGATGTGGTATAGGATACGTAACGAACCACTGTGATAACTGCACTAGGAACTATCTCTACTATCTGAAAAGTGTTAAAATACATGATGTTATCGAGCCAAATTTTGTATATTCAACATCACTAGGATCGTTCAGAACATATAGAATATACGCATACTGTTTATGAATAACAAATGTAATGCACGAGTGGGATTGGCGATTTACACCACGAGCTTCAGTGAGTGGTGTAAATCGCCAATCCCACGAGTGGATTAAATTTGTTATTCAGAAACACTATGCGTATATTTTGTTTATGCCACGATCTTTACAATGCGATGGATAAACACTTTTCCGTTTAAATTATATGGAGAAAGTTTTATCCACTCTGCGAAGTTTATGCCACGATCTTTACAATGCGATGGATAAACACTTTTCCGTTCAAATAATATGGAGAAAGTTTAATCCACTCTGCGAAGTTTAATCAACAGGTGTTGATTAAATGTAAAATTTAAACAGATGGCTTTATTTATATAGTAAGACAGGCGATCGTGGTATAAACCTAATTACACGTATATATAAACAAAGAGTAAGTAACTAACTTAAGAAGGCCACAATGTTCAGATGACCGACACGCTGAGTTGCGAATGTATGTTTGTCTGCCATATCAATCGACGGGGCCATCTCGAATTGATGAAACCGTGTTGGTTCCGAAATTTCCTCTAACTTTACATTAGGCATTTGCGTGATAAGAGTAATCTACTGATATGTTTTGAAGATTCTTAAGTGGCACAATCAGGCGGGGTCGTGGCACCAAAATTGACCAAACAGCCAATATAAAATTTAGCATACATGTTTGTTTACTTTTTAAAGGCAAACTGTGTCAATGTGGTGAATCAACGCTACCTGATTAGTGAGTACTCAGACATTATCCAATCTGGAAGAATGTGGCAATCATCTAATGTGACAAGAATTCCAGCAACGTTGATTGTACCATTTCAAAAATTATAACGTCTTAAGTACGCGCAGTTGTAAATATTTACTTGTTTACTCGGGACGAATTAATCGTGATAAACAAATGATGATCAATCCGACACGATGAGCCGCTGTTTATAATCCATTTATAAGAATGACGTTTTGTGATGCCCATTTGGGTATACAATTTATGATAATGATCACTTTGAACAAGAGTATTCTCTATTCCTATCAAATGGTACTCACCCTTGAAACAAGCCTGGATAGTATTGTTGTCTTCCCCGACCCTCGTGGTCCGTGCAGCACCATCGGTCGATCTGTGTCCCCAAGAACGTATTCCCGTAGTCGAGTTAGCACTTCCTCTCTATCACAAAATCGAGAGCTGAATCTTTTACATCGATCAACGTGTTGAAGTATCTCAAAATGAACGTTCTGCTCAGATGTGAGTTGCGCTGTAACTGCCCCTTTGTCGATCTTCTGCTTCAGGAGGTTAGTAAGGTCGGCAGATAGCTGGCCGAGATATTCCTTGTGTAGTTTTGGACTGATGACTTCTTCGTATCGCCACAGAACATCATACTTCAAAATGTTTCCATCTGGAACAAATTGCTGAACTGTGTTTCGAAGCCTTGTAAGATCACCTTCAGCTGCCTTGTCAAACTCGAGCGTGTCAGTTTTGTCGTTAAATGTAATTTCAGCAAATTTTGGTGCAATATCATCGTCGATGTAGTTCTTGAGATCAATAATATCTCTGAAAACAACAATACATCTGTCGTCTGCTTGCACTGTGTTCTCCAACCCCAACAGCAGCTCGGTCTCATTCGCTGTTGAAATAATAATAGGTAAGATGTTATGGGGAGGTAAAGTTACACATTTCGAATGGGGATGTTCATGCAAATATGGAGAGCACAAGTTACAGTGTTGCAAATACTTCAGGGTGTGACTTGGTGTGGTAACTAGAACAATAGGTATTATCTGGCGGGTTCTCTTTCTTGGAACTTGTTCCATTTTAATATTGTTGTACTTACGTTGAATTTTAGTTTTATGTTTCAAAGTAGATAAAGTGTTATAATTCCAGAATCATGGGGTAGGCATTTCCAATGGACACACGAAATAGTTAAGGCACATTACGACACATCTGTACACTGTTGTTTTCATGCAGATGCCTGTCATTTTAAAAATTCACGTTGGCTATCAACAGAAGGTAATGCGGTTATCTGTACGTTTAGTACTTTCGTATTGAGTCTGACTGGTCATGTATAATATGACTCGATTTAAATGATTGTTGAACGTGCCTTGGCATAACTTACCAGAGAGAGTGTACTTCCGACATGCATTCTCGTCCAATGTTCCGTTCGACGCACAATATCCCATGGCTTTCTTCAACAACCGCAGTAGTTCCCTCTCGGTATCTCTCCATTCCTGGAGCCCTTTCTTCCTGTCTTCGTCATCCTCCTGTTGGTGTTATAAAGAGAGATATAGAGGGTTTCCATCGAGTTATGTTGGGATATACGATTCTACAAAACGAGTTTGATAAATTTGATTCACAACTCGTCTACGACTCGTTGTGAATCAAATTTATCAAACGAGTTGCATACAATCTTATATCCCAACACAAAGAGTTGAAGATCTTGTATATCATATGCAAACAACAAGAGCTTCGTGCCTTTTTAACAAATCAAAATCGTTAAAAGAAGCTGGCAAAATGCATGCACGACATTGGCTGAGAGGCTTCACAATCGTATACGACAGTATTGCGCGCTCTTGCTTGCGACCAAAACTATATTCCCCCAATTTACCTCTGTGTTTGTGTGCATATTTTCGTAAGTGCAACCAAGTTGGACAATAATTAAACTTAATGAACAAATCAATCATGTCTCTGTTGGTGTCAAGCGCGGCTTTTCGAAATAGTATTAATCCGTGCGGTAATTTGGTTGACCGGTGCCAAGTATCCCGGGAATCACGCGGCTATTCGTCACTAGTGAGATATAAGGACATATTTAATGGCTTTATAAATGCTATGCTAGGGGTTTACAAAATATATGAAGAATGGTTGGTATGATAAAAAAGGGATAACTCTGAAATATAAAAGGAAGCTGTTGGTGGCTGTGTGTGCTATTAGATGTGACTGGTGAAAGACCAAAGAGATCATCCAAGTTTGTATGTAAGTCAATACAAAAAGTGGTCTTTCCTCAGGCATACCCCACAGCCCACAGCTTCATCGACACGCATGTCCCTGTGAGATTAAGTCAGGGTTAATGGACGAGCTACTGGAATTCGTACTAGATGCCGATGCCGTAGGCCGAGTAGATTTAATTGATGAATGTCCAGTCCCGAGTCTATTAACCGACTTAAAACACAGTTTTATAATATATAAGGATAATTTACAATTATTTAGATGAACAATTACAATAAATCTCGATAAATTAGACGTTTACGAATGTTATTCTCAAAAAGAAATAGTCTTTGGCTTACAACAAAGCCATGCCGTTGTATCATGAAAAAGAACAGTAACTCATTTACTGTTATGTTAGGTTTCATTGTGAAATATACCCCATTGTCTGCAAATGAGCTGAACGCCTTTAGCGGCAAGTGATTGATTTCCGTGGGTGGGTGGGGGGGGGGGGGGGGCATAAGTACTGTCAATATATTTAGTATTGTGGGTCGGGGTAGAACAAATAAGCTGGGTTTTATGTCCATGAGTGATTACTCCTGGTTAAGTGGTCTTGCTTAAAGCAGGATGGCCTTCGCGTGGTATGCTGTTAGCACAGTCACGTCCGTTAAAACGTCATAAACAGAAAGAATATTAAAATATAGAAATTTTAACTGACATTTAGTTTAGATTGTGTTGTATATATTTATTGTTTTACCATATTTCATGTTTTATTACACTTGTAAGCGTTTAGATCATGTTAATTTAGTCACGCTATATAAAATAAATTAGTAGTATTATTGTTATGTAAACAACACTGTTACAGTGGAATTACTTATAAGAGTCCAATAATATACCAAACCTGACTGCAAAACATTGGAAAATGTCATGTCATTCAAAAGTATTCACAGAATCATATTCAAACCAAATATTTTAACTGAGCGACGTTTGGCTTACACAACAGTGGCTTCAACACGCGAAATTTCGTTATTAAAGAACAATCAATATTGAATATAAGAACGTTTATCGGTGTCCCCATGTTTGTCTGAGCTAGACTAGTGATGATGATTTTACGGAATTGTGTAATTTTTTCCAGATTTACCGACTTGTGTGTTGAATCCCTTTCAATCGAAACTTACAGAAGATAACGTCTCGATTTTCTTCACCGGATCGAGAAGTACAAACTCCGGGTCGATTGAGTTGAAGTCCTCTAGATACCACTCCCCCAGCACATGTGCGTTCCGAGTATCTCTTCCTTTGTGATCGTCCAGTGCCTGCGTCAAGAGCCGGAACTCTTCCGATGGGATGGTGGCCGGTAGATGTCGCTCGCCATATCTTTGTCCAACGATAGCCTGTTGGTTGAAATGAAATGGAAGTTGAAACAAATCCGGTTTTGCTTATTGCCGTTTCAGACTCAACGTCTTAATGCTATTGGAGATACGCATTAAGACTTGTTATAATAATTTAATAATAACAACTCTTAAGGTGTTTTTTTGTCCCCAATATTATTAAAGCCACATGGCAGTTTGCGCTCCAAAATACACATAATATTATTCGTTTTTGTTTTATTTTGCCCTGTATCGAAATAGGTCGATTGATATCTGCAGTACCTTTCTACGAGCATTATATATGTCCCATAAAAACGCATTGAAGTCATGTGTTCTATAGTACTGGGCTAGATGTATCCTAGGAAATTACTTGCTTGTTTATTGGAATTTAACAATAGTCGATTTCTCTTTTTTCTTTCTTACAACATACATCGACGTGAAATGACTTACATATGATCTTTCGGTGAGTCATCATTAACATGGATCAATTTCGAGAGCGAACTTCTTGCTTAAGGGCCAATAGATTGTTCCGACACTCCATCCTTTTGACACTCTATAGTACTACAAAGATCTACATTGGGAAAGAGCATAGAATATGTTTGATGGTCTGATAATTTACCAAAGTATGGATGTTGTTAGTACAGAAATAACACAGCTTTGTGGATAGTATGGAGTAACAAGTAAGCGAGGTTGAATTATTGAGTTTCACTACCGTGATCCACGTCTGAATGGTGATCTGTAGGATTATTGCAGGGTGTATTTCGCACTCATCTATTAACCCTTTGCCGGTGCACTAACTTCCACGGGGACGAAATGGCATGTTATGTTAGGGTGCTTGGTTCAAATCGCGCACTTGCGTGTATAAATATATCTTCGGATGGGTTCTTAAACAGAGATAAGTTGCCTTTAATAAATAAAGGACATCCACAGAGAAGTTGTGGTCGTATTCACTTCAGTTGCAAATTTCATGCGGGGCCCTAATGACGGAGGGTTGATGGTCTCATCCTCACATTCTTTAACAGTTTCATATTTCATAATTTTCTGACTTATGCTCTAATTGTGGTGCAAAGCAATCAGTTTTAATCGGAATAGGGTCGGTCGTTGGATTGACCATTTCTAGCTTATGGAAATCTTTCGTAATCATTCAAGAAACTCAACCCTTTGGGGTGCAAATATAATTTCTCAGATTGGGAAATATTGTCTGATGCTGGGGTTTGAAGTGTACTCGGGCAGCCCATCCACACGGAGACAATATACAGCTAAATTCCGATTCCATGCCCGAAAAACAGCACTGCGTTTGGAATTTAAAACTATAGAGAACAGGTTGGAACTATTCCAATAGTTTAATTTTTCAACTGATATCAACTGTAAATTATCACAAGCAGGATGCATGTTGTTCTACATGAAGTCTAATAGTGTTTGAGACATCAAGGCTGGACGTACCTCCTCGCCCTAAAAAGTAACACTTATCCCTTGTCAAAGGGAATTATACGTAGTCGGGTATACGTGGCTAGAGGGTCCCGTTCGGGGCATTGGCAGCTTAAATTTCCAACTGCACCGGATCCTTCCCAACTCCGAGGTTCGCAGAATTCCATTTGTACCACTTCTTGATTTTGGAACTTTCCCAATAGTACCTAAAGCTGTTAAACTGTTGGAAATGACAATGCTAGTTTTGGTCTAAAACAGCAAGTTCTACACTAATTACTGCATGGCTGGAAAATCAAACAATGAAAACAATTCAACATAATGTGTTGTGTAAAAATTCCAACCAATGTTATGTCGGGTCTAAAATGCTCAACAGTTAAACAAACAACACAATTTAGAGTCGATAGACACCCCCCCCCCCCGTGCACCGGCCCCTACCGTAACGCACCTGATGACACTCTATCAGGCCAGAGCTTTGAGCTTTGACGGGTCAAACACATTAAAATACCCATGTACAATCCGAAGCTTTCAACACACCTGAAGAAACGGAGCTACATAGTGACTTGTTTTTAGTGATTTCCCTGTACCCGACAAGGGATGGCCAAATTCCTAACAAACGAAGTTCATAGTATTCGATTTGACCTGCACTGTTAATTTACACAGAGTCGCCTACACTTTTAGATTCCCAGCGTTCATAGTACTGACCACCTTATCCGCTACTCAATTACACGTATCAGAGAAGTGATAATACGGACCCATGACCAAACTCCCAGGTTCGCACAATTCCCCCTCTGCATGAAACTTTGCGACATGTAACCCAAGCTTTCCAACTGTAGGGAATCTCCACCGTGATACCCTCGCTAAGGTTGGAACAATTACACATGAATCTCCACCGTGATACCCTCGCTAAGGTTGGAACATTTACACATGAATCTCCACCGTGATACCCTCGCTAAGGTTGGAACATTTACACATCAATCTCCACCGTGATACCCTCGCTAAGGTTGGAACATTTACACATGATTACCATTTCAGACCAAATGCTACTGTTACTGGTGTCACATTTCCAACTAATATATATATTTCACATCACGTCCCTCGGGACGAGCGCTGGTGCACGGGAGTTCTATCCAATAATGCCATATTGTCGTGGCCTTTAGTACTAAACATTCGATTATGGCGAGGACATCTACAGCTATGTCGAATCGAGCATTTGGGATGTGCCCAATAAGCATGAGGGTAGGATAGGATATGATAATTTATTTACAATACACATATGAATAATACAATGGCTGTAACACATAATCAGGTAATTCTGTATATTGTTGGGGGTTAGCCTAGCCCTATCGGGCTGTCTTCCTGCTACCCCCTAAAATAAGTATCACTATATATAATTGAATAGATGGCTTGTATTTCATATTCACGCACACGTACAAACTATAATCATATATAAAACTATCTAGAACCTAGTATTTAGGGCATATCACAAACAAGTATATTGGTGCGGTTGTCAGACAATCCAGACGAGTTGTAAGATCGAAATTATATTATCTCTCCATACTAATATGAACTGTTAGCAGGTTAGAGAACAAATAGATCGCCGGAAAGTCTTTTTGTTGAGTGAGGTTTTGGGATAACAGTTTTACATATATGTCATGTTATATGTATATCTAGCGCTTTAGGGTCATAGTCATTGTTAGAGAAATCATAGCGATATACGGTATAGAATTGTGATGTATATATGGTATTATATGGGCATTTTTAGGATCAAGAATGCGATGGTGTGAACACTGGTACGAAGAATGCAATGAAAGTTCGTATTATTTTAGAGCACAGTCGGGACATCCTTTGTTTTTACAGCGTACATTTTCTGGGTAATTTCTCAACATGGCTATATGTAAACGCTTCTTTAATGTGTGCCTGTTTGGCAAGATATGTAGTCTTTTTCCATATTGTTCCATGCTGTGGGGAAGGCGTGGTGGGGTAGTTTTCCTACCCATTTAGTTCTAGGTAATTCTAACAGTACGGGATTTGGTGTGTTGTGGTTGATTTAGCTCGTTTGTTGTACATCATCCCAAAAGACGGGGGCAGGCGGTTATAACACCAGTCATGCATGAACATTGAGAAATATAGAGTATGCAAGTCATATATTTTCAAGATATTCTCTCTTTTAAAGAGTGGATATGTGTGACTCCGGTACTTCTTATTGCATATTATACGCAACGTTCGTTTTTGTAATAGGAATATTTTCTTGACTTCCGGAACATGCCCCCATATTTGGATACCATAAACCAAGTGGCTTTGAATCAGTGCATAGTACAATGTTTTCAATGCTTTACTTGGAAAAAAGTGTTTCACCTTATTAATGCAGTAGATTGCATGTGATATTTTGGAGCAGAGTATGGATATGTGCTTTTTGAATGTTCTGTTCTCATAGAAATTTTGTCGAGGATTCACGCCCAAGATTCCCTATTCGGTTGTTCAGTTGAATATTATTTAGCTTTAATGTCAAATTATTCCATTTGTTGTCATTGTTTTGGGGGTGTAAATGCATATAATTGCTTTTATTAATATTAATTGAGAGTTTATTACAGCAGCACCAATCGGATACATTTGCTAATTCATTGTTGACATAACTGTGTACTATAGTTCTCCATCTTTACCGCTTGTGAATAGTGTAGTTTTATCGGCATACGATAAAATGTCCAGTGTTGTAGAATTTACCATATCATTAACGTATATTAAAAAAACAATCGGCCCAAGAATGGAGCCTTGGGGGACTCCACATGAAGTATTCATAAGGTTAGACGTACACACATTATATTCAACGTATTGTCTCCTCTAATTCAAGTAACTATGGAACCATGACATTGCTACACCCCTGATGCCATAGTGGTCAAGTTTCGAAATCAGTATGTCGTGGTCGATCGTATCGAATGCTTTAGATAAATCAATAAATAAAGCTAAGGTGAGCATTTGATTGGAGGGAGGAATTATATCAATACACATATAACAGTCTATATGAAAATGGGACAAAAAACGATACCAAGCGTCATTTCTGAGTTAAGAAATTCCGTCATGAAAAACATGTTTGACGGTGTCAATATAAACCTTGTGCAGAAAACATCTTTATTCAATTTCAACATATACAGTAGTTGCACAATGAAAAAATGGCACTTCTTGTGTTTGGGAATTTGTGACATGCTTTCCAAATATGGGACATTTGAAGTTGTTGATCGACTGTGGAAAAACAATCGAAAAAACTCTGCATTGATACAATTTGTTGCCATTGGTTATTTGAATTGAGATTCGGCTGTATGATACAGGAAGAGTTTCTTGGTCGCCTTGTAGTCACTCATATATATAGCATGATGCACAAAGAATGATACCATGAGAGCCTAGTTCAACCTAGGTTTGACAATGAAAAAAAACCGAGTGATGGGATACCAAACAATCCCTCCACCATAGCCGTTCGGTTTGAACGTACAACCACTGAATGCGTTTCAAGCAAAAAGCGTTCGTACGATTGATGAGAAGTTCTCAGCCATAAGACATCTTGGTAATATAACATATTTGTAAATCTTTAGTGAACTCATTGGAGTTGAGTCACCTGCGTAAATACCTGCATTTGATAGCATGAAAAATGTACCTCTTAGTTTGGTACATATCTCGTCTACAAAAGAAGTTGTGAATTTGAATTTGTGTATGTGTAATCTAAATGAGTGAGAGAGGTGACTTCAGAAATATCTTGTTTGCCAAAAGTCCTTTTTTCGCTGGAAACTAGATTAATCAGCGTTTGCTTCGTTAAAACCGATAACATATCTTTGTTGGCATTATATTTGTTCAGTATTTTTTCGTTTCGTTTTGTACTGGCTGAACACCTTCTTATTTGTTGTCGAAATGGCCATGTTGCGATCGGAATGGCACACTCAGATGTCCCCTAATGTCGAGTTATTGTTCAATAATGTCAGTTATTGTTCTCCGAATGCCGACTTGTCGCTGTCGCTATCGGTTCTGAAATATAACGCACACAATGAAACAAGGGGATAACATATAGGAACACCTGAGACAGACGAATGATGGGGTGGGTAACAATGTTTTCAAAAATCAGCTTACCAGGATTATGCATGTATTGAATAATTACGCATTCTTTGCATAATTATGATAACTCAGCTCACTGAGTTATTTTATAATTATAATAATGCAGTTATGAGTCACGAATCCACCGGGGTGCTCTCGAACTTCACTTGGACAAATATATACATATACATACATTAAATAAATTTAGACACCATGGTTTCATCAAATCGTGTGGTGTATTTCAGCTGGTCTTCTTGTCCTTATGCGGGAAAGTAATTTGGAAGATACGAGTCTTGAGGGCCGATTTAAATTCCGAAATATCTAGTGCAGTTTTGATAGAAATCGGTAGTTGGTTCCAAAAGAAATGGCCCAGCTACCGAAAATGCCCGATCGCCGCACGTTTTGATGTCACCGGGTTTGCAAGATTGCACGCATTTTCAGAACTTAGAGGATAGGTGGGTTCATATTGTGCCACCAATTCAGCCAGGTAAGATGGTGCTAGCTTATCGTATAGCATTTGTAGTCAATTACATGTAGTAGCATTTTGAAACTGATCTGATATCTAATGGGTAGCCAATGAAAATATTCAAGAACTGAGGAAATGTGATCAAATTTTTGTTTACGGGTAATCATTCTCACAATTACTCTCACAATTCAATGGTTTACTTAAACTCGCCGAGCGAAACATCTTTACGAAAAGTTTTAATCAAAGATATTATATTATCTGCTTACATCAGATGACGATTTCACTTTATATAGCGTTAATTGCCGATTCACAAAGGCTATAACGCGGCAAGTTTACTGCTTCATACATTAAACTGGTGAAACCGGGATGTCCTTTGTTGTTGTTGTTAATGAGCAAGGGCGTGGCTTACAGTTTGTGAGAAAGTACTGGTTGGTAGCAGGACTAACGTAGAGTTGCATATTTACATCCTTATGCTGAAATGATTTTCTGATGTTATCAGTTCGCAAAATATCCACATTACTTCGCTGAAAGCACGCTATGGTGAGCAACTTACTCTAACATCCTCGTTTAGTGCAGATTTAATTTCAGAGAAAAAAGTAATTCTTATTTAAGGCAAGACTATCGATGACCAATTACCTGGTAATTGACGCACTGATCTTTGCATTCCTAATAGGTATTAAGCTTACAAATATGTAAACTGTCAATATTTAATTCCCGTTTAGTTTGGCTACATACTTAGCTGAAAAACTTCTTATCATATTTATATATGCGTCCAAAATTGATTTCGGGGAAACAAACAGCTTACTATATTATCGTTACTATAGGCAATACTTTAGATATATTGCACGTAACATGCACATGGCTACCAGGGACGTGGCTAGAGGGTCTCTGTTGAGGGGTGTCCACCTTGGGAAATTCCAACTGCACCCCCTTGAATCACCACCGCCTTGAATCGAACAAAACAAAATTTTTGCATAATTCCATTCCCCTCTTGCCTAATAGCATATTCATAAACCATGGTTATATCTGCCATGCAGGTATGGTATTTATATGATAATATTCAGATATTTGAACCAGAAATCCTAATATCTAGTGGTATAACTCTAGAAAAATGTACACGACTGTGGGCAAGAGACGAGGACACACCGGGCCGACAATGGTTGTTCGGCCCGATGTGAGAAAATATTGAAAACTAAACAAGAAAATCGCAAATCCTAGCATCTAGACAGACCTCAAGAAATATCATACCTCATACTCACCCTTAGGTTGGAAATTTTCCAACTGATGACCATTTCAGTCCACACTTTTGACCAAATGTAGTAAAATATTGTTTTCTTAAACGCATTAGCAGTTTTTTATTGGCCACGGGGAAGGACCATGACACATGGTTCGGCCAGGTGTGGGAAAATTTTGAAATCTGAACAAGAAAATCGCAAAATCCTGGCATCTAGATTAGCCTCAAGTCTTCCTATAATTTGAAATTTCAAACCTGACATGCACATGAATTACTGTACCATTTATAGTGATCGACACAGCTTTAAGCTAGCCAGTAATATAAAGGTTTATAAAACGATCAAGCGTCTAATATAAGATTTCGCAGTGGGATACAACGTTGGCATACAGTTGGGACGCGTGTAGCGAAATATAGCGTTTTACATGAACAAGAAATAACTGGTATTGATAGGGAAGAATATCATGTACAACTGCAATACTAAACGAAAGTAATACAATCCATAGAGGATATATACATATTGTACTACATATCAGTGTATGTATATGTAATATATAGAATGGGTTTATTGAATGGAATAAGGGTAGAATCATGTAATAAATAGAGGATCTATTTGTAATATATATCTACTATATATTTTGGGACTTCTGTCTGTCTGTTTGTTGTTTGTCTGTTAGCTATGGCCGGGAAAACTGCCGGGCGGATTTAGCCCAAACTTGCTATCTAAGGTTAAAAAATCACGGGCAGTGTTTACCGCCGTTTTGGAGAAGCACCCATTCTCCACACCCAGTCACAAAAATTACCGCCATTGGCACGGTGGAGTTAATCGCGTTGATAGTTAAAGAGCGTTCGTATCCGCAGTGTCGTTGATAAAGAGCGTATGTGTGTAATGTGATTCTTACGTCTGGGTCCACACGTGAGCGTGACTGTATCCAGACATGAGCGTGTTGTGTGATTCTTACGTACTTAGGGCTTCCTAGGAACGGGGCAGATTTTCATCGGGTCAGTTTTTTCGCCCGATGTGATCTTCCCCTTGAAACGGGTGCCCACAAATTATATATATGTGTGTGTCCTTTATAGACTCGAAACGATTGAACTCAAACTTGCTACCCACGGGAAGTGTCATGGACGGGTTAAATTGTCGGGGGAGTGTTTTGGACGGGTCAAATCTTTACCCGGACCTGACCTTGACATTCGAAATGGTCAATTCAAGTTCTAAGCCCGGACGAAGTCGGTTCACCTGCTAGTCTAATATATTTTGGGACTTCTGTCTGTTTGTTTGTTGTTTGTCTGTTAGCTATGGCCGGGAAAACTGCCGGACGGATTTTGACGAAATTTGATATAGCTAGGGTTACTTTTGTCCGGGAAGTGTTTTGGACGGGTCAAATCGTTACCCCAACCTGAAATTGACCTTCAAAATGGTCAATTCAAGGTAAAATCTGGTAAAACCTGACGTATTTCGACGGGTACTTTTGTCGGATACTTTTGTCCGGGGAGTATTTTGGACGGGTCAAATCGTGACCTCGACCTGACCTTGACCTTCAAAATGGTCAATTCAAGGTCAAATCGCGCAATTCGCCGAAAAGCAGAGGGGAAACAGCCCGGACGAAGTCGGGTCCACCAGCTAGTAATTTATAAAATGGGTTTATAGAATGAGGGTATACATGCTCATGTCATACAAATATATTCGCGGGAGGTCGCACAAGGCAAAGATTAAATTGATGCTTTACATAATTATCGAATTAGTTTATACGCGTCTATATACACAATGCAGTCGTAATGCAAGTCTGCGGGGTGTAGCGGTATTCACTTAAGTAAATTGTACATAATGTACGTCATCAGTATCCGTTAATTCGAAGTGAGTTCATCCTCGTCTCAAAATAGCATCGCCTTGCATATATATATTCATGCAGATTCTCCAATACATTATCAGCGTTACATAATTTTTAAAAGGAAGTTCTGGCAAAGTACACGTTGATCATAATACACGGATATGGTCTAGTTACTGGTTGAGTCGCGTACCATGCCGCTGGGTACAATCTGCCGGTTGTTCTATGTTGTATATATCTTGGCGGCCGTCACTGATTCTATTAAATCTCAGGAATACTCAAATATTTGTCCAGACGCCTGTTCATGTAAACAAGCAGCGAATGGGTCTTCTCTTTTCTGCAAAGGAAGTCCCCCCATAGTAATCCCTGTTAGTGTACTCTCTGATACTTTGTTACCAACAGAAGACTGGACTTGTCAGGAATGTTTCATCCATGACTCGTGGACGTCTGTGATGAATTTTACCGTTTTGGGTGAATGGGAAAACAGTGTTACCATAAATAATAACACGTTTCGTGGTTTGGAAAAATTACAGAGTTTGTCTTTTTCTGGTGCTTTCGGAGAAGATTGGGATGGGGCTGCTCTCCGTCATCTACAGAGCCTGGAACATCTTAGTCTATCTAACAGTCATTTCATGATGCTGGATTAGTAAAATTTGGTAAAATACCCATTTTATAGCTTTTCAAGGATGTTTATAAAAAACTTCATTTCACATGTCCTTCCATTTATATATTCATTTTGTTGAGTACACAATCCTGATTACAGAACATAAAACATTTTCCAGATACGTTGAGAATTTTTCCAGTTATGTGCCTCCAAAATTGCGAATTTGTCTAATTTCGGAGCCTCAATTTCTGAAGAATTAGCTAAAATCAATATTTTAGGGTCTAGTATTGTAAAAACTAGAGAACAATGATGGGATATCTTACTGTTGTATTAGTTGCCTCACTATATTGTGCACAAAAAATTATTTCTTTATGCATCTATGATCGAGAAGACAAAAATATTCTTAAACAAAATGTGTGTTCCATTTGCCTTGTGACACAGAACTGGTGTGATGAAATACAATATTTGAGGTCATACAACTCAATAAATTGATATCCATATGCCCTGTATTTCTCATAACCTCTTACGTATACTAGGTTAAATACACTGTGCTGGAATTGCTAAACACATATGTGCCATAATCAACTTATGGCCCTATGAATCCTTTGTATTGACTCTTTTCCAAAAATGCCATTTTGGACTGTTTTGTGGTGTTTTTGTCCATTTTAAATTATTTTTTTTGCACAAATAGTAAACAACAATGAATAAAATTAGTGTTTAATGTGTAAAATCATTTGAATGTTCCTCCTAAAACACTTAGTGTTGGGAAAAATATTTTTACGTTGGTTATGCCAATCAACAGTCACTGGATTTCACATATTTTTCAAGAAACTGACTCCAAATTTGAATGTTGATAATGGGGTAGGTGAAATCACAAAGGCTATGATCTTGTCACCATATTCTAGTCATTGGAGACAAAGGGTTGTTTTATTCCAGTTTGTGCAGATTATTCTTGCATGGTAAACAGTTTAGTACTTTAATAATTATTAGATGTTTATTTAGAACTTTATCAGCATGTTATATAGAACCAGCCAGAAATAATGATTCGCCATTTCGCCATTGATTTACAACAAAAAGGATCGTAGCTCTAAATACGAACATCAAAACAGGAAGCAGTTTACTCTGTATGAAAGAATAACGTTTGTAGGGGCTGGTGATGTTAAATTTTTATGCATCAAGGTCCATATATTCTAGATTTTGTCAATATGGTTTCCCCTACCCCATTTTTCAGATATTCAAATTTGGCATCAGTTTCCAGAAAAATTAGTGAAATTCAGTGACATTCATTGACATGTCCAACATAAAGCATTTATTTCAACACTAAAGTGTTTCAGGAGGAAAGTTCAAATGATTTTGCACATTAAACATACATTGTTTTCACAATTTATACACACACCTTTAAAAATGAACAAAAAACTCCCGAAAATGACATTTTTAGATGATTCAATTCTAAAGATTCATAGGGCCATAATTTGATTTTCTACACCATGATTTGGGAAATTCCTTTACAATGTGTTTAACAATGTATACTTAAGTGATTATGAGAAAGACAGGGAATATGGATATATAATTATTGATTTGTATGACATCAAATATGCTATTTCATCACGCCGGTTCTGGACCACAGGCAAATTTGGCTGCCCATACAATGGTGGAACACACATTTTGTTTAAAAATATTTTTGTCCTCTCAATCATAGATGCATAAAGAAATCATATTTTGTGCATAACCTAAAGAGGAAATGACTAAAACAACAAGGAATCCCTTCATTTTCTTTATTTTTTAAAATACAAGACCATAAAAAATGGATTTTAACTAATTTTGAATAATTGAGCCTCCGAAATTAGACAAACTCTAAATTTTGGAGGCACATAACTAAAAAAATAATGAACGTATCTAGGACAGGTTTTCTGTTCTGTAATCAGGGTTGTGCACTCTACAAAATGGTTATATAAATGGAAGGACATGTGAAAGGACGTTTTTTATAAACATCCTTACAATGCTATAAAATGAGTATTTTATCAAATTTTGACATGTTTATTTCACAAAATTCATCAATTTCGCATTTCTTGATTCTTGTTGATTTTTAGTATATTATTTGTGATGGGTTAAAGTACTTATTCCCACTGAGAAACTTTGTGTTGCAATTATTTTGAGGTGAAACCATAAATGAACTGGACTATGTATGTTTATACAGACTATATACGATATATAAATCAATCAATACTCACCAGGAAATTTGGACCGACGGTGGCTTGTTGGCAGTTTCTTAATTCTCTCAGGTTGAACAGTTTTTGATCATGATCGAGCCTGTGTTCATCATGAGGAACGCCCCAGTTGAGGTCTATAACCTGAAATCCATGTATTAGCAATGTTAGTCGCCATCGAATGTGAACAAAATTGGAAGACATTTGCCAATAATGAAGTATTACGATATACCTCAAATTGCATGTTCGTTTAGTTTGCCAAATGGGCTTGTCGTTAAAGGGAGACTGTACCTAAATTCAGCCATTTTACCATTTATGGAGCCATCTCCTACACTATTCAATATATAATATATGCAACAAATGAATGAACTTGGTTCACGAATAATTGAAAAATACACTAATGTACTCAATGAACGATGTAAAACAACATTGTAGTTATAATAAATATGAGTAAATGGCTTAAGCCTTTTATTCATTTTCGTTATAATTATCAGGTTGTTATATGTGGTTATGTGTGTACGTGTATACTTTAACTCTCATTCTTGACTAATAATTATTTCGTTGGATATGTTCTGCTGAGTATAGTGATGGATCCATACATGACTGGATTTAGGTAAAGTATCCCTTTAAGAATGCGAGTAAAATATAAATCTTTTAAAATAAAATCAAAATTAAAAACGAACGCGCCACTTTAACAACCGCATATCTTACAATACGGTGACACGCTCGTTTGTCATTTGTATGGTTTCATTTACACATATATATATATATATATATATATATATCCTTTTCATGATGGGGGCTGCGCTGGTGCAGCAAACAAGATCCTGTGCCAGTGCATTCTCTTATATATGCGAATCTCTCGTAAGAGAATGCACTGGCTTACAAGGTCGAGGTAAATATTGTTAGGTCAACGTATTATATTATATATACATGCTCCCTATGTGAGACTCGCATATATATAAGAGAATGCTTTGCTACAGGTTATTCGTAAAATTTCAGGAACCTCTTGTCAAGAAATATATATTTTACTTCACTTGTTATCGACATGCCACTGTGTGTATATGTGAGTCAGCTACCCGAAAGAAGAAAAAAAACGAGTCCAAAATTGTCTTCACAATAAATTTTTCTGCATGATGATTTATGGGTTGCATGTTCCAACTAAACTATGCAAATTATTAGCCAGTTTTAGATTCAACAACTTCGCTTTGTAGACTATTGTCCCTGTGGCATATTGTTCTCACATAAACGCCATTCATATTGACAATTTCAGTAATGTTAACTAATCCAATTTCCCGGGATGTGAAATAAAGGGATCCGAGGCACTTGCAGTTGGGTAAATGTGCAAAAAAGCAAACAAATTAAGTCTGTAAACATCACCACTATAAGAATAGCATGCACGGTTCTTATAACCATAGTTGTTCTTATATATAGTATTGATAGTTCTACAATAGCAATATTTAGCGTTGAGTGTTATGTAAACAAACATGTTACAATGATTTATTAAAAAAAAATCGCTAATCGCGTAGTAAGTTCAATTATTTTAATCTAAATATTATGTTCAGAATATTTGTCCAAGCTTTTACCTTTTCCAAAATTTAATGTCAAGATTTAATTAAACTTGACACGTGTATTTATTGGTATAATTTGACATTGATCAGTAATGGGACTGCAACATTAATTATTGTTTTAAATAATGGAAAAAAGAAAAAGTCGATTCATTTTCAAAAATATATACAGTAATGCCCTAAATAATCGACCCCTTAACCATAGCAGAATTATGAGTAACTTTTCAGGATTTAGTCGAAAATATGGCTTGTTGCCATTCATCGGAAATCTCTCAGTGAGAGCTTTCCGATGAATGGCAACAAGCCAATATTTCCGACTAAATCCTGAAAAGTTACCCATAATTCTGCTGTGGTTAAGGAATCGATTATTTAGGACATTACTGTACATGTTGATAATAGTTGTTTTACATACTTTTATAAAATGTGTCTTATTTCACATGAACTCACTTGAGGGCCGTGAGTCCCTTTAAACCTGCGCTTTTGCAGCTTTGATGAACATGTGCCGGTGTATTATCTTATATATGAAAGTCTCATATAATAGGGAGCCTCGGATATATAAAGGAATGCGCTGGCTTACAAGGTCGATGTAACTATTGTTAGGCCAATGTATCCTCTTATCTATGCGAGTCTCCCTATTGTTTACTCGTATATATAAGAGAATACACGTGGTTTTCAGGAAGCGCCATTCGTGTTAGGGTTAAGACCTTTGTCAGCACCGACAACTTACCTGGAACTCCAGGCCATGTGTTTTTCTGCAATATTCCCTGAGATCGAGGTACACCTGTTGTACGAGAGTGTTTCTCTCCGTGACAGTATCTGAAACGGGACAATAATATTTTATGACGTGATTCCACGATTGCATGTGCTTTGAATATTTTAGAATGATAACCCATTTTAACACCCCTGGTCAAGGGGTCCTGTTAACTTTAACACTTTCACGGTGGGAATTGTGCTGGTGCAGCATTAAAGATCCCGTGTCATAGTTTATTCTCTTATATGTGCGAGTCTCCCATATATAAGAGAATGCGCTTGTGGTCAATGTAAATATTGTTAGGCCAATTTCAATCTTCAACACAAGGTAATGCATGTAGTTGGATACGTAGCTGGTGACAACCAATGGTCGGCAGTTATTTTTGATAGCGTCGATAGCGCTTTCGATGGTGTTAAAGAAGTCTGAAGTTTCGAACATTAAATCCATTGATTTGATCAAACAAGCCGATTATTACAACCCATGTGGGGGGACTTACTGGATAATGAATCAACAAAAGCTCGATACATGTGCACACAAAGCGTTTAGAGCCGCAGAAAATAAAACACTTTAGCTCGATATAAAGGAGCCACTCGATTCGCCCGGCGAGCTTAGTGACAGGGGAGATAATCTAATGTAAGCATGCAGGAAGTGACTTGTGCTCATGTGCCCCATCGTCTCAAGTATATGTATATGCATGTCGCTATGACAGTATTCATGTGTGAATGATGCGAGTGTATCAAATAAATAGATAGTATGTATATAGTAACGGGCGCGTCCACCCTGGCTTGGTCTTTATCTTTTTATTCTTTTTTTTTTAAATTTTTGTTATTATGTCCAATGATCCCATATCACAACTTTGCGATATTCACAGTGAACACCCTTGAAATAGGAATGGTCCTGTTTCGGGTTAGTGCTGTCGAATAGGTTCCTGTTCCCAAAGGAAGAGTTTCACTCACACTTAAAGATACGGACGGCGTTGGCGGTGCGTACGCTGTTAAAATATTCATCTCCGTCAAAAATGGTCGTAAACAGAAGGAATATTAAGGTATATACAGACTTTGTTCGTATGCCAATCAGAAATATGGCATAAACAGTATGGTATTGTCAATTTTCCCCCATTTGTTATGTAAACAAAAGCAAAAAACGTTACGTTTCCTGGCTTTTGTTTAGATCCGGATATGGTTAACATAAAGAGCATTATTTGTTACTATTTTCCTGATATGGAAATAATAAAGAGCGTTTATATCATGTTTGTGTGATTAACCAATAGAATTGCGCTGTGTTATGTAAACAGAAGCACAACTTCTGTAACACGAGCAGTCTCTTGTTTACGTACACCATCGTACGTCTTGGCGACAATATACTATTTACCTGCTGATTATGTTTGGCATATGAGCGGAACTGTATATAGTTTGGTGTTCCTTCTGTTGATAGCGATTTGAACAAATATAAATATTTCTGCAACGAACGCCGCCCGTGTCTTTAAAGGTTTCACGACATAAGTCCTGGGTGTTGTGCTTTAATGCCTTCTATGCATACAAATATATTAATATTACATATACTATGAATTATATAATTATGTATCTGTTAAATGTGCTTTTATCATGTATCTGTGTTTAAATTTGTATATTCCACATACCATATGTATTGGCTTATTGAGATTAAGGAATTGACTTGGTTTAACCCTTTACCCAACAAACCGGCCAAAACCGGCCAAATAAAGCTTCAACAGCCTAAAATATCTTGGGTCTGTCTCAATAAAACCATACAAATATGGATATCATTGGAACCGGCTCATTGACCACATTGTGATGGTTACAGTTATGCCCTGTGCCAATGCATTCTCTTATATATGCGAGTCGACCATAGGTCGCCTCGCATATATAAGAGAATGCATTGGCCTAAACAAAAATCTTTTTTTAACACTTTTTACCATTTTTTCTTACATTCTTTAGCAATTTTATAATTTGTAATGTGTTAAGCCAATGCATTCTCTTATATATGCGAGGCGACCTATGGTCGACTCGCATATATAAGAGAATGCATTGGCACAGGGCCCTTCTGTTGGGTAAAGGGTTAACTCTAGATTATATGTCCAGACGAACCAGATTTTTGGTGCCAACTGTGTCGTGATGGTTAGAAGGAACTAAATGTTTTCATACGCCCCAGCGTTTACATTTGACAGCGCTAAATTCGCGAGTTCCGAAGTCCACGAACAATATTTCCAACATATATATTTTGCCACAAAGGAGTACTTTTCGAGCCACGCCTTTTTCGACTTCAACGTGTTTTCCACATCACCCCACGTTTTCCACATAACCCCACGTTTTAAACATCACCCCACGTTTTGCACATCACTCCACGTTTTGCACAAAATTGGAAAGGTTGAAGAAAGCCAATATCCAGCCACATTACCCCGTCATTGTTTGGACACGAACGCATTTAGACTATGAAACACCCACAGTATTACACGCCATGGGTATTATGTTTCTCGATTTTTTAATTCGTATGGAATAGTATACGCCAATCGCGTGCCAGAATTGTTTACCACTATACTATATACATAGATGGACAATTGCAGAGATTTGTCTAATTTGTTCCAGAGTATATAAATGGTGTATATCGATATTTCGTGTACTTATCGTCCTATATCTTATTCTCTCATTCCAATTTACTAAACAGTGATGTGCAGGATCAAATCAGACTTGTCCGTTTAAAATATTGTTCCTCCCAAAATAACTGGGACGAATAACAACTGATTTGTGTGTGACACTAGTCTGCGAGTAGACAATTCTGATCTTATACAGGCTCCAGAATAATGTGTGTGAAACCAGTCTGCGAGTAGACCATTCTGATCTTATACAGGCTCCAGAATACTGTGTGTGAAACCAGTCTGCGAGTAGACCATTCTGATCTTATACAGGCTCCATAATAATGTGTGTGAAATCAGTCTGCGAGTAGACCATTCTGATCTTATACAAGCTGCAGAATAATGTGTGTGAAACCAGTCTGCGAGTAGACCATTCTGATCTTATACAGGCTCCAGAATACTGTGTGTGAAACCAGTCTGCAAGTAGACCATTCTGATCTTATACAGGCTCCAGAATACTGTGTGTGAAACCAGTCTGCGAGTAGACCATTCTGATCTTATACAAGCTGCAGAATAATGTGTGTGAAACCAGTCTGCGAGTAGACCATTCTGATCTTATACAGGCTCCAGAATACTGTGTGTGAAACCAGTCTGCAAGTAGACCATTCTGATCTTATACAGGCTCCATAATAATGTGTGTGAAACCAGTCTGCGAGTAGACCATTCTGATCTTATACAAGCTGCAGAATAATGTGTGTGAAACCAGTCTGCGAGTAGACCATTCTGATCTTATACAGGCTCCAGAATACTGTGTGTGAAACCAGTCTGCAAGTAGACCATTCTGATCTTATACAGGCTCCATAATAATGTGTGTGAAATCAGTCTGCGAGTAGACCATTCTGATCTTATACAAGCTGCAGAATAATGTGTGTGAAACCAGTCTGCGAGTAGACCATTCTGATCTTATACAGGCTCCAGAATACTGTGTGTGAAACCAGTCTGCAAGTAGACCATTCTGATCTTATACAGGCTCCATAATAATGTGTGTGAAATCAGTCTGCGAGTAGACCATTCTGATCTTATACAAGCTGCAGAATAATGTGTGTGAAACCAGTCTGCGAGTAGACCATTCTGATCTTATACAGGCTCCAGAATACTGTGTGTGAAACCAGTCTGCGAGTAGACCATTCTGATCTTATACAGGCTCCAGAATAATGTGTGTGAAACCAGTCTGCGAGTAGACCATTCTGATCTTATACAGGCTCCAGAATAATGTGTGTGAAACCAGTCTGCGAGTAGATCATTCTGATCTTATACAGGCTCCATAATAATGTGTGTGAAATCAGTCTGCGAGTAGACCATTCTGATCTTATACAAGCTGCAGAATAATGTGTGTGAAACCAGTCTGCAAGTAGACCATTCTGATCCTATACAGGCTCCCGAATACAGACTCAGTGTTCATGCTGGGCCGAACAATCTTTTGTCCAATGTGTTTGCCAATTCTGATTTTTTTTTTGACAAATAAAAAAAAAATTTGGGCAAATTAAAACATTTTGTTCTGGTCTTACAAATAATGCATATTTGTGTTTATTTAATATCTAACATGCTATATAATTATGTCCATACTTTCGCGTGCCTGGACAACTGCCCACCATCTACCATTCATCCTAATGACAGACAATGGATTCATTAGTGTTAATCCTCTTTACTGTTGTATTGTATTTGGCGGCCCATTGTTTGTTATATGGGTGCATTTTGTTGGCGATTAAGCTGTATCACCTATTCAATTAGCAGATGACCATACCATTTGGGTACCCGCTGCTTTTGTCAAAACTTATTCAAAAATAATGAACATTTGGCCAAAAAAAATTATATTTTCATCTGGTAAAAGTTTTGGCAAGCCACTTTTCAATTCCACAAGAAAGTTGAAACTACAATGGTCACTGGATGCCGTTAATACAACGAAAAAATTACAACGTGTGGTGTGTTATAAGATAAGACTCGTTTGCAGAAACATATAGAATTTGGCAACTTCAAATAGCATTTGGCAAAAATTAACTAAATTAACTAATTAAATTTCATGTGGCAATACATGTATATTAACTTTGTTTGGTAAAAATACAGTTCTGGTCAGAGTATATAGACATTGCATATCATGCCAATAGATATATATGTATATGTAATGTTTGCTAATTGCTTTATTGCAAAGGACACAAATGACTGGGTGACATGCATAAGCCATATACAAATATGGGACTCATATATACCTATACAGATATGTGGTTTACCCCCCCCCCCCCCATGTTGAGTTCTTTTTTTAAAGCGTGTACATATATATAATAAGATTATCAGTATATATATGTATGTTATATTCTTCATTGTGTATTCGAATGTCCTTTGACTGTCAGTTTGAAATATTGACCACGCAATGAACTAATTCAGCTGCCTTCCACAATATATATAATGAACTGTAATTGAGAGACTTCTCTAAATGCTATTTTAACATAAACGAAAGATATTTTCTATTGAAAGGAGCCCATGTGTTCGTGTAGCGGGTATACCCACCTACTCCAGTAGAACACAAGTAAACGCGCACGACCTTTCACTTCAAATAGCATTAAACTGTGGCAAAAAATATTTTCGTTTGGCAAAACATTAAAGGTACATAATAACAACAACAACATTGCTTCAAAATACGCTTTAGTTAGCAGAAACGATTAATTACCACAAAATAATGCTACCCACTGTCAACTTTAGTAATATATCAACATTTTGTTGAACGCAATTTGGTATCGAGAGTATGTCGATCGGCTCGTCGAATATTTGCTAGGCCGCCAAAAATTCCAGGTTGAGAAAAATAACTGATTTAAAAAATTAACATCTGATAACTCTGAGATTTGATGGGTGGGTTCACTCTTAGAACAAATGTGTATAAATACTACACAAAATGTGTTACATTTGATCTTAAACAAAATTGTGTAGAAATGTCACATGCCATATAATTATTAAATGTATCGGTGGAATATCATCAACGTTGAATATGATTGAATATGTGAGTGTATCATAGTTATTAGATGAAATCTGTTCTATTGGAGACACAAAACTCGCAAAGGCTACAACAGAACAAACAATTGGCAGCAGCTTTATACTTTGTTATACACTATGTTTGTGTAAAAACTAAACAACACATAATTGTGTAGATCAAAGTTTTAAATCAGCTGCCAATTTTTTATTATGGCAGCTTTTACGAGGATTATGTCTCAAATAGAACATATCTCATCTATTAAATATAATATACTCACATATTCACTCATATTCAATGTTGAGAAAATTCCACCGACACATGTATGTCATGTTGCATTCTACACAATTTTGTTTAAGATCAAATGTAACACATATTGTGTAGTATTTATACACATTTGTTCTAAGAGTGTTCCTTGACTCAAATCAGATATTGTTTTTACCACCGCCAAATAAATAGTAACTCAGGAGCGTAAATTCGGATTATGTATCTTTAAATTTGTTTGGCAAATGTACATTTCATGCCAGCTCGGACACTGCCTACCATGCAAATATATGTACATGTATATATGTACGTGTAGCGGGCACTCACCTACTCCAGTAGAACACAGGTAAACGCGCACGACCCTTGGCGGAAGGTCAGGCACATCTGACAACGGGATGGTCCCGCATATCACGCCCTTCACGATATCCGTTAATGACGTCATCACACCCAACTCATCAACTGCCCATCCGAGAAGGCGCAGGACCCTAAAAGAATCTCATAAAAAATCCCTGTAGTAATCATAAACAGTCCTCCGTGCAACACCACACAGTCAATCCGACCTCTCGCATGACAACGGCATTCACTGTAAACATTGACTGCCTCGATGCCTTCATTGAATCGATCACCGATATTAAAAACACACGTGAATACCGATACAGTACGCAATGCTGCACCGAGCGTCTCTATACTCTATGGAATACACATATAGAAGAAATCGACCGCCTCAGGTTCGAATCATATCGCCGCGCACTTAAACGAGGTGTTCACGCGGCAGCGAGAGAAGAGTGTTTACACTGCGTTGTCATTGGATCTTAGTGCATGAATGCATGGGACAAGTTTCACTGCCTGCCAGTTTAATTTTAAAACATGTTGTAAAGACGGGATAATCTTATAATATAGTTTTAGGCCGATTTATGATCGGACTGTATTACTCCCTTTATTGGATAGTGATTTTCAGTGTGTAATATGCACGAATTCACGTGTACCTCAGGCAGGGACCGCGCTGGATCAAAATTAACTTTTGCCAAATAATTTGTCAAATAAAAATGCTATCCCTGATAGTATAATTTTCTGCGACATTGAGTCTTATTTTGTGGTTTATCACACAAAAATAAAACAATCACCGATCAATAAAATTGTAGAAGGGTCGCTTCATCAGACGGGGCACATTACAAGATGATTAGCTATCCAAACACCACCGCCTCACTAAATATGGGTAATCCCTCCACGCATCGATACTAACCGCATCTTAATAAAGGTGTTAACTTTTCATGGACCTTATAAAACATCACCAATATTGTTTTATATTATGACTTTCCAGAAATGAATGTATTGATTGACCAATATTTTTCAACTTACTTTACGAATTTAAAAGTGACTTGCCAAAACTTTTGCCAAATGAAAATATTTTTTGCCAAATGTGAATTATTTTTGCCATTGGCAAATTTGGCAAGTGGCAGCGCGAACCCTGACCTCAGGGCGTGCCGACGACGGGGTGGGTGCACACGACAACTTCGGTCAAACAGTTGGAAATTTCATACCTCCAACGATATTAGTTGGAAGTTTCACATAAAGTTGAAATTACTATCATAGTTTGATTTTCCAATCAGTAATTAGTGGGTAATTTGTATAATTTCGTACATTTGGTCAAACATTTTGCACTGAAATGACTGGATAGGAAGTGTAAGGTTGAACATTTGTTGGAAAGCATGAGGTACCAGTAACTGTTGGATAATTCCAACCTAATATGGGCGCAAATGGAATTTCGCGAACTTGGGAGTTTGCTCTACTTCAGGGGGAAAGGTGGAGTTGAAAGTTTCAACTTGCAATGTGGACACCGCCCCCCCCCCCCGCCCCGCCCACGACGACCCTCTATATATCCACGTGTCCCTATATATTCAGAAGGTTCATACGTATACATGGTAACTGTGATTATGTGCTTATGACTCGTTGTGACAGGGGGATGAGTTTGGTCGACAGATACGCTAAATATATATCTATATAATACGGACTGTGTAAATATTCTAAATAACACTTACCGAAGTCACAAGGTCTTGTCGAGACGATTAAAATATATAAATTTAAAAAAATAAAATAAAAAACTAGCTCGTCACTTTAACAAACGCATCGTTATGGAGCATGGTATCAATAGCGACGCGTTTGTTAGATTGGCGCGCTTGATTTTAATTTTTATGTTTCAGTATATTTATATGCACTAATTTACTCGTTTCTTAAAGCCACTTAGTGGTTTGAGCTCCAAAATACACCTAATAATATTCGCTTTTTAATTTATTTTTATCGAAATAAATACTTGAACAACCTTTCTATGAGCAATATAAGTCCAAAACCTGAAGTCATCAAAAATACAACATTGGACACGATGTTTAGGTCCAAAGTAAAAACTACAATTTTCAGAAAAGAGCGTTCCGTGTTAATCTATTCCTGATATGGTATAAATAAATAGCGTTTGTTTCACTTCTGTGCGAAAAATTTAAAACAGCTGGAAAATGGCTATGACCATGGTAAGTATTGTTCAGAGCATATGGAGCTGGTATATAAATAGTTCGTGTATTTGTCAACATATAGGCTATACCTTTTCCCCAAATGTTTACGAATATAAGCAGAATTTGGAAGCTGGAATGAGCCGGGTCCGTTTAACGACAAGCCATTCCAGCTGTTTCCATTTTCAACACGTCAAAATGAGACATTTATTTTACCATATCATAAATACGCTTACAAGAAAGGTTCTTTATTTCCCCATGCTGTTGAAAGCCGTAACCCGATTGTTCTATGCCTATGACCTCAAACGGACATGGATCATTCGATCTTCCAAATTGTGACTACGTAATTTCGAAAGAGGTATGTATATAAGATAGATTG
The DNA here is from genome assembly GCA_032622095.1 of Siphonodentalium dalli. Taxonomy (NCBI): domain Eukaryota; kingdom Metazoa; phylum Mollusca; class Scaphopoda; order Gadilida; family Siphonodentaliidae; genus Siphonodentalium; species Siphonodentalium dalli. The sequence continues at coordinate 233,828,712 of CP136063.1, forward strand.
ATATTTACACAAAATATTGATATGATGCCTCCCTATACTCTGAAATATACTTGCCATGGTCACAGTCATTTTCCATTTGTTTTGAATTTCCCACAGAAGTGAAACGAACGCTCTGTATTTATGTCTACCATATCAGAAATAGACTAAAACGGAACGCTCTTTTCCGTTCCATGCCGCGCATATGGCCGTTGTTTGTTTTCGGAACACAAACACCGTGTTCAAAGTTGTATTTGTGTTACTTCAATGTATCTGTGTGGGACATATAACGCAGAAAGGTAGTTCAAGTATTTATCAACCTAATTCGGTACGAGGAACAATTCAAAAGCGAATATTATTAGTTGTATTTTGGATCGCAAACCGCCATGTGGCTTTAATAAGACTTTATGTGACATTATAACGACGATATAACATTATTTAGGATATTTATTGACCTATTTTGATCTGGATGTAAGGAAGGCGAGCTGGATTCAAAGCCTCGCGGGTCTGTAGGTCTAAAGCTGGTATTCTACAAATAATAGTATTCTCATTATGACACACACGAATTGACAGACACGCCCATTGTGCATGGTAGGAGAGGCGCGACGACTATTATACCATCCCTCGGTTGGGGTTGTTCCGAATCCGAGACCAAAGTTTCGACAGATATAATTTCAATGGTACATGTTGTCACATTACGTCGAAAACGATCAAGAATGCTCATAATTGAGAACGCTCTTTATTGTTCACATGGTTTGTGAGGCATAGCCATGGGCGTTGTTTATAAGGGGATATCCTTGGAATGTTGGCTGAGCTGACATTAATTAAAAACCTGTTACGGTCTAGCATCACCAAATTCACCCTCTGGAAACCGCATTATGCTGAGGCCCCAACTGCTATGGGAGACTTAGGATCAGATTGAAATTCAAAGTTGAAGTTGGTGATGTTCACTCATTAGTCACCTTGATCACGCATCTTATCTTCTGCAAATTAGGGGACAAAGAGACTGAACAGAAGGGAAAGGATAAATAAAACAATGTTAACTTGAGACTGCAGTTACTCCCCAGAAGATGACGCCTAAGCAGAATGCAAATGCCAGACACACTGTTTCAAGGCTTGGTTTGCTGTATAGAAACACACAGGTGGTGATTTAGTTGTGTCCAATTGTACACTATCTTTAAACGTAGTATAATTATGTAATTATTCACATTTTATCAGATTTTGAGGGTGAAAATAGTTCTTCGTTAAATACACGAGATACCGATACAGATATATACTCTAACATACAGTGGACTTAGGGAATTGATTATTAGTTTCCAACATTCTGCTAAAATGTTCATCTCTCGGTCTCTCGATATGACGAGGCTAACAACAACAACAACAACAACGCTCTTTGCTAATTTTCATTTTTCATATCTATAGAAAAAAGGAACACTTTCCCTTGGTGTGGCGAGGTCCAGACCTAATTTACTGGACGAGTTTTTGTAAAGTATGCTATAAACTGGGGACGAGTTGTAGATTATATTTATTACATGATCCAAAGCATTGACAAAGCATACTTAAATCAACAAATGGGACGCGAAAATAACACCGGCTTCTATAAGGCATGCGACGACGTTTCATTTAGGGTGCATTTACACTGATATAGAACTGTATACAGATCTCGACTAATGGGTCAATTCAAACATCCAGGTGTTGTCAACATGTTCGATATGAGCTTCTCCCCTGAATCATACGTGTACATTCCTATATACAACAGAGTTCTGTGTCAAAACTGATCCATGCATTAATTACACTAAAGAGGAAATGTGATGAGATTGTATCAGACCTGTGCACGTCAAACATATATGACCATATATATATATATATATATTATATCAAAAGTTTCTCCCATATTAGGATCAGAATGGCTTGATGTGTCACTTTTACAGTCTCTCTCAATGTATAATAAGGATAATGTTATGCAGCCAAATGACGAAAAATCACCATACACCTCGAGATACCTATAACACGTCGGGTATTATGTATATATATTTCATTACATGTATTTCACTTTATTATTTTTTTTCTCAAATACTGTATTGTATATATGGTTTAATGAGAATAAACATATTTGAATTTGAAGTCACGTGTCGCGCATTACTGTGATCACAACATAATTACTAATAGTGAACGCGCGCTGATCAGTACTCTGGTAATTGACAATTCATTACGAGTCGTGTCAGTTTAGGCCAGACATAAAAATGGATCAACTATCAACAGACAACAGCGATTTGGTATGTGCCGCATGTATTTAAAGTGCATCCTTATACCACTTGATAATGGTTCGAAGAAAGAATGCTAATCGCATAGGAATACATAATAACAACCGTGTGCACAAATAGAGAAGCACCCATATAGCTTTAGATAGCGATTCCACCAATATTTAGGATTTCAGGTGATCATCTATATATCGATAGGTCTCCTGTTTGACACCATCTGGGCGGTGGCCATTTTGGATCTGTATGGAATGGGTATCCACCCTACAACACCCTTTATTTGACCAAATGTAGTAGAAATTCCATCTGATGACAATTCCAATGGCAATGTTGACCAAATGTAGGACAATATATTTTTCTTAAATTAACTAGCATTTTTGACTGGCCACGGGGAGGGACCAGGACACAATCTTTCCAAGTGTTGGAAATTTCCAACCTGACACCCGCCCCCATAAGGTTGGAAAACTTCCAGCTGATGGCCATTCCAGTCCAAATTTGATAAAAAGTACAAAATACAAAATAATTTAAAACCTATTTTTGGTTTGGAAATTACAACTAATGTTGTGTTAGGTATGAAATTTCCAACTGTTGAAATTTTGACCAAAGTTGCCACGTCCCTGTCCGTGTTCAATATTCGAAATACACGGGTTGAAATGACAACGAACGCTAAAACACATTCGCCAAGCCCGAGTAACAATTAATCAAAACAGATTTGCCTGTCACAATGATTCGGCGTTGACCGTGACGTATAGCGGACACGATTTTTGCTCACACGAACTAATACCGTTTTCTTTCTGTGTGCATTTCTATATCAACCCGTTTACACTAGTCTGCGTGTAGATCTGTGTACAGTTCTATAGCAATGTAAATGCACCCTTAGGGTTTTTTTGCCCGCGTTAAGAAATAGTCCCAGATAAATGAAGACTCTTTGGTGTATTTAATGGCGTATATCTAATGACACAACTTTTTTAAACTCTTCATTCATTATAGTTTGTTGGAACATTATTGGAACCCATAGTATTTGAAACGTAGCGTACGAAATTTAAACAGAAGACAAACCGGAAGTCAAAGGTCACCGGCACTATTTCCTGTTATTAAAGGAACATTTAATATCACAATTTATATTATGGGTTTATTGAATGGAATACGGGTAGAACCATGTAATAATTGTTTTTATTATTCGCTTGTCTATATCGAATCGCCAATCGTCGTATAATACATGTATAATGATTTCATTATTTAAATGTAGCTTGCCGGCATTTACGTGAGCACGAAATTTGGGTCAAACAGTGGTTTCTGTCTGAGTATTGTTCAATCTGTTGTACTATTAAACGTGAAAATGTCGCATATTATTTAGCAACTTAGTGCATTAATAAGGCGCATATATATAATAAAAACGAATACTACAGTTTTTGCTTTAATACCTGAAACATCTCGTTCGTGTCTGGAAAGAAATATCAAATTAGATATTTCGTTACAGACGTTCATGATATATTTTTGTATCCAAACCAAAATTGTATTTATTTTCTATTTATGATACGCTCAACTGTGAATTATCGATACTCCACAGGCGGGGTATACAAGAGAGTGTTCACTTTCACATAGTAGCTCGCGCGTGCGACTGATTCACTTTCGCTTACCAATGTGCTTCATAAATATTTCAAATTCCTCGCGAATCAGTAAAGTAATAAAAACATATTGTATGTTAAAATTCAACACAATTATGGGGAAATGCACGGAAGAATATGTGAACTATATTTCTCTATTCTGCGGATGATGTGAACAGACATGCAGCGGTGATAGCAATCAGCTATTAGTTTTGATACAATGTCAACAGGATTTGTTTTGTTGGGGGATATCTCTCAACCTTGTATGAGCGCTTGTTTCGCCGTGCATGGCGAATGTCTTTGGAAACGCGTATAATAATGTTATGTGTGACATATATGTAAGTATATGTATTTATTAAGTATGCCCGCTTTGGAATATTGTCAGCATGTGTTATCCTTCGTTTCAATAAAAATATTAAAACAACTTTTTAAGCTGCCCCTAATTGTTAGTCAATGCTTGAGTGATATTGTATTAATACAGAGCGCATCTCCCAATACTGTGCGTCTGGGGGTGTTGGCGAAATATAGCTTAAAATGTTATTGACGTTGGTAAGCTATTAATGTACATAAAGTATGCATATCGGCATTTCTCATTTGTGTCGACATCATCATGTCCCTGCTACGAAAGTATGTACATATTTGAGGCTCAAACGAGCCATGCTTGTTAAATTTGACGTCTGAAATTGCGATTCCCCCTTTAATTTATCGCGTGCATTTCGTTATGAGCACATATACAACAAAATAGAAACACCACATGTAAAGAGTATACACACATTCATCAACATACTGATATTACTGTATAATTAATAATGTACTATGAAACGAGGTACTTACCCTTTGTTGGCACCGAAACAGCGAACTTAGTTTTATCGCGGAGCAACAACTATTTGGCAGTAATTTGGAAATATGGAGGTGCTGAGCTATGACGTCACAATGGGGATGACGTTGCGCTTAGATACATACCTGTACTACCATTCGCAGCTGTGTTTTAGTTAAAGCAAATGGCAGCTCATTTAAGAAGAGGAATAATTCAGGAAACTCGTATATAGTATATGGATATATTCGTACACTAGTTTTATTTTATTCTCTTGACTCCGGTAATAGTTTTAAAGCGATTATTGCTCTTCGGTTCTCAAATCAAATTATAAATGGGCAAACAAATAAATATTTAAGTTTGTAAAATCAACACCACCAAGAAGAAAGAGGAGATACACTTTGTTCTTATCTTAATTATTGATGAAGCTTTATTCTTAATCTTATGAATATTGAGAAATACAGAAGAATATTTAAGAAAATATATAGCTCTCCAGTAATGAAATTTCACGTGGAGAAATAGATAAACTTTGTTCCTATATTTATTATTGATAGTTCTTCAATTATGCAATTTCGCGCGTTTAAACAATTGTTTTGTAAACAGAACTGTCACAGTGATTTGTCAAATAAAAATCGCTAACCGTGCAGTAATTCAAAATAATTTAGTCTGAATATGATTTTCAGAATATTTATCAAACTTTTAACTTTTTCCAATATTTACCGTCAGTTTTAATGATATTTTAATTAACTAACTTATAGGACTAATTTAACTTCTATTGGTAAATTCGTTGATGATTGTTGTTTTACAGACTTTTGACAAGTTTTGTGTTATTTCGTTTGAACCCACCATGAATGCATTGTGCCCCTTTAAGCCTAGTAATTGCTTGCTTTTGTCACGTTATGGTGATAAACTCGGTCGATACATACATGCGTATTCATCAAAACTACTTACTACACTTTTTAACTGCTTCCAACGTTGCGTACACATTTTGGAAGTAGAATGGACGCTCCTTATTGCTACCATATCAGGAAGAAATTAACTGGGATGAGAAAGCTTTAAACAGTTACATGATCTGGAAAAGGAATATTAATCGGGAAAAGGAGTATTAATGTTACATTGATTAGTCTTTGCAACTGTGGCATATTTCCATATACATGTATAATGTTGCGTGTAGCTATAGATCTATTCATCACCGGAATGTGACAAATCGACCAATTGCTGAATGTGAAAGTCTTTGTGGAGCTGACGTCACTTCGTTACGCGAAAGGAGAAAAGCTAATACATCATGTCAAGAATAGAGTTATTCCGCGTGGATCAACATGTTACCTCTTTTGAAAAGAATGACTGTGTTGATGGCAACAGTGCATGCTGTACAGTTTGTCGCCAGAATTTTGTTTCCGGGAAAATATAGAAATGAGCGGTGTCCGTATGCGCGAGAGGTGCGATCAATTTAGAACAAAAGTTTTTATTTCTGAAAGTGCCCGTGATTTCGTTTATATAATATTTCCTTATATATATGGGATATTTCTGAAAGAAACAATTTGGAGAACGTAGAATTGAGAAAATAACGGAGATTTGTTTGAAACAGTTTACAAATGATCAACTTCGGTCGTGATTCTCTCGTGAATAAGTCAAATTCCCTACTATGGTGATGGGTGCATGGGATTGGGGAGTTTTGGGATCATTCTTTAAAAAAAACAATTTCCGTTATGTGCAGGGGGGGGGGGGGGGGTAGTAAAAAATTTGCAGGAAGGTATGCCGTTTTGTTTATTCTGGCATTTTCAGGGACCCACCAACCCCAAACCTGCAAAAAAAAAATGTTTTAGTCCCAATTTTTTGACACCCCCCCCCCCCCCCCAATTTCAACTATTTCAACTATTTCAACTATTCAACTATTTCCTGATTAGTCTGTCAACCAGCCCATTATCTAACATATTCCATACTACTTATATTAGTCTACTGGAGCAACTTACTTCTATTATACTAAACTAGCTGAAACAGGTTCCCTTTGTGAGCCTATATTCAGCATTGGAGATACATGTGGCCACCTTTGTGGGACATCGCAAACATTTTGATCTGATACAGAGCCTTCATTTAGCGGCGGCCCATTTGTGCGCTTCAAGCACATTTGGTCATTGAAACATTTTGATATATATATATTGTTTTAAAATATTTTTTTAAAGATTGAATTCCTTGCTCAATTTAACAAATTTTTTGAAAAACTAACATCATTAGAAGATCCGCCAGGGTACCCAGAGTCACCACACCGAATTTGGTTAAACTCGGTCCAGGGGTCTGAGAGAAAAACCCGGACAGATCTTACTCGTTTATATATATATTGATGACAAACAGTCACAGCACTATACCAGACTTGGATACGTTCGGTCTTGTGACAGATCATCTGATGACATGCAAATAATTCACTGATTGGCTTGATGCACTGATCACAGATATTTTCTACCAATTGATAGTCACATTAATGTTTGAGACAGTTGCTCGCTCTTTTTACATGAACACAATGATCTAGGCATTAGTTACACCAGGACAAGTTTACTTATATTAAACAACTTAGGTCAATGTACAGGATACACACAATTCCTTTTATTTCTAACCATTTCCCGATTAGTCTGTCAACCAGCCCATTATCTATCATTATGCCTTAACACTTTTGTTAGTCTACTGGAGCAACCTCTGTTATAATAAATGACAAACAGTCACTATGCCAGACTTGGATATTTTAGGTGTTGTGAGAATAACAGATCATATGAGTTGATAGACATGTAAATATTTCACTGATTGGCTTGATGAACTGATGAACAGTGTGATGAGAGTTATATTCTAGCCATTGATAGTCACATTAATGTTTGTGACAGTTGCTCGCTCTTTTTCCATGCACACAATGATCTTGGCTTTAGTTACATCAATACAAGTTTATTATCCCCCGCCAAATTAAACATTTGCGGGGGATATAGTAATGGGTTCCGTCCGTCCGTCCGTCCGGAAATGGTTTCCGGATGATAACTTTAGTTTCGGTTATTAGATCAAAAGCAAATTTCATAAGTTAGTTTATCAGACCAAAATATAGGTCAAGTTCGAATATGGGTTTGCTCCGCCCATTTTTGCGAGAGTTATAGCCCTTTTTTTTACTTAGAATTTTGTAATTTTCTGGTTTCCGGATGATAACTTCAGTTTCTATGATCATATCTCAACCAAATTTGGTATGTGAGTTTATCAGCCCTATGTACAGGTCAAGTTCGAATATGGGTTTGCTCTTGTGGCCCTTTTTTGACATGTTTTACTTAGAAAATTTCTCACTTTTTCGGTCTCCGGATGATATCTCAAGTTTGGATCCTTTAATTGCAAATACCGTTTTATGTGGATCAGTCATGTCACGATACAGGTTAAGTTCAAATTTGAGTTTGATCCGATGATTTTTCCTAGAGTTATGGGACTTTTTTCGACTTAGAAAATTAAATTTTTCTTGTAATTTTCTTCATTTTGTGCCAATTTGAGGTTATATTTTGACTTTAAGAGGTTTTTTTAAGATTTGGTTATTTGTATGCATGTCAGTAATGAGACAATGCACAAGTGAAGTATCCATATAGTATACTTCTACAAAGCCTCCACTCCAAATGAAGCCACCGGATCGGGGGACACTGTAACCGAGCGGCCTTTTATTCTAACTTGTAAGCCTCTAGACAGTGAAGCTATGCCACTCAGATTCCTGTTAAGAGATACCCGATTACAACCAATCACGCAATCAATTGTATCCAGTCGCATGTAAGAGGGAATAATTGTTTTATACTAGTAAAGGCTATCTCTTGCAATATTAAATAAACTACAAATTGGATGAAGAGAAAGCAAAAATTATTTTACGTACTATGCAGTCCCTCCGAACACACAGGCCCCTGGGGATAAATAACAGATATACCAATATATACTATAACAGTGACAAGGTTCACAAGTCCAATTTTGGGAAAAAACACACCATCTATCATAGATTCTCAAAATCTTTCTTCTCAGTCACAATATATTTCATTGTGTCTTATTGGCCATGAAATTTCCTTTCTTTTGATTTACAATTCGATAGTATCAAACGAAATGAAGTCGAGATATTGTATCGAAAACTAGCCAAACTTACCGACGAAAAACGGTCGTCAGTTTCCCTGTCCGGTAAGTAGTGACTATACACGGATACCAATTTAATTATTACGATCACAATTACCGAACTTTCGAATTCCCCGTACGATATGTCGACTTCGCTTAAATAGACTTCACCAAGTTATATATCAAACGGAAGAAAATTGTATGCCCTATAACATACACGAGGGCATATTTTGGCTGAGTTGACGATTTTTTGGAATTATTGAACATACTAGGCGGACAGGGAGACCAACGACCCATTTTACTTCCAAATTTCCAGTAGATATTCAAGTTTTCGTTACGATGTCTTTGGCTTCCCATCGTTTGATATTATGGAATTATACATCAAAAGAAAGGACATTTCATGGCCATCAAGATACACTGAAAAATAGTGTGACTGATTTGAACGATATTGAGAGATGGTGTGTTTTTCCCAAAATCGGACTTGTGAACCTTTTCACTTGTATATATAGTATATATTGGCCATTTCCCCCAAGGGCCTGTGCCTGAACATGCAAGATCACCCCCGAGGCAACTGGTTTTGGGCATGAGTAGTCACGCTTACTCAGGGATATTCCGGAATGTAAATACGGGTACCAATACTAAACCTTTTAAAGTAACACAATCAGCAAATGGATGTTTTACAAAAGCATGTGACTATTGGTCAAAAGACCACTTGTAAGTTAATGGCCTCCCGAGAATAGAATCATGTTAAACTGACGGGGAAAAAAAGACAAAAATCGTTATTAAACTTGATGTATGTTGAGTATCACACCCAAATTAGCTGTCCTTCGCGAAACAACGTCTGTTTGACAATAGGGCTATTTAGTTTGATGATTAGAGTATAGATTTCGGTGATTTAGTTGTTGGATTGTTTGATTTTTTTCTAGGTCAGATTTTGAAATCCACGTGGTCTCCGAAACTATGTTTAATGTTCTCCCAGCGTCAAACATGGCTCATGTATTTGACACAAGTATCATTTGTATCTTATATTTATAAAGTTCACGTTTGTTGTGAAAGTCATGCTTTTCTTCTGTGCGTATATACACGGCACATAATTTGCTGCCAATCCGACTTAATCGCATCTTTTTTTCAAGTTAAAGTGTGTTTATTGGTGAGGGCAAGCATTTAATTATAACAGCTCTAGGCCTCCTGAATCAAATTCCGAAGATGTTGGAGAGTGGCTAAAATGCAAGCTTGGCGCCAAGCTTGGCAGTTTTTGAGGGAGGTGACTAAAAGACAAGCTTGGCGGTTTGAAATTTTTAAAAGCCTTTTAAAAGCTGTTTTCGCGTGAATTATGTTGGAATACCACCAGCCAATTACTTTTATGGCCAATTTTCGTAAATTAATCGACAATATTGGCAGTAATGTCCCCGATTGGTTGGTTAATAGGGGGCGTGGTCACAAAATCATGAAGAACACACGAAACTTGTCAGTTGCACAGGGACGTGACGACAGGGGTTGTTGGGTGTCTCGACCCCCCCGAACTTTGGTACAATTTGCTTAGCTGTGCAGTCATTCATTCGTGAGGAAAATTCAGGATTCTTTTGACTAACTGTTCCAAATAATGATACGTACAAGCCAGCAAACGCAACAAACGAACCTGATTTTAAATAAATACATATACAAACTTATGACTAACTCGGGAGAGGGGGTGACCGATGATCTGTATATATGTTCAACATGTTTTGGTAGTCATGTTGCTTTGCCATTACTAATTATTTATTTTTTCAGTGTAATAACATATGGGGGGGGGGGTACCCTTCAGTGAGTCAGCACTTGTCCTCCAATCCCATTGTATGTATAAACAAAATTTTAATGTATGTGTTATATATCATGTGTTATCTACATTTGACAAATATTTGAAATAAATATGTTTAAACTAAACTTTGGTACATTTCCAGCAGTTGGAAATTTCATGCATGACACAACATTAGTTGGACATTAATTTGACACCATATATAGGTTGGAATTGTTCTCATTGTTTGATTTTTTTCAACCAGTAAAAGTTGGTAATTTTCCAATCTTAGTGTGTGTCAGGTTGGCTATTTCCAAGGGGTGCAAATGGAATTCTGCGAACCTGTGAAATTGATGTTTGGTTCAATTGGGGGGTGCAGTTGGCCGGAAATTTGAGGAAACCTCTAGCCACGTCCCTAGAACTTGTACGTGTGAGTACTTAATCAATAAATTGACTGACATTTCTACTATATAGTCCTGAGATCCTAGAATAAGCTTTACATTTTTGTTTGTGCGATTGGGAGATGCAGTTCACAAGATCACAAGACCACAACATTAGTTTCATGAGCAAAGCTTTATTTTCCAACTAATGTACAGCACGTTAGCCAAAAATGCCTGTGCTTTTTGTCTATACAGAGACTATTGTGCAAAACGACTGCATTTAACGAAACAAAACATTTTAAACATGAAATTGCTATAAGACTAGATAGTACATACGTGTATCTGATAATCCATCGATATCATATAATCCTACTATTTCTTGAATAAGAAGAAACATTATAATAACGAACACAACAGAAGACATATCCATGCAGGTTCACATGAATTCGGTCAATGGTGACGTATCCGCCGAATTCGAAATCGACATGCGTTCGGTCGGTATTTTATGGATGGAATTATGAATTGGACATATGAAAGTGACAATAAAATCGACAATGATTTGCCTCACCATCAACCGAAGTGCTCCCCCAGCGTTACTATCAATAGCGTTATTATTTGGCTAATTTCAGTAATATTCTCCCAGTTTACATTCGACAAAACAAATTTGTCTCCGCATTTAAAATTCTTTGATATATATCGTTTATATTCTTCAATAATTTTTACACAAGAGACGGATTCTTATGTTTTATTGTTTTTTTAAACTCCGAGGTCAGGGGGGGGGGGGGCGAATTTTTTTTACGAGACGTGATATGGGGGGGGTGGGTACCCGAGGCCGGAAACAGTTTTTGACCACTTGTTTTGCATTTTTTTTTCATTGACATATTTTCAACTGTTTTAAACATATTTGTTTATATGTTGTGGCTTGTTGCAATATGAGAAACACTAATACATTCAATATTGTTATAATACCCCCATAAGTTGATATAAAATGGAAAAATAGTGAATATTGTGGGGGTGGGTCCCAAAATTTTCATAGATTATTTTTGCGCGCAAATTTGTTTTATTGTTACTGTTTCAGCTTGCTTGGCAATTTTTATATTGAAAATTGTTCATGGTGTAGTTCAATAAAAAAAATAATACTTCAGATAGCTCTAGGGTAGTGTGAACTTAATGCAGTCTGACAATATCAGCTAATCAGTGATACAATTATGGCCATGTGACCCTAAACACGGGGCAACTCATTTTATTTTTAACCCTTCGAACACTATGGCCCCAGAGCATTAGTAGCACTCTGGTGCGGAGCTCCCACTCGTTCAAATAACCGCCGGTATTCTCATAATGTATCAGCATAATGTATAGTTAATAATATATAGTAGACACAGGTAGACATATAATAGTAAATCAAGAGTACAGCCGGTATACGGTAAACAGAAGACCAAATTGGAGTTATCTCCCTACACCAACACGATGACGTTACGCTTACTGTGACCTCGTCTCCACGGTCACATGTCACTAAAGTGCACATCCGTGTATATGGATTTGGCACTAAATTGACCATCCGCGTTCAAACTCAAAGGGTTAAATATTATTTTAGGCCTAGTCCTAAGTCGTAATGCGAGGTCGGGTCGGTGGTCGTACAGACATACATAAAAGCTAATTCGTACACTGGTTCATATGCACATTTTCCTTTTTGGTATTACTATAGGCTCTAGGCCTACCAGTTGATGCTGGTTGATGTCTGAAAAAAAGATAAATTTAATTTTGTCTAATTTTTTATTCTAGTATAGGCCCTAACACTGGCCCTAGTTATTTTTTGTTGTCATTCCAGGGGATTCAACATATATTTCATCTATTCACACAGATGAATAGGCTGGGTTATAACTTTTACCAATATAATCACATTATATTCTACCTGTGTTGATTGCTTAGAGTTCAATTTAGTTGAGTTTATCGCTGATTACTGCTGATTATCGCATAATTATCAGCCAGGAAAATATGTGTCTTGCACATGTTTGTAATCTTCATTAGTGGGAGATCCACAACACTACAACTTCTACACACCTTGGATGCATGGACGGAAGCTCTGACTGATAAAACACCAACATGTATAGATGTCATCTACTTTGACTTTAAGAAAGCATTTGACACGGTCCCACATAGGAGGCTAATAGAGAAACTTTAAAAATACGACATTAAAGAGAAGACCATTACATGGATCCTGGGCTTTCTATCAGACAGATCACAAAAAGTGGCAGTTAACAATGTTCAATCATCAAGCAGAATGGTCACTAGTTGAATACCACATGGAATTATATTGGTTCCTTTGCTTTTTGTGATATACACCAACGACCTCCCAGATGAAACAAAATCAAATATGATGCTATACGCAGATGACACTAAACTGTACAGGAGCATCAGAAATGACTCCGATAGGCAGATCATACAGGATTATATAGATAAGATGGTCGAGTGGTATGAAAAGTGGCTGTTGCAGTTCCATCCTGATAAATACAAAGCGATGACAATTGGAGACACAAGAGATATTCAATACACAATGATGAATCAAGGAAATAGACAAGCAATAACAGAAACCAAACTAGAGAGAGACATTGGAGTGGAGATTGACAGCAAACTTAAATTCGAAGAACATATCAGCAATAAAATTAATAAAGCAAACAACACTTTTGGAATTATTAGCAGATCATACAAGAACATGAACGAGAAGATATTCAACACAATTTACACCACTATGGTCAGAACCAAACTAGAATACGCCCAATCTGTATGGCACCCAAACTCAAAGGAACAGATAACAAATATCGAAAGAGTACAGAAGAGAGCCACCAAACAAATTCCGGGAATGAAGGGATTGAAATATGATGAAAGATTGAAGAAATTACAGCTACCAACTTTCTCATTCAGACGAGACAGAGGATACCTTATTGAAACATATAAATTGACACATGCGGTCTCAAAGAAGGTGAAAAAAAACTTATCCCAATGAGAGCAGATATGGAGAAGAGAGAGGGAATAGGGCATGACTACACAATCTACCATAAATCACATAACAGCAAACAAAGAGCTAGCACCCTTCCTTTCAGAATAGTAAACACCTGGTATGCCTTAGCATCAGATGTAGTATATGCAGATACGGTTAATGAATTTAAAAATAGCCTTAATAAATTTCTTGAAAAAAGCAGAAAACGATACATATACGACGCACCAATAATGGAAATGATAACTCAAGAAGAGCTGACAAAAAGAGGCCAAGCCTGCTGTCAGGAACAACCTTAAGTGACCTTAAGTAAGTTAGTAACATATAATTTGGTCTTTCAAAGAAGGGACCAATATAGAGCGGTTGGTCGTTTTTACAGAGGCGACCAACATAAAGCTTTGGGGTTTTGGGGTGGGTGTCTAAAATTTTATGAAAATCGGAATCCGAATCTGGATTACCACGAGATTGAGATTACGGTCTGTTCGTTTACTGATTCTGCCAATTTCTGGTCTGTTCGTTTACCGAACCAAGTCGTACGGGGTCTAATCTGTAATCTGAATCCAGATTCTGAATCCGGATTCCCACGAGATAACAACTCTGTGTCATTCCCGAATAGACGGTGTATTTTTGTTTGTCTCCCGTCTTAGCGTCTGTTATTATTATTATGCGTCGAATTTCACTTAAAGGGGCACTGTATACTTTTTGGGACCATCTCCTTTTATGCTCGGCAGAATCTGTGCGGCGGGTTTAGGGTGAAATCCCCATCTAAATTAATAATTAATAATTTCACAGATAGCATCCACACATGAGATAGTGGCCGTACTTATTTATTTAGTTATGTGTTTATCTATTTATATTTATGTATTTTTAAGACCAAACCTCGTCTCACTCGGATGCGTTTATCTCGCTCGTGGGTGGTTGTGTGCGATTTTAAACGCGGCTTTCAACGAGAAATCAGAGGGGAGGGGGTTCAGCTCATTAAATGTAACTAATATTAAATTATTCGTAACAAGTCCCATCTGCTTTCCAAATGAACCACCACCCACGAATGAGATAAACGCAAATGACACAATATTAAATATTAATATATACATATATAAGTGTACCCCGATTGAGTTGTTACCTTTATATATATATATGTTGTGCACACCAACTAATGTGTGCTATTTTGCTATCTCTTTTGCACATTTATTCATGTCTATCTCTGTATGCACCGATTATTTAATCACGGCTATGCTGTGGCTGTGGCCTAGCGACGGTATGCAACTGTTATGGAAGTCCATGTTGACACCTCTTGTAATTAGATCATTACACACCATCTCTCATGGGAGTTGATATAAATACGTGGATAATTTCAATAGGGACTTTCCTGTTTTCTACATTAAAAGGTCTCCCGAAAAAGAAGTATGTCTTTGCCACCCAAATTTCGTGCAATCAAGCTTCCGTTCGGAATAAGCGCAATTAGATTAATTTTGCTATTAACATTACTCCTTGTACGCAGTGGGTCCTTGGAACTTAACCCCGGTCCTGATATCATTCTTGATAATTCCAACGACGCTCATCAAACAATCTCGATCTTTCATTTGAACATAAGAAGCATCAGAAATAAACTTTCGAAGTTGTTAGACGAAATAGAAGACTATGACATTTTATGTTTCACCGAAACCCACATCGATGCAACATTTCCTAGTAGCAACATACAGCTCCGCGGTTTCTCCGACCCTGTGAGATACGACGGTTCGAGTCATGGAGGAGGTATCGCGGTTTATTTCGCTGATCATCTCGTCTTTGAACGAATACCCTCTCTCGAATTCGATGATTCAATCCTCTGGTTCAAGCTGACTTCCAGGGCCTCCCGCTACCTATTATGTGTCTCTTACCGTTCCGATCAATTGTGTTGCGGGGGTACTGGGAGCTGATTGACCAATCCATATCTGACGCTCTTGACCTTAATATCCCTATGATCCTAACTGGCGACTTCAATTCAAACGCATTAGATCCCTCATCAAAAATCAGGGAAACTATATCATTCTATAGTCTACGAAATGTCATTGAATCACCAACCAGAGTTACTTCGACCACATCCACTCTACTAGATCCCATCACCCCCGTGTACGTGGTATCGCCAAAACCGAGGGTATCGCCAAAACCGAGAATATGGGAAAGTCATTTTCACGTATATGATTTGGGGATATGTTTGTTTCCCATCGTAATACAGACATCGAGCATCGTATGTGTATGTCCACACGAATCAGGAGTATTTATCCACTAGTTGTCATTTAGTTTTCCCAGATCAGACCATGAATGTTTTTTTTGGCGAATTTTTTCAATGGTGTTTTTGCTTTTGCTCACTCAAATTTTCTAGAACATCCATTCACTAGTATAGTTCCTGGACTCCCACGCTTCCAAAACAAATGCCGGTATATAGTTGAATCTGTCAATGAAGCATACGATTTGACAGAATTTAAAAAATCCCTGTCGTTCTCAATATCCGCGCGATATGAAGGGACCACTGTCGGTCCAGAAAGATGCGAACGGCACAGATGAAGATGCGCCAAACGCCGAGTTTATGTGCAGTAAATATGCGTATTACTTAAGGAGTTCTGATGAGTTTTCGAGTGTTTTTATGTGTATCTGAGACTGATAAATTGGACTTCGAATGTCATCTGAAATATGAATCCATAACATATTCGAAATATTGTGAGCATATATATTATGAATGTGTTTCAATTGAAATTAATTGAACATTCATCTCAGCATTCAGATTTGCGATCTCAAGAACGTGAATGAATGATAACGCTATACCTTGTTCACACGCACGTGAATGCTGCCGTTTGGCATGCATGCAGCTAATCGGTTATTCGTTTAGTATTAACATGCTTGAAGTTTGTATATAGACCACACATGCCAGACGACACGCTACGGCGTAACAACGATTTGTCATAATCATGTCTATTTTACAGACTTTAAATTATGACTCGTTCCCACTCGAGTAGACCGTTACGCGACAATAAAACCGAATCATCTTATTGAATATACATATATATCGTATTGCTCCAAATTATGCAATTCTGGCTTTTTTGAGAGTCATCAGATAAAATTGTAACGATTCTATGTTAACACACTAAACATCCGAACATATATGTACACACCCACACAACAAAGTTACTGATATTTATAATAAACACTTCACTGTGGAACTTGTGTATACTGCCATGATTGTTATGTGCACATGTAAATTGCACTATAGTTTATAACTTTTCTAATTTAGCCCTAGGACCACATATTTAGTGGGCATAATATTTACACAAGACTTCATTATGTTATCGTATAGGTTGCATATACTGTAATTGATATGTATGTTTAACCGAAATGAATCTTATCTCCGTCCTGAGTTTGGTTTATGGTTCTAACCAAAATTGTTATGGATGTTCAGCGTCAAGTCGCATCTGACTTTCCGTAACGCTTCGTCTATGGGCACAATTTCCAATGGCGCATCTGATTCAGACATGGTATTTCATAATACTAAATTCGAGATGCCACAAAATATCCGCGCAACACACAAGGGACCGGACGAATTGACTGATTAAGGGATCAATTATAATTTTATTATGATTTTATGCGGACTGGCTGTTTTTGCTTTGTTCACAGACAGCGATAATTGTTGTGATTATAGCTCCACTCGTGCAAACTTTCACGAGGCCCGATGATGAGTATAACGTGCCATTCATCATAAATGTATTTGTCTTCGGGGAGAGTACTTGTTTTGTTGGGGCGGAGTCTTAACCTCTGTCAAACCATTCAACAGAGAAAAATGGACACCATAGCACATGGTGGGGGTCAGACGAGCAATTTCCAATGATAATTCTTATACAAAACATCACAGGAAAAAAGATAAATATTTATACGTGCTCTATCCGCGAACATACTAGGCTACATCCGAAGACCACATGTTCTGTCTTTTAGTCGGCTAATTCGTCCACTCTGTTATAGGGATGTGACAGTTGTGTGTTGGTGTAACATAACACTTCCCCAGAGATATATATATATATATAGCTTCATCTGAGGAAGATACGTTATTTATCAAAACCGCATGGTCTGGTTTGAGTTTGTTTAAACATGGTGTTATAAGTTGGTAAGCTGACTACGTGTGCTACATAGACACAATACAGAGGCCCAACGACATCCAGGTAAGAAGGCACACACGTGTGCCACACATAGCACATTGTGATGATACATGTACGGATGTTTAAGATTAACATAGAATCGTTAGAATATTATCTGATGACTCTTAAAAAGCCAGAATTGCATAATTTGGAGCAATACGATATATGCATATTCGATAAGATGATTCGGTTTCATTGTCGCAGAACGGTCTACTCGAGTGGGAACGAGTCATAAAGTCTGTAAAATAAACATGATTATAACAAATCGTTGATACGCCGTAGCGTGTCGTCAGGCATGTGTGGTATATATACAAACTCCAAGCATGTTAATACTAAACGAATATCCGATTAGGTGCATGCATGCAAACGGCAGCATTCACGTGCGTGTGGTCAAGGCATCGCGCTATCATTCATTCACGTTCTTGAGATTGCAAATCTGAATGCTGAGATGGATGTTCAATTAATTTCAATTGAAACACATTCATAATATATATGCACACAATATTTCGAATATGTGATGGATTCATATTTCAGATGACATTCGAAGTCCAATTTATCAGTCTCAGATACAATTAAAAACACTCGAAAACTCATGACAACTCCTTAAGTAATACGCATATTTACTGCACAGAAACTCGGCGTTTGGCGCATCTTCATCTGTGCCGTTCGCATCTTTCTGGCCCGACAGTGGTCCCTTCATATCGCGCGGATATTGAGAACAACAGGGATTTTTTAAATTCTGTCAAATCGTATGCTTCATTGACAGATTCAACTATATACCGCATTTGTTTTGGAAGCGTGGGAGTCCAGGAACTATACTAGCGAATGGATGTTCTCGAAAATTTGAGTGAGCAAAAGTAAAACCACCACCATGGTCTGATCTGGGAAAACTAAATGACAACTAGTGGATAAATACTCCTGCTTCGTGTGGACATACACATACGATGCTCGATGTCTGTATTACGATGAGAAACAAACATATCCCCATATCATATACGTGAAAATGACTTTCCCATATTCTCGGTTTTGGCGATACCCTCGGTTTTGGCGATACCACGTACACGGGGGGTGATGTTACATGTCAATATGAAGTGATCGACTTTGGAAGAGCCATATCAGATCGCTGCGCCGTCATTGGGTACATAAATTATGATTCAGGCAGTAATGTCCCCTCCTTTCGGTTAGTCAGGAATTATACCAGATTTAATCTTGATGAAGCTGTAAAACTCATTATGGACCCAGAGTGGCTACACGCTATCGAAACAGCACCCGACATTGATTCAGCTACTGATATTTTCACCTCAAAATTCCTTGATATTATGGACAAAACCGTCCCTCAGTCTAGAGTATTAATAAGACATAAGGCTAAACATTGGTTCACCTCAGAACTGCGAACGATGATCCGCAAAAGAGACAGACTACGTAAAATTGCAATGAAGTCAAAAAATGACCATGATTCAGGGGGGGGGTGAATTTTTTTCTTTCCGGCACGTATGCCGGGGTGGGTGGGTGGTCAAAGCCATCAACAAGCAATTTTTTCCGCAACTAAAAAAACATTTCCAGCTTGTTTGGCAATGAGTTGGGCTTCAAACCACTTTGAATAAGAGAAATAATGTAATTCTAACTGGTAAACTGACTGCAGGCAGTTATCGTGTTGTATTTTGTTGCAAATTTTGAAATCCAAGATGGCCACTGGCAGCCATGTTTTTTGGCCGAATGACCTCAAAATGACTCATTCCTATTTACATGTCCATGTTAACATCCATGATAAATAGTATGCACAGAAATTCATATACAGCTGTTTACAGTGAATTTTCCCCCGCAAATCTCTGTTTTAGGGTTAAAAGGGGGGTGGGTGTCATAAAATGGTCGGAAAAAACTGCCGAAAACGGAAAAAAAATTGGCGATGGGGGTACCCCGGGTGGGTTCAAAAAATGATCGAAAGGAAAAAATGCCATACGTGCCTGAATTTTTTTTTCGACCCCCCCACCCCCCCCCCCCCCTGCATCATTTGGCAAAATTCAAAAAAGTGCGAAACACAGTCAATAACATGAAAAAATACTCGTATGTATGCAGATGACACATGCTTTTTCACTGCCCAACCATCAGTCGAAGACAGTTCGCGGGAACTATTCGAAGATTTTGATTTTGAGTATCTTGCTGGTCGAAACAATGGTTGGTTACATTCAATGCAGATAAAACAAAAGCTATGGTGTTTTCGCTCACTCCCTCCGAAGATCATTTGGATCTTGATCTTGATGATCGCGACATTGAGCAAGTAGCTTGCCACAAACATCTTGGAATTTCTATACAATCAAATCTTCATTGGGACACTCATATCAATGAAATCTGCAGTCGAGTGGCAACCAGACTCACAACTAAGGAGAATAAAATTTCTTGTAAATAGACAAACCCTCGAAATAATGTTCAAAACTTATGTAATCTCGATTCTGGAATACGGAGACGTTGTCTGTGACAACGCCCCCCCCCCCCCCATTGCCTCATCCGGAAACTTGACCGCCTATATATTGACGCCGGTAGAATAGCAAGTGGCGTGACACGTTCGGTATCAGATGAGAGAGCATTATTCGAACTCGGATGGGCTCCCCTTAAAATGCATACCTGGAACAAAATATTAACCAATCATGTCACAAAATACCTTACAAATTTACTACCCCATACTGTCAGTGAAGCATCTCGATACCCCATCAGAAACCCTTTGCGATACATAAACTACTTCACTAATACGGCCCGTTTCAAATCGAGTTTCATCCCGTCCATGCACGATTAATGGAATTTATCATCCAAAACCACTACCGACAACAAAAAACTTACTGACCCAACCAAAGATGAAATCATAAGTAACATGTATAAAACTTTTTGCAAACAAAGAAATTACTATAAAACCCCCATCATACTATAACTCTGGTCAGAGGAAACTAAACATACTGTACTGTAAACTCAGAAATAACTGCAGTGATCTAAACTTCGACAAACATGAAAATTACATCTCGGCTCAACCATCATGTATAGTTGTGGTCATCCATGTGAAGACGCTAACCATTTTTATCCAGTTGTCCTTGGTACGCAGACTCCAGA
Source organism: Siphonodentalium dalli (assembly GCA_032622095.1). NCBI lineage: Eukaryota > Metazoa > Mollusca > Scaphopoda > Gadilida > Siphonodentaliidae > Siphonodentalium > Siphonodentalium dalli. The sequence goes on from CP136063.1 coordinate 233,849,888, forward strand.
GAACTTATGTGGGCAAGGTTGGATGAACTTAATGTATCTATCGTCTCTGAAAAAGATCTCCTGTTCGGCATCCCGCACTATAGTGAAGCAATACATACGCGCATTTTCGAGACAGTCCATTCATTTATTTCCTCGACAGACCGCTTCTCATAAATGTTACCCTACCCTCTACCGCGAGACCATAGCTACAGCATGCAGCATCCATTTAAACACAAATTTTGAACCTATATCTCTAAATACTTTTATTAGCAGCCGAATGCCAGAGGAGAGGGGCTCTGATAATTTCCGCAACTTGTGCTCCGATCCTCTGTGCCCACACAACTATCTATATGTCTATAATAATATGTGTAATTTGTATATACATTTGTGGGTCACAATAAGTATGTTCAATCCAAAAAAAAGAGGTCAATTTAGTCAACACAACTTATAGTTGATATACATACATGTTATGTGGTCACGTTCCGTGCAGAACAGTTCAAGTGGGATTGTTTATAAGCTGACATGGTAACTGACTGGATAAACTATCCCATATACAGGAACTTATATATACCAGTATATAGAACATACTTATGTATGCAAATCCTTATACCGTTGATTTGCATACAGCATGTGATGTATGCAAATCACATTATGTGATGTATGCAAATCCTTATACAATTGATTTGCATACATCACACGATATTTTGATCACCGATGCAGCTACATCTGCCCAAAATACTTGGAAACATGTCTACACAATTCGATCATAAAAGCATCAATCTTTGTAGTAGAATTGTTTCAACTATTAAACTGATTCGTGTTTTCTCCGTTACCGTACCTGTTGTGTTTAGAATTTTCCGTATTTTGTGTCAGCCGTTGAAATTATGACCGATAAGATTGACCAAAGAAACTTCATATAGCCACCAATAGACCAATTATCTGAAAGCCCACATCTATATGCCATGGTTTGTTAGGAAACTTAAATAATAATGACATAATAATGTGCAAATTGACTTCCATAAATCATACATCCGTTCAGATTTATACCAGCTATTGAAGTCTAAATAATACTGTATATGAAAATTGTCAATATATGCTTTCATCTACGCCCGTGCCATGGGGAAGTAGGGCGGGACAGAAAAATGCAACAACATGCCATAGCTAAAGCAAACTCTCTCAATGTAATTAGTGGGCACAATCTACATAGCAATTATTACCTGCTTGCTTTTATACATATACATACCTTTATACCATGCATCACGCAACTCTCTGTGCCGGAGGTGTCCTAGAATATGCATGATTGTATAACTAACACCATTTTAACATCATAACACGGGCCCGTCCTCCTTTTCAGCGCACCACATGACTCGCACAGCAACTACAAATACAACTATAAAGCATTAAATGGACACATCGGGACTCCACCATACCCCGTATTAAAGGGACACCTCGGGACTCCCCCATACCCCGTATTAAAGGGACACCTCGGGACTCCCCCATACCCCGTATTAAAGGGACACCTCGGGACTCCCCCATACCCCGTATTAAAGCTCGTCGGCTCTTCTCCATACAACATTCAATTCAATTCAATTCAACTCAACTTTTGCCGTATTCAGACATGACGATTTTCTATGTTCAATATCCTCAAAACAACAAACCGTGGGGTGAAGGAGATTATCACTCGATCTTTTCGACCATCCCGGGTTCGCGCACAACCACTATCCTCTCTCCGTCGGAAATTGCTCATCCACACTACAGGCGTATAATTAATTAGCATGTCGCGTGTCCAAGCTTTTGTTGACGACTATAGAGAATGTAAAGAACGGGATTTTAGTACATAAATCTGCATAACCTATTACACTCTCTTTGCATAACATAACTCCCTAGGCGATAGACCATTTTACAGATAACCATTTTGACTGGTGCATTGTGGGCCAGAAAGTATCCAAACAAAGCCACGTGCTTTACGGCCGCATGCATTAACAATGGGGGATTTAGGGTGGGTCTATAAAACTAATTATAACTTTGGTATCTGTCATAGTTTGAGCGAGAAATTTAAAAAATATATCAGGGACATGTATCCCTTCTAGAATGTTCAAAAACATTTCCAGTTGCTTGTCGTATTTTAATTGATTTTATGCGATGAAATAATGCGAAATTTTTGAAAATTGCACTAATTTCTCAATACTTTGCGGTTTTAGTAAACGCCTGATAAAAGTCGTTCTATTGGGAAATTTTACACCAAATTTTCAGATAATATAGAGTAAACAGAGTACTATCGGAATATCGTAAAGGAGTTCTGTGCATTTGGGATTTATTAACCCTCAGACTGCCGAAGCTGCCGTCAATAAATTCGCTTTTTCGTGTTCGACGAAAATGAAACTTGTCTGTTTAAAGGTCCCATTTTCGTATCGAATGGTGATAGAATCTCCATTTGTCAAGTTCATGGATAAATTACATCACACTTAATCGGCTTATGTCCGCGGCCATAAACCTGTGTTTTTATAACAATTTATTTGAGACAAACTGTTACACGCATACGTAGCAGTCGGCGCTTATCAGTTGAAGTTAATAATCGCGAAGCCTGCATGTGTAACAAATATTCAAATATAACAGAAAAAAACTACGTAAAATAAATAGCGTGACCAATGAGCATTCACAAAACAATATACATTAGTTTTGAAAACGAGTAAAAACGATTATAAATGAAAACGCTCTTTATCGTGTACCGGCGCTTTTGCGCAAAAAGGTTTTTAATCTACATCGATGTGTTAAGATGGAGATGCACGTTTTGCATAAATACAGCAAAATATGGCAAGAGATTTCAACAAAGTATTTCTTTAGATCTATCTGGCGAAAAATCTTGAATTTCACATCTTCATTGTATGTAGAATCTGAGCATGTATTAAGAGACAACAAAAACTCCAGGCACAACAACTTCGCTTTTTGGGTATTAACCGTTTTCTGTTGATCATCTGCCGACTGAATAACTGGAAGTTTCTGTTGGTGTGCCAACTCGGCTATAGCTGCACTTTCTCATCTTTTTTCGTCCAGTTGATGGAATACCACGGTCGTTTAGGAAGGTTTTTAGTTCGCTGTCTGTACATCGGCTGAAGTTCATTTTGATTTTGTTTCGTCAACTGGCCATGCTTCTATTTTATATACCCCATAAAACTTCCGTTAGATGTTCTCACTTGTGTTTCAACAATTCACCGAATGTGAAGACGTGTCATGTATATACTAAACACCTATGATATACGGCACGAATTTGGCTGTAACAACACCCGTGATATTTTACTTCAACTTTCAAAAGAGGAAGTTTGAACACCTTTTGTATTGTTTTTTTTTTTTAGCCTAGAACAAAATCCAATGATGCATCGATTCAATTGAGTTACATGTACCTCCCGCGTGACATTCTCAAAATGGCGACGGCGATTGTTTCGAAGATAACATTTTTTCGTGGGGTTTTTAATTTCGTTGTTATCAACAACCACGAAAACCATGAAAATTGAACCACAACGAATAAATGTACTTTTACAGTAATAATTATTATTTATTGAGATGTTTGAAGAATCCCTTCGTGTCGGAAAAAACAGTCCGATTTAATACCAAGTTAATAGTATTTTTCACAAGAAATCCAGTCAAAAATAAACATAATAGGCTCGATGAATGCATTTAATCTACACACTAAATTCAAAGTTGGTAAATTAACCCCAAAAGTAGTTAAATTTTAATACTTTAGGTAGTTCGTATTCATCCCGCTACCTTGGGGGGGTTAATTTTACTACCTGATGGGTAGGTAAAAAATTAAATACCTTTGGTAGTTAAAATAACTACATTCGGTAGTTGAAATAACTACCCCCGGGGGCTATTTTAACTACCCAACGGGAGGCAAATTTTTAACTACTTTGGTTAGGGGGATGAATACGAACTACCCAGTAGTTAATTTTACTACCTGTGGGTGGTTGGAATTTTTACTACCTACGGGTAGTTAATCTGATAACTACTATTGGTGGGAAAGTTTTCTACCTAGAGTGGTTATTCTAACTATTTTAATTGGTAATTCAAAGGTGTCCCATCTAACCACTCCAAGTAGCTATTTTACCTCTAAAGATAGTAATGACATGTGGACCACAAAATAAGACAATGCAGAAAATAATTTCAATATTTATTAAAAACAAAACAAAACATAAATATTTATATATATAGTTCAGAGCATTTGTGCTTTTAGCAAATTGCAATACAAGGTTTCTTCCCAATTTTGTGAAAATCGATGGATTCTAATAGTTGAAAATTTGACCCAATGCCAGGGAATCTCATCAGACTTCAAATGTCTTAAAAGGACACTAAAACTTATTTAATCCAAATTGATTATATAACCAAAATGGTTGTTGCAATCTGATTTGTCAATTTTTAAAAACAGCGATAAACTGAAATGGAGTGTCATTTGACCTCAGACGTCTTTAAAAAGCAAAAATGAGCAATAAAGAGCGTTCCTTTAAAAATATGTAGCAAAATTGGACAAAAGTAAAACTAGTAATGCATGGTTAATATTTTGGATAGGTGCTGTGGGCATCAAATTATTTATAAATGGGCTACTAATCAGCAATAAAGAGCTTTATTATATTCTTAAAACATAGATGTAACTTTGTCAGGAGTTATATTTCAGCTGCTGTTTATCCCAGATACTTAATTATTTAAATGACTTGAAGGGTCGCAAATAACGCATTCTTAACATGAGCACTGATGCTACCCAGCTAAGGTTGTGCATAAAAAATTGCCCTGGTCAAGTTGTTTTTGGTTGCTCATATTAGAGTGAATCTGTTTTACCAAGAATCAATAAATTTATGTATATATAAAAAAAATGGAAGAACTAAGTGCCATAACTCTGGTAGAAAAGATATCTGGCAATCCCTACTTTTGAACTCAAATGAGATATTGTTGTGAAAGATCCATATAACCAATATGAATGGAATTTGTTGAAGTTTGTTCATGTTATCATGCCAAAGGTCATATATAACATTACAAAACTGACATACTAAGGGCTATAATTCAGGTAAAATAAATCTTCAAACTCAATTGATATATTCATGTGAAAGGTCCGCATAAAAAATTCCTGGTCTTTTACTGGGTCTCTACTTTATTCCAAAACAATCACGTATTGGGACGTTTTGATCTATTTTAGAGATTTTTATTTGTTCAAACATATTTATATATATTAAAAAAATTAACTTTGTGGGCTTTGCAATACTAATGGGAGTGCATGAACTAATGGTTGTATTGTTTATATGCAGTTGTGGACTACACAAGAGTCGATAAATAATTCCAAAGAACATAACATGTTCATGTTCAAAATATTGTTTTATAGCTTTAACCAATAATAAAAAAGACAGAAGCACCCTTCAGACATGATATCAGTCTTCAACCCAGAGAACATTACGGGCATGGATTAGTATCCCTCGTCACAACTGGGCGGAGCCACTCTCCCGTATCATTCATTACGAGCATCGAGACACCAGGTGCGTGGCATCCAAAATAGTATTGTAGCCTCTTTCATACCATTTCAGTCGAGTAGAGTCACAACAGCCCTCGCACCTCGCATAGCCATTAGCCAAAAGATAATTTTATAATTTTGTGTAGTCCACTTGAGGTATCGTTATATGCAGTGAAAGAATATATTAATCACCAAATTTGCCAAAATTGCCTTAGATAATGTTCGGCTTACAAGGAAAAATACTTGGCATCACCATTTTTTGTATGGATATCACGTAAGTCCACAAAAGCAAAGAGTATAGACAATCATAATTGAGAACGCTCTTGTGTACTGCTTTTTTAGCCAACAATTACACATTATTTCATTATATTTAAAATGGATAAAAATAATACCCATATAGTTTGACGAGATACAAGGCTTATTTTCGCTCGAATGTATAATTCAGCAAATGGGGGAACTTCGCTAAAGCTCTGTTCCCATTTGGAATTTATTTACTGAATCATACTCGCGAAAATAAACGATGTATCTCGTCAAACAGTACTTATGGATATTCTATATTTAACCACTCAATTAACTCATCGATGCGATGCCCGAGAGTGACAACAATCCCCCCCCCCCTTGTGTCGTCATTCTCTGGGGATCAATTCCACCAAATACAGAATCGCAAAGAAGTACTTGTAAGGGCAATTGAACATCGTCACTATTATCAAAATGAAACTGTTTCCACATAAATGCGGCCGACCTAACCAGCAAGCGAGTCAGATTGTCAGTGATCATCTGACAGGTAGAGAAAACATTCAATACCATATTGGTCAATGACATGGTACCACACGTCATTCGGAATATGTAGCAATGACTGGCAGTCTAACAAAATGTGTTGTAATTCATGCCAGGAGCATTGATGATATAGGCTAGCCTGTGTGGGCATCGTGCTTTGCTTTCCCAGTATATACCAAAATCAACAAATAAAATCACAAATGTGGCATCAGATTTCTCCCCAGATGTACCGTTATGAAACTAATGAAATGTGCCAATATTTGGTATAAAACAAAACAATGAGTATGAGGCTCTTGGGTTTGGGAGAAAAATAATCCATTATGACCTGGGATGTGGGCATAGAAAAATCTTATCTTCGGGGCCAGCTATTGGGTCCAAACAATCGGTCGAAATATCTTGTCCCTCGGGTGAGATCTTTCCATCCCCACGCCCCAGGTCATGATGGATAATATTATTCTGGTCTCAACTTAACTTCAGCTGAACACGCACTGCGCCCATAATTTTTTGCATTCAGAATTTTTATTTCTGTTAAAGTTACAAAGAGCATATATACAATGTAGTTAATGAAAATGTCCCTGGATTCTAATCACATGTTCACGGCATGCAATGCATGTGTTATCAACTGCTACAGATGACCAATCAGCCATGACATGAGGATACACCGGTTGTGTCTTGTCAATACATACGAACGAACAAGTTTTCCATGTGTACATCACCTCCATGCACATGTGTATAATCAGTTCTAATTAAAATTAGGCTCTAGAATAAGTTACACATAACAGAGTCTTAATGAATATAACTATCAGTCAAATAGCCATCGCTATAAATAGCTTCTGCATACAATTCCTGCTGTATAACATCAACTCGCAGTGTTACGATGGACAGAATGCTATCTCCTGTCACTTTCATTTTGGCGATAAGAAAAACGGGTGCTAACTGTTGCAATTCTTGGAAATGCTTAATTCTATTCTCCTTGATGGGTATTATTGATCAATTATGGACTCTTCAAGTATACACACATTAGTGTTAAATTAGTTGTTGTAATCACCAAATTTGTGAACACTGTGAAAATAGCAATGTGACTAGATATGACATAATGACAGGAAACTTATTATGCTATTTTAGCTATGTGTCGAAAAACTCTGGATTCGATGAAAATCGTCAATTGACTGATTGGCTTCATCACTTTACTGTTAAATGTTGTGCTTGTCTGATGCTGATGTAAAGATTCTTGGTGGTAATGGAATTCCAAGATATTTTCCTTAAGACTCTTTAATGCATACCGGTAGCTTGTTCAATTTATATAATTATATAATACACACGCTTCACACATCTCAATGATATAGTGAAATTAATACACAAAATAATAGAAAAAAATCTTCAAGGTGACATGCAGCAGTTTTTAGAGTGATCTGGGCCCCACATATTAATGTTCCATGATCCCAAAAAGTGGAAACCCGAAGGTTGTGTTTGTGTAACAACCACACTTTTCAGTTAGATGAGAATCCATCCTATATTTTATGAGTTCAAGGAATACTGTTTCACAAGCGGCATATTCACTTCGCACAATAGGCCTATAGCACATAGGGGATAGCCCCAAAATTGTCTATCAGATTTTTTAAATAATTTTGAAACAGGCGGTAAACTCTTCTTTTACTGGTCAAATCCTATCATTGGCTCTGTATCCAATTATAAGATACACTTTGTAAAAGAATAAATACATGTATCACTTGACTTATCATCTTGCTGAAATATGATATGTGTTGGGAGAAATAAACAGCGATTGCTTTAACCTCAATCAGTGATGTCACAAAAATTTGGGGAGATAGGTAATGAAGTTTTCGGTCAAAATGCGAAACCTATCTCAAAACATTGACATGCCACGCTGCACATCAGCAGATAAGCGCATTTATAAAATAGCACGATTGCAGGATATGTTGGCTGTCCAAATGGGCAACCAATTAAATTCATTATTTTGGCAAATGATGAAACCAGTTGTATGTCACCTTTAACTGTAGATTCAAGATCCAAACATTTTCAACGTATTATTCAGGTTTCTAAATATGAGATAAAATGAACACATTGTATGCATTCAATGTGTGATTACATGGTAATTTCAATTATAATGTCTAAGAACTTTTCATAATTTTATAGCGAACTGTTTGGTTCAGTAAAACGTTTTTAGTTTAGTTGTGGTGGATTGATGGTAACATGGTGTGACATTGACGACTTCGGGTTTAAGTTCAACCAATTCGCAAAGCAATGAGGTTGAACATACGCTAGAAGCGGTCAATGTCATGCCATGTTACCGCCAATCCACCACAATAGCGTATATGTTCTACCAACAGTCCTGGTCATTCACATTAATTTGGCACTTATTCCGAAGAATGATCAGCAGAAAATGTCAAAATCTCCTATACCTCTCTCCAACATAAATGACGTCATGAAAAGGCCATCGAGAGACGATGGAACGGTCTTGGTTTCCGTTATGTTGATGCTCCAGATGTAAACATAGAATATGTTGCGCAACTCTTTGATCAAAGACACGGTTTCTTACTGGGAGCGGAACATTGAATGATTTTCAACCTGGTCACCTTGTTAAGAGAATTTCCTGCAGTACATACACATGTACATAAGTGCAAACTGTGCGTACGATGCTGAACCTTTAATTCTTAGTACGAACACCAAACTACACTGCCTCAAGCTCAGAATCATTTAGGTGATTGTTGCGTTGAACTTATTCTCTGTACTTCCAATGTAGTTCCAAACATGTTTCCGTTATGTTGATGGCTCCAGATGTAAACATGGGATATGTTGCGCGACTTTCTGACCAACCAAAGATGTGGTTTCTTACTGGAAGCGGAACATTGTATGACTTTCATCCTAGTCACCACGTTAGATAATTTCCTGCTATACATACACATGCACATGGATGCAACCTGTGGGTATGATGTTGAACCTTTAATTCTTAGTATGAACATCGAATTACACTACCCGAAGCTCAGAGATCGGGATCATATTCTTCTCTGTAGTTCCAATGTAGTTCCAAACATGTTCCTACCTGCAAAGGGCCAAACGAGATGATGTACATGTACATTAATAAAAGTGTTAATGTAGCTCAGCTTGGACATGAGATATAATTCTCACAGAACATCATGGAATGATGAAGGTGGAAATTTCCAGTGATGGATTGAAGCGTATACCTTCTGTTAAGCAGATTCATATATCACACATTGTTCTAGGCCTTTGCCGACCCATTACAACAGGATTGGGTGCCCAAAATTGGTTATAACCAAACCGTAATATTCAGAATTTGTCATGTTTTTGTACATTAATTATATTTCGGAAAATGCTCAAAAATCTAATTAAATCTAAAACAGCATTGGACGTATCAATAATCAGTGCCATTGTAGCTACATGTACATATAACATTAAATACTAGCAGAGCATTATTTTTGTAAATATCTGGTGGAATTTCTGAAGATATTTGTGGCATGCCTGCATTATTGATTGGAGTTTCTGTACACAAAAACGGATGTGGCTCTATGTCAGGGTTAATGGAAGAGCTACTGGACATTCGTAAACTAGATGCCAAGATGGTCAAGGGCATAACCCGGGACCATTTAGTTTATGAATGTCTGGTAGCCTACGGTAGCGAGTCCAATAAGTTATAACCGACTTAAACAGTTTTATAATATGCCAGGAGAAAGTACATTGATCCAATACATGCATAAATTTCAGGCACGTATGGCATTTTTTCCCTTTCGATCATTTTGTGTACCCACCCACCCCCACCGCCAAATTTGTTTCCGTTTTCGGCAGTTTTTTCCGACCATTTTTTGACACCCACGCCCCCTTTTAACACTAAAACAGAGATTTGCGGGGGGAAATTCACTGTAAACAGCTGTATATGAATTTCTGTGCATACTATTTATCATGTATGTTAACATGGACATGTAAATAGGAATGAGTCATTTTTAGGTTATTCGGCCAAAAAAACATGGCTGCCAACGGCCATCTTGGATTTCAAAATTTGCAACAAAATACAACACGATAACTGCCTGCAGTCAGTTTACAGTTAGAATTACATTATTTCTCTCATTCAAAGTGGTTTTGAAGCCCAACTCATTGCCAAAACACTAAAAAACAAGCTGGAATTTTTTTTTTTAGTTGCGGAAAAAATTGCTTGTTGGTGGCTTTGACCACCCACCCACCCTGGCATACTTGTCGGAAGAAAAAAAATTCACCCCCCCCCCCCTGATACATGCTGCTTTTTCTGACAAGGAATTGTATTACATAAACAAGGGGGTTTATAAGCAATATGCTGATGATTGATATTTCTTGAATAGAGATCCCCGTGGCGTGGGAGTTCGTAGTGCAAACATTGGGAGACATGACCATTCTAGATTACAAAATGACGGTAGGGGTAACAATATCATGAATATAACGAAACATATACAATAAATGGTAATTATTTTTCATTAGATAGTAGCACAAATGATGTGAGTTGTTTTTAAAGCTCATTTGGTTGTGATTTAAGGAACGATTTTTAAGTTATGACCATTGAAATTTCGTCAAATATATATGCACTGGCTTACAAGGTCATGGTAAATATTGTTAGGCCAATGTATTATCTTGTATTGGCGGGGGAGACTCTTATATAAGAGAATGCATTGGCACAGGATTTTCCCAACTCAATATCATCAAATGTTAGACCCCCCCTTTCCCCTAGATGGGAAGATTCAACAGATCTATCATGTTTGTTGCATACATTCGCTCCATTGATAATAGACCTTGTCTGTGCAAGAATTTGCTGATGATAATGGGATTTGACATGAAAGTCATCTGATACTCAGTATTATCTGGAGAACATTAAAGGCAAGGACGGCGTTCGTTGCAGGAATATTTCTATTTGTTCAAATCGCCATCAACGGAAGGAACACCAAAATACATACAGTTCCGCTCATATGCCAATCATAATCAGAGCGTAAATATAACATTGTCGTCAAGACGTACGATGGTGTACAAAAACAAGAACCTGCTTGTGTTACAGCATTGTGCTTCTGTTTACACAACACAACGTAATTTATTGGTTAATCACACACAAATTATATAAACGCTCTTTATTATTTGCATATCGGGATAAGAGTAACAAATAACGCTCTTTATGTTTACAATATCCGGATCTAAACAAAAGTCAGAAAACGTAACTTTTTTTGCTTCTGTTTACATGAGGGGAAAACATTTACAATAGCATACTGTTTATGTCATATTTCTGATTGGGATAAGAACAAAGTCTGTCTATATTTTACTATTATTTCTGTTTATGGTGGTTTTTGACTGAGGTGAATATTTAAATAGCAAACCCACCTCCAAGGCCGCCCATATCTTCAACTCTTTCTATACCGGTACTTATGTATTTTCCCTAAGTTATGAAAGTATACATTGGAATTTCCTCTTATTAATCTGGAGGTGTGTTCATGAAAAAATAAGCACATAATAACAGATAATACCGGTACAAAAGAGTTATTTAATTGAAGGACATGTTCACATAATAACTTATAAGTTCCAATAAAACAAAGGTTGTTTGTTGAACTTATTACCTGTATATTTTCTAATGGAACTACTCGTCAATGAGGATTTAGAATAAAAAGAGTTAAAGCTAGTGATAGTATGCCTGTCCCAATTGTAAAGCATGATAATTAATACTTACTGGATTAAAACTCAAAAACGAATCTCCATAATCTTTTACCAATGGTCTGACCAACTTCTAATGCATACGCTTCAAGTTAGGGAGAGTGAATTGGTAGTATGAATAAAGCACCTGTGTCCGTTCTCCTGGAAATAACAAATGTCAAAATATTTCACTCTCATCAAAATGTCCCCTTCAATTCGACACCATATAATTACTACTCTATGAATTTAATATACTATTCACTTTTTTACTATTTCCCACTATAATTCAAAATACTCATTCCCAATTGGATAAGGGCATGAGTTTAACATCTTGACCCAATTTCAAGTCATATAATTTGATTGCTGACTGTTTAGAGGTAAGCATGTACCATTTTGCACCCACCTCAACTATGTGGGTTCGTTTAATCGCATATGGATGTGACTGGAGTTGGAAAAAATAGTTAACACACTGAAAAACGATAAACCTCGTATTTTAAGAATCAAAAGCTACTTTTGACATCAGTTTACTGGATATTGATGTAGTCATGATTGGGGTGTAAATTCAATATATTTCAACAAGGTCAAACAAGGGCCGCAACTGAGAAAAATGAATGCACAACTCCAGTTGTGTACGGGAATCCCTTAATATCCCCAATATGTGCTATCACCATGCAGAAGGACAAAAACTCTTATTGTTAGCGCCTGATTTACAAGGCGATATGTTCATACAGACAGACTGGTAGATGAATGACAGCCCTTGACTGCATGTATTATTATATGCCCTGAACATCCTTCAGAGGTCGGGGCATAATAAATCCACATTCCAGTATACCCATCATTCGCTTCATTAATATGGGTACAGATATTAATATTATATATATCTGGTTTCTCATGGATAGTTGGTCTGAACATGATCAAGGTATTATATACATGTACATGTATTTGCCTGATATTAACAGAATTTTTTTTTCTCGAACAAGTACATAAACAACATACTCAAAATCGTCAAAAATCGGAAAAAGGGAAATTGTTTATTTCCGTGAAATAATTTTGGGGAAATTTTATCAAATCATCAATTTATGGATTTTCATATAACAAAATCAAATTGACAAGTCCTACAAATATCATACATATTTTGTTGTCCTCACTTTCATGAATCCAGAACTGAAAACCATTTCAAGGTTTATTGAGTATTTTTCAAGTTGTGTGCCTCCAAAAACGCGAATTTACCTTATTTCTGAGCCTAAAATTTTAAGAATGAGCCAAATATCATATTTTATGGTTAATTATTTAAAAAACTAACGCAAAATACAGAGATTTTTCCCTGTTTTTGTAATTTCCTCACAAGATAAAACACAAAAAATGATTAATATGTGCACCTATGGTTAAGAAGAATAAAATATTCTCAAACAAAATGTGTGTTCCATTGCATGGACTTAGCCAAATTTGCCACTGACACAGAACTCGTGTGATGAAACGCAATATTTGAGGTCATGTAAATCAATAAATTGATATCCATATGCCCTGCTTTTCTTATTACCTTTTAAGTAATAAGTATACTAGATTGAACAAATTGCAAAGATATTAACAAACCATTGTTTAAGAAAATCAACTTATGTCCCTTTCAATCCTTGGTCTTAACTTGTTTCCAAAAATGCCATATTGAGAAATTTTTGTTCATTCAAAAAGGTATTTGGGCATAAAGAGAAAAAACAAATGGTGTTTTAGTGCGTAACATTATTCGAACTTTCCTCCCACAACACTTTAGTTTTGAAAAACAAGCCTTACATTGGTTATGCCCTCGTATATCACTTGATTTCACTAATTATTCAGTAAACTGATTCCAAATTTGAACGTTGGTATAGGGGTAGGGGAAATCATAAAATGCAATATTATCACCAAATTACAGCCATTTCAGACACAAAGTTGTTTTCTTCCAGTTTGTGTATATTCCTGTTGCGTTATTAAACAGCTTAATACGTTAATGGACGTTTATTTAGAATGTTATTGCTATGTTGATTAAAAATAATTCCAAAATGACAATTTGACATTTCACTGACAAATTACGACAAAAAGGATTATAGCGCTGTCAATGTATGTAAACAAAAAAAGTTTTAAGTTACGTATGAAAGAACAATACATGCAGAAGCTGATAATATAATGTTGTATGATTCAAGATGCTTGATTTTGAAGTTTTTGTTGATATGCTTTCCCCTACCCCATGTTTCTGCCATTCAAATTTGGAGTAAATTATCCGAAGTGATGAGAGAAATCCAGTGACATTCATTGGTATAACCATTGATATGTTATTTTCTCAACAAAAAACTAATATAAGAAGATAAAAATACTTTTACACAATAACTTTTGTTAATTTTTCTGAATATGCACAAAAACCTTTAAAATATTTACAAAAACGCCCCAAAATAGCATTTTCGGAAAAGAGGCTAGACTAAGAGTTCATGGAGCCATAATTTAATTTTCTTCACAAATGTATTTAGAAATTCCATCACAATTTGTTCTCTCTTGTATTCTTAAAAGGTTACGAGAAAGGCAGAGCATATATATTGTAATTTATTCTGTTACATGACCCCAAATATTGCATTTCATCACACGAGTTCTATGTCAGTGGCAAATTTGGCTAAGTCCATACAATGGAACACACATTTTGTTCGAGAATATTTTATTCTTCTTAACCATAGATGCACATAATAATTTTTTGTGCATTATCTAGTCAGGAAAAGCCCTGTATTTTGAGCTCGTTTTTTAGATAATTAACCATAAAATATGACATTTGGCTCATTCTGCGAAATTTAGGCTCCAAAATAAGGTAAATTCGCGTTTTTGAAGTCACACAACTCGAAAAATACTCCAAAAATCTGGCAATGGTTCTCAGTTCTGTGTTCAGAAAAGTGAGGGTAACAAAATAGGCCTGATATTTGTAGGACTTGTGTATTTGATTTTTTCATATACGCTAAAGAAAATCCATTTTTATGGATGATTTGACAAAAATTTCCCAAATTTATTTCACGAAAATCACCCATTTACCTTTTTCCGATTTTTGCTGATTTTTAGTATGTTGTTTGTGGAGGGTCTATGTACCTATTCCAGCAAACTGTTGCAATTAGTTCTGGGTAAAACCATAAATGCACTGGACTAATATTAGACAAATGTTGTTGAGATACATGTACGTCTAAGAAAAAAATGTTTCCGATAATAAATTTCCGGTGATAACAACGATCTAATATCGATAATATATAGAAACATAAGTAATTTGAGTCAAAGATGTATTTTGTAAATGGTCAGGTTAATAGGCTATCTTAAAATCAAAGTTAATAATTTGCTATAAATTCAATTTATGACTGGAGCCATAAAATGGCGTAAATTAAATTACGAATTTCCGTGTACAAGACGTAATCAAATTAATTGAGGGATACTGGATTGGTAAATGGCACACACGATTGTTTTAAACATTATGCTGATACGGGGAGAAAACTCAAGCCACTCAGTGACTAATGACGATACAATAACTTAAATGAGTATATGGGACTAGTATGCATATAATATAACTTTTATTTGATACATTTGGTTGAAAACTGTCCAAAAACAAGAGGTGTGCACTCGAGTGCTAGCATACCCCCACCGTGGCAAATTCAACCCGCATTATCCGTGAACTCAACCAAAAAGATTTTTAACTTTAAAGAAAAATTCGGACTAATAATATCGATATGGTGTCACAAGAAGCTTGTACAGAAACAATTATTCAAATCGGTTCATATTTGTTAAAGTTAATAAGTCAGACAGAATTTTCCAAGTCAAAATAAGTCGAAAATAAGGTGTAATATTACGAAAAACAGTCTGAGCCAATCCCTAGCCGCATCATGTAGAGAGGGTATTGCGAGAAGCATGTATACCAAACATTATTGAAATCGGTTCATATTTGTTAAAGTTATTAAGTCGGACAGAATTTTCTAAGTCAAAATAAGTCGAAAAAGAGGCGTAACTTGAAAAAAAAAAGTCGGACCGAACCGCGGAGACACCGTCCTAAGGAGATTGCATACAAAAAATTATTGAAATCGGTTCATAGTTGTTCGAGTTACATGTATGAGGTCAGACGGATGGACAGACAAACAGACGGAGAAAGCGTGACGGACAGACGCAGTCAATCCAGTATACCCCCCATTTTCTTCGAAAGTGGGGGTATAATTACTCGACAATGACAATTTGTATTTTTGCATTTGGGTAAATTTGCCATCCGTAACACTACTTCGTACTCAACAGACTTTCAAATAATGGAAAAATTGTTACCTTATTCTCCAACTCAGAGACTATAGAAGCCAACAACAACATTTGTGTACATTATCCCTTTAAACCTTTAGTTGCTACCTTATCTCTTAGAATCTTACTGACAGCCTAAAAACTTCTGCTTCATCCTTTGAAGATATAATAGTCCAGGCACATTAGGCGTGAATGGGGAAAAGTAAGGAAATAAATCCCGGAAAGCTGATTTTTTTAATATTATTTAGGCCATAACATCGCGGATGCGTCACGAAAAGTCCCCTAAAATCGGAGTTGAGCTTTCGGAGTTAACCAATTTTTTTCATAAAAAATTCAAAACTTATATATTTTTCACAATCATAGGAATAATGGGATGTTATAACAATTTTTCAGCCGAAACATATACCAAATGTACTCAATATTGTTCAATACACAATTCTCGAATCAGAGATACAAATTCAACGGTGGGTTTTGAATGAATTTCGCAGATATGGATATAAAATAACATAATGACCCCAAAAAATGACGATTTTTTCAGACAATCTGTATTATTCGATGTCAAATTTCTCGGGCTATTCATTACGTAGGCGCAAGCAATTTGTTTTAAAAACTGCACAGAAATCACTCCTCTAACATAACATGCGGGATTAGCAACTATACCTATGATAAGTGGTCAATACTTGTAAAAACACAACCCTACCCCCTAAACTGGCTCTCGTCACATTTTGCCCTTCCGCTAGTCCAAGTGCTTGTTGTAGAAAACACACCAACTGTGAACAGGGCGATAAAAGCATGAAACGTGGCACATATGTTCCTTATACGCTATTGCTCATTTTCACATGTGGCGTCATTTGCAACAAGCTCTTCCTAGCAACGGTTGCCAGGCAACTACCCGGCATCGGATTAATGCATATGACTGATATTATACGTGTTCTAACAAACTAAACTACGTCGTGTAGCATGTTTATGGTGAACATATTTGTTGTCAGTTTTGACCTGACTGACAAATTTCCATATTACTTACAAGGGGTGGCGGTTGCTAGGGACGCACACACAATCTAAAAATGCACATATTACTGATATTATGGTAGCTTTAACAAACTAAACTACACCTAATAGCACTTTTGTGTTGAAAGCAATTAGAATAGTTGTTGTTAGTGTTGAGATGGCTGAAAAAATACCATATAATTCTTACTTATATGAGTGGTAACTGTTGCCAGGGTCATACCCGAAATACAAACATGCACATATGACTGATATTATGGTAGTATTAACGTTTTTATGGTGAAAACAATGGCTGAAAAAAATACCATATAATTCTTACTTATATGAGTGGTAACCGTTGCCAGGGTAACACCCGAAATACAAACATGCAGATATGACTGATATTATGGTAGTATTAACGTTTTTATGGTGAAAACAATTATAAATGTTGTTAGTGTGAGTCTAACCAGAATATGGGTACACTTATCCGTTGTTGTCCATCAGTTTAGATATCGGGAATTCAAAGTGAGAGTTGAAAAGTTATTGCTTATATTTAATATGAGGCATGGCCATAATAGTTATATAAGCCATAGACCCAGACAGCTAGTTATATAATGTAAGTCACGGACCAATTCTACTATATATGAAGAACATAGCTAGGGTCAGCCACCAATATGTTAGCCATGGCCCTAGCCTACAATAGTTAGGTTAGGAACCCAGGCACATATATACTCACAGGACCCATGTCCATACATATAGGCTATGTACGTAGGATATGTATAGTCCATGAACCAGACCGCTTCATATAACCATACATGTATGATATCTATGATCATGACCATGACACTCAGGCTGTTACATGGTGCAAATAACCAAGTGCCCACAGATAGACCATGTACTAAGATACCATAGACCAAGTCCGATGCACACTAGATTAGTGCACCATGGATTCAGGAACCTATATATGGTATGAACATATGAGACAGTTTTATGACAGACCAACCTATATATAGATATTGGACCGATGCCACATAGACGAAAGTTAAGGATGGGGGCCCTTATACATAGCCCATACACATATGGCACTGTAGGTTGACCATGGACACATATCCATACGTGTAGGCCATGGACCAAGGCCGATATATGTATGCCATATTGAATTATACCCAGGCATAAGCAGGTGTCTGTCTATATGTAGGATATGGACCCACCCCTCGTACGTGATATATCTACACCAAAGACCCAGGCAAGTTTAAATAGTGTTAATACACAAGTGACTATAATGATGTATGCAGTGATACAGGTGCCTATATGTAGGACATGGACACATGTCCCTAAATAAAATCTACGGCACCGGCGTTATCAATCATTTCATAGATTCACATATATGCTGGTAGGCCATGGACTGATCCACATATATAGGAGACACATGGACCCCATACCTACGGGTAAGTCCATGCATGTGCATGGATCCACGTCTCTATACTATATGAATACCGTATACGTACGTCCGTTTTCAGCCATTCGACCAACGCCCTATAGCATGAAGGTCCCTATCGATTGGTCGTGTGCACCACCATAGCTTGGATATGGACCCAGGCTCATATAGGTAGGAAATTGAGACGGGCCACTATGGACAGCCCATGTATCCAGGCTGATTTAGTTATGACTTTATTACAAGACATTTATATGTAAAACATGAACCCATCCCATGAATGTACATGATTGTGCCATGACTATCTAGGTTATAACCACAGCCACGCATACGCTAAGGACCCATATGAACACCACATGTAGTGCAAATACACAAGTGTCTATAGTTATGTACACATGACATGTACCCAGGCAAATCAATAGAACGAACCCTAAATAGTATATCATCGGCCCAGGCCCCTTTCTATGGCATGGACAGAGTAGTTAAGACACGTCATTGGATGCTGTTCCTTAGTAACTGTGGGTTGGTAATGGGCCCATGGCTGCCCATGTAAATGGGTATTGGTCACCGGTTCCAAAGGGTAGTTCATGGTATCTCAATCTGAAATATATAGGCCACGCTCATGTACGAGCTCCTATAGACTTGTAAATGACCCATGACCATGTATTGACATATATGTAGTTATGGCATGGATATGAAAGAAACACAGTTAGTTCATACCGTATAGCAACTGGTATGCGGATGCTACAACACCGTGATAGAGTGTTCTGCATGGATGCCATTGTCAAATGTAGTGCAAATGTCGGATTCCATGGAGGGGGGGTTCAGGTGGTATCGACATAAATGTGGGTCAATATTTTTACATGTCTCATCAAAATGTATTCCAAAAATCGAATCATGGAAGAAACAATTGTAAACTCCACACAGGTATGTGATTCTGATAAAACTAACTGAATAGTCTGTCAGTTTAAAGAAGATTTGTCAATGGTAGGTAGTTACCTAGCAACAATGAAACCTCAATACCAATTTGCCACACGAGAATGCGTCAGTACACAACACAACAACCTTTAGTTATGCATTATTGTCAATATAAGCATAATATGGCATATTATGAAACAATTATATCATGTAAATTTCCCAAAACTCATACCATATCATGAAACAGTTATATCAGTTAAATTACCAGAAACTCATACATATGGTATGCTTTCAAATGTGGGTATGTCCATAGCAACCACTACACACCCGTTAGGTAACGAATGCGGCAACTTTACTGCCATGTTCACTCTAACAACAATTATAATAATTGTTTTCAATATAAAAATGTTACATGACGTAGTTTAGTTTGTTAAAACTACCATAATATCAGCCATGTGTGCATTTTTCGATGTCTGGTACATTGTATGTCCCTAGCAACGCAACCGTTACCAGAAATATATAGTAATTTTAAAGTCGAACCCACACTAACAATAACTATTACAATTGTTTCACCATAAAATGATAATGACGTAGTTTATATTAGTTTGTCAAAACTATCATAATATCAGTCAGCTCGGCATTTTTCGATTTCGGGTATGTCCCTAGTAACCGTTACCACCCCTGTAAGTAAGAACTATGGTAATTTTCCAGCCAGATCTACTCGAACAACAACTAATATTACTTTTACCATAAAAATGCTGCATGACGAAGGTTAGATTGTTAAAACTGCCATAATATCAGTCATATTTGTATTTCTTCGATGTGGGATAGTTGCCTAGCAACCGTTGTCAAGGACGCCGCGACGTATATACATCTGAAAATGATTAATAGTGTACAAGGAACCTATGTGCCAAGTTTCATAGTGTTATCACCATTTGTACAATTGTTACGTCAAACGCCAGGACTATTGTGGTATTTTGCCTTTCAGATACTCAAAGCCATGGGGTACGTTTTAGGGGGTAGTGTTATGTTTCCGGCTATAAAATCTTAAAGATGGTGATGGTTCGATATATCTCATCACTTTCCTGTTCTGAACTAACCACTCTTCTAGTATAATGGTTCATATTTTATCTCATTGTCGTCTGAATATCTTTACTCGCCCTCTTTTGTTAGGAATATTTTGAATCACCATGCGATTTATATGCTCCCTTCGCCAATAAATGTCATCACAATTATGGAATATCGACTGTTAGTAAGCTCTAGCACCAATTACGCATATATATCGACACATGCTTCATGATGGACGGGTATGTGTGAAGATTGAGTCCATAAATTAGCCTACATATGACTGCATTCGCATATGGTCTAATGGAATTTCGTCAGAAATTGCACCATTGCGAAAAATCATGATATCTCAAAAAGCTCAACTCGGATTCTAGGGGACTTTTGCCAAGTTGTTCATAAACATGTTCTTATTAATCCCTAAAAAATTCAGCTTTCCGGGATGTTTTGCACTAGTGAAACCTAATGTGCCTGGACTAATATCGCTAGTATTTTTCAACAAATTTGTAGAATTTCAAGGATTATGAGGAGGTACTAGTACATGTAGGTGGACATATTTCATCCATGGTTTACATTTAGGGTTTTAGATCTCACATGTTATATTAGCTTATAAGGAGGGCCTGGGAATTTTCCAAAATTCCAAATATTTGTTCGAGCTCACTGTCAAAGCAAGCACATGTGAAGCAATGAAAAATCATCCTAGTGCTGAGTACGTGGCTCCATAAATCTGATATAGAATTGTTTTTAGCATACATGTAACTCGCAGACTTGTACCATATACATGTACCTCGCAACCATGTAACACTAAGAGTGCGGTGCATTTCTCATCGATCACGCTAATGGGCATATTGAAAACTTTTCTGAATGTGAAAAATTAATGATTAACGATTAATCATTCAGAGATATCATATACATGTATGTTTGTCCAGGCATTCTTGAAATGTACTTGCAAAGTACAATAATTTGTCCACCTGGCAATTGCACCCAATTTGCCCCAGTACCAGGGATGTGGCAACAGGGTGATTGGGGGGGAGTATCTTGTTCTCATTGCTTGATTTTCGAACCAGAAATCACAAGTGCCCATTTAGTAGGAAATTTCTTACATCGAGAGTCATTGCATTGAATTAAAATAACAGAATGACGATGTGTGTTGTCAATTTGGATTAATATTCGTAAAAAATAACTATG
Organism: Siphonodentalium dalli; assembly: GCA_032622095.1. NCBI lineage: Eukaryota > Metazoa > Mollusca > Scaphopoda > Gadilida > Siphonodentaliidae > Siphonodentalium > Siphonodentalium dalli. Next base: position 233,871,676 of record CP136063.1, read on the forward strand.
GTACTTTGAGCAAGATTATTCTCTATTTCTATTTGATCACCCAACCGAAGTGTTTCACATCACTTTAATAATCGTTCAGATTCTATATACAATGAAGATCTGGATAAATTGTACTAAAATCCATTGTTTTTGTCTTCCAAAAATAATTGTGCAGATTCTATATACATTGTACAATGAAGATCTGGATATTAGAGCTGTTACGGTGTCGGTTTTAAACAGTTTTGAGACAACACCGAGAAACCGAACCGAGCAAAATATCACGTTTACGATGTTTGGTAAATTCTGTTCCACGATCCGAATTTTGCATCTGAAGGCCAAAGACAAGAAGAAATTAGTCTAGAATTTTACAGTGATTGTGTTTGCGTTACCAAAAGAAACTCAAATGAGGAAGCATGTCGTTGAATGCAAGTGCATAAAAAATGGACATTTTATATTACAGTGTGTGTTCGATATGCACTCCGATAACAGTGGATGCGTGCACTTACGATAATTCGTACCAGTAACATACTTCCGTAATTCGTACTTGTATGATATTTTTTTCTTTTTGCCGACGGGGGGTGGAAAAATGTTTAGGGGTCGCAAAAAAAAATATGGTCGGTCGGGAAACCCAAACTAACACACATTTTTGTTTGGCCTTATATGGACTTTTTCCAGGTGCGCGAAACTGATAAGTTAGTTTTCATGCACAATGCCAACTGGAGGAATGTAGTATTCTACCAAAAAGCAATTTGGACGTACCACTCTGGACATAGAAAACATCTTTTGAACTACGCGCCATTGTAAATATATATTTACTTCTTGAATCAGGACACATCTATTTTATCAGCGATAAACTAATGAAAATGATTTCCCCATTGATAGACACTGCATTTAAATGATATGTACTTTTGAATGACAGTGATTGCTGTCAATTTGGATATAATATTTGTAAAAATAACTACTTTGATCAGGCCAAAGAAAATTAAATGTCTGGTTTGGGTTACAAGCCGAAAAAAATAGGGTCGGTAGGTAGGCTTGGAATTGTATTTTTTTGATTTTTTGATTTTTTTAAAAACTAAGATTCTAAAAGGTGTTGCCTATTATATCCAATGCTGGATTAATCAGCATTCTATTATTATATTATTATTTATTATTTTTTGTATACATATCAACCTAAAATATCCAATTTTGTATATTGTTTAATCATGCTATGTTATAGTTTATAAAAACCTTATTAGATATTGCAGTTCATGACTTGTTGCCATCATTTCAAATTTTTTGATTTTCAATGATTTTTTAGAAAAAATCATTGATTTAAATCAAGATTTAAATAAAAGATTTAAATCACTTGATTTAAATCGACCAACCCTGATTTTTTAAATTAATTTTGTTGTTGTTGACATTTTCTGATGAGTGTTTTCATGTTCGTATTTTACTCTGCAAGATTGACATAAAACTACTTTTGATTATTTTTGTATAAATTTTAATAGTACCCAATACATTTAGAAGAAATCAACCTATTATGAGGTAATTAAATGTGTTTTTGTGTTTTATAAAAAAATTTGAGAAAAGTTAAATAGTTTTACTTGAAAACCATGAAAAAAAGGTTTAGGGTAGGGGGTTTAAAATAGGGTAGGTAGGGAAACCCAAACTGCAAATATTGTTTTCTTTTGCCTCAAAATTATTCTCCATTCTATATTTTATCAGCCTACCAGAGTGTTTCACATCACTGTAATTGTTTTACAATCACAATTACATTTGTTCGTGAATAAAAACAAAGCAAATGTGTTTAAATATTATGTATATTTATTTATGGATACGTACATGTATATAGTTCCAAAATAGCCAAAGTACAATAGAGCATGTGGTTGCCTTTGTGCCCTTTTCTAGGAATTTTTAGCATTCCGCGATAAATATTTATTTTGTTCCCTGTCGCCAAATTCAAGCCGTAAGCGGCCGCATGAGGAAGCAATTCTGATTGGTCGATGACCGAAACTATAACTAATTTCCAGCAACCGAACCGGTTGCAAGCTGGTCAAGCTCCCCCTGCGTAACACTCACACTGGATTAATACACACTATAATATCTGCTTTATATTGCCATTGATTTGGAATAAAACATTGTTTCGTGCATAAATCGTTTGTATCTGTCTCCGTTGTTAAGAAACTTGTATACTAAGGCCCGTGGTGTCCCCGATAACAGAGACTGCCGTCGTATTGGATTGTGTGAGTGTGTGTTACGCAATACGCAGGGGGAGCTTGACACAGAATTGCTTCCGCGTGCGGCCGCTTACGGCCTGAATTTGGCGACAGGGAATAAAATAAATATTTATCGCGGAATCGGGTCTCAAAAGTCACGTAAATAATGTAATCTCGAGCTGGGAACTTCACATACCGATGAATAAATCATTAAGCAACAGGTATGAACAAAGAAGTACATTCCCCGCGTTATTTTGTCAACTTTATACGGTTCCCTGTCAAAAAAGTTCCCGGGTTTTGAACTGATGGAGTATGATCTCTACGGGCGTTAGCATTAGTAGAGATTAATGGCATCATCTAATGTATAACATATGTTATTAAAGACTTGACAAACCCATCAGCAACAGTGTGCCAAAAAGACAGATTGAACTGGTGACATTAATCAGCTGTCTGATAATTCGGCTACATAGTCAACAACTACATGTAAGTGAACGTTCGGACGATCACGATACAATCGTACTCTCGGGATCCAAATAAAAGAAGGGTGCGGAATAAACATAGGGGGTGGAAAATATCCCAGAATCAAATAAGAGTAGGGGGCGGAATAAAAGTAGGGGTTGGAAAAATTAAGGCTATTTTCTAAATATGATTTTTAGTTGTGTTGCACAAAACAACCCATTTTTAACATCACAAATAAAAGGATATCTGGAGCTGAACAAACTATGTACAATTCTATGTGTTTGCTCCTTTTAAGTTATATATCAGCAATCTATTGTATTTACATTTTGTATATATGTGTTATTATCATTGTCAATAAAATCAATCAATCAATCAAAGAGTGATGGTTAACTCAAGTAACTCACTCACTGTATAATTGAATTGATTAATATATTTAGGTTGAAACTTGTGTACTAGTAGTGTTCTTGTCCAGAGTCATACTCAGTTTACAATTTTACATTAAGCCTAATTTGATCATCTATAGATTTTTTTCGAAGTTTTACGATCTATTTTACATTTCTCTCACCAAATAATGCATTAAAACAGAAAAAGTACGAAACTGTGTTCTTTAAATATCTCAATGTTAAAGGAATATACTTTAATGCTTCTCATGAAATTATTTGTATGCAGAAAACACTCAGTCAAACTGGTAACTTTTAGCGCTTTTTTCTGGGTTTCGCGTTGCCTATTTTCGAGGCACATCGTTTTTCATTATAAATTGTGATTATGGAACTGATTTTGGGGTTAAAAAAAACATTTTAATTGTAGAATAAGTCCTGTGATCCATGGTCGTGATATTGACAACAGGGTGTAAATTTTATACCCCCTGAAATTAATAAACGTAGGGGTCCGAATAAGCATCGTAGGGGTGTGATAACTGGAGAAAAAACAATAAGCGTACGGGAAAGTTTATTTGGATCCCGAGAGTAACTGGAGGAATCGGGGCAGACGAGATCATGGATAGTTTGTTCACACGATTGTGTAGTCAGACTCCGACCTGGTATTATACACATATATTTCAATACTGAATACATGCAATTAATGGGGAGTGTAATCCATCAATTGTGTATATCTAATTATCTATCCAATCTTCCTTCCCTCTATTTTGGAATACAATTTAATACTATTTATGACCACTCGGTTGTCAAAATATCATAAATACAGCTTGGAGCACCTCCGAGCGGGGTGTGAAAAAAAATAGATATAACAGCATACAGATAATATATAGAGCATATATCGTTAAAGGAGGTGCCACGAATAGATGTGAAAAAAAATAGATATAACAGCATACAGATAATATATAGAGCATATATCGTTAAAGGAGGTGCCACGAATAGATGTGAGCTAAAAAGCTTTTTGTACCAGAAAAATGACTTTGAAACAGAGTATATCTGCAATATTATGCCATTGTTTTGGCATTAAAATGTGAAAAACTATAACTTCAACAGTATCATTAGGCAGCCCATTATGATAAGTGACATACCGTTAAGAGCCAAGGAGCTATGCTTTAGATTAATGTTCACTGTATCGTTTGAAAAACGTCCGCTAAAACGTGTCAGTGTTTCTTGGGAGCCAGTCGCCATATTTCTATTGTAAACACATGTTCATGATGTTGTTGTCATTTTTTAATTCGCGGCAGGTGCATGAAAATCGACCAAAAAAGCAATTCGATCCTGCAATCGGGCAAGTTTATGATATGAAATCGATGCTTTCAGTTTATTTAAGTTGTTGGAATTAATTTAGCTGCTTGATTACCCACGATTTATGAAGATTTGTGCTGTTTACAGATGGAAATGTTGATATTTTATTTTTATAATTACCAGTCTATAGTCGAAAGCGAGATTACAAGATGTCGTATTATTACGCAAATCACATACATGTAAATAGAAAACTTACATGTTTCAGAATATTGTATTATTCTAAAATCAAATAGCCTATATAAAAACATATTTATGAATAGGAAAGTACCGTATTCCGACGAAATATGTCATATTTTACGACGGACTCCTTGTGCGAGTTCACTTCCGGTCAATTCTATTTTGGTGCACTGGGAGAAAAACATTGTGGAGAAAAAAAATACGTTTAATAACATTTGTCGAGAAATGAGAAATGAGAAATTGTCGGTTATCAGGTACAATCATATAGCTTATAACCCATATATATTGATGGGCATAATCAAAAGCTTGATCCCATGCGCGATTGTCTATACTGATCGATTTCCATTCGTAATCGTATTCTAGTATTGACGGATGGGTTTGTTTGTAATTGTGGCCGCCCCGCCCCCATGGCATGTGTATCGGCTATCGCAAAATAATGTTAGGATATTATGGTCTCCCATGCCAAGAAAAATAGTTCCTAAGAATGTAAACAATGCAAATGGAGGACATTTTGCCATTATTCAGGATGACAGTACTATTTTCACAGGCAGGGTATTTGGGAAAGTTCTTGTTTTTCCTCAAAATGATGTCTCCTTGTCTCTAGCCAGATTATTATAGGACCATTTTGACTGTTCAGTTTGTGCAAAAAATTAACCATTGGAACTGGAGAAACGCCGTTTGGGGACATTATTTTTTGTCACTCTACCGCGAGAAAATTCTAACAGCCAAAAATTCTGTACTAATGACAAGATCTTTGTTTATTATTGATTATTATGTGTGAAAAATATGAAGTTGATCCATTCTATGGCCGGTGAGTAATTATTGATCATCTGGAGGTAGGGTGCAATCCGCGGTGGCCATCTTGACCAAACTTTGCCATCCCCTTAAACTCGACATAATTGTGGATTGTTCGGATATTCCACGGGGGATTCACGAACGTGTGTAATGACATGTTGCGGTCACATATTATGGTAGACATGTCTGCCAGTGTTTACGTTCTGTTATTTGTCATTTTAAGGATAAATGACACATTGGTGAGTGGGTGGTTTCATACTTGTATTAGTATTTAGTTGATAAATACATGTGCCTTGGTCATAATTGTTACTTTTATTGAAAATCGCCTATAGCATTTTAATAGGGCTAATGTTGGAACTTACAAGATGTAAGCCTTGATAGTAAGTTCCAATGGATCCAACGATTGTGCTGTTGTCGTACATGATATCGTAAGTTGTTCGTAAAGCATGTGATTGACTTCCCTACAATCATATCCAGCTATGATTTTTACATACATACATGTACGACAGCGATTATGCCACAATTAGTGGAAGTAGCCAAGGATATGCCACGATTTCGCATCTAAAATAAAACAGTGCTTGATAATATTATTTGGCTTGCAACATTGTCATGAGCATGCGCAATTCAACTACTGGTTACTTCCTTTATCGATGTGGAAATTTTTCCACTTACGACAGCTGCTTACGATTGAATCGTGGTCGTCTGAACGTTCACCAATTGACTGTTTTAACTTTTAGCCTATTCGGGCCATTATATATCGATCCGTTGTTTACCCAGAACTGTTTACGTACAGTGACTGTGGTTGGACACACAACATTTTTCACCTCACATTAATCATTACTAATAAAAAAGACACTGACACTTTACTAATAGTAATACTATTATTTTTAGGAAATCTACCTTTCCAATATTCGAGGTACTTGTATTACCCATGATCACTTCATAATTGGACGTTAAATGTCATATTTCCTATAAAAACCTCATGCATATGTGTTCATACGATAGTACAAAAGAAACTTACCATGGGAACGAATGCAATGTCCTATTTTAATCATCTAAATCCAACAGAGAAGTTCCGACCGCGTGGTCCGGGCGGATACAGGACGTTTCGTACCTGGACGTTTCGTACCATCTGGTCGTTTCGTACCGTACTGCCAGAGGCAGAAAGACGTGGTTGCTATTTCCACTGGAGTGACTGGACAGTTATCGAGAAAAGTCCGCCGTTAAAGTTCGGAATATTTTAAAACAGAGTTTAAACAACGATCACGTGGCATGCAGTTTAACAAATCAGGAATACGAACCGTTTAACACGAACATGACATTTGGAACTTATTCCCGACCCCAAATACCACCAAGAATCACCCCGACCCCCACCTACCACCCCGGGGGGTGTTTCTATGTGGTATTTGGGGTCGGCCACCCACTCATGCCGTCAAATCGGTCGAAATCCTTGCCGTTCTCGAGAATGGTCCATACACAATTTTCACCCCTCGGGGTGGCACCCCCCCCCCCCCGGGGTGATGGGTGGGGGTCGGGTGTTTATAGGTGGTATTTGGGGCCGGCCACCCACCCATGCAGTCAAATCGGTCGAAATCTTTAGCGTTCTCGAAAATGGTCCATACCCCATTTTCATCACCTCGATTGGGGTGGCACCCCCCCCCCGGTGATTGGTAAGGGTCGGGCTGTTTTTAGGTGCTATTTTGGGGCCGGCCGGCCACCCACCCATGCCGTCAAATCGGTCGAAATCCTTACCGTTCTCGAAAATTGTCCATACCCCATTTTCACCCCCTCGGGTGGCACCCCGTGGGTCATGGGTGGGGATCGGGGTGTTTCTAGATGGTCTTTGGGGGCGGCCACCCACCCATGCCGTCAACTCGGTCGAAATCCTTACCGTTCTCGAAAATTGTCCATATCCCCATTTTCACCCCCCTCGGGGTGGCACACCCGGGGTGATGGTGGGGGTCGGGGTGTTTCTAGTTGGTATTTGGGGCCGACCACCCACCCATGCCGTCAAATCGGTCGAAATCCTTACCGTTCTCGAAAATTGTCCATATCCCAATTTTCACCCCCTCGGGGTGGCACTCCCGGGGGTGATGGGTGGGGTCGGGGTGTTTCTAGGTGGTAGTTGGAGCCGGCCACCCACCCATGCCGTCAACTCGGTCAAAATCCTTAAAGTTCTCGAAAATTGTCCATATCCCCATTTTCACCCCTCGGGGTGGCACCCCCGGGGTGATGGTGGGGTCGGGGTGTTTCTATGTGGTATTTGGGACCGGCCACCCACCCATGCCGTCAAATCGGTCGAAATCCTTACCGTTCTCGAAAATTGTCCATATCCCAATTTTCACCCCCTCGGGGTGGCACCCCCGGGGGTGATGGGTGGGGGTCGGGGTGTTTCTAGGTGGTATTTGGGGCGGCCACCCACCCATGCCGTCAACTCGGTCGAAATCCTTACCGTTCTCGAAAATTGTCCATATCCCCATTTTCACCCCCTCGGGGTGGCACCCCCGGGGGTGATGGGTGGGGGTCGGGGTGTTTCTTGGTGGTATTTGGGGCCGGCCTCCCACCCATGCCATCAAATCGGCCGAAAGCCCAAAAAAAGACGTACAGACAAACAAAAGACAAACAAGATCCGCAACTGCTGGTGCTAGAATTTTTGTTAGAAAAAAAACGTTCCGGGTATATGCCTATATATATGTAACGGCAGTGAATGACAGTAATAACTGGATCTCTGAATAATAATGGTATGATTGGTACCTTTTTGTGGAAGGTTGTTGATCTTTTTAATTGACCTTTGCACCTATATGTTGTTTATAAAATAATGACGATCGGTAAGCCATGTTGGGGATTCGCTTAGATCAATCGACTGGCGGATTTCAGCGTCAACTTGTTTAAAGGTACTCAATCCGATCAGAAGCTCCTATATTACTATTTCTTTGGCTTTGGGGATAAAAAATATTTGATTCGAGTCGAGGAACCCACACATCAAAGCTCAGTGATCATATATCGATTTATGAAATTCGTTAATTTCTCGAGATCTGGGACACTAATTTAGTCTGCCTCGTGGTCAAACAGACAAATTGCGGGTGTAGGATGGATAACTCTAAAATCAAGTGGCAGCCATGTTGGATTTTATAATGTACTCTTTGTATCAGTTTACATGACTAAATCCTTTGTTACACTCTACAGATCACATCCATCATCCAATTGTCAGCAAACTTCATTTGATCTTCGGAGTGACCACTTGATGGGAGCTTGAAATATTTCTGAAATTCATTGGAAAACGTGGCCACCAGCAGCCATCTTGAATTCTACTTTCAATTTATATCTCTTCATGTTGACATCTAGTATTACTCACATTTTAGACTTTCCGCATTCATAATAGCTCCATTGTGTGTAACACATGAAAGTATACCCCATCCAAGTTGAGCTACTGATAACGATACGAGAATCAATAAGTGCATGGATGGCTTGTTCTGTCAATTATATTTGCTATATTTTCCGCCATTAATTTGGGACCTCCACAAATTCAACTATGCAATTGTTTTCCACAAACGGATACCTACTGCAAATTGTATAGTAAATATTGACCAATGAGAAAGTTGTTTGTGATTAGTAGTGACACATACAGGTAGTACATGTACTAGTATTAGCATGGTTCGACGCAAAGAAACATTTCTATCACTTCAAGGTATAAAAAGGTTTAAATTATTATATCCACATTCCACTGGATTGGTCAGTGTAAGGAGGTTTTCTATAACTTATGGGAGAAGAAAAAACAATTGACAATGCCGTTTACCCAGTCATAATTGCTGCAGTAACTCGAATTTCAACGATTGCACATGCATCGCTATCGATACAAGTGACGTAACCAAAAATTTATCTTTCTTTATTTGAAAATGCTGATTTTTTGGTCTGTCTGTCTGAGTATATCAGTCATAGGTATCAGTGTCATTCATTTGTATGGGTTTCTATGTGTACCCATACCATAGTATGGTACACATAGTGTCGACGTCCGGATTGACCACTCTTCGTAACTCAAAGATTTTCCATCCGATCGGAACCAAATTTTGCATATGGGTTTATCAGGCCAAAATACAGATCGAGTTCAAATATGGGAACAGAGTTATGGCCTTTTTTTACTTAGAATTCACGTATTCTGCCATAAAAAAATGTTATCTGATCGGAACCAAATTTGGTATGTGAGTTTCTCCACCAAATATACAGTTCGATTTTGAATGTGGGTTTGATCAGATTATTTTTAACGGAGTTATGGCCCATTTTTAACTAACAATTCATACATGCTTCGATAAATCAACCAGTTTTCATCTGATAGGAACCAAAATCAGATCGAGTTTGAATATGGGTTAGATCCTTTTTTATACCAGAGTTATGGCCCTTTTTAACTAAGAATTGAACAGATTTGTGATTTTTATGCTTACAATATAACCATAGCAGCTTATAATTACTTACCTGTGATTTCAGTTTAGCTCTAAGAGAGAGACAAGAGTTAAACCTGTATTATTGAATTACAGTTATTTTTAGCCATCATATGTTGAGCACAGCCGTGAAAGGTGTAACCCATTCATGAATCAATGGACTCTCCCATTCAGTTCTAAAAGTATAAATTGGAATAGTCTACTACTGTTCATTTGTAGGGATGTTCTAAAAATTTGAGCAGACAGAGAGAACCCCATTAGTAGCACTATGTTTTATAAAGTTACACAGTCCTATAATATGATATCTGATGCTCACCGTATTGCACATATAAAATGACTTTAATGGCCATCGGTTGTTTAATGCATTTCCATAGTGTGTGGACAGTGTTGGCCCAGGGTTTATCAACTCCAATATAGCTCTCTGGTTTAGCCTATCAATGCAGTATTCAAGTGACATATCTGGTACAGTCCCCTAATTTTATAGAGTTAAAATTGTTAACCCTGGTCATCAATGTTATGATTTTGTATAGTTATCATGTAGTCATTCTCCTATTATATAGACTTCACTTGTATGGATTTTTGTAGTTAAAATGAACTCTTCTCAACATTCCTGATAACTTAGCACAAATACCTTTCATATGATATATCTCATTTTATTGAGATGTATCTAAATTTGGTATGTGAGTTTCTCAGCCAAAAATACAGATAGAGTTCGAATTTGGGTTTGACCCTTTTTTTTAAACGGAGTTATGGCTTATGGATTTTAGCGTCCAAACTGAAAATAGCGGATCACTATCGCCAAGTTACGGGTTAAACATCTGCCGATCGTGATCGGCCTCTCGTTTAGTTTAGTTTAGATTTATTTAAATTTTTGCTGAGAGAATGAACATTATGATGGGGGGGGGGGGCTAGTGGTGGGCAAGGTTACCGGAAACATCAATATCGGTTTGTTTGTCTATCACACCCCTATGGTGCTTATTTAGACCCCTAGGTTTATTTTCTGGAAGTTCAAAATGCAACAAATGGCCAGAAATTATTCCATTTTCTATTAGTTTCAGCTGCCGCTTCAATATTATGAATCATAAGCCTAAATAATTTTGGAAAGTCAAATATTGCAACTTCAAAGGCCCACTTAATGATAGAGTCATTTCCAAATTACAAGTAAACATGGCGCCGGCAGCCATCTAGGATTTAACTTTTTGCATGACTAAATCCTTTGGCACAGGCTACAAGTCGTACCGTTGGTCGGATCATCATGAAATTTGTCCTGGATGTTAACATTGACATGTGAAATGGCAATGAGCCATTTGGAGTTATGTGGCCATAAAAGATGGCCACCGGCATCCTTCTTGGATTTTACTATTTGCATGACTAAATTATTTGGCACGGGCTACAAGTCATACATTTTTTCTGATAATTATGAAATTTGTCATGGCTGTTGAAATTGACATGTAGGTGGGATCGAGTAATTTTGGGGTCATTCGGCAAAAAAACATGGCCACCGGCAGCCATTTTTTATTTCAAAATTCAATCCATTAGCATGGGGAGCCAGAGTGTTCGTCATGACATTTGTCGTGGTTGTTAATATTGACTTTCCAGATTCGTAATCTCTCCATTGACTGTAACAGATGAAATTACCCCCCCCTTGGGATACAGTGTCAATGACACTTTACTTTTTTGTCAGGCTGCCTCTGGTCACTGATTATATGTGGAAATAATATGTAATAAGACGTAGCACTGTTTGATTTTATATTTACATGTAGCGCTGTTTTTATACGAAAATTCCACCCAGATCATCATGTGATCGACCATACATGGAATGTGGCGACCTGGTTGAATTAGGAGCGGTATGATGGATCACTTCTGTCCTCAAGCTATATTGTACTCATGCCATTTAATGGTACTCATGCCATTTAATGGCATGTTTCTAATGTGAAGGGGAAGATAGGCTTGAGACCCCACCACTCTTCAATTCACACCAAGTTCTCAGCTGTCATGTTCCGATGTTAGAATCCATAGCCCTGATATATGGTTTATTTTGTGTATACTAGTAATATAGTTATTTTCAGAACTTCTATATACTAGTAGTGTGCATAACAGTGCATATAAATGGCTCCATGTGTACATGTATATTGATTCAGCAGATTCAGTGGTTTTGTCTATCAGTCAGTCTGTCTGGATAACTTTGGGCAATTCCACACCAATATAATCCTGGGCCACAACATGCTTCGGTGGCACATTAATAGTAATTGGTAAATATACAGTAATTTTTTTAAATGATTTTGGAAGTTGCAATGGGTAATGTAATACCACTGGCAGCCATTTTAGGATTTTACTCTTTGCATGACTAAATCCTTTGGCACAGATCATAGGTCGTACCTTTGGCGAAATAACATGGCCGCCAGTCGCCATTTTGGATTTCAATATTCAATTCATTAGCAAGACCGGGCCACAGGCTGTACTCTTCGTCTGATGATAATAAAATTTGTCATGGATATTAACATTGACCTGTAAATGGGAACGAGTCATTTTGGGGTCATTTGCCCATAAAACATGGCTGTCGGCAGCCATCTTGCATTTTACTGTTTGCATGACTAATTCCTCGGTCACAAACTACACATCGCCCATCTGATCACCAAATCTCCATATGCATCACCAGGGTGACCTCTATATAGGAAACATCCAATTTGGCCGAATTTCTGTGAAAAAAACATTGCGGCATCTTTATTTGACTAAATTCTTCGGCGCACATTACAGGGCACATCCCTCATCCGATTATTACCAAACTGCATATGGAACCTCAGGATATCCTCTAGATGGGATCCATTAACTGTTCCCGAAATTTGTGGGAAAAACATAGCCGCCAGCAGTACACCCTGCTAAATTTCAAATTTGAATCGATTGGCACACCCGCAGCCCACATTTATTGGAGAATGTTTTTAATTTTACAGGCATGTTTAGGATCACCTCCAAATTGGAGCAATTTTATTATGAAAAACATGATGCCGGCAGCCATTTTCACTGTAGTCTGTATGGTGTGCCAAATGGTTTTGTCATGCACAGAGTAAAATCCAAGTATCTTGTATTACTCTTTGCAATACGATCGTCACCAAACTTCGTGTGGATATTTTGGGTGACCACTAGATGAGCTCGCAAACTATCTCAAAAGTAGCAATATGTATATATGGGTATATATGGCAATGTTTTCACCTACTGTCTGTCATTGTGTCCAGCTGTGCGACATCTTCACCCGGTGTGAGAGTTCACGTATATATGACCAGCGTGCAGATATATATCTATAGAGTTTGCTTGTGTTTAGCTGTGGTTCGTTAATTACGCTATCGTATGATCATATTATTGTTTTCATTGGCCAAGTAAGTCACATGGGGCATACCTGATATCTTCTTGCCCGTCACGTTGGCAGACGTGTCCTTATACGTATAGGTTATAATCCGCTTGGGTATTTGTATAAGAAATACAGTCATTAAGGGTCCAAGGCGCGTTACTCACACATTGTAAAATCTTCAGACGCTGACCAGGTACGACACAAACGATAAGCTTCTATTGACAAGTCTCGGCGCACGACATACATTGCATACAGGTAAAGGTTATATTCCAGTTTCATTTCAAATTAGTTTTCTGATCACTTTGTTTGTTTCACAAAATCAGCGTGAATGCAGAGATTCCGATCGCGACAAAACAACAAATGTCTTGAATTTTCACCAATGTTGCCCTTTTCTAATCTAGTTCATCTTTACCGGCGTTCGGTCGTAATTCGGTATGATTGCTCTGTTGTAAAATGTAAAAATTCTATTCTATATTCTTAATTGAAGGGAATAACTCTATCTCTTATAGTTTGAATTATGATGCATTTTGGGTTGACAACGGGGGAAGTCTTGGAATTAATCTGAGAATCTCTATCACTTGGTGGACACTCCAAGGCCACAGCTGTTCCGTATTCTGGTGGAATATATATAGTTTTGGTTCCTCTTCTAAATGGTATATATAATATGGAATATATATATATATATATATACATATATATATATATATATATATATATATATATATATATCTCATATATATTTTGAAGACCTCTGTCTGTATGTTTGTATGTTTGTCTGTATGTTTGTCTGTATGTTTGTCATTTATACAAATCTACGATTCTCGACCGATCGGGACCAAACTTGGAACGTGTGTGTAGTTTGACCAGGCGGTGGATGTTGTCTTATTGGCGAGCCCGTTCGGCGCCCGCTTCGCACATGCGCAGACGATATCTCGGAAACGGGTGGAGCTATCGACTTGAAATTTGGTATGTGAATGTATCTTGCCCCGGATACGAATTTTATCGGGTCGCCGAGCCCGTGCGACGCCAGCTTCGCGCATGCGCAGACCAGATCTCGGAAACGGGTAGAGCTACATGTATCGACTTGAAATTTGGTTTTTGAATAGCCCGGACAACGTCGGGCTGGGTAGAGCTATCGACTTGAAATTTGGTTTTTGAATAGCCCGGACAACGTCGGGCTTATCGGCTAGTCTCTTCTATATATTTTGAGAACTCCTTGTATTCGAGAGATAATCCACACCCTCCGGACCTCAATGATATGATCGTGAATGAGTATTGATATACCCCACTAAACTTTGACAAACACCAGTAATGGTGTGTAGATCATTTACATATCTCTCCTATATATTTTGATACAATCTATCTAATTTACATATCTCTCTTATATATTTATGTTTGTGTGTGTGTTGTACTTCATACAAATCTACGATTCTCGACCGATCGGGACGAAACTTGGTACGTGTGTGTAGTTTGACCAGGTGGTGGTCGTTGTCGTATTGGCGAGCCCGTGCGACGCCCGCGCAGACGAGATCTCGGAAACGGGTGGAGCTATCGACTTGAAATTTGCTATGTGAATGTATCTTGCGCCGAGTACAAATATTATCGGGTCGCCGAGCCCGTGCGACGCCCGTGCAGCGCATGCGCAGACGAGATCTCGGAAACGGGTGGAGCTATCGACTTGAAATTTGCTATGTGAATGTATCTTGCGCCGGGTACAAATTTTATCGGGTCGCCGAGCCCGTGCGACACCCGTGCAGCGCATGCGCAGACGAGATCTCGGATACGGGTGGAGCTATCGACTTGAAATTTGGCATGTGAATGTATCTTGCGCCGGGTACCAATTTTCATGCGCAGACCAGATCTCGGAAACTGGTGGAGCTACCGGGTACAAATTTAAAAAATATGTATAAAAATGTCATGTTTCGGACAAGCCGCCGGTGGCGGGCTAACCTGCTAGTCTATTATATATTTTGGAAGATCTGTGTGTGTGTCTGTGTGTGTGTGTCTGTCTGTAATCGATGGACTCGAAAACAGCCCAGCCGATTTCGATGAAACTTAGAATGTGGGGGTATTTTCGGCCGGGGAGTGACATAGGCCTATTAATTTGCCCGTGCGACGTGACATTGACCTTGAAATCGGGTCATTTCAAGGTCAAACGCCCGATTATCACGGGATTTCGATGAAACTTGGTATGTGGGGATACCCTCGGCCGGGGAGTGACATAAACCTATTAATTTGCCCGTGCGACGTGAAATTGACCTTGAAATCGGGTCATTTCAAGGTCAAACGCACGAATATCACGGGATTTCGATGAAACTTGGTATGTGGGGGTACTTTCGTATGGGGAGTCTCATAAGCATATTCGTTTGCCCGTGCGATGTGACCTTGACCTTGAAATCGGGTGAATTCAAGGTCAAATCGCCAATTTTGATGGGATTTCGACGAAATTTTATACATAGGGTTACTTTTGTCAACTGAGCGTTTTGGACGGGTCAAATCGTGACCCCGACCTGACCTTGACCTTCAAAATGATCAATTCAAGGTCAAATCGGGTAAAACCGGATGGATTTCGACGGGCACGTTTGTCGGGTACTTTTGTCCGGGCAGTGTTTTGGACTGGTCAAATCGTGACCCCACTTCACCTTGACCTTCAAAATGGACAATTCAAGGTCAAAGCCCGGACGAAGCTCATTGTCGATACGTCGTGTTGACTCAACGGTCGGAAAGGCAATGAGGTACTGCTAGTGCCAGAAGCCACCATCGCACCCCGCCGCCGCCAGCCATATTGGCCACAAGCCGCCGCCAGCCATATTATCTCTAACGCCAGCCACATGAAACAATCTTCGCCGCCGAATTCTAAAAGGACTGAGCCGTGAGCATTGGGCTCATATATTGTTAAGCACAACTCTACTGTCAATTACAAAAAACTAAACCGCATTACCTAATAGTGGCATACTCGCATGGACATGGCATGGTTGTTATAATATCAGAACACCCGGGCCTCTCAATGTGGAATAGACTATTCCAATGCATGCTTTCATATAACTGAATGGGACCATCCATCCACTGTTGAAAGGGTTAGGGTATAAATTGTTTATATCGACACGACTCAGTCTCAGACATCGCTGGCATTTTTCAATATATGCACATATCCCATAGAAGAGAAGAGAATTCCATACGTGTTCACCACAAATACTAAAACAAACTGGGTCTATATATAAACAGGGATTAGGAAATATTTGGAAATGAAAATACGCTGAATGGTGATGTCTCAATCGCCATATTTCGTCAGCCACGAACGTCGCGACTGAGCGGAGCCCTATGATACATGTAGCTAACCAGCCACGAAATTGGTTGAGCCAGCCGCAAATACTATATGTCGTGGCTACGGAGTCTAGGTACTGCCTGTCCATTAAGTTGACAACGTGTTAAGATGTCACGCCATCTGTGCAGCCAATGACGGAGTCCATGGATAAGGCCGAACACATGGAATAACTCAGGTGTCTTGACCCAATTTTGGGTTAATCCATTCTGATCACAGGTGACCATTCAAACAAATGGACTCGGCCAAGTTTTCAGTCAGATAATAGCTTCAAATTGTACATTATTTCAGCGAATGGAACGATCTCGATCTGAAATAATGTAGTTTGAAGCCATTATCCTATAGTCAGTTTACACAATGTTATGTGGCAGTTAATAACACATACCCTTTGATTTAGAATTTGCAATGCCATACAATAATATACAAGTGATACAAGGGGTAATCTATTATATATTTAAAAATTGGTGTAAACATATTTTATTCCAATAAAAATAATAACATATTTAAACATTTGACAAACATTTGACAGTGAAGTAGAATAATATAAGTGATCGATCGATTGGAAAGGGGATTAAACAACAAGCCCAAGGGCTTTTATTAAGTTTGTTTCGCGCCCGCTCTTCATTAAGTGTAACTAATCCATGTTTATATATAGACCCAGTTTGTTTTAGCATTTGTGGTGAACACGTATGGAATTATCTTCTACGGGATATGTGCATATATTGAAAAATGCCAGCGATGTCTGAGACTGAGTAGCAGGGTTGGTAGTTTGTGGGGGCTAACCCCGGGATGGTCGAATAGACCGAGAGGTCTATTCCTTCACCCCTCATTTTTTTGTAGTTTTAATTATATAATAAAAAAATAAAAATAAAAAAAGCATTTTTATTCAATCAAAAATCATTTATTTTTGTGCTTCTTTTTCTTTGGTGGCTTTTCTGAGGATGGAGGAGACGTAGGTTTGTCCTTCTGTTGGTCGTTGTTGTCAGACTTCCGAAGCAATCTGTCGTTCTCTTCTTTTGCCTGGTTGACTTGATCTCGAAGTTCATTCATATCTCGAATGGCTCTCTGTTGTGTTGCAGAGATGGTGGTGGTGTTTTCCGTGTTGTTGTTGTCACTGGTGGAGATGGGGGACACCGGGATAAGATGGAATTCTGGTGTCCTTGGTGGCAAACTGTCCAACTCCACCTCGAAGCTGGCAGCAGGAACAGCAGGGGTGGTATCCTGCTCCCTTACTCCGCTCGCCTCGACGACGACAGCAGGGACCTCCAGCAGATCAACGGAGTCCCTGCTAGCTGGTGTGACGTCACCGACGACCGGGTCAGCAACCAAGAGGGGGAGCTGGGCGTCTCTCAGATCGCCCCTGTATCCACTTGGCTCTTCTCTCGGCGTCCCTTCTCTTCCTGGAGGGGGTCTTCTGTCAGTCTCGCGCAACACTGTACCCAAGATTGTGAATATATAGATTGATAGTAATGTGCCGTTTAGCATGTGCGATCACTGATGATAAGCCGCCAATGGCGATCAAATTGAAATCAATCGCTCATGCATGCGAACAGCGTCCTGGCGACAGAATTCGACCTGAAATTATGCGTGTGTGACTCTTAAGGTCGAATTCTGAGTCCCATCACTTATTATATATGGTGGTTCGTCAATTATAGTACCGCGTTGTCGCTGTTGCCAGCGGCTATACAAATGAGCACTCGATGATGGGGGAGGGGGGTCTGAAAAAAAACGTTCATACACAGGGTTGAACATAAAAATCCCACCCAACCATGGGTCTACATCCTCCCTACATGCAAATCTATTTGTTTTTCTCCCAACAAATTGGGGTCTCATCCCCTCTTTCCCCATAATTTTTACTGGATATCATATGTTTGAGTACAAATGTTTTAAATGAGCTTTATTCAGAAAGTCGATTTTTGTCAGACCTAGCTAACTATAAGGTAAAATGTTGAAAGATCTAATTCAACCACTTGAATCGTACACTTTTGATAATCTTGAGTGATAATAACAATTATATACATAAAACTCCTGTAATCTGGGTTGTGATCGTACTATATAGTGTGATATACGTTTCAAGCTGGAATAAAATATGCATATTTATGCCCAACTACATGGAATTGAACCCTCTATTTCTAATTATAATTAGCTAGATATAATTGTGTCCTCAAAACTTATGTCATTTTGATGGCATGGCTCGTTATACTCAACTTATACCTGAGTAAATCTAACTGAGGAAAATTAAAGTTAATGTGTTAGCATATATAGGCCTGTATGTGGTCACCCCCAACCGAAAGTACTTTATCATCCTCCAACCTACCCTAGACCTGTGTATGAATGTGTTCGTTGGACCCCCACCCATATTGAGGGAACTCTTAGCAGTGGGAGGAAGGAATGCCATCGAACACACATATAGAGCCGCTCGATCTTAAAAAACGCTGCGATTAATCGCACGCGCGTGTGCAATGAGAATAGACCCTTAGCCTGGGTAAGTTTCCAGCTAAGGGTATCCACAATGCGCAATTTATCCAAGGCAGCGACAACGACAGTCGGGATTAGCAACATAATCCCCTGCCAAGTCCAAATCAGCTCACACCGGAGTCGCTCGGGCGACTAAGATCTTTTCAGATCGGCCACACAACTCACAAGCGATCCCACTCAGCCGGCCGGAACAGCGACAAGTCATATAGCTCGGAGCATGTACAACCTGCCCGCTCAACGGTCGACCAAGGAATGATGAGACTGAGTCGTGTCGATATAAACAATTTATACCCTAACCCTTTCAACAGTGGGTGGATGGTCCCATTCAGTTATATGAAAGCATGCATTGGAATAGTCTATTCCACATTGAGAGGCCCGGGTGTTCTGATATTATAACAACCATGCGGGCAATGTCCATGCGAGTATGCCACTATTAGGTAATGCGGTTTAGTTTTTTGTAATTGACAGAAGAGTTGTGCTTAACAATATATGAGCCC
Source organism: Siphonodentalium dalli (assembly GCA_032622095.1). Taxonomy (NCBI): domain Eukaryota; kingdom Metazoa; phylum Mollusca; class Scaphopoda; order Gadilida; family Siphonodentaliidae; genus Siphonodentalium; species Siphonodentalium dalli. The sequence goes on from CP136063.1 coordinate 233,891,102, forward strand.
ACGCACAAGGCTCAGCCCTTTTACAATTCGGCGGCGAAGATTGTTTCATGTGGCTGGCGTTAGAGATAATATGGCTGGCGGCGGGCTTGTGGCCAATATGGCTGGCGGCGGCGGCGTGCGATTGCGGCTTCTGGCTCTAGCAGTACCTCATTGCTTTTCCGACCGTTGAGTCAACACGACGTATCGACAATGAGCTTCTTCTGCGATATATTTAACGTATAACGTATAACGTTTTGCCCTTTTTTTCGGCACTTGTATTTTAAATTATTTATACGGCATATTTCGGATTTGACGGAGAATGGAGCTCTACACAGAGGCAACATACACATCGGTAGTCAATATTTCAGTTGGGTTGTTGCGTAATAATAATGATGCTGTCTATAGTATTCTTCGTGCGTCAGGTGCCATGGGAGGGGGTCAATCGCAGCTATTAATTGGTTACATCCGTCAATAAGTAGTCAAACATGTCCAGTGGGGAATATCATGCTGCCGCATAACTCGACCGGAATCCAAAGCAATTCGTTATCCGTACATGTGATAGAATCATGGGAATCTTTTTGTTCTCATGATATATGTCTGTACAGCATTAAATATTTGTTTGTTTTCGCGAAGGCTAAGCTCCCTTGATCCGCGCAATAGAGTGTTCTCAGATAGGGCAACATTTGGTAGGGAGTCATATAGGTCTCTTCTGGGCTCTTGATAAAATGTACATTCCAAGAGATAATGGTAAGTCGTCTCAAGTTCCCCACATAAACAGAAGGTGACATTTTTAACATGATTATCTGTCAGGTCACCACTCAGGTGGCTACAGTTCAGTCGGGTATGAAGGTTATGAGATTTACGGCATTTACTATGATCAAAATGGGCAGGTGGACGCATAGTGCATGTCACTGCTGAGTTCCTGTTTGAAGTCTTCGATTGTACTGCTGCCCTTTTTTTGCGGATAAGGAATCAGGAATAAAATGGCTCAAACCCGAGGTATTATCCGGGGTGAGAGGTGATGTGTTTCTAGGTGGTATTTGAGGCCAGCCCCATTTTCACCCCCTCGAGTGATGGGTGGGGGGTTGGGGTGTTTCTAGGTGGTATTTGGGGCCGGCCACCCACCCATGCCGTCAAATCGGTCGAAATCCTTACCGTTCTCGAAAATGGTCCATACCCCATTTTCACCCCCTCGGGGTGGCACCCCCGGGGGTGATGGGTGATGTGTTTCTATGTGGTATTTGAGGCCAGCCCCATTTTCACCCCCTCGGGGTGGCACCACCGGGTGATGGTGGGGGGTCGGGGTGTTTCTAGGTGGTATTTGGGACCGGCCACCCACCCATGCCGTCAAATCGGTCGAAATCCTTACCGTACTCGAAAATGGTCCATACCCCATTTTCACCCCCTCGGGGTGGCACCCCCGGGGGTGATGGGCGGGGTGTGGTGTTTCTATGTGGTATTTGGGGCCGGCCACCCACCCATGCCGTCAAATCGGTCGAAATCCTTACCGTTCTCGAAAATGGTCCATACCCCATTTTCACCCCCTCGGGTGGCACCCCCGGGAGTGATGGGTGGGGGGGGTGGGTGTTTCTAGGTGGTATTTGGCGCCGGCCACCCACCCATGCCGTCAAATCGGTCGAAATCCTTACCGTTCTCGAAAATGGTCCATACCCCATTTTCACCCCCTCGGGGTGGCACCCCCCGGGGGTGTTGGGTGGGGGTTGGGGTGTTTCTAGGTGGTATTTGGGGCCGGCCACCCACCCATGCCGTCAAATCGGTCGAAAGCGACTTTTTTGAAAATAAGGAATAAGGAATAGGGAATAAGTTCCAAATATCATGTTCGTGTTATATCTGGAATTATTTGCCTGGATTGGTCGTACATAGTTTCTTAAGATTGACGGGGCGGTTCCGCGTATCATTTAAAAAAAATGGCATATCTTGTGTTTTCTACGACGCGAGGAGAGGAGTTCCCAGCCAGTTTCTGATAAAAGACGCGCGTTACTCGTACTGATGGTTGGTTTAAACATATTTATTCGCCATATATGCATATAAATACACACAGTCGGCAACGGGATTGAAGAACAAGTGCGGGCCACTTATATGCTACTTCTCTCCCGATCACCATACACTCAAGTGAAATAAAAAAAATGATACATGGCATTGAACAATTATATATGGTATTAACGATAATGGTAAATGATTGTTGCTAGTCTCTCCCAATTTCGAATTCATATAGTTCAAAAGTAAATGTTGCTTTAAGGTGTTCTGTGCTCATCCGTCCTTGGTAAGGACAGTGAGTATGTTCCAATAGGGGGTTTATGACTGTTGTCATATACTCAGAATTATTATTTTTGTTTGAGTTCTTATTTCATTTAAGTTGGAATTAGTATGTTCTCATCCTGGGATGTGTCTCTTATAAAAATGTGTACAGCCTTGAAAATATCTTCATTATTGGAATTTAATAAACTTGGATCTCCAAATAATAATGTTTTTACTGAATAAATATTGAAACGTAGTAGCTTGTTCAGCAGGTACACTCTTGGAATGATATGCAATTGACATTTGAAAAAATAATGAAATGCGTTTACTTCGCCATCGCCGCATCTACAGGCTTTGGACATCGCAATATAATTGAAGTATTTATCTGATTGGAGTTCACTGCATTCGCACCTGAGTCGACATTGTAAGATATTTAATGATCGTTTCCCTGTAGAAAAATACTTGGGGGGTTTAACCGGATTGGGAATTAGAGATTGTCGGAAACATTCATAATCCAGATTTCTTATTTTTTTATCGCGTTTATTCCAGTCATTTATACACTTGGGCATGAAAGTGGACTCTTTTCTTTTGTAGTTGCATTTCATAGGGATAAAATTTGATGCATTTCTGTTATCATGGTCATTTCGGGCACTGAATTTGGGTGGTATAAGTTCTGTCAGATAGTTAGGTGTTTTTTTGTTTACTATATTGTGGAATGTTAAAACCTGTTTGTAATAAATTTGATTTTTGAGACAATGCAAATTTTTTGAGATTGGGTGGGATACGAACCCCGGCCCGAAGGCGAGCGCGCCTTGCGACTCAAAGTCCGACGTCAATACCACACGGCCACCGAAGCAACCCCAAAAAAGGAAGCTCGAATGGCCGCTGTATTCCGACGTCGCACTTAGGACACTATATTCACATTTTAAGGTTTTATTGTCTTCGAGTTTCTAACGTCTCCCAGCCTAGTTCGGTCTTTCGACAGTATAAGAAGAAGTGTTCAGTAGTCTCTGTCAGGCCACAATAACCACAATCGGAATTATCCTGTAAGTGATTTTGCACCTGTTACTATTCGGGCCATTTCGTATTGAACCTTTTCAATGTCATCACAAAGATAATCAGGGCAGTTATCATAAACAGGGGAGGCATAATTATTCTAGTATTGGTCGGATAAATGTATAATGTATTATTTTTTCAAGCGTTACTCTGCTTAGTCTGTATCTGTGTTTACGTACAAGATTTACTCGACTCCATGCCTTTTCAAGCATAGATCTGATGTGGATACCCCATGAGCCCATGTTGTCTAAAGTAAGTCCCAGATGTTTATGGCTGTCAACCTCAACAATTGTCGCGGCTCCCATGGTCATGTGTAGATGATATACTGGTGTTTCTTTCCTAGAGATTAAGAGAGTTTCCGTGTTCAGGGAATTGAATTTTACAAGCCATTTTGATGCCCAACACATGAGAGTTTCGAGGTCATCGTTGATTAGTTTTGCGGCCGTAGTGGGGTCTTCGATAGTAATACATAGAGATGTGTCATCAGCAAATAGACGAATTTTGCAACGTATATTTTCGGTTATATCATTAATATAAATTAAAAACAGAAGTGGGCCTAATACCTAATACCTAACCTTGTGGGACACCGGCTGTTGCATCTTGTAATTCAAAATTGGTACATATATAGCTCCCTTGTTGACTAATGTTTTGTATGTAATGTTAATACAGCACGATTTATCACAGTATATAAATGTAAGTGTGGTAATTCATGCCTTTACTTTGAATTTACAAGGGTATATGTCATTTTTACTCGGACTGTATTGGCTTTTACCAGAGTATATCATTGTCGACCTGACTTTACCAACTTTTACCAGAGTAGTGCCATATAAAGCGTGGTTTACCTGACTTTACTAGAGAAATATCACACGGATATGAGCGATAACTATATTTCACAATAGCACATCACTCAGATGAGGTGTTTTCTGTCTCTTTTTTGAGAATAAAATCATATTTTGTTCGTTAATCAATGGAAAACAATTTTGCCCGATATCATACTCAAAAGTTAACAGAATGGGACAGAATATTCTTATAAATAAGTAGTATCAATCCAGAAGAGTTTAACAACTTATTTAATCACATGTGTGATTCATATAGCCTCCAATCTGTTAACTCAAATGTTAAAGTTTTTGAAAGCGCACCTCGGTACTACCGCGGTGACTTTACCCTAATATCGAGGTAAATTACCCTGGTAGAATTACTCTGGTACAATTTATCTAGTAGAATCCCATGCACATGCATGTTTACATCCCAGTACAATACCTTGGTGAAATACATGAGTGGGACATCTAACTGTATGGGAGGCCAAATTCACATTTAATAATTAATTGCGCTGGTTATATGTAACTAAACACCCCTGGTGAATACTTAGGTTTATTCATAACTTAACCTTAACTCCCATTGACATGTCACCCCTTGTTTTCATTGATTTGGATGGGTAGGGAGCTAGCCCAACTTCTTTATCAAAATGGCCGACTCGCAAAAGTATCACCTTCTGTTTTAGTTGGAGCGATTCGTGATAGCATTATATTATCTTCGGTATATATTAGTTGGGGCTATTCGCAATAGCATTACTTTCTGTATTAGTCGAGGCGACTTTAGTGTAAACACTATTTTATTCGCAATAGCAAGTGTGTACATACATATACAATTTTAATTACAACACATATATTTATTACAAAATGTTAACACGTGTGTCCCAGCATATAAGAGATGAGAAAAGGATCTGACTGTAAGCTTTGTAAGCTTATATTTGTCATTTCCCCATTGGATATTCACATGGGTGATAACTGGTTTATCATTAATATCTAATTGAGTTATGTTAACTGCGAATTAATAATGGATATATATAGCTTCCTGCCTACTCCTCAGCGCCCATATGCCCCACATCAACCCGTTCAAGGAGACAAGGGTTACCGCATTGTTGATAGCATAGTTTGTTTTCTCTCAGTTAGTCGCGAATCTTTTTGTAAGTAGAATATATAGTTCTGTACTCTTGCGAATATATCGATGTTTTGATCTATTGTTAATGACTGAGATCCTTTAATAAGATCATTTAAACATGGTCTGTTGCGAAGACCTTGAAAGCATATCGTTCGTTCGTGAACTTTCGACAGTATAAGAAGAAGTGTTCAGTAGTCTCTGTCAGGCCACAATAACCACAATCGGAATTGTCCTGTAAGTGATTTTGGGGCAAGTGATCATTCAGATTACTGCATTCGAGACGTATTCGACAGTGGATTATTTGACTTTGCCGTGTATATGCATACTCGTATAATTGTGAAGGTTCTATGCAATCTTTATTCAGGAATTGTTTAAATTCGGAAACAGTTTCGCACATTTTCGCTTCGTCTGATAATTCATTCCAAAGTTTAATAGCATGTGGTATGAATGATTTTTGCAAAGAGGTAGAAAAGCAAAAGGGAGGTCTTAAGTTATCGTGCCTGAATGGGTATCCACTTGAAGTTGTTGAATCCCTTGGGACATAGTTATATAGATATTGTGGGGTTGATTTTCTCGTCATTTTATATAATTGAGCAAGTTTTGATTTTTCTCGCCTTTTCGATAGTTTCTGCCATCCAATTTCTACCAATAATTCATCCCTATTACAACTCCTAGTAGCCCCAGTTATTATACGTGCTGCTTCATATTGTATTTCTCCCTACCCCTACACACTTTAGCACAGGCAGCCAGTGTGAGATAGCTGGGTGAGATTTCCCTGTCTCACATAACACGTGACCATCTATCTCACACCACCCACGTGACTGCTTTACCTATTTAATTAAGAACCGGAACTAATTTAACAATCCGTCATCACGTTTTGTGTGAACTAAAACAGATCAAAACAATGGCGACCAACCAGTTACGCTTCACGTTTCAAGTAAATAAATACGGACGAATTCGTGGACGCTAATACAAATGGAGATAAGCCTCAACTGTTAATCACGAAAAACCTTCAACATAACCTCACTTGCAGACACACAGTTACATATATAACATGAAATATAAACGACTAATTTGTGAACATATTCCATAAAACGGAAGACCCCCAAGCGAAACTGGCACATTTCGTAACAGGTAAACAATAGCCGCTTCACAAATGACGAACGAAATAATTCCACATTCGAACAGTTGTCATCGTCGAACGCGTCTAACTAACATTTGTCTATCATATATTCACATGTTTCCTTTTCAAATGGTATCGATATGGTCATTTCCGATGACAAACACGGTTAGTCCAGTTGTATATACTTCATATCAATACGCGCGTTTCTCGGAATTTATGCAGGTGCAATAATGTGACGTGTCCGTGTCGTTTTCACAATCTTTACCGTGTCGATTTCACTCTAACGTATTAACCCTGCGCGCACGGGTAACGCGCTTTGTTTTTATCGTATATACCTTTGGTATATACCGAAATCATCCCAGTTAATCACGAATATCGCATCAGATTTCTCCCCAGATATACCGTTACGAAGCTACTGGAATGTGCCAAAGATTGGTATAAAACAAAAAATCGGAATGAGGCTCTTGGGTTGGGAGAAAAATGATCCATCATGACCTGGGGTGTGGGATGGAAAAATCTCACCCTCGGGGCCAGATATTTGGTCCGGACACTCGGCAAGCCTCGTGTCCGGCCCAAATATCTGGCCCCTCGGGTGAGATTTTTCCATCCCACACCCCAGGTCATGATGGATAATATTAATCTTCTAATAATTGTGATTCTTCAGCCGTGCAATTGTCCCACACAGGGGAAGCATATTCCAAGACGGGGCGTATAAATGCTAGATAAATTCGTTCTAATGTTCTCCTATCTAGGGCATATTTATTCTTCCTAAGTATGTATAATCGTTGTGAGGCTCGCTCTTCAATATCTTCGATGTGAGTTTTCCACTTCCCTTCATCATTAAATGTCAGCCCTAGATGATTATGTTCAGTCACCTCTATGATATCTTCCCTTGCCATCCTAAGGGGTGGATGATCTTCAATAATATTCTTCCGTGATACTAAGATAGACTCTGTTTTCAATGGATTAAATTTAACGGCCCAGATTTGCGACCATTCATATATTCGCTGTATAACTTGGTTCATTACATTGGCAGCAAGGGTGGGGTCTTCAACGGCAAGAAAAAGGGAAGTATCATCCGCAAATAGGCGAATATTGCTAGTTACCCCTCCAACAATATCATTTATGTAGACTAAAAAGAGCAGAGGGCCGACTAGTAAGGACCCCTGGGGGACTCCAGCTGAAACAGGCATCCAATTAGAGCTCGCCCCATTGATTGTAACTATCTGCTCTCTAGATTCCAAGTAATTCTCAAGAAGTTTATACATATTTCCTGTTATTCCCATTCTTTTCAATTTAAAGAGCATTCCTCGATGCCAGGCCTTATCAAAAGCTTTACTAATATCGCAAAAGACAAATCTTATTTCTTTCCCCTCATCTAGCGATATGATATAGTGGTATATGTCGATTAATTGAAATACAGTACTGTCGTGGTTACGTAGCGATTCTCCGAAGACCCATAACTCCGATTCTCCGAAGTTCCGATTCTCCGACGCCCCGATTCTCCGAAAGCCCATAACTCCGAAGTCCCGATTCTCCGAAATCCCATAACCCCGAAAGCCCATAACTCCGAAGGCCTATAACTCCGAACGCCCTTAACTCCGAAGGTCTATAACTCCGAAAAGCCGATTCTCCGAAGGTCCGATTATCGCTTATTAAATAGTGTACAGTCCAGTGGCGGAGTCAATGCATGGGGCCCGAGGGACGATCGCCACCCAAAAAAACATGTCAAATGTCATGTAAACGTCCGGAAATCCCTCCCAGGCATTCAAATATTCACAGTGTTCCTGCCCAGGGGAGCCCCCGGACCAACGATTTACCATGGAATCCGGCGTCCAGCTTCAAATTGACACTGAAATCCGGCGTCCAGTTTCAAATTAACCCTGGAATCCGGCGTCCAGCTTCAAATTGACGTCTGGAATCCGGCGTACGGGTCCAAAATGGGTGGAATCCGGCGTACGAAAAGGGGGAAAGGGGCCCTTATATATTGGAAACGTTAACTATGTATTATAATAAGGTGATATCTACACCATCGGTAGTATGCGACAAGCCTTAATTTTCCACAGAATGCTTAAATTTATGTAAGAAATACAATTATTTTGCCACAATGTACGTATTAATACAATTAATATGATTAAACTGTGCACATCCGACTGCATTGGGGTGATTTGATGCAATCAAGTTCATTTTATATATGAAAAAGGACAAGTTCTTCCCCGTTCACCCCTGTACATTTTACTCTGGCATCTCATGGGCCAACGTAACGTTATAGTATCTGGTGTATAGTCAGTGGCGGGCCAGGATTCCCATTTAGGTGGGGGCAGTAGGAAAAGTTTGATGCCCCATGAACGATTTCCGGGCGTTTACATGACATTGGACATGTTTTGGTAGGGGCCCATATTGTCTGAAATAGCAAGTAGAGGTTTAATGGGGGCAGTAGGAATTTTGGGACACCTTGGCTTCGCCACTGGACTGTACACTATTTAGTAAACGATAATACCCCGATAAAACAAAATCTTCGGAGAATCGGACCTTCGGAGAATCGAACCTTCGGAGTTATGGGCCGTCGGAGAATCGGGCCTTCAGAGTTATAGGTCTTCGGAGAATCGGCCCTTCGGAGTTATAGGTCTTCGGAGTTATAGGTCTTCGGAGAATCGGCCCTTCGGAGTTATGGGCTTTCGGAGAATCGGATCTTCGGAGTTATGGGCCGTCGGAGAATCGGGTCTTCGGAGTTGTGGGCCGTCGGAGAATCGAGTCTTCAGAGTTGTGGGCCGTCGGAGAATCGGGTCTTCGGAGTTGTGGGCCTTCGTAGTAAAAACAGTCGCTTCAGAAATTACACCAATGCTGATAAAACTCTTTCAATCCTCAATCAACCAAGGGAAAATACCAACTGACTGGAAAGAGGCATATATCACTCCATTGTACAAGAAAGGAGATAAAACATCTGCATCAAACTACCGCCCAGTACCTTTAACATCAATCTGCAGCAAACTTCTAGAACATATAATTCACCACCATCTAATCAGTTATCTGGAATCAAACGACCAGTTAACAGACTTTCAACATGGTTTCAGAAAGAACAGATCATGTGAAACTCAACTTCTCTTGACGGTGGATGACTTAGCAAGAGGACTATTTAAAGGCGAACAGATCGACGCTGCACTACTCGACTTCTCCAAGGCATTCGACAAGGTACCGCATCAGAGGTTACTACAAAAGTGCGTAGGACATGGCATAAATGACAACATCTTGGAATGGATAAAGGATTTTCTCTCAAACAGAACCCAGAGAGTCATCTTAGAATGTCATCTCTCCGAAGAAAAATCTGTAACATCAGGAGTACCACAACGAAAAGTTATGGGACCATTACTGTTCCTTATCTACATCAACGACCTTCCCAAATGTGTGACACCTATACCCCGCTTGTTTGCAGATGACTGCTTGCTGTACAGGACAGTAAAATCAAAAAAAGACGCTAAACTGCTCCAGGAAGACCTTGACAACCTTCAACTTTGGGAAAAGAAGTGGCAGATGGAATTAAATGCGGACAAATGCGAGATCATACGTATAACAAACAAAAGGAAACAAAATGTCTTGGAAACCCAGTACACCATTCATGGGAAACCACTACGATGTGTGAACTCGGCAAGGTATATCGGTGTCAACATCAAGGAGGATGTTAGTTGGAATGACCATCTTTCTAAGATCTGTAAAAAGGCAAATTCTACAACAGCCTTCATTGGAAGAAACCTAACCAACTGCAGCCCCAACATCAAGGAGCAGTGTTACAATACCATGGTGCGTCCAATAGTAGAGTACTCATCGACTGTATGGAACCCGCACACAGCGGAAAACATCGAGAAACTGGAGAAAGTTCAACTGAGAGCAGCCAGAATGGTACAGAACAACTACCAATAGAGGAGCAGCCCAAGAACGATGGTGAAAAACCTTGGATGGAAATCACTTGAAGAAAGACGAAAAGATGCCACCTTGTCTATGTTCTTTTATTTGTCAATACACTGGTCGTCACAAATCAAGCTACTCCACTCGTGAAGAGCAAAACCAACGCCAGATCACGAGGCCATAACCAGCGCTACACTCAGCATCATGTGCGAGTAGATGCATATAAATACTCCTTCTTTCCGTCGGCCATACGGATGTGGAACGCCCTATCTGAAGAGGCAGTGGCTTGCACCTCCCTGGAAGACTTTCAGAAGGAGATGCTCAAAACAGGCTACTGAGGATGACAGAACCGATTTTTAACTCCACTCATGATGATTTTACTTGTATTATACACAATCCTTATTTTAAATTCACCAATATTGGCTTTTAACGACATCCTCATCCGCCTGTGCGCACAAATGCGATAATATTCCTACAGAAGCCTTCTGCGGGGAGTTGCATTTTATCGGAAGAAGAATAGGTCTTCGGAGAATCGGTCTGACACCACTGTCGTTGGGAGTAAACCCAGATGGCAGATCGGACAACAATTTGTTTTCATGCAAATAGTCTGACAGACGACGGTATATGCATTTTTCAAAGATTTTAGAGAGACAACTCAGAAGGGAAACAGGGCGATAGTTTGACGGTATACAAGGGTCATCTTTTTTAAAGATTGGACATACATGTGCCTTCTTCCACTCAATGGGAAAGTATGCATGTTATAAAAATATATTAAAAATAAATCTTAATGGTGCAGTTAAAGAAGAGGCACAGTTTTTCAATACTTTTGGGCTTATGCCATCGTAACCGGAGGCTTTTGTCGTCTTAATTGACCGTAGGCATTTGTGAACAAGATCGTCATCGATTTCTATCTCACTCAGTTCGCTTTCTGTTAACTGATCAAAGCGAGGTAACCCTATCTCCCGTTCGTTTGGCAGTGACGATATGGAACAAGTATTTGTTGAAGGTGTTGGCTTTTTGTAAGTTGTCATTTATCACTTCATCGTTAAATATGAGTGCTGGTATAGGCTTAGGTTCCGGTTTCATTGATTTATTCAAAGTTTTCCACCAAAGTGAGGACTCAGTGAAGCAACTTCCCAATATACTTTGGGTTTTGGCGCAATAAGTTTGTTTGGCCCGTTTGATAGCCGAAATAACAGAATTTCGTTGTAATTTATATTTTGCCCAAGCATCATGAGAACATTTCCGTTTGGCTGCCTTGTATAATCGTTTTATCTGCCTTATCATACAACGGATTTCTTTATTCATGCATTCTTTTTCATTTTGGCGAGTAGTTACTTGTTTGTTTGGTATATATTGCAATGTTATTTCATTTATTTTATTTGTCAATATATTCGCTAATTCGATGTATGGGATATTAGATAGTTCTCTCTTGTAATTCCAATTTTCAAATTCGGCATTCATTGCATTATAATCTGCTCTTGAGTAGTCCCATGCCTTACTTTTCACGATTCCACTCGATTTCTCTATACGAAAATTCAAATACATCACTATTGGACAGTGAAATCGAGTCAAATCTGAGAAGAAAGGGTCAATAACTTCGCTATATATGTTTAACAAATTGTCCTTGATTTGTTAAAAATAAGTCTATGAGAGAAGATGAACTCTCTGTAAAATGAGTTGGATCTTTGATAAACTGTTGCATTCCGAATCGATTACGAATATAGTTACATATATTGATTCAGATGGAAGTTGATTGGAATTGAAGTCGCCAGTTAGAATCACGTGACGAATAACTGTCCTGTCTCCAAGGGCCATATCTATATTTGAATATATTTTCTCCCATGTATCTACTGGTAGATTTGGAGGTTTATTTAATGTACCAAGTAAAAACTTTGTTGATGAGGAACGCATGACTTCCACCCAGATACATTCGATTTCCGGAGTTTTTAGATCAGCACGTCTCCTAAAATAGTACGAATCCTTTATATACACAGCCACTCCTCCTGTGTGGGTTTATTTAATCTATCTGGGGCATGGAACCCGAGTATGCTCAGTTCTGCATTCGAAGTTTGTTCAGTGAGCCAGGTTTCAGTGAATGAGACAATATCGTAACTAGATGCTTCTACCGCCACAACGTCTAATTTTGGAAGCAAACTTTGTATATTCAAACACATGATGGAGAATGTATGTTCATATTTATCTGCGGTAGGACCTGGATTAATTTTTATATCAAATGATCGCCTTATTAATCCAATTATGGTAAGTGCAATAGTTCTGGAAAGATTTGTTATACTATTTGTAACATCGCGATGTTTCCTTCGCATGTATTTCTGAAGTAACGCCCTATATGTTTTATTTTTCATTTTGGAATATTTAGTTTTTAACAGTTGTTTTAGATGCAATGCAAAATTAATACAATAGTATTTCGCACGATACTTTTAGTTATGCCTGAGTTTTCCGACATCATTTCAAATTTATAAGCAATTTGGTAAGGGAGTGTGCAATTGAGATCAAGAATAAAGTCGACATCTAGCCCATCAAAATTAAATAATAATTAAAGCACTAGTTTCTATCAAATGATTGGAAGTCACGCAGAATGAAATTGTTGCGACGTCATTGGTTGAAACAGATTAATGTTGGTAGAAAAAATCAGACTTTTTTAATAACTGAATAACCGTTGCTATACACTATATTGCAATCGAAGAGTTGTTAAATCATTCCCTTGATTTATTTACATGTATATTCCGATGGGTGATAGATTAAACAGTCTTTGAATGTTGAACTCGTTATCTCAATATCCTTACAACTAAAATCTTACAGCCTGGCTGTCGTCTGCTTTTATTAACTTCGGTAATCGCAGCCATGAACACAGATGTTTAATTTCCTCTTTTGACAAGTTATCTGCAGTAGAAACTTATACTTCAAACATCACAAATGCAACATCAGATATACCATATGAGTTTTATCTTTGATGAACTTTTTTATATGATTATTCAATATTGGCTGATGTATAGTTAGTTGACTCCAATTGATTTTTGTGTAGGAATGTTCAGCTAATAATCTCAGAATGTTCGTTGAAATAGTTATCAAACCAGATATCGAGAATACAAATACTCTTTTCTGTGAATAAAACACGGACACAACTGAAGATTGGGTTAATTGTTTTCTATGTAGGCTTAATAAAGTAGTTTATTTCTACAAAATATATGAAGCGAAATGGCATTTTGCCTTGATGGAAAGTTCTCCCTCTTACTGTACGATATGAATGCGTCTGGTGTTTCTGTTCTAAAAATAGCTCGTAAAACTGTCCCGGAAGTTTGCATGTATTATACCAGAAAAATCGAAATAAAATCATTATTAATTTATAGAAGATGTATTCCAATGACATTTATTAGTTTATATCCCCGAAACTGTATAAAACTTGTTCGGAAGAGATATACCATCTTCAATAAAAGACGGTGATGATTTCAAATAAGTGTGAAACAATATGATTTGACGTAAATAGCTTTATGATTTAGTTGCACTTCAGAAATATTTAGTTTGTAGAAAGTTGGCTATCAATGTTGAAATATTCTGTTTTACGACACATTATAGATACGGGCGGCGTTGGTGGTGAGTGTGCTGTTAAAATATTCACTTCCGTCAAAAACCACCATAAACAGAAAGATTAGTAAAATATAGACACACTTTGTTCTTATGCCAATCAGAAATATGGCATAAACAATATGTTATTGTCAAATGTTTGTCATTTGTTATGTAAACAAAAGCAAAAAACGTTACAGAACCTGCCTTTTGTTTAGATCCGGATATGGTAGACATAAAGACCGTTATTTGTTACTGTTTTCCTGATATGGAAATAATAAAGAGCATTTATATCATTTGTGTCTTGTTAACCAATATAATTGAGCTGTGTTATGTAAACAGAAGCAAAACTTATGTAACACGAGCAGTCTCTTGTTTACGTACACCGTCGTACGTCTTGCAATGACGACAATATACTATTTACGCGCTGATTATGTTTGACATATGAACAAATCTATATATTTTTTAAATATTCCTTCTGTTGATGGCGATTGAACAAATATGCATATTTCTGCAACGAACGCCGCCCATGCCTTTAAGATCTAATGGTATAAATAATATTATGTATATTTCAAGGTACTTCCACGGTGAGTATGTCTGACCTGAGCTACATTTCAAATCCCGCCGGGATCGAACGGTCGAGAGAAACAATCGTCCAGATAGCAAAGCGTCGAGTCGAAGAGAGTGCCGACAAGATTGCGTTGGCCATCTACCACGAACACAAGCTTGAGGCCAGCGTCACATACGGCGAATTGCTCGAAAACTCTCGAAAGTTCGCAGCGGCATTATCCAGGGGTGGAATAAAGAAGGGTGACGTCATCGTCATCTGCTTACGGAATTCAATTGAATGGATTATCGTCCAATGTGGAATCATCTTAACAGGAGCTATCCCGCTGAGCACTAGATTATTGAGAGATGATTTCTCTGATCTCCAGCACGTTATTTCTAAGGCGAAGCCGGTCGCGCTCGTTTTTTCAGACGAGTACGAAAACGCACCAAAGTACATAACGGACTTACTTGCTGCTCAGATATCAAGCACCGGTTCGTTGACGCGTGCAATATGCGTTGGAAAATTTAGCGGAGATAATATTCTCAATTTCAAAGAGATGATTGAAAACGAATATGAACTGTTCGACCAAGAGAGTGTTCATATGGACCCCGATGATGTTGTGGTCATCTTAGGGTCATCTGGTACCACTGGTCGCCCAAAGCTAATTTGCCACACCCACTCTACTGTGCTCTCCGCGCTCGCTCCGCTTAGCAAGCTAAGCATATTAGGCAGCACGTCGGTCAGAATGGTAGACTCCGATTTCGGTTGGATGATTGGAAGTCCACTGGTTGAACTTTTTTACGGCGGCAAATTGGTTTCTTACCGCGCAAGCGATATGCCAGAGTCTATTGGCAGTTATTTGGAGTGCGCCCGGAAGGAGAAAGTCACCGTGCTTGCTAGCACCGTCAGTGTTATCAACGCAATGGCAAAGCGAACGGATGAAATTCCAGATAGTGTTCGATTCATCTTCTTGGGATCAGCACCGGTCAAAAAAGCGTGGAGCGCTCTGCTACGCCGAATACCTATTGTTTTTATAGGTTATGGCACCGTTGAACTGTCTACGAGTTCATTTAAGGTTGCAATAGGGGGCGTTGATCAGATTGAGGCTAACGCTTGCGGCACACCTTCATTGGGCACTGAAATCAAAATATGTGATGACGACTTTAATATAGTCAAGCGCGAAAGCATGGGCAATATTTATCTGAGGAATAATGTTTCCGGATCACCGGGTTTCTATGATGACGACGAACAGACCAGGAAAACCTTCAGCCCAACTGGCTGGTACGATTCGAAAGATGTAGGTTATATCGATAAAGAGGGGGAGTTGTACGTTATTGGCCGGCGTGATGATACCATAAAATATGGATCAAGCCTGGTTTACTGCAATGAGGTTGAAACCATGGTGACGGATATGGGCCTTCGGGAGATCGATGACGTCATCGTTTTTCCAGTCGATGACGAGGAGCAAGGCCAAGTCTGTTGTTTCTGCATAAAGATGCACGCTGGATACGACACGACAGAGGAAGCATTGAAAGAAACGTTATATACAAAGATCGTCAATTACACACACAGGCCGCACTATCTATTCATATTCGATAAGTTTTGCTACACTATAAGTGGAAAAGTAAACAGGCAGCATTTGCGATCACTAGTTCAGAGAAAATTGAGACTAAAGTAAAGTAAATTTCCCAAAAATATTTCGAATGAAGAATTGCAATCAAGTAGACCCACAATAGCTCGTAAAACTGTCCCGGAAGTTTGCATGTATTATACCAGAAAAATCGAAATAATTCAATATTAATTTATAGAAGATGTATTCCAATCACATTTATTAGTTTATATCCCCGAAACTGTATAAAACTTGTTCGGAAGAGATATACCATAACAAGACAGCGATGATTTCAAATAAGTGTGAAACAATATTATGATTTGACGTAAATAATTTATAGTTAATATCATTTAAGATTGCATTAGGGGGCGTTGATCAGATTCAGGCTATATAACGCTTATAGTTTATATAATTTAAGATTGCAATAGGGGGCGTTGATCAGATTCAGGCTAACGCTTGCGGATTGCCTTCATTTGGGCACTGAGATCAAAATATGTGATCACGACATTAATATAGTCAAGCGCGACAGCATGGGCAATATTTATCTGAGGAATAATGTTTCCCGGTCACCCGACCCAGTGGCAAACAATCCTGATCGACCCACACTCTGAGAAACAACATTTGGTTTTCCGGAGAACCTACTACCAACATATCTTGGAATTAAATTTAGTAATACTGGTAGATTCATACATGCAATGGAAGAGTTAAGTGCTAAAGGTCTCAAAGCAATGCATTCACTAATTAATGCATGTACAAAAGACGCACCGATTCCAATATCGACGTCTTTAAAACTCTTCGATAGATTAATTAAGCCGATACTATTATATGGAAGCGAATTATGGGGCGTTGAAATAACCACTAAAAATCACGACCGCCTGCCATGTGAAAAGGTACACTTAAAATACTGTAAAAGGTTACTCGGAGTCGGTAAATTTTCTTCAAACAACGCTGTCCGCGCCGAGTTAGGGAGCCACCCACTATTCATTGATGTGGCATGCAGACTTTCATCATATGTAATTAAGTTAATGTCACGGTCGGACTGTAATCTTCTCCGCAGTGCTGCGTTGGAACAACATATGGCATCGGTTAAGAAATCAATCTTTCTTTAAAACGGCAGAATCACTGGGGTGGAATATTGCAGACCTCCAAAACGCTGGTCCCGTACTGTGTCAATTCAAAAGAAATCTTATTGAAGATTATTATATATATTTTAGACAGAGTCTCACTGACGAATGTTCAAAAAAGGGAAGTAATAAGTTACGAACATACCGACTTTTCAAACTTAAATACGAAATCTTCTTCACACAACATCAATAGAAAATAGAATCGTTTTCACTAGACTGCGAATAAGTAATCATAAATTGGCTATTGAAAAGGGACGCCACACACAACCGCCGACGGCAGTGGAACAAAGGTTTTGTATATTTTGTTCCGATAATGCTATTGAAGACGAAAAACATTTTCTTTTAGAGTGCAGCGCTTACCGCACACAACGTCTCGAGCTCACAAACCTTATGAAGACACAGTTCTCAGACTTTGAAAGCATGACCCAAACTGAACAGCTTGTCAAAATCTTATCCAACAATGTGTCAAATACATGCACTTCAATTTGTCATATGATCCGAAGATTATTCTCCGCACGTGATGAGCATCGTATCATAAATCAATGACCAAATACAGAATAGATGACCCATTGCACATTCAGCTTGACCTTATATTAATATCATTTATTATACTGTTCAATACACAATGTACAATTATATGTTATTATGTATGCATACTGTCCTTATAAGGATGTTTTTGCCAATTAAACTTATCTTATCTTAATTATAACCCAGCAGTTTAGTTCCAAGCTTTTTTGGTTCCATGCTAAGTTTGGTTCTCAATAGAACCAACCGAATCCATAGTTTGTGTGGGAACACAACCTAGCTTAAATGTCCTGGTCTGTTTAAATTTAACAATATGTCCACGCGTTTGGGGTTAAGATGATTTGGGGAAGACTTTGTCAAGACTATTTTCGATTCACATTTAGACTCTAATCAATCGATTGCTGGCGGGGTTAACTGTAGTCATCCCGACGATATGGATCACTAACTGAAAGATACGGGCGGCGTTGGCGGTGGGTATGCTGTTAAAATATTCACCTCCGTCAAAAACAGCCACAAACAGAAAGAATAGTAAAATATAGACATACCTTGTTCTTATACCAATCAGAAATATGGCACAAACAGTATGTTATTGTCAATTTTTTTTCCTTTGTTATGTAAACAAAGGCAAAAAACGTTACGTTTCCTGGCTTTTGTCTAGATCCGGATATGGTAAACATTAAGAGCGTTATTTGTTACTGTTTTCCTGATATGGAAATAATAAAGAGCGTTTATGTCATTTTTGTGTGATTAACCAATAGAATTGCGCTGTGTTATGTAAACAGAAGCACAACTTATGTAACACTACCAGGATCTTCTTTACGTACACCATCGTACGTCTTGACGACAATATACTATTTACGCTCTGATTATGTTTGATATATGAACAAAACTATATATTTTTTAATATTCCTTCTGTTGATGGCGATTTGAACAAATATGAATATTTATGTAACGAACGCCGCCCGTCCCTTTAATAAGTATAATTCGATATTTCCTTCAGACATCAAAACGTATTCGGTGTCTATTCTGTGAACCGACATCGTGTGATATCAATTTTAAACATTATAACGTATTGACGAACTATATAATATAACATTGAGAAACAATGACACACCAAACGTAATTGCAGCATATTACCGTCACAGCACAGTGTTTCCACAAACACTAATAAATGTTTGCAATAGAAAGCATTTAGTGAACCAACTGGGGAACCAAAAGGGAGCTATTTGGTTGTATATAGGAGATGTGGCACACTAGCATGTTATATTTACGCACTGTCTCAAAAATTTAATTTGCTTCTATTCAGGGGGGGGGGGGTCGGAAAAAAAATCCAGGCACGTATGATGGGGTGGGTGGGTGTCTCTTGGGTCCAAAAAACAGTTTTTTCCATATGCCAAATTTGTTTTCCATTCCTGCTATTGAGTCTTATTTTGATGTGTTTTGAACAGAAACAGGTCATATATAGTTAATACTAATGCTATACTACATATTATAGAGGTTATCAGAAGTTGGATCAGTTGCACAATGGCCAACAATAACCCAAATTCAACTTGATAGAACTTGACACTGCGCTATTGGAAAAATAAAATTTAATCAGGATTCCATCTACTGATTCAACAAAATAAGAATAACTATGCAGAACTTAGCTGAAAATAAGCAATAAAATGAAAGCACACTTGACCATATGTGACATGGAAATAAAGATATAATAAATAATGGAATAAAATAGACTTTTGACAACGTAAAACATAAAATCATAGCAAATAAATTGAAGGCCAGCCGGGCCAGCTTGAACAATTTCACATTGTTTTCCATGTTAATGTGGATCAGCTTGCAATGTTAATCACAGCAACGAAGATTTTATCGTCACTGATATCGTGAGCAAAAAAGAAGTGAAATTGGGCTATCCATCCATATTATTCCCAATTATTACGAAGCCTATTACTTCAGGCAGTGGCTACCAGCCCGCCATTACACGCTATAAACATGTTTCCTCAGTTCTGGTTTCTGAGATGCCCAAGAAGAGTCACGCATGTATATCATGGTTATGTTTGGTATTAGCATTATTCTTCAAACTGGGATGAACAGTTTTATTTCCACATGTCTTGATAAACAATTTGATTCCAGAAATACAGTAATGCGGCTACTAATGCCCTAATTAAACGACTCCACAGAAGAATAATGGGTAATTTTTCAGGATTTGTCTGATTTAGTCGGAAATTAAAATTAAATTACCCATTATTCTGCTGTGGTTATGGAGTCGATTAATTAGGGCATTACTGTATATCACATAGCATATATAAAAATATCAAATAATCTGAAATTTGTTGTACCGGTACCATGTATTCTGTAGAATACTCAAATGTGATTATGTGACTAGATCATGTGACTATATATTATGAAAATGAATGTTAATATAAACCTTGGCACTCTGCCTATATATCCCTAGAAATGTGATTATGTTGACACATTTCTTGATTAATGACACTTATATGATAAATTCAAATCTCATATATATTTTGAAGACCTCTGTTTGTATGTTTGTATGTATGTATGTTTGTCATTGATACAAATCTACGATTCTCGACCGATCGGGACGAAACTTGGTACGTGTGTGTAGTTTGACAAGGCGGTCGACGTTGTCGTATTTGCGAAATTTGCTATGTGAATGTATCTTGCCCCGGATACGAATTTTATCGGGTCGCCGAGCCCGTGCGACGCCAGCTTCGCGCATGCGCAGACGAGATATCGGAAACGGGTGGAGCTATCGACTTGAAATTTGCTATGTGAATGTATCTTGCCCCGGATACGAATTTTATCGGGTCGTCGAGCCCGTGCGACGCCAGCTTCGCGCATGCGCAGACCAGATCTCGGAAACGGATGGAGCTATCGACTTGAAATTTGGTATGTGAATTATCTTGCCCCGGATACGAATTTTATCGGGTCGCCGAGCCCGTACGACACCAGCTTCGCGCATGTGCAGACCAGATCTCGGAAACGGGTAGAGCTATCGACTTGAAATTTGGTTTTTGAATAGCGCGGACAACGTCGGGCTGGGTAGAGCTATCGACTTGAAATTTGGTTTTTGAATAGCCCGGACAACGTCGGGCTCATCGGCTAGTAGTATATCAGTTATCTCATTATGCACTGTTCTATTCAAATATCGCGCAATAAATTATGATAATGCAGGATAATCAGCTATTTGGTTGCTCAATTGATAATTTTTCTCAAATTTAAGGGGGGTGGGTGTCCAAAACTGACCGGAAAAAACTTCCTGAAACGGAAAAAAAGGGTGGGTGTCCAAAATTGCATGGAAAAAAAGGCCGGAAACGGAAGAAATTGGGTGGGTGGGTCCCCCGTGGCCGGAAAAAAATTAAAATGATCATACGTGACTGGAAAAAATTTCGGACCCCCCCCCCCCCGTTCTATTTTGTTTTATATTTTCTATCCGAAGAACCAAATACACGGGGTAGAAACACCACAAATTCAAAACACTAACAATTCAGGCAACATGAATACTAATTCCTTCTAGATATAACCACTGATCAGTCGGATTTCTGTGAAAAAAATTCACATAGCGTTCAGATAACATCGTTTTTTAAACAATTTTCTGTTTAGCTGCAGATTATAAATGCGTTGGATACACGCCTGGGACCACCAATTTCTCATGTATATATATTGTTTGATACAAAACCTAGCCCGCTGTTGACATCGACGATTAGCGACGACATGATGTACGCTCCAGTTCATTAAAACAGAAGCTCCAGTTCACTGCAAGCTAAACACGATACGCTCCATGCAGTTCACTACATCGAACATCGCCTTCTCAAAAAGCAGTCTTTATGTCTGAAAATGGCTGTCAATTGGGGAAATGATAATGCAATCGAGGGCTGGTTTGCTGTTCAACAAAGATCTAAACAATTTTACTCGACAAACGCGCTGATTTTGTGAGTCAATTATGTATACATATATATTTTTTTTTTTGGTAAAACAAATGAATTATTGACGGTAAACATAATTCAGATAACGCTTTTCTGTTATATATGTATGGAACAACAAGTGTGTCTTGTAGTCAGTTTTTGTCGGTGTATGTACTTATACAGATGTGTGTACTCAGGAATCAGTATAGGCCTACATTGTAGATGTGCCACCATAGGCAAAATGGGACGCATCATTCGCTGATATCACGAACAAAATACCCGAACGTGCATGTATGCGCCATTAAACAATTGTTCTTCCATGCTGAGTATGGATGTTATTATTGCAAAGAGAAGCAGGAGACAACCAAGGGTGTAATCTATATGAGCACTCTCGACCAGAGACGTGGCGACAGGTGGGTGGGGTGTCTCTCACCGCCCAACTTTGGTCAAAATTTTCAACAGTTGGAAATGTCATACCTGACACAACATTAGGCGGAAATTTCACACCAACAATAGGTTGAAAATGTTCTTGTAGTTTGATTCAAACAATTTATTGGGGAGAATTTATTGCTTTTGGACCAATATTTGCATATTTTCCTTCTTTTGGTAAAAAGTTTGGACTGAAATGGCCATCAGTTAGAAATGTTCCAACCTTAGCTTAGGGGTGTCAGGTTGGAAATTTCCAACACTTGGAAAGCTTGTGTTCTTGTCACCCCCCCCCCCCCCATGGCCAGTCAAAAACTTCTAGTTAATTTAAGAAAACAATATTGTCCTACATTTGGTCAAAATTGTCACAAGAATTGTCATATGTTGGAAATTTTCCAACCTATACGTCGGGGTGTCAGGTTTGAAATTTCAAACTCTATGAATGCTTGAGGCTAGTCTAGATACTAGGATTTTGCGATTTTTTTGTTCAGATTTCAAAAGTTCCGCACACCGGGCCGAACCATGCATGGTCGGCCCGATGTGTCCTGGTCCCTCTTCGTGGCCAACATAAAACTGCTAATGAGTTTACGAAAACAATTTGGTTTAATTTGGTTTAAATTGTTACTGAAATGGTCATCAGTTGGAAAATTTCCAAACTAAGGGAGAGTATGAGGTTTGAAATTTCCTACACTAGGAAAGCTTGAGGTCAGTCTATAGATTCTAGGATTTTGCGATTTTCTTGTTTAGTTTTCAAAATTTTCTCACACCGGGCCGAACAACCATGGTCGGTCCAGTGTGTCCTGATCTATTGCTCCGTAGTTGTGTGCATTTGTCTGGAGTTAGACCACTAGATGTTAGGATTTGTGCAATTTTCACGTTCAAAATATATGAATATTATCATACCGGGTAGATATATAGAACCATGGTTTATAACTTGGCTAGTATATAGGCCTGTGAACACTTAGCTGCAAGGAGGGAATGAAATTATGCAAAACCTTTGGTCTGATTCAAGGGGTGTTTTGGTTTGATTCAAGGGGGGGGGGGTGCGAATGGAATTATGCAAAACCTTGTCTCTGGTCTTATTCCGGGGGGGGGGGGTCAGTTGGAATTATCAAGGTGGATACCCCCAACGGAGACCCTCTAGCCACGTCCCTGCTCTCAACATGCGGCCTCGGCTTCAATGGTGTACTCGTTATTAGTTGTGGATCGGATATCGAGTCAAATGACATATACCTCAACAGCATAGAGTCTTCCGGTGAAAGCATTGACCTTTCCTGTCCTTATCCATCATATATATAGGAAGGAGAAAAAGAATACCATAGCACCAACACAATTATAGGTTTAATAGCGGTTTGATCTGTATTGAGTGGGCACACGCCCCGCTATCCCACTTCCCATTTTCTCGTCCATGGCTGCGACATTATTTCTCCAATATATACGTGTATCTCATTATCTCCTATCGTACAGATATACATGCACTGGTTTTAAACATACATATGTTGCATAACCAATATATATTTCTTTCAAATTGAGATCAATATAAGCTCTTTCGACTATAGGGGTGGTAAACATTTGAGAATCTCTCATCTGAATCTGCTCGAAGTGTAAAATATGAATCTATACAGGACATTGTTGATCGACAAAGAACTGGGTCTTGTGTTCGGGAAGTGAACCCCGATCTTATCTTCGGTGAACTGGAGCTTTTTCGTCACAATTTCAAACCTAAATATCTTATGATTCCAAGGTCATATATCTACTGTCCGCGGGGAGACAACACACTTTTGACCAATAAAACCTTGCAGTATCGTGTCAGTATCGAATGATTCGTTTTTCTCAAGTAAATTTGTGTTGAAATTTACCATTGTGGCAATGGCAATTTAATACTCAAATGTCTACGCTTAATTTGGCAAATTGGCGCACTGTTTATTGGAAATATCAAATCAAAACAGATGGGGGTGTGCGGCAAACTGTGGGCTGTGAACTGAACAAAAGGTCGCAAGTGGTGTCTGTCTCGCGGAGCAGTTCCTACCCCGTGAAATATAGATAAGCAATGCTACTCAGATTGATTTTCCCGTCAGGTCCTTCGTTTGGATCTCCTACTGGGACAAACCTGGGAACTAGTTTTGGTTCCCATGGGAACCAAATTGTCTCTGTTTGCGGGACAGCCCGACTCAGGGGAAACCGACCTGAATATTAATCTAATGTATTTATTTGTACGACATACGCACATTATTCAAGGAAGAATATATCTTTTAAACCAGCCAATACTCCAAGGATTATATAGCAAACAATATGTAATCGGGGTTCGCGATGATATATCTAAGTGTTGGCGCACACGATCACGATTGTGCCCGGTTAAATCCGGCTGCCGGATAAATCGGGCCCGATAAAATTGGGGGTGGGGTCAGCGCACACGAGTCGGATATTCACTCAGGTCATAGTATATAGCCAACTGGTGTGGTCAGGGAACATGCACATTTAAGGTGTCTCAAAAAACTAGAATCCTGGTTCCTGAAGCAGTCTATCCCATCTCTTTTTATATATGGGGAATTAGGAATGTATACAATTACAGTTAGGATAAAAACCCGCTACATTTCTTCTTGGGCAAAATATATATACTGCAACGCCCTCTTATGTTATATTATATAATGTATACTTTGTATTGTAAAAATGCTTCTAATAATCCATGGATAAGAGGAATACATGACTCCTTTAATATGATTGATATGAGTGTTGTTTGGAAATTACAAACTACCAATTGAACAAGGATCTTGGCTCAACACTGACTATTCAAAAAGAGTATGTACACTATGTACCAAAGGACTGGGCTACGAATATCACGTTATCCTGAAGTGTACAGCATTAAAAGAACTCAGATCGATATATTTGAAACCCTATGTCGACAGAAACTCTCCCATAAACTTTCAGAACTAGAAATAAAATGACAATTAGGAATCTGCTAACTTTCATAAGGAAAGCCCAGGATATTTTCGGCAAGTCCACTTGACGTTTTAGTAAGTCCCCGCTCACTGTGCCTATACAGTAATGCTCTAAGTAATCGACTTCTTAACCACACTCTCGGGAGAGCTTTCCGATGAATGGCAACAAGCCATATTTCCGACTAAATCCTGAAAAGTTACCCATAATTCTGCTGTGGTTAAGAAGTCGATTACTTAGAGCATTACTGTACATCCCTTACCATACAGTAAGTTCACACTCACTCTACCTAAAATCATCATCCGACCGGAAACTGATACATATCTAAACACTCATGTATTCCTCGTGTGAAATTTAGTGTTATATATTTGTACTAATTGAATATTTTGATGTCACATATATCTTGTACTAGCATGCACCAATGTACTCATGTAATAACTATATATCGATGGACAGAAAATAAATTGAATTGAATTGAGAACGGAACGTATATAACTAACCAGAACGCGCTGTGACCCCTAATCACTTTCAAGTGATTACAGAGGGTGGTGTATAGTCCACGATATGTTGATACACTGAGCAATATAGTCTTAGAAAGCAGCATATGTTGATTGATGAATATCGCCGTGTTGCATATGTCGCAAGAGTATGGGCGTAGTCAATGAGATATTGGTCGACCTCTGCACTCACCCCAGGACTCAACTTCACACCACTAATTTTCTTTAATGTCTCCTCCTCCTCCGGTTGTTAACAAGAAAAAAAAGTGGCCGCAGTGACTCCAGTCAAGATGGCGTCCATCAAACACCAAAATCCAATATGGCGGCCAAGATGGCGGCCGAAATGTGAAAAATTGCTATTTTTTTACATTTCACCACATTTCGTTTGTCTCTGTGGTAAAACGTGGACATCTTGGCGTCACGTTATAGATTTATCGTATAGAATAATCATTTATGAACACAATGAGACCATAAAATACATTCATTGTTGATATTTAAGTTTGATATCACGATTTCCCAAATGTTATTGCTATTATTATACCCCCGTAACGAAGTTAGGAAGTTATGGGGGTATACTGGAATCAGCTTGTCCGCCCGTCCGTCCGTCCGTCCCGAATTTGTAAGAGTCATAACTTGAACAAATGTAAACGGATTTCAAAGATTTGTGGCATATGAGTTCACCTGACCATTGCCTAGATTTAGTTCGCAAGCCAGGTCTGGCCATATATTTTTACCGGAGTTATTGGACTTTGTTTATTATTCTTGTCGAATTTACCAATTAGCAAATAGACGACGTCACAGGGCTCATTTCCACAAATCTCAACGGATTTCAAAGATATTTGGTATATGAATTCACCTGACCATTACCTAGAATGAGTTCGCAAGCCAGGTCTGGCCGGATATTTTTACCGGAGTTAATGGACTTTGTTTATTATTTTTGTCGAATTTACCAAATAGCAAATAGACGACGTCACAGGGCTCATTTCCACAAATGTCAACGGATTTCACAGATTTTTGGTATATGAGTTCACATGACCAGTATCTAGAACGAGTTCGCAAACAAGGTCTGACAGGATATTTTCAGCAGAGTTATTGGACATGTGCAAATGGACGACGTCACATGGCTAATTTCCACAAATGTCAGTCCTAAAATGAGTTCGCAAGCCAGGGTTTTTGACAAAATCCCACCTCTTGTTTAGCACATACTGAGAACGCAAACATTATTGAGAATACGCTTCCCCAACTACACATTTCGGCGGGGAATACCGCCGTCTGCGACTGCTTGTTTATTTCAGTTTTCATTTTTCGAATCTACTTTCCGGAAGTGTGTCGGGAAGGAATTTTGTTCAAACCACCGCCCCATATGCAACATGCCATATAGCTCAATGTCATCTCTACTAAGGCCCATATGAGGTCCCAGTAACATAGATATGGTGTTTTTGCAGTTATAAATTCTTATAATATGTTTTAAACTGTTACAAATTTCATATAAGGGCACAAAAGGTCTTTAGTAAAATAATTGCATGAGGGTGTAAAAAACGCGCCCCCCCCCCCCCTCGGGCTACCCACCACCCCGGCATACCTTCCTGTAAATTTTTACTACCCCCCCCCCCCTGTTATGTGACTTGTATTTGCGTCCGTCCGAAACATTTGTTGTCAGGTTGATAACGAATAATAATCGGCAGTATGTTGATGAAAGTTGGAATGTGGCCTTCATAAATGGTTGGCGATTATAGAGGGGAACGCCGTTTGCGTAACGTAACTGTCACAAGTATAACGTACTCTACGAAAAACTTATCAACAATTTCATATTAAGAAATGTTAAACATATCATCTTCGACTTGTTTGATTTTATTTTCATGAAAAGAAATAATAAATATACATATAATTACTATATATACATGTAAGATCACAATTGCTGAACTTGCGAATTCACCGTGCGAAAGTTTGTCGCTACAATTGACTCCTTTAAGTTACATAACAAACGAAAAGAAATAGTATGCCCTATAACATACACTGGGCATATTTCGGCTTAATTGGAAATTGTTTAGACTATATGCGGACAGGGAAACCGACGACCCGTTTTACTCCCAAATTTCCAGTAGATGTTGCAAATTTTCGGTACGATATCTCGAATTCCTCTTTGTTGACACTATTTTTGCATTATACACTAAACGAAAGGAAAGTTCATGTAAAATAACACACTTTGAAATATATTGTGACTGAGATGAAAATTTTTGATAATCTATTAGGAACCGAAATATGATAGATTCCGTGTTTTACTTGTGTGTATACATGTAATGTCTTGATTAAAGGAGCATCGCTTAACTATTTGATTATCCAAATTATGTATTTATAATTGGAATGGAAATCAGGAAAGTCGATAAATACATGACATATACCGATATACAGATTGTATAAACGCTGAAGGAAAAAACCCAGTTATTTTCCAATGGTTTGCGCAGAAGTGAGTTGAACGCTCTTTATGTGTACCACATCGGGGGTAGACTAATAACAATGAACGCTCTTTATGTGTACCACATCTGGGGTGGACTAATACCAATGAACGCCCTTTATGTGTACCACATCGGGGTGGACTAATAACAATGAACGCTCTTTATGTGTACCACATCCGGGGTGGACTAATACAAATCAACGCTCTGTATGTGTACCACATCGGGGTGGACTAATACCAATCAACGCTCTGTATATGTTCCACATCGGGTGGACTAATACCAATCAACGCCCTTTATGTGTACCACATCGGGATGGACTAATACCAATCAACGCTCTTTATGTGTTCCACATCGGGGTGGACTAATACCAATCAACGCTCTTTATGTGTACCACATCGGAATGGACAAATACCAATCAACGAGTTTTGTGCAGCTGAATAATAGACGGGGTGAGATTTTTACTTTAATTCTATATGACATTAATAGGCATAATTCTTTCTGTCCGTGGCATATACTAAGGTCCGTATAAAGTGTTGCACGTATTTATCGACTTATCTTGATTTACGAATTATATAAGAAAATCACACACCAGTTACTTCACTGTTCAGTGTTAATCTAGCTGAAAACAAGCGAACACAATACACTTGAGCATAAATAAAAGTATTTGTAAACCGACAGTATATAGCTGATGATGTTTATTTCGACCGATGTTAAATTCCTTAGCAGTTTTCCCCATTGCACTTTCTGCACAAACTCTCATTAAATTATTATAACCATACCCTCCATATCAGGAGAAACCTAACATGCGCGTAAACATGTATAGTTTGTATACTTGTATAGTTTGTATACATGTAGAGTCCGTATACATGTATAGTTTGTATACATGTATAGTCCCTATACATGCAAATGTATCGACATTTTGAATCTCAGGAACTCGATAGGAACACATAATATTAAGTTCAATGTGAGGACTGAAGTAATTTTAAACGGTTGGGCTTCAAAATCTTGGGTCGCTTAAAATGCATTTCAATTTGGAATATCGATTTATTTGAGACATTGATTTACAGGGGCTATAGAGCGTTGTGGCGACTAGGAATTGCGCTTTGACTGTGTCGTTTGATTGATGGATGGTGATTAAATGATTAAATTATCAATTGGCTTATTGATTAGTTGATTGATTAATTGATTGATTGATTTATTGATTGATTGATTGGTCCGTCGATTTAATTATGGGTTTACATTGTTTTGAACCGCTATAACCATGCCCTGACGAACCACCTAGTACAAACGCTATCGCATGCCAAATGGGGTGGGATGCTGAAAAATCGCAAGCCAATTTGCGCGCGATTTAGTTTGACGTGTCCCGCGTGACTCAGCATCGCATGCGAATATGTTTCGATTGTAAAATTCAAAGAAATGTAACTCTAACATACCCGTTATTTAGTAAAAAATCATACCAAAAGAATGACACCACAAAGAGACACGTTTCAAAAACACTATAGGAAAAATCACTTTTAGGGTGGGTGGGCTTGGGGGAGGCGGACGGCACTGTCTAAGACCTGTTAAGCACCCCTTTTTCAAATTGATATCGAGGCAGTCAGGTCGCGCCAGCGACCGCTGCCGCGGGGGCCTGATGGCTCATAAAAACAACTCTATATATAAGCGCCCGCGGCTACCACTTTATAGCATCAAGGGTAGACTGAGCAAATCGAGACGGGATGCTGGTCCCGCCAAACTCTCCAGACGGCATCGACATATCAAAACGCATGCGATTCTCGCCTATCGTATCCGTATTTGGACGAGATTGTAAGACCATAGCCTGGACGAACATGCACAGGACAGCCATGTCCATGCACCTCTTCTGATAGGTCTGCCCTGTCAATAGCCATACTGATAATCCTATTTGCACAAACACATAGTGACATCTACATAACTCGTGCTAACATTTGTAAATAAATAAAACTAACAACAGCCGAAATATATCAGGATTCAGGAACAAGTGATCACTTGCCACTAGTCAACCAAAATCGATGAATTAACCCTTTGCCCAACAAAACGCCGAGAATAATAGCCCAAATGAAGCTGCAACAGCCTAAATTATCTTGGGTCTGTCTCAATAGAACCATACAAATATAGATATTATTGGAACCGGCTCATTGACCACATTGTGATAGTTACAGTTATGCCCTGTGCCAATGCATTCTCTTATATATGCGAGTCGACCATAGGTCGCCTCGCATATATAAGAGAATGCAATGGCCTAAAACAATTTCATTTTTTAACACTTTTTACCATTGTTTCTTACATTCTTTAACAATTTTATAATTTTTTCTTACATTTGTTTTAAAATTTTATAATATTTTTCTACATTCTTTGACAATTTTATCATTTTTAATATGTGTTAAGCCAATGCATTCTCTTATATATGCGAGTCGACCATTTGTCGACTCGCATATACAAGAGAATGCATTGGCACAGGGCCGTTTTGTTGGGTAAAGGATTAAAGACGCTACTCGTTTACACTTCTACTTATTGTGGTTCTACTGTGAATTACGGATTCAATTATAAGAAATAATTCTGATATTATTTCCGAAGAAAACCACACATAAAGTTGAAACCCGACACGCCCTCAATCAGACATCTAATTATTGATTGATGAGGTGACGTCATCAATTCATCGTTTTTGATTGGTTAGTTGCAAGTGCTCACGCAATTGCGTTGCACGGTATATTTAGGATGTTGTTAGTTTCATGTCTTTACCGTTATCATATCACTCGATGCGGCTGTCTGTGTTAAATGGTCGACTATAGCGGATATATTGCATTGCACATGAATGTTCCATGCAGACAATGGCGTAGACCAAGTATTTTCGGTCCAAATGATGGAAACTACATAATCATGGATATTTCAATAAATAACCGTCGACTAACTTTGTGTGCTATTTATGGACCGAATGATGATAAACCAGATTTCTATAGGGGCATCTTCTCAAAAATTGAGAAATTAGAAAATGTGACGACCCTGCTTGGTGGTGATTGGAATGTGCCTCAAGACTATAACATTGATACAACAAACTATAAAAACAAAAATAATGTTAAATCAAACGAAGTTATTTTGGAGTCAATGCAAAAGCTAGACTTGCATGATGTGTGGAGGTTGACAAATCCTGACAAAAAAAGATATACTTGGAAGGGGCCTGGAAACAAAATGGCTCGTCTTGATTATTTTTTAGTATCCTCAGATATGCAGCCTTTCATCAAATGCTGTGACATACATACAAGATATAAGTCGGATCACAATCCAATTAGTGTGAACTTTGAATTTATTGATCATCCTAGGGGAAGGGGATTCTGGAAATTCAATGACAGTCTATTAAAGGACCCAGAGTATACAAATATTGTCAACACTGCAATTAGTAACACAATACAACAATATTCAATAGAAAATTTAGCAGATTCTGATGAAATTTCATTTTCTATAAACGACCAACTACTTTGGGAAACTCTGAAAATTATTATAAGGGGGGAAACAATTGCTTATTCCTCTAAATTAAAAAAATCAAGAGACAAAAGAGAAAACGATATAGAAAAAAAACTTGAAGAATTAAACTTAAAATTGGACAACGGTGACTTGTCTGTTGTAGGTGAAATGGAAAAACTCACAACAGAAATGGAATTGATTAGAGACAAAAAGATAAAAGGCATTATTCTGCGGACAAAATCTAAATGGAAAATTGAAGGTGAAAAGGCCACCAAATAGTTTTGTAACTTGGAGAAACGTCATTACACCGAAAAATTAATTCCAAAAATTGTTAAATCAGATGGATCAGAAACTACTGACTTTTCAGAAATTCTTTTAGAACAAGAATTTTTTTATAAAGATCTCTACAAATCAAAATTGGGTAAAAACAATGAAAATGAGGCATCTAATTTTTGGGATGTAAATAACCCCTTTCTTAATTTCTTGGATGAGGAAGAATCAGAATCTCTTGAAGGACCATTATCTAATCTAGAATGTGCATCAGCACTGAAAGGCATGAAAAATGACCGCTCCCCTGGGAGTGATGGTTATACTGCTAGCTTCTACAAGTATTTTTGGAAAGACCTTGGTCAGTTCCTGATCAATTCTATTAATTATGGATATAACAAAGAACAGCTGTCGGTTACACAGAGGTGTGGAATAATCACTTGTATTCCTAAGTCCAATAAAAATAAACAATTTCTAAAAAATTGGAGACCAATCTCTCTTCTCAATGTGGACCTCAAAATAGCATCTTCAGTAATAGCTAATAGAATAAAAAAACATTTGCCAAAACTGATATCTAACTCCCAATTAGGTTTTATGTCCGGTCGTTATATCGGTGAATCTACTCGATTAGTTTTTGATTTGATAGACAAATGTGAGAAAAACAACATTTCCGCTATATTGGCAATATTAGACTTTGAAAAGGCTTTTGATTCGCTGGAATGGGTATTTATCCAAAAATGCCTAGACTTTTTTAAATTTGGCCCATCGATAAAAAGTTGGGTAAAAACATTTTACTCTAATATTTTCAGCTATGTTACAAATAATGGTAACTTAACAAATAAAATAGACATCTTTCGAGGGGTACGACAGGGTGACCCCCTGTCTCCGTACATCTTTATTCTTTGTGTTGAAATCCTTAGTGCCAGCCTTAAATTCAATCCCAATATAAAGGGCATAGAAATAAACAATTCCGAATATATTTTGACTCAGTACGCTGATGACCTAACTCTCTTCCTAAAGGATGATCAATATACTCTTAACGCTGCACTCAATTTATTTGATGCCTTTGCTAACATTTCAGGTTTAAAGGTTAATTTTGACAAAACACAAGCATTATGGATTGGAGCAAAAAGGGGTTGTGGTGACGAAATCCCAACGGATAGAAACATATTGTGGAACCATAGTCAGTCAGTTACTATCCTGGGAATTGAATTTGATCTATTTAATGATAGTTATATAGAAAATAATTATAGGACAAAATTGAAGAAGATGGAAAATCTGCTAAATGATTGGTCATTTAGAAACCTCAGTCTGTATGGCAAGACAACAGTCGTTAAGACTCTGGCATTACCAATCCTAACCCAGTGTCTCACTGTATTACCTTCTCCATCTCGAGAATTAACAGATAAAATACAATCAATGTTATTCAAATTTCTTTGGTCTGGAAAACCAGACAAAATAAAAAGGAGCGTAATGATTAATACTTTAGAAGACGGAGGTTTGAAATTCCCTCATTTAAACTCATTTTGTAAATCATTGAAAATGACTTGGATTAAAAAGCTTCTAGATGTCCACACAGAAGCAAATTGGAAAACTCTGTTAATTGATGATTTAGAACCCTTTGGGGGTTACAAAGTATGGCATCTACACAAAGAAGGTATTAATATAGTTTGTAAAAAACTCAATCCCTTTTGGACAGATGTCTTTAATGATTGGGCAAGCTTAGATGAGAAAGTCACCACAACCCCTGAAGAAATCTTATCAGAACCAATATTCTACAACCCAAAAATTATAATAAATGGTAAAATGTTCATCAACAAAAGCTTGATTAGAAAAGATGTTTATTTTGTGAATGATCTTGTTGATGCCACCTCCACCTTTCTGGATTATAACACATTTTGTCAAAACTATGACATCAAAATTCCTTTCACCACCTACCAGGGTCTTTTAGCAGCTTTACCTAAAACATGGAAAACATGTATAAAGGAAAATCAATTAAGACTCTGCACCGTGACATCAAAAAATGTTGAGAAATTGAAAATTTGCGAGAAAGCATGCAGAACCTTTTACCCCAGTTTTTTGAGTCATGTCATCACAGTTCCTGAAATGTCCCAAAAAAAATGGCAGGAAAGACTTGGGCAAACTTTCATGCCCACTGAATGGAAATCAATTTATAAAATGGCAAGTAGGATTACAAATGACACTAGTCTATTGTCTTTTCAATTCAAAATAAATCATGATATTTTATATACTAACTCCAAACTTATGAAATGTAAAATATCGGAAACAGAAATGTGCTCTTTTTGTCACACAGGAAAAGAAACATGCCTACATCTATTTTATGAATGTCATGTAACAAAATCTGTATTACTAGAATTTCAGCAGACTATTAAAGATAAATGTAACCTGCAATTTGAAGTGTCACAAAATAACATTATATTTGGTGTACCTGATGGAAATCCAAATGAAGGAATAATAGAAATTGCCATACTTCTATTTAAGAGATTTATCTACTCTTGTAAGATAAAAGCTACTAACCCTAATTCACATGGTTTTATAGAATGGTTAAAAACTTATAAGACAATTGAAATTGTGCCATTAAAGGGCTATTCTACAAAAAAAGATATCTTTTTTCAAGAGAGATGGAATATAATTAATGAATTATTTTTAACATAAACATAAGAGACGAAAAACCCACAAAAGTATCAACGGTGCAGAGTCTAAATTGATCAATATCTTATACCATTTAATATATACTCAATCATATAAAATTAATTGAACATGTTTATTTCAGCCTAGGACAAAACACTTTATATTTTATCCCACTCATATCAATATCTTTAAAATATTTTAATTTTGCTTTTTTTTTCTTTTTTTAAACCAAGTGCATGTATTGTGTCCTTGATTCCTCACATGTCTGTCTGTATTTATTTGTTTAGACCCGAATAAAAAATATTAAAAAAAAATAAAATAAAAATATTTTCGGTCCACGACAACTTGTGATATCGGTTATATATATCTTTATTAACCTCCATTAACGGAGAGCATACATCAATACATTGTATGTGTTGTATAAACGAATTGGGGCGTTTTGTACACATAAAGGTGAGCAAGGTCGTTTCGTATTTACAAACATGATATAGTATATATACAAACAATATTTGAGCATAGAAAATGGGGGCAAATAAGTAACAACACTGAATTCCCATAAATCACAGCCGTATGGTCTATGTACCATATTAGAGTTTGAGCACATTTAAATAAGGAAAGTGTATGTCGCATGCGACTGCTTGTTTATTTCAGTTTTCATTTCTCGAATCTACTTTCCGGAAGTGTGTCGGGAAGGAATTTTGTTCAAACCACCGCCCCATATGCAACATGCCATATAGCTCAAAGTCGTCTCTACTAAGGCCCATATGAGGTCCCAGTAACATAGATATGGTGTTTTTGCAGTTATAAATTCTTATAATATGTTTTAAACTGTTACAAATTTCATATAAGGGCACAAAAGGTCTTTAGTAAAATAATTGCATGAGGGTGTAAAAAACGCGTCCCCCCCCCCATCGGGCTACCCACCACCCCGGCATACCTTCCTGTAAATTTTTACTACCCCCCCCCCCCCCTGTTATGTGACTTGTATTTGCGTCCGTCCGAAACATTTGTTGTCAGGTTGATAACGAATAATAATCGGCAGTATGTTGATGAAAGTTGGAATGTGGCCTTCATAAATGGTTGGCGATTATAGAGGGGAACGCCGTTTGCGTAACGTAACTGTCACAAGTATAACGTACTCTACGAAAAACTTATCAACAATTTCATATTAAGAAATGTTAAACATATCATCTTCGACTTGTTTGATTTTATTTTCATGAAAAGAAATAATAAATATACATATAATTACTATATATACATGTAAGATCACAATTGCTGAACTTGCGAATTCACCGTGCGAAAGTTTGTCGCTGCAATTGACTCCTTTAAGTTACATAACAAACGAAAAGAAATAGTATGCCCTATAACATACACTGGGCATATTTCGGCTTAATTGGAAATTGTTTAGACTATATGCGGACAGGGAAACCGACGACCCGTTTTACTCCCAAATTTCCAGTATATGTTGCAAATTTTCGGTACGATATCTCGAATTCCTCTTTGTTGACACTATTTTTGCATTATACACTAAACGAAAGGCAAGTTCATGTAAAATAACACACTTTGAAATATATTGTGACTGAGATGAAAAATTTTGATAATCTATTAGGAACCGAAATATGATAGATTCCGTGTTTTACTTGTGTGTATACATGTAATGTCTTGATTAAAGGAGCATCGCTTAACTATTTGATTATCCAAATTATGTATTTATAATTGGAATGGAAATCAGGAAAGTCGATAAATACATGACATATACCGATATACAGATTGTATAAACGCTGAAGGAAAAAACCCAGTTATTTTCCAATGGTTTGCGCAGAAGTGAGTTGAACGCTCTTTATGTGTACCACATCGGGGGTAGACTAATAACAATGAACGCTCTTTATGTGTACCACATCTGGGGTGGACTAATACCAATGAACGCCCTTTATGTGTACCACATCGGGGTGGACTAATAACAATGAACGCTCTTTATGTGTACCACATCCGGGGTGGACTAATACAAATCAACGCTCTTTATGTGTACCACATCGGGGTGGACTAATACCAATCAACGCTCTGTATATGTTCCACATCGGGTGGACTAATACCAATCAACGCCCTTTATGTGTACCACATCGGGATGGACTAATACCAATCAACGCTCTTTATGTGTTCCACATCGGGGTGGACTAATACCAATCAACGCTCTTTATGTGTACCACATCGGAATGGACAAATACCAATCAACGAGTTTTGTGCAGCTGAATAATAGACGGGGTGAGATTTTTACTTTAATTCTATATGACATTAATAGGCATAATTCTTTCTGTCCGTGGCATATACTAAGGTCCGTATAAAGTGTTGCACGTATTTATCGACTTATCTTGATTTACGAATTATATAAGAAAATCACACACCAGTTACTTCACTGTTCAGTGTTAATCTAGCTGAAAACAAGCGAACACAATACACTTGAGCATAAATAAAAGTATTTGTAAACCGACAGTATATAGCTGATGATGTTTATTTCGACCGATGTTAAATTCCTTAGCAGTTTTCCCCATTGCACTTTCTGCACAAACTCTCGTTAAATTATTATAACCATACCCTCCATATCAGGAGAAACCTAACATGCGCGTACACATGTATAGTTTGTATACATGTATAGTTTGTATACATGTAGAGTCCGTATACATGTATAGTTTGTATACATGTATAGTCCCTATACATGCAAATGTATCGACATTTTGAATCTCAGGAACTCGATAGGAACACATAATATTAAGTTCAATGTGAGGACTGAAGTAATTTTAAACGGTGGGGCTTCAAAATCTTGGGTCGCTTAAAATGCATTTCAATTTGGAATATCGATTTATTTGAGACATTGATTTACAGGGGCTATAGAGCGTTGTGGCGACTAGGAATTGCGCTTTGACTGTGTCGTTTGATTGATGGATGGTGATTAAATGATTAAATTATCAATTGGCTTATTGATTAGTTGATTGATTAATTGATTGATTGATTTATTGATTGATTGATTGGTCCGTCGATTTAATTATGGGTTTACATTGTTTTGAACCGCTATAACCATGCCCTGACGAACATGCACAGGACAGCCATGTCCATGCATCTCTTCTGATAGGTCTGCCCTGTCAATAGCCATACTGATAATCCTATTTGCACAAACACATAGTGACATCTACATAACTCGTGCTAACATTTGTAAATAAATAAATCTAACAACAGCCGAAATATATCAGGATTCAGGAACAAGTGATCACTTGCCACTAGTCAACCAAAATCGATGAATTAACCCTTTGCCCAACAAAACGCCAAGAATAATAGCCCAAATGAAGCTGCAACAGCCTAAATTATCTTGGGTCTGTCTCAATAGAACCATACAAATATAGATATTATTGGAACCGGTTCATTGACCCCATTGTGATAGTTACAGTTATGCCCTGTGCCAATGCATTCTCTTATATATGCGAGTCGACCATAGGTAGCCTCGCATATATAAGAGAATGCAATGGCCTAAAACAATTTCATTTTTTAACACTTTTTACCATTGTTTCTTACATTCTTTAACAATTTTATAATTTTTTCTTACATTTGTTTTAAAATTTTATAATATTTTTCTACATTCTTTGACAATTTTATCATTTTTAATATGTGTTAAGCCAATGCATTCTCTTATATATGCGAGTCGACCTATGGTCGACTCGCATATACAAGAGAATGCATTGGCACGGGGCCGTTTTGTTGGGTAAAGGATTAAAGACGCTACTCGTTTACACTTCTACTTATTGTGGTTCTACTGTGAATGACGGATTCAATTATAAGAAATAATTCTGATATTATTTCCGAAGAAAACCACACATAAAGTTGAAACCCGACACGCCCTCAATCAGACATCTAATTATTGATTGATGAGGTGACGTCATCAATTCATCGTTTTTGATTGGTTAGTTGCAAGTGCTCACGCAATTGCGTTGCACGGTATATTTAGGCTGTTGTTAGTTTCATGTCTTTACCGTTATCATATCACTCGATGCGGCTGTCTGTGTTAAATGGTCGACTATAGCGGATATATTGCATTGCACATGAATGTTCCATGCAGACAATGGCGTAGACCAAGTATTTTCGGTCCACGACAACTTGTGATATCGGTTGGGATGGTACTAGCAGCACAAACGCAACCGATATGCAAGCTGTTGTAGACAGAGACGACTTGGTCTAACAATAGCGATGTCTTGCATTATGTGACATGCCAAAGACCAAGAAAACGACAAATTGAGAATAGCCCCTTGAATCAGACCCAGAGTTCCGAGTCCTGAAATTCCATTTTCACTGCCTACTTCGTGTTGGAATTTTCCAACTGGCACATTACGCTTTCAATCTCTGGAAATTTCGAAACTCTACCTGTGGTCATTTCAATCAAATAAAAAAAATACATGCAGGAAAATACTCGTCTTTCAGTCTGAAACAGCAAATAGCGCACTTAAGTACCGGTGTGAAAATAAAACTATCAGAGCAAATTCGGTTTGAAATTGTCAATCGATGTTGCGTCAGACATGAAATGTCCAACGTTTGAACATTGTGAGCAAAATTGTGGTGAGACACTACCAGGCCCACCTGTCGACACAACCCTCGTCCAAAATTCTGGGCAAGCCTTGAAATAGGGTGTCTGCTTACACTTCAGCAGAATGAGGTTCCCAGAGGGTGAATTTGGTGATGCTAGCACGCTGTGCGGGGTAGCATCACTGAATTCCCCCTCTGGGGACCTCATTCTGCAAATGACAGACACCATATGTCAAGGCTTGATTCTGGGCCGGATTCTTCGTCGAAAAATTAAACCACTACCACACTGGTCGACGCCCCCCACTACAACCACCGGTCGCCCCCCGCCCTTTCCAGAATTCTGGTCCGGATTCTCAATCGCAAAATAAAACCACTACAACCGCCTGTCGCCACACACTGGTTCCAGAATTCTGGTCCGGTTTCCTAATCGCAAAATAAAACCCTACAACCGCCTGTCGCCACACACTGGCTCCAGAAATATGAGCCGGAATCTTCACCGAAAAATTAAACCGAGTTTGAACCTACATTAACACACAACCCGGGCATTTGTTGTCGTTGAGTGGCTAACTGATTCGGTGAGATGATGAACAATCAATCTAACTACGCATGCAATTACCAGACGGGCCACAAACAGGCCGGTAGAATTATTATTGGCAGGTCCTCTGTTAAAGGGTGGCCTTCGCGATGGGTAATACTGTTAAAATAGTCATATCCATTAAAACCCTGTTCAAACCGCCATAGTATAATAGCTACAAGTAAATCAACAGGATCCACTAACATCATAACTTAATCAGCAGGAGCCGAAAACATCATATCTAAATCAGCATGCAGGGCACACCGACACCGTAAAAATCGGCTAAGAACACTCAACCAGACTTGATTCCAGACCTGCGCGGGTCTCTTTAGCCCCGAATCAATCTCACTACTCTTAACAGCACGCGATCAGACGTGTGTATATAAAGCGAAACAGACATTCCGCCGGGAGAATCGACAGAAGGCGGCAATCAACTATTATACACGATGATTGCGTTCCACGTCGAGTTGTTTAATTGCCCTGAGTGAAAGTTTGATTACAGCATCTCATTCGAATTCAAATGTCACTTCTATTGGCTTCTGTCGCAAACAAACTGTGTGGAAAGTACACGAGCCGGGGGCAATGGTCGAAACACATACAAATCTATTATAGTAGTCAATGGCTATGTATTATATCTGGGTACAATCGGGGAAATTATTTAGAGACACTGTTGAAAGGGAGCCGGCGATACATTCATCTGTGTAGTGAAGTTAAATATTCCATTTCCGATTTGACAACAACATGGTCAATGTTTCTTAACTCAATTACCCACTCATCAGACAAAGCCAACCCGAAGGCTACGTGTGGTGAACGGTTTTCGTTCTGTGTAACACGCACGCATCATGTTTACCCAACAATCCGGCCAAAACCGGCCAAATAAAGCTTCAACAGCCTAAAATATCTTCGGTCTGTCTCAATAGAACCATACAAATATGGATATCATTGGAACCGGCTCCTTGACCACATTGTGATAGTTACAGTTATGCCCTGTGCCAATGCATTCTCTTATATATGCGAGTCGACCATAGGTCGCCTCGCATATATAAGAGAATGCATTGGCCTAAAAAAAATCTTGTTTTAACACTTTTTACCAATATAATACGACCAGCACAAGCAGAACAGCAAGCCTGCAAATGGCGTGTCTGTCATTTGCAGAATGAGGTCCCCAGAGGGTGAATTTAGTGACGCTATCCCGCACAGTGGGCTAGCATCTCTAAGTTCACCCTCTGGGGACCTCATTCTGCTTAGGCCTCATCTTCTGGGAAGTATCTATAGTATCAAATTAACATTGTTTTTAGTTACATTTCCCTTCTAGGAAGTTTCTATATCCCCTAATTTGCAGAAGATAAAATTCATAATTGAGTTGCCCAATGGGTGAACATCACCAACTTCAACTTCAATATGATCCTAGGTCTGCCATAGCAGTTGATGGCCTTAGCAGAATGAGGTCCATAGAGGGTGAATTTAGTGATACTAGCCCGCTATTCGGGATAGCGTCACTAAATTCACCCTCTGGAGACCTCATTCTGCAAATGACAGACACGCTATTTGCAGGCTTGCAGAACAGCACATATTTTTCAAGGCTATTTAATATTTACAAGTACTGGAAATGAAAGCTGAAGCGGTTATTGTCACACACTTGAACGACCAGAGACGTGGCGACACTGTGGAGCGGCCGGGTGTGTTGTCTCACCCCCTCAAACTTTTGGGTCAACATGTCTAGAAGTTGGAGATTCACGCCTGAAACAACA
This sequence comes from Siphonodentalium dalli, assembly GCA_032622095.1. NCBI lineage: Eukaryota > Metazoa > Mollusca > Scaphopoda > Gadilida > Siphonodentaliidae > Siphonodentalium > Siphonodentalium dalli. The sequence goes on from CP136063.1 coordinate 233,932,282, forward strand.
TTAGTTGGAAATTTTACACCTAATATATATATGCTGAAATTGTTCTCTTTGATTGATAGTACAAACGGTATTGAGTAAGGGGGTAATAAGCTTTTACACAGCCATTGGAGCTCAATCCCATTGTAATTGTTCCCTGATTTTTGGTAAAGCACACCACTTCCCAAGGCTGGCGAAGGAATAGTTCAGTGATTGTCCCATTGTTGTGCACACGCAACTCATAACAGACAAATCGCACGGGCCACGCGGGCGCTTCAAAGTGGGACCAGTCCGCGTTGTTTCAGACATATCTATTCACATTCAACGGCGATCAGTTCGTGTTAATCACGTTGTTGGGCGTGGCTAAACGGATATTGTGTCCAATCGCGGCCAGCGCACGGATTGTGCGTCGTTGTCAAAACACGCTCAATGGCATATTTCCAGTTGATTGCATTATATGTGCTCTAAGTCGGTCAGAGCACGCGAATAGTTCTTTACCCGAATAACTCTCGTCTTCGACTCCATTGATTCTGGTAAAGAACAATTATTGTGCTCTATCCATTACTTAGCATATTTCTCTACTTTTGGTCGAAGTTTTAGTTTGAAATGGCTATTGGTTGAACAAGTGTCCAACCTTTGGGGCGGGTTGGAAATTCCAGACAGTTGGGTGCAGTTGGAAATTTGCAAGGTGTTCATCCCGCTAACGAAGACACTATAGCCACGCCCCTGAATACACGGACACATACATGATTTCCTGATGTTATAGTAGGCCGACCAAAAATAAAAACCTTGTAAATTCATGTTCATTATATTTGCATCTAATACGCACACGTTTGACTACCAAAAGATAACTAATCGGGGTTAACATGTGGCACGCGTGGTTTCGATTACACATTAGACTGAGTATTATATTTAATCTCACGGGTGATAACCCTATATATAATTTTAAAGTACTTTGAGGAAATAACGGAGATTTGTATGAACTAATTTGCAACACCACAATTCATCAACTGTGGTAAAATATATGTCAAATTATGTTATTGGGTGGGTGGCCTTGGCGGAGGGAAACGCTCTTTAAAACACGTCTTCAAATATCTCCGTTATCTCGTTAAAACACTTAAAATATTTCCGTTGTTTAGTTAATAATGCTATCAATATCAATCGCTTTGTAATAGTGTATTTCGTTATTTCGCTGTATTTCCTATTTCTATATTTCGCTCTTTTCGCTACATGATATATTTCGCTGCATTTCCTATTTCTATATTTCGCTCTTTTCGCTACATGATATATTTCGCTGCATTTCCTATTCGGCTATTGCGCTGTATTTCCTATTTTACTTTTTCGTTGTATTTCATATTTCGATAATTCGCTATATTTCACATATTATGGGATATGGGATTATAGGATATGCTGTATTCTGATATTTAATCGAACATCCCGCGCCACGTGTTACTGAGATTGACTAGGATTATATACCTCACCGCGAACCCCGATTACATATTGTGTGATATATAATCCTTGGAGAATTGGCTGCGTGGATGCGATTACACCTTAAAATGAGTATCATATTTAAGCTGAAGGGTGATAACTCTATATATAATTGTAACGTATTTTGTCGAAATATCTGAGATTTGTATGAAAGAATTTGCAACACCACAATTCATCAACTCTGGTGAAAAATAAGTCAAATTCCTTTATTGGGTGGATGGGCTTTGTGGGGAGGTCAGGGGAACGCTCTATAAAACAATTCAAACATGTTTATGGCGTTTTAAATGGATGTGTCTATTTTAACACCAATACCCATCGCGTGCCTCTGAATTGTTAATCGGTAAGTGCATAATAAAATATGTTCTCAGTAAAACGAGTTGTACAATTTATTTTGAACAGCTAGTCCAGCTGTCTATGTTTATGAGATACATGTTGATGAAATACCGTTATGTGTAGTGTGCAAGCTTTAAGTTCGCATCATTCGTCGAAATATAATAAATAGAGCCTGTCTTGTCGTTTACTATTATATAGATAATTCCATAGCTATCCCAAAATAGTGGTTCGAGATGAGGAATATATATTCCACGAGCCGCAGGAAATTGGTCTCAGATTTTACAATTTACGGAAATGTTTTGACGATGACAGGAGAGCATAACTAGATTAGTTAAAACTAACATAATTTCCTTTTGATTGGTGTCTTTATTTCTATAAATACGTCACTAGCAAAGTTAAAGTTGTATATCTTCGATGAAAACGGAAAAGGAATTAAGTTATAAACAATGTTCATTGGCATTACAAGAATAGTACTGCCCACCGCTTGCCAAATTAATTTTAACTAAACGGACAAACTATTAAATATGTTGGATAGCTATGACGTTTGATAAGATAATTTTAATTCACCAATAAGTCTCATGATATACCGATATTGCAACATGTATATATCGTACAATGTATAGTTTCAGATTAGCCGTGTCTTCAGGCGGCATTTCGATTTCACGAATGAGTATGTTACTATAAATAGAAAAACAATGGTAGGCGAGTAGGAATCCTACTGGGGTACTATCATAAAATAGAATAGCAGCATGCAGCCAATCAGAACGCGAGAAAGTCACGTGAGATATAATATGCGTGCATAGTGCATGACCTATATGTCTATAGTACACATGTAGTTGCATGGCATAGTTCACTCCGCTTCGCATCGTGAACTATCCACCCATATATGCACTGGGCACTATGTCCCGCGTAGCCAACCCCAAGCCATGCTCTATGCACAGGTCACTGACACAAAAATGGTCATGACACTAAAATATAGGTAATGCTATCCCTCCTTCAAAGTACGGATAAACAATGTTGAGGTCCAAAATGAGCCATGTCCGTTTAATATGCATGGGTATGCATGTACTCGTGTATACGTACAATTAACAAAACGCTTGTCGGCCATGTTTGCTCTCACTCATGTACGGAAGCATTTCATACAGTCTAAAATGGCAAAAAACTTCAACAACCAAGGCAGTTTACTATCTGAGATCCAAACAAAGCGAAAACCATTTGCAATCGCTTCCCGCTCGATAATAATGCACTCGCGGGCATTCGCTGAGAGTTTGTTTAGTAAAAGGCACAATTAAATCATCCGACTTAATTTCTATCTGCAGACACAAGTTTTAATATCGATTTTATAATCTGTATACAGACAGCCATATACAGGAGGCTTAAAGGTCAAAAGTTATGCCTCAAAAGTTCACATACATGTGTAGCCGTATAATTCGTCCAGAATAAACTACACGGGAGAACAAATCATTTGTCGAGGGAATTTGATTCGCGGTTTTAGCAAGACAAAAGGGCAGAGCGAATAATAGGCCTCCCATGGCCCAATGTTTATGTTTTCAAAACATAAAGAAAGATAACTCTAAGATGTCCGTTATTTCGTTAAATATCACTATTACCAAATTTAATAACGGACATGTCTATATATGCACCACACGAAGAGACACATTTTTATAATATGTTTTAAACTGTTACAAATTTCATATAAGGGCACAAAAGGTCTTTAGTAAAATAATTGCATGAGGGTGTAAAAAACGCGTCCCCCCCCCCATCGGGCTACCCACCACCCCGGCATACCTTCCTGTAAATTTTTACTACCCCCCCCCCCCCCTGTTATGTGACTTGTATTTGCGTCCGTCCGAAACATTTGTTGTCAGGTTGATAACGAATAATAATCGGCAGTATGTTGATGAAAGTTGGAATGTGGCCTTCATAAATGGTTGGCGATTATAGAGGGGAACGCCGTTTGCGTAACGTAACTGTCACAAGTATAACGTACTCTACGAAAAACTTATCAACAATTTCATATTAAGAAATGTTAAACATATCATCTTCGACTTGTTTGATTTTATTTTCATGAAAAGAAATAATAAATATACATATAATTACTATATATACATGTAAGATCACAATTGCTGAACTTGCGAATTCACCGTGCGAAAGTTTGTCGCTGCAATTGACTCCTTTAAGTTACATAACAAACGAAAAGAAATAGTATGCCCTATAACATACACTGGGCATATTTCGGCTTAATTGGAAATTGTTTAGACTATATGCGGACAGGGAAACCGACGACCCGTTTTACTCCCAAATTTCCAGTAGATGTTGCAAATTTTCGGTACGATATCTCGAATTCCTCTTTGTTGACACTATTTTTGCATTATACACTAAACGAAAGGCAAGTTCATGTAAAATAACACACTTTGAAATATATTGTGACTGAGATGAAAATTTTTGATAATCTATTAGGAACCGAAATATGATAGATTCCGTGTTTTACTTGTGTGTATACATGTAATGTCTTGATTAAAGGAGCATCGCTTAACTATTTGATTATCCAAATTATGTATTTATAATTGGAATGGAAATCAGGAAAGTCGATAAATACATGACATATACCGATATACAGATTGTATAAACGCTGAAGGAAAAAACCCAGTTATTTTCCAATGGTTTGCGCAGAAGTGAGTTGAACGCTCTTTATGTGTACCACATCGGGGGTAGACTAATAACAATGAACGCTCTTTATGTGTACCACATCTGGGGTGGACTAATACCAATGAACGCCCTTTATGTGTACCACATCGGGGTGGACTAATAACAATGAACGCTCTTTATGTGTACCACATCCGGGGTGGACTAATACAAATCAACGCTCTTTATGTGTACCACATCGGGGTGGACTAATACCAATCAACGCTCTGTATATGTTCCACATCGGGTGGACTAATACCAATCAACGCCCTTTATGTGTACCACATCGGGATGGACTAATACCAATCAACGCTCTTTATGTGTTCCACATCGGGGTGGACTAATACCAATCAACGCTCTTTATGTGTACCACATCGGAATGGACAAATACCAATCAACGAGTTTTGTGCAGCTGAATAATAGACGGGGTGAGATTTTTACTTTAATTCTATATGACATTAATAGGCATAATTCTTTCTGTCCGTGGCATATACTAAGGTCCGTATAAAGTGTTGCACGTATTTATCGACTTATCTTGATTTACGAATTATATAAGAAAATCACACACCAGTTACTTCACTGTTCAGTGTTAATCTAGCTGAAAACAAGCGAACACAATACACTTGAGCATAAATAAAAGTATTTGTAAACCGACAGTATATAGCTGATGATGTTTATTTCGACCGATGTTAAATTCCTTAGCAGTTTTCCCCATTGCACTTTCTGCACAAACTCTCGTTAAATTATTATAACCATACCCTCCATATCAGGAGAAACCTAACATGCGCGTACACATGTATAGTTTGTATACATGTATAGTTTGTATACATGTAGAGTCCGTATACATGTATAGTTTGTATACATGTATAGTCCCTATACATGCAAATGTATCGACATTTTGAATCTCAGGAACTCGATAGGAACACATAATATTAAGTTCAATGTGAGGACTGAAGTAATTTTAAACGGTGGGGCTTCAAAATCTTGGGTCGCTTAAAATGCATTTCAATTTGGAATATCGATTTATTTGAGACATTGATTTAAAGGGGCTATAGAGCGTTGTGGCGACTAGGAATTGCGCTTTGACTGTGTCGTTTGATTGATGGATGGTGATTAAATGATTAAATTATCAATTGGCTTATTGATTAGTTGATTGATTAATTGATTGATTGATTTATTGATTGATTGATTGGTCCGTCGATTTAATTATGGGTTTACATTGTTTTGAACCGCTATAACCATGCCCTGACGAACATGCACAGGACAGCCATGTCCATGCATCTCTTCTGATAGGTCTGCCCTGTCAATAGCCATACTGATAATCCTATTTGCACAAACACATAGTGACATCTACATAACTCGTGCTAACATTTGTAAATAAATAAAACTAACAACAGCCGAAATATATCAGGATTCAGGAACAAGTGATCACTTGCCACTAGTCAACCAAAATCGATGAATTAACCCTTTGCCCAACAAAACGCCGAGAATAATAGCCCAAATGAAGCTGCAACAGCCTAAATTATCTTGGGTCTGTCTCAATAGAACCATACAAATATAGATATTATTGGAACCGGTTCATTGACCACATTGTGATAGTTACAGTTATGCCCTGTGCCAATGCATTCTCTTATATATGCGAGTCGACCATAGGTCGCCTCGCATATATAAGAGAATGCAATGGCCTAAAACAATTTCATTTTTTAACACTTTTTACCATTGTTTCTTACATTCTTTAACAATTTTATAATTTTTTCTTACATTTGTTTTAAAATTTTATAATATTTTTCTACATTCTTTGACAATTTTATCATTTTTAATATGTGTTAAGCCAATGCATTCTCTTATATATGCGAGTCGACCTATGGTCGACTCGCATATACAAGAGAATGCATTGGCACGGGGCCGTTTTGTTGGGTAAAGGATTAAAGACGCTACTCGTTTACACTTCTACTTATTGTGGTTCTACTGTGAATGACGGATTCAATTATAAGAAATAATTCTGATATTATTTCCGAAGAAAACCACACATAAAGTTGAAACCCGACACGCCCTCAATCAGACATCTAATTATTGATTGATGAGGTGACGTCATCAATTCATCGTTTTTGATTGGTTAGTTGCAAGTGCTCACGCAATTGCGTTGCACGGTATATTTAGGCTGTTGTTAGTTTCATGTCTTTACCGTTATCATATCACTCGATGCGGCTGTCTGTGTTAAATGGTCGACTATAGCGGATATATTGCATTGCACATGAATGTTCCATGCAGACAATGGCGTAGACCAAGTATTTTCGGTCCACGACAACTTGTGATATCGGTTGGGATGGTACTAGCAGCACAAACGCAACCGATATGCAAGCTGTTGTAGACAGAGACGACTTGGTCTAACAATAGCGATGTCTTGCATTATGTGACATGCCAAAGACCAAGAAAACGACAAATTGAGAATAGCCCCTTGAATCAGACCCAGAGTTCCGAGTCCTGAAATTCCATTTTCACTGCCTACTTCGTGTTGGAATTTTCCAACTGGCACATTACGCTTTCAATCTCTGGAAATTTCGAAACTCTACCTGTGGTCATTTCAATCAAATAAAAAAAATACATGCAGGAAAATACTCGTCTTTCAGTCTGAAACAGCAAATAGCGCACTTAAGTACCGGTGTGAAAATAAAACTATCAGAGCAAATTCGGTTTGAAATTGTCAATCGATGTTGCGTCAGACATGAAATGTCCAACGTTTGAACATTGTGAGCAAAATTGTGGTGAGACACTACCAGGCCCACCTGTCGACACAACCCTCGTCCAAAATTCTGGGCAAGCCTTGAAATAGGGTGTCTGCTTACACTTCAGCAGAATGAGGTTCCCAGAGGGTGAATTTGGTGATGCTAGCACGCTGTGCGGGGTAGCATCACTGAATTCCCCCTCTGGGGACCTCATTCTGCAAATGACAGACACCATATGTCAAGGCTTGATTCTGGGCCGGATTCTTCGTCGAAAAATTAAACCACTACCACACTGGTCGACGCCCCCCACTACAACCACCGGTCGCCCCCCGCCCTTTCCAGAATTCTGGTCCGGATTCTCAATCGCAAAATAAAACCACTACAACCGCCTGTCGCCACACACTGGTTCCAGAATTCTGGTCCGGTTTCCTAATCGCAAAATAAAACCCTACAACCGCCTGTCGCCACACACTGGCTCCAGAAATATGAGCCGGAATCTTCACCGAAAAATTAAACCGAGTTTGAACCTACATTAACACACAACCCGGGCATTTGTTGTCGTTGAGTGGCTAACTGATTCGGTGAGATGATGAACAATCAATCTAACTACGCATGCAATTACCAGACGGGCCACAAACAGGCCGGTAGAATTATTATTGGCAGGTCCTCTGTTAAAGGGTGGCCTTCGCGATGGGTAATACTGTTAAAATAGTCATATCCATTAAAACCCTGTTCAAACCGCCATAGTATAATAGCTACAAGTAAATCAACAGGATCCACTAACATCATAACTTAATCAGCAGGAGCCGAAAACATCATATCTAAATCAGCATGCAGGGCACACCGACACCGTAAAAATCGGCTAAGAACACTCAACCAGACTTGATTCCAGACCTGCGCGGGTCTCTTTAGCCCCGAATCAATCTCACTACTCTTAACAGCACGCGATCAGACGTGTGTATATAAAGCGAAACAGACATTCCGCCGGGAGAATCGACAGAAGGCGGCAATCAACTATTATACACGATGATTGCGTTCCACGTCGAGTTGTTTAATTGCCCTGAGTGAAAGTTTGATTACAGCATCTCATTCGAATTCAAATGTCACTTCTATTGGCTTCTGTCGCAAACAAACTGTGTGGAAAGTACACGAGCCGGGGGCAATGGTCGAAACACATACAAATCTATTATAGTAGTCAATGGCTATGTATTATATCTGGGTACAATCGGGGAAATTATTTAGAGACACTGTTGAAAGGGAGCCGGCGATACATTCATCTGTGTAGTGAAGTTAAATATTCCATTTCCGATTTGACAACAACATGGTCAATGTTTCTTAACTCAATTACCCACTCATCAGACAAAGCCAACCCGAAGGCTACGTGTGGTGAACGGTTTTCGTTCTGTGTAACACGCACGCATCATGTTTACCCAACAATCCGGCCAAAACCGGCCAAATAAAGCTTCAACAGCCTAAAATATCTTCGGTCTGTCTCAATAGAACCATACAAATATGGATATCATTGGAACCGGCTCCTTGACCACATTGTGATAGTTACAGTTATGCCCTGTGCCAATGCATTCTCTTATATATGCGAGTCGACCATAGGTCGCCTCGCATATATAAGAGAATGCATTGGCCTAAAAAAAATCTTGTTTTAACACTTTTTACCAATATAATACGACCAGCACAAGCAGAACAGCAAGCCTGCAAATGGCGTGTCTGTCATTTGCAGAATGAGGTCCCCAGAGGGTGAATTTAGTGACGCTATCCCGCACAGTGGGCTAGCATCTCTAAGTTCACCCTCTGGGGACCTCATTCTGCTTAGGCCTCATCTTCTGGGAAGTATCTATAGTATCAAATTAACATTGTTTTTAGTTACATTTCCCTTCTAGGAAGTTTCTATATCCCCTAATTTGCAGAAGATAAAATTCATAATTGAGTTGCCCAATGGGTGAACATCACCAACTTCAACTTCAATATGATCCTAGGTCTGCCATAGCAGTTGATGGCCTTAGCAGAATGAGGTCCATAGAGGGTGAATTTAGTGATACTAGCCCGCTATTCGGGATAGCGTCACTAAATTCACCCTCTGGAGACCTCATTCTGCAAATGACAGACACGCTATTTGCAGGCTTGCAGAACAGCACATATTTTTCAAGGCTATTTAATATTTACAAGTACTGGAAATGAAAGCTGAAGCGGTTATTGTCACACACTTGAACGACCAGAGACGTGGCGACACTGTGGAGCGGCCGGGTGTGTTGTCTCACCCCCTCAAACTTTTGGGTCAACATGTCTAGAAGTTGGAGATTCACGCCTGAAACAACATTAGTTGGAAATTTTACACCTAATATATATATGCTGAAATTGTTCTCTTTGATTGATAGTACAAACGGTATTGAGTAAGGGGGTAATAAGCTTTTACACAGCCATTGGAGCTCAATCCCATTGTAATTGTTCCCTGATTTTTGGTAAAGCACACCACTTCCCAAGGCTGGCGAAGGAATAGTTCAGTGATTGTCCCATTGTTGTGCACACGCAACTCATAACAGACAAATCGCACGGGCCACGCGGGCGCTTCAAAGTGGGACCAGTCCGCGTTGTTTCAGACATATCTATTCACATTCAACGGCGATCAGTTCGTGTTAATCACGTTGTTGGGCGTGGCTAAACGGATATTGTGTCCAATCGCGGCCAGCGCACGGATTGTGCGTCGTTGTCAAAACACGCTCAATGGCATATTTCCAGTTGATTGCATTATATGTGCTCTAAGTCGGTCAGAGCACGCGAATAGTTCTTTACCCGAATAACTCTCGTCTTCGACTCCATTGATTCTGGTAAAGAACAATTATTGTGCTCTATCCATTACTTAGCATATTTCTCTACTTTTGGTCGAAGTTTTAGTTTGAAATGGCTATTGGTTGAACAAGTGTCCAACCTTTGGGGCGGGTTGGAAATTCCAGACAGTTGGGTGCAGTTGGAAATTTGCAAGGTGTTCATCCCGCTAACGAAGACACTATAGCCACGCCCCTGAATACACGGACACATACATGATTTCCTGATGTTATAGTAGGCCGACCAAAAATAAAAACCTTGTAAATTCATGTTCATTATATTTGCATCTAATACGCACACGTTTGACTACCAAAAGATAACTAATCGGGGTTAACATGTGGCACGCGTGGTTTCGATTACACATTAGACTGAGTATTATATTTAATCTCACGGGTGATAACCCTATATATAATTTTAAAGTACTTTGAGGAAATAACGGAGATTTGTATGAACTAATTTGCAACACCACAATTCATCAACTGTGGTAAAATATATGTCAAATTATGTTATTGGGTGGGTGGCCTTGGCGGAGGGAAACGCTCTTTAAAACACGTCTTCAAATATCTCCGTTATCTCGTTAAAACACTTAAAATATTTCCGTTGTTTAGTTAATAATGCTATCAATATCAATCGCTTTGTAATAGTGTATTTCGTTATTTCGCTGTATTTCCTATTTCTATATTTCGCTCTTTTCGCTACATGATATATTTCGCTGCATTTCCTATTTCTATATTTCGCTCTTTTCGCTACATGATATATTTCGCTGCATTTCCTATTCGGCTATTGCGCTGTATTTCCTATTTTACTTTTTCGTTGTATTTCATATTTCGATAATTCGCTATATTTCACATATTATGGGATATGGGATTATAGGATATGCTGTATTCTGATATTTAATCGAACATCCCGCGCCACGTGTTACTGAGATTGACTAGGATTATATACCTCACCGCGAACCCCGATTACATATTGTGTGATATATAATCCTTGGAGAATTGGCTGCGTGGATGCGATTACACCTTAAAATGAGTATCATATTTAAGCTGAAGGGTGATAACTCTATATATAATTGTAACGTATTTTGTCGAAATATCTGAGATTTGTATGAAAGAATTTGCAACACCACAATTCATCAACTCTGGTGAAAAATAAGTCAAATTCCTTTATTGGGTGGATGGGCTTTGTGGGGAGGTCAGGGGAACGCTCTATAAAACAATTCAAACATGTTTATGGCGTTTTAAATGGATGTGTCTATTTTAACACCAATACCCATCGCGTGCCTCTGAATTGTTAATCGGTAAGTGCATAATAAAATATGTTCTCAGTAAAACGAGTTGTACAATTTATTTTGAACAGCTAGTCCAGCTGTCTATGTTTATGAGATACATGTTGATGAAATACCGTTATGTGTAGTGTGCAAGCTTTAAGTTCGCATCATTCGTCGAAATATAATAAATAGAGCCTGTCTTGTCGTTTACTATTATATAGATAATTCCATAGCTATCCCAAAATAGTGGTTCGAGATGAGGAATATATATTCCACGAGCCGCAGGAAATTGGTCTCAGATTTTACAATTTACGGAAATGTTTTGACGATGACAGGAGAGCATAACTAGATTAGTTAAAACTAACATAATTTCCTTTTGATTGGTGTCTTTATTTCTATAAATACGTCACTAGCAAAGTTAAAGTTGTATATCTTCGATGAAAACGGAAAAGGAATTAAGTTATAAACAATGTTCATTGGCATTACAAGAATAGTACTGCCCACCGCTTGCCAAATTAATTTTAACTAAACGGACAAACTATTAAATATGTTGGATAGCTATGACGTTTGATAAGATAATTTTAATTCACCAATAAGTCTCATGATATACCGATATTGCAACATGTATATATCGTACAATGTATAGTTTCAGATTAGCCGTGTCTTCAGGCGGCATTTCGATTTCACGAATGAGTATGTTACTATAAATAGAAAAACAATGGTAGGCGAGTAGGAATCCTACTGGGGTACTATCATAAAATAGAATAGCAGCATGCAGCCAATCAGAACGCGAGAAAGTCACGTGAGATATAATATGCGTGCATAGTGCATGACCTATATGTCTATAGTACACATGTAGTTGCATGGCATAGTTCACTCCGCTTCGCATCGTGAACTATCCACCCATATATGCACTGGGCACTATGTCCCGCGTAGCCAACCCCAAGCCATGCTCTATGCACAGGTCACTGACACAAAAATGGTCATGACACTAAAATATAGGTAATGCTATCCCTCCTTCAAAGTACGGATAAACAATGTTGAGGTCCAAAATGAGCCATGTCCGTTTAATATGCATGGGTATGCATGTACTCGTGTATACGTACAATTAACAAAACGCTTGTCGGCCATGTTTGCTCTCACTCATGTACGGAAGCATTTCATACAGTCTAAAATGGCAAAAAACTTCAACAACCAAGGCAGTTTACTATCTGAGATCCAAACAAAGCGAAAACCATTTGCAATCGCTTCCCGCTCGATAATAATGCACTCGCGGGCATTCGCTGAGAGTTTGTTTAGTAAAAGGCACAATTAAATCATCCGACTTAATTTCTATCTGCAGACACAAGTTTTAATATCGATTTTATAATCTGTATACAGACAGCCATATACAGGAGGCTTAAAGGTCAAAAGTTATGCCTCAAAAGTTCACATACATGTGTAGCCGTATAATTCGTCCAGAATAAACTACACGGGAGAACAAATCATTTGTCGAGGGAATTTGATTCGCGGTTTTAGCAAGACAAAAGGGCAGAGCGAATAATAGGCCTCCCATGGCCCAATGTTTATGTTTTCAAAACATAAAGAAAGATAACTCTAAGATGTCCGTTATTTCGTTAAATATCACTATTACCAAATTTAATAACGGACATGTCTATATATGCACCACACGAAGAGACACATTTCGGGAACAATATAGAAAATATACTTGAAATGGTGGGATGGATTGGAGTTCAATTTTACAAAGCCAGCCTAATGTTTTACCCACGAAGGCTAATCCCACACATACATGGCCGAATAAAATACAGGCAAATATTCGAACGTCGCAGTAGATGACCTACATGTATCTCTTCCCGACATATATAGCATGTCAACGACAACATCAACAGCAACATAAACATAAATTTATATCGGAAACTATTTTGAAGACACGTTTGTTAAAAAATATTCTGAAGAGCACAGGAGAAACATCAGGGCACGCATTCATAAACTTGGTTTATGTTATAAACCTGGGTGTTTATTTGGTAGCGGCTGAACGCAAAATGTACATTCGCTAGTGTTTACGACTGTCGCCGATATAAGTTGGCTCTATCTGTCAGATTTGTCATTTGTCAATAGAAACCACCTCACGACTAAATAGCGAACACTAACCGGATACAATGCTCGTGTTCTCACAAACGCGGTACATGTACTCATCTTTATAACCAGGTCAGGCACATCCTGAATTCCACTATTATAGTGGTATTCACTATTATAGTGGTATATGACTATACAATATTCACGTTTCCTTTATTTGCGTCGGGAATAGAAGACGGCGCATACCCGTGCACAGTCAAATGTCACTCTTAAAAATATCGCAGCGAATGAACAGTCTTCCGACAAAATTCATTGTGCAATCTTTTGCGCCAGCTTGGTTATTCAATAATATTATAATATTTCTAATATATGCCTTTCTAAATGACAATAACAGGATGAGCCTATCGCTCTTAAATAACATTCCAACTAAGTGATGCTAATTGAGTTGCTTTGCGTGTGCCGTCATGATTATTCATTCTCCTGGACAAACTATATATATGTATGATACCGAATTAGTGCGACACTGATTTTGAATAATATTTGTGGGAAATATGATTTTGGATTATCCCTCTTTTTATCAAATTAACAAAACAGTAATGGTCATATACCACTATAATAGTGGAATACCACTATAATAGTGGAATTCAGGATGTGCCTGACCTGATAATTGGGATCTTAGAATTAGCACAAAGCGGAAAGGAAGAGCCATATCAGGAAACGTCTCAATCGAGCAGTCGAGCTATCATAAATATTTCCAACACCCAGAAGAGTACCATGAGGCGAGAGTTGTTGTACAAATCACAATCCAGTTACTACACCTCATCTCCTCTCTTGTTGTCAAGGATGTGGATGATATTTGTGTCACTATATACACTCAAAGACTCATGATTGAAATAAACAAAACATGTATTATTATTATTATGATTTATTTTGTATCAGGCATAAAGCGCCCATATAGTATATCACAATTTAGCACACATATGTTACATTATAATAGAGATTATATTAAAGATTACATATAAAGTAGATTATTCCAATGACGAAATAAGTATGAGCTGAATAACAAATCAGAATTATAAATGGCATATAGTATCTTATTTGTAGAATTAGACGTTCTCTCTTGGAACACATACACATGTGCCGTTGCGCACTAACACTGAAATCGAACACATTCTGTCATTCATAAACATTCCACTGGCACTGCACGCTCTTTCATATCCCATTAACTTCCTATATGCATTATTAAAACATACTGTTAACTTATTAAAACAACGTTTGGTGTAATACACCCAATGGTGAGCACAGTATAGAGGAGATACAAACATGTGATGCAATGCGCGTGATTGTACTATATAACTGGCAATCAACAATAGTGGTCAGTGTATGGTCACCGTCAAATCCCCTTGATTGTAAAACCATATACCGCGGCGATGTCTTCCCATTGACGACCACAGATTAGACCACATTTAGCCTCGCCCAATATAAACTGCCTGGACTATATATCATACCAAGTTGGTGAATACCATTTCAGGGCTCGTATTCATCAACTGGGTTTATTTATAGCCCATATATTCTTTATACCGGCGATGCTCAACGCGAAGCTATCTGTGGTCGTTGGTCGAATTGACTAAACGAAACTTGGTTCGAAGATTAACCATCACAGTATTGAGGTCAAGTTCGATTATTGTCGCGGTCCGATAAATTGTGAGGGAGATATACCCCTTTTTCGACTGCCACCTCGTTTCGGGAGACATGGGGTCTGCGACATCATTGTGTTAAATTCCAGAAACAGTTTAAATATTTGAGAGTATTGACACATTTTAATTATTTTATGTTAACACAATAGTGACTGTTCTCGCTATTTGATGAAGTCTGTAGGCCAACTTCAGTAGCATTACCTTCGGGTAGAATATTCATTCAAATATAGGTTACCAGAGTTGGGAAATTGGTCGTCGATGGGGTTGTCATATTTGGAAATTTTAGATGGTTCCTTCAAAAAATAGCACAGTGACGTTATATATATATAATATTTATACTACATAATTACACTGCTATATGTGAACGGATTCACATTATCTGACATTATAAGACACACTTACAGGTATTGCAAATAGCGTGGTACAGACATTCGAACTGTGCAACTACTGGGGATAATGGGCGCCGTTTGGGCTATTAGTCGTTACCCCAGCATATACTACTTTGCGTCCCCCCATTAACATCGATACATCATGTCGTGTATTTGGAAGTACATTGCTATGGATAATTATATATAGTTCGTACGCGTGTGGACTATACATTCAGAATGTGTTTTATTACAGTGTTCTGAATGAATATTCAATACGAGACGCCATCGACCTCCAAGTGTCGTCTCCCCAGTCTCCTTCCATATAGAACATCACACAAATCGTTTTCTTACTATATCTAATCGAATCTTTACTTCCGACTTCCTGAAGAAATGCTTGCTTCAATCCATCGATGTTTGTGCATTGCAATTATTTTCTCTCATTTTCTATCATAGCATGTCAACAAAAATTGAGCCACAAGGACAGGTCGGTCTGGTTACTAATGTTGTAGATACACTGTTTACAGTGTTCACAATGCCCGGCTAAATTGGCGAATGGCCAGTTTTTTTAATGAAAAGTCATACATGTATACTTATCAGACAATGGTGATTAGCTGCTATAAGTCTGTACTTTCTTAAATAAATGACAATTGTGAACTGATTTACGGTTTCAAAATAAGACAATGATTGCGAATAATTGCTCATTTGTGTTGATACACGTAATCACATTTCCATTATCAATTTTGTCCAACTTGAAATGTATTTGTGTGTGTGTTTAACATAAATTGGTTATAAAGGAGTTCCCTTCAAATTGATTGATTTTAATTGAGATTTTTAGAAAATTCACGAATGGGGCGCCTCCTTAACCAATCTCCATTTACACCATTATACCTAACAATGCCCAAACATACATCTACATGTGTTGATGAATGTCTCCTTAACCAATCTCCATCTAGACCATTATACCTAACAATGCCCAAACATACATCTACATGTGTTGATGTATGTCTCCTTAACCAATCTCCATCTACACCATTATACCTAACAATGCCCAAACATACATCTACATGTGTTGATGAATGTCTCCTTAACCAATCTCCATCTACACCATTATACCTAACAATGCCCAAACATACATCTACATGTGTTGATGAATGTCTCCTTAACCAATCTCCATCTAGACCATTATACCTAACAATGCCCAAACATACATCTACATGTGTTGATGTATGTCTCCTTAACCAATCTCCATCTACACCATTATACCTAACAATGCCCAAACATACATCTACATGTGTTGATGAATGTCTCCTTAACCAATCTCCATCTACACCATTATACCTAACAATGCCCAAACATACATCTACATGTGTTGATGTATGTCTCCTTAACCAATCTCCATCTACACCATTATACCTAACAATGCCCAAACATACATCTACATGTGTTGATGTATGTCTCCTTAACCAATCTCCATCTACACCATTATACCTAACAATGCCCAAACATACATCTACATGTGTTGATGAATGTCTCCTTAACCAATCTCCATCTACACCATTATACCTAACAATGCCCAAACATACATCTACATGTGTTGATGAATGTCTCCTTAACCAATCTCCATCTAGACCATTATACCTAACAATGCCCAAACATACATCTACATGTGTTGATGTATGTCTCCTTAACCAATCTCCATCTACACCATTATACCTAACAATGCCCAAACATACATCTACATGTGTTGATGAATGTCTCCTTAACCAATCTCCATCTACACCATTATACCTAACAATGCCCAAACATACATCTACATGTGTTGATGTATGTCTCCTTAACCAATCTCCATCTACACCATTATACCTAACAATGCCCAAACATACATCTACATGTGTTGATGAATGTCTCCTTAACCAATCTCCATCTACACCATTATACCTAACAATGCCCAAACATACATCTACATGTGTTGATGAATGTCTCCTTAACCAATCTCCATCTAGACCATTATACCTAACAATGCCCAAACATACATCTACATGTGTTGATGTATGTCTCCTTAACCAATCTCCATCTACACCATTATACCTAACAATGCCCAAACATACATCTACATGTGTTGATGAATGTCTCCTTAACCAATCTCCATCTACACCATTATACCTAACAATGCCCAAACATACATCTACATGTGTTGATGAATGTCTCCTTAACCAATCTCCATCTACACCATTAAACCTAACAATGCCCAAACATACATCTACATGTGTTGATGTATGTCTCCTTAACCAATCTCCATCTACACCATTAAACCTAACACTGCCCAAACCTACATCTACATGTGTTGCTGTATGTCTCCTTAACCAATCT
This sequence comes from Siphonodentalium dalli, assembly GCA_032622095.1. Lineage (NCBI taxonomy): Eukaryota > Metazoa > Mollusca > Scaphopoda > Gadilida > Siphonodentaliidae > Siphonodentalium > Siphonodentalium dalli. Next base: position 233,950,106 of record CP136063.1, read on the forward strand.
CCATCTACACCATTAAACCTAACACTGCCCAAACCTACATCTACATGTGTTGCTGTATGTCTCCTTAACCAATCTCCATCTACACCATTAAACCTAACACTGCCCAAACCTACATCTACATGTGTTGATGTATGTCTCCATTACCAATCTCCATCTACACCATTATACCGAAAACTGCCCAACCTACATCTACATGTGTTGCTGTATGTCTCCTTAACCATTATCCATCGATACCATTAAACCTAACACTGCCCAAACCTACATATATATATGTGCTGATATATATCTCCTTAACCATTATCCATCCATACCATTATACAAAACACTGCTTAAACCTACACAGATATATCCTGATGTATGTTTCCTTCACCAATCTTCATCGACATCATTATACCGAACACTGCCCAAACATACAGATATATGCGCTTATGTATGTCTCAATCTCCAGCTACACCATGGTACCGAACACTGCCCAAAACTACATCTATATTTTCTGATGTGTATCTCCTTAACCGTTTTCCGTCTACACCATTATACCGAACATTCCACAAACCTACATCTATCTGTGCTGGTGTATGTATCCTTAACCAATCTCCATCTACACCATTATACCTAACACTGCATGCCTAAACCTACATCTATATTTGCCGATGTATCTCTCAATTTCCATCTACACCATTATACCGAACACTCCCCAAACATACATATATATGTGCTGATGTGTATGTCCTTAACCATTGTCCATCTACACCATTATACCGAACACTGCCCAAACCTACAGATATATATGTGTTTATGTATGTCTCTTAACCATTCCCCATCGACACCATTATACCGAACACCCCCCAAACCTACAGCTACATGCGCTGATGTATGATATCCTTAACCAATCGCCATCTACACCATTATACCGAACACGCCTGAAACCTACATCAGATGTGTGTATCCCTAACCAATATCCATCTACACCATTATACCGAACACTGCCCAAACCTACATATATATGTGTTGATGTATGTATCTTAACCATTCCCACTCGATACCATTTTACTGAACATCCCCAAACCTACATCTACACGAGCTGATGTATGATATCCTTAACCAATCGTCATCTACACCATTATAGCGAACCCTCCCCAAACCTAAATCTATATTTGCTGTTGTATATCTCCTTAACCAATAGTCATCTACACCATTATACCGAACACTGCCCAAACCTACATCTATATTTGCTGTTGTATATCTCCTTAACCATTAGTCATCTACACCATTATAGCGAACACTACCCACACCTACAGATATATGTGCCGATGAATGTATCCTTAACCAATATACATCTACACCATTATACCGAACACTGCACAAACCTACATATATATGTGTTCATGAATGTCTCCTTAACCCTTTCTATAATAAATTATTCTCAGTCAGTTATAATAGTATACGTTGGAACGGTCTATTATTAAATTGGTTGTTCGTGTAATAAAATCGGACGACAGACATAAAAACAGACATCACAAGCGCAGAATGATTCATTGTCACATGTGGGAAATGTTCAGTTAATAAACATGTCTTTAGGAAAGTACTTTCCAGTGAGTATTTATTTAAAACAGTTTTAACCCTTGTTATACTAAATACTCATTAACGAGCGGTTCTATCAGAAAACGTTCATATAATTAGTTAAACAGGCGACCGTTGTTGAACTTATTATATGAACATTTCCAACCAAAGAATATGAGTCCTTCTGCGCTTTTAGTGTCTTCTCGTCATACTGTCGTCTGCTCATTTTACCAAACATCCACCCAACAAATAATGGATTATTCCACAGAAAATTATTATAACTGAAAGGGAAATACATTTAGTAAAGAAAGGTTTTAACATATATCCCCGGTGTCTCATGTGGTAAGGTACATGACGCAGATCGAGATTCCATTATTTTGAAAACTTTAGAAAGCCGATTTAGTACTTAGTCGCTTACATTAATGAAATTTCCCCGGAAAATGGCCTAAATCATGTCATCTCGAGCTAGTGGTATTCATTAATTAAGGAACAAGTATTGCCATAGAAATAATTATATTGCTATTTTTTAAATGTTATAAATTTGTCAGATCTTCAAAAAGTTCCCAGGTTTTCAATTGAATGGTGCAGCCAACGGGCGGAGCCAGAGTAGAGATTCACGACATGATATAATACACCCAGAGCTATGTAAGTGCACCCATGTCGTCTGCCAAGATGCACTTGATTGTCGCGGTCTTCATGATTTCTTCCAATCTCGTGTAGATTAGAGTTTAGAGAACACCTCTTACCAAAAATCGAACCCTCGACAATACAGCAAACAAACTCATTTCATAGCCAATCGTCCTTAGAGAGGCACTTAGTCCCACATTCCATTCCAATTGAAATGTCATAACTCTTCTGTAGAAAAAAACACAGCAAATGTATAATCACCGACAAACAAACCCTACTCAATAAAATACATTTATTTGATTTCTCGGAGTGTGTTTTTGGAATCAGTCCCATTCTATACGGCTGCACGCGGGATGATATCGACTATATACAGGACGCAGACGAACACGCACCTACAGACAGTTGATCTTTCCGAGCGACAAACCACACGATAAAGTTTCACCCTTTCATGGCTGGAGCTGCGCTACACTCTAAATCGCGTTGGGCACAATTTTATCCAAATTGGGACGAACCATTGGCCTAAATGGTATCACGTGACTTTACTATAAACTCAGTAAAATAATACGTGAACGGATTTTACAGCACATATGGGTTCAGATTAGCCCAATCATGTCCAAATCATGGTGTAATATATAGAGGATCTACAACGAGTCCCCAGTTTATAGCGGAATTTACAAAACGAGTCCAGTAAATTAGGTCTGGACCGAGCCTTTGGCGAGGTCCAGACCTAATTTACCGGACGAGTTTTGTAATTTCCGCTATAAACTGGGAACGAGTTGTAGATTCTATTTATTACATGATCCAAAACATCGACAAAACATACTTAAATCAACAAATGGAACGAGAAACTAACATCGGCTTCTATAAGACATGCGATGACGTTTCACGTAACTATTCGTTGTTTCCCCGCGTAAAGAAATAGTCCCAGATAAATAAAGACTATTTGGCGCTTTTAATGGCGTATATTTAATAACATAACTTTTCAAATTCTTCAGTCATGATAGTTTGTTGGAAAAATATTGGAAGTCATAGTATTTTTGAGACGTAGCGTACGGAATGTTAAAAGACCGTAAACCGGAAGTCAAAGGTCACCTGGCACTATTTCCTGTTATTAAACGAACGTTTAATATCACAATTTATAGAATGGGTTTATTGAATGGAATAAGAGTATGATCATATAATATAACTATATATTGGGTACACATTTACTGAACTGCCCAACATCCGATTACTATCATGTTGGAATAAAATTTTACCCAACGGAATTTAAGAGTGTCGTGCAGAATTAACGATCCTGTGTCAGTGAATTATCTTATATATACGAGTCTCCCATAAGGAGCGTCGCACCTGGCTAATATTAACTGACATCTGTGTCTAAACATTAATTATTATGATGTCTTTGTTCCATAGCAAATAACATAAAACCGATAGCAAGATTGTTCACATGACGTTATTGTTGTAGACACGCGACACGAGACGCCGTCTGCTTGTTTATCCTGACTATTCTCACGAGGGGAACAGACGACGTCGATAGCGGAGTATTCGTATCTTCTGGTCTCCCGAGGCCGTAATTGTTCGGAGACAAATGGCACGAGCGTCTACGAGAACGTGTTGTCACAATCCCACGGTAGTCATTAGATACAGGGACAGTCCCCCAATGCGTCAGAAATCAAGATGTGTGTCATCTGATGTCAATTTTTATGGATCAAATATCACAGATTCTCTCTTCATTGTGTTTAAGGGTTTCTGTAGGAGAACGTGTCTTCGTCAAACAAACGCGTTTGAACTACAAGAAACCAGTATCGATAGTCGTTAGCGTTATGACCTTAGCCAACGGTTTGTTGATAGGGGGCATCCAAAGCATATAAGCACCGGTCCCTGACAAAATGTAAGAAACCGTTCTCAATTCATGGCGTGGATAATTAATACATTTCCCAAAACATTCGAACATAAAACAGTTTATTAAATGATCCTACCATTAGTCCATTGTGGCAGAACCTACGTTGGAGATAGGTCCACCGGACTTGTGTAATTTTTTTGTTTGGTCACGACACACTCATGGAACCATAGATCTGTTGATTTCTTTATTTGAACATAACTTCGCTAGACAGTACTAGATATCCTGTGCTGGCTTCTCAGGTCTTCTTTCTTTGTGATCAGTTAGTTATCAACAGAGCGGAATCATTTTGGAACTTAGATGACTGCACGATATGAGAAAAACGCTTATCGTTTATATTGGAAAATGGTGACCTGCTTTTCCAAAATCCTGTGACGATGTTATTGACCAGGTTGTCAACGGCTCGTCACTAAAGGTAGTCTTCATATAATTATCATGATCAGTGCAGTGTACCAAAACAGACTATAAACTTTACATCACTTCACTGGTTTGACTGCGTGTTTTCCTGAGAACAAGCATCGAATGATCTCGTCAGTATGCTAAGTAAGACTGTCCTACAAATCATGCCTGTTGTTCGTGCATCGTATGATGAAATAATTTCTGATACAATAGTCAGCCAGGGATGTAACTCAGGCAGGCCTCGTTCTGTTACACCATTCATTAAACCCATTCTATGATAATGACATGCAACGCTCGATGCACAATAGGAGATAATGCCAGATGTACCCAAATGTATTATTGTTGCGTAAACGTGATTTAGAATCGGGGGACGAGGAATGAACAAGAATCGGTGTTTGTGACTGATTTTGATATATGTGACCCGCCATATCAAATCCAGTCATACGTCGGGATTTTTTTTACCCTGTGCCAATGCATTCTCTTATATATGCGAGTCGACCATAGGTCGCCTCGCATATATAAGAGAATGCATTGGCCTAACAATTATTTATCATTTTTTTTAAATAAATGTTTCTTACAATTTTTAGGACATAAAATAAAAAAACATCCATTACCCTGCAGGGAGCCGCACACATATATAGAAGCATATAGAAGAGTGTCGTCTGCTCATGTTTGTCTGGGGCTATGTATGGGTGAAATTATAAAATTGTTAAAGAATACAAGAAAAAATTATTAAAATTGTAAAAAATTGTTGTTTGTTTGAACATATTTTATTTGACCCTCATTATATAATACATTTAACAAATTAGAAACTGAAATAAGATATAAGTTAATCAAAAGGGATGGGAGTACAAGTTATTCAACTTAGAATATTGCTCCTCTCCCTTAACAATATTGTGACGCAAATTATTGATTGTATATGGAATTATATAGGACTCAATATTAGCTTATAATTGGAATGTAGTACCTAAAACGAGGAGGGTCGAGAATGAGGGTGAGGTATAAAGTGAGTAGACAGATATCAAGGATGGGATGTAGTTCCTATGGCGAGCTGAGCCGAGTATTTTGATGGCAATATGGGGAATGTATGAAGATATAGGCTTATTTGGATTTTGAAGATTTTCCGTCAATAAAATCTACCCGATGATGCAATGAAAGTTTTCGTATTGCGAAACAATTTATCATTTAAAGTATTGGATAGGTTGCTTTGACCAAAGAGGATATCTTCAACCCTATCAACGAAAATTCCATTTAGCCAAAGGCGTTGGATGAACATTAAGCGACTCTCTTCAAATAACGGGCACTGGAAGAAAAAATGTGAGGCGTCTTCAATATAAAACCCACATTGACAGTGAGCTGTTATAGAAATATAGTTTTCAAGTTTATAAAAATTTAAATCGCTGCAGTTATTCCTTAGCTTGGTGTGCACGATGTTCCATTTGCGAGAGCCTGAATTGAAGTATGGCGGCGGGTTTGGGGGAAATATAGGCAATTTGTCATACAGTAATTTCAATATGTCGGTTTTGGTGCGATCAGATGAACCATTTATTACCACTGCATTCCATTTAATTACCATCTCAGGCAGAAAGGTCGATTTAAAATGTTCTGTATTGTTGCGTTTCTGTAAGAATAGTAATGGGTATCGATGTGAGTAGGTAGATTTATCTTTAGCAAAGGTCGGCAAAAGTGTACTCAGGTAATTGGGAGCTTTACCAAGAATTATTTTCCGCCAAGTATTAAATTTATGGTGTTCGCGTCTGGTGTAAAGTGTAGGCCATACTAGTTCAGTGAGGAGTTTTTCATTCGAAACAGATTTATTTAACCCACTAACAATTCGAGCGGCATCATAATGTACCCGATCAAGCAGTACAAGAAGAGTGTTCGATGCGTGAGCCCAAATTACATCTCCGTAATCCATAAGCGGCAAAATAAAGGTTTTGTACATACATTCCAAGGTTCGCCGATTAACTGTGAATTTCAATCGTCTCAATTGCGATAGGCGAGATCTTAAGCGTCCACACAAATTTTCGATTTGCTTGTCCCAATTGAGGTTAGACGGAAGAAACACACCAATATGTCTATGTGTGTCCACCTGCTCTATTAACTGACCGTCCATTGCGACACTTAGAGTATTGTAATTAGATGAAAAGGAAAAATTTATAATTTTTGTCTTAGAATTGTACCAGCCATTGTTTGGACCACACATATATACTTTCTACGTCTGTTTGCAGGTTATGTTCACATAAGGTACTAGCGTCTTCGAATGAGGTAAAACACGTGTCGTCGGCGTACATACGCGTGAAAGATATTAAATTCTCATGTATATCATCTATAAAAACTAGGAAGAAGAATGGGCCAAGGAGGTATCCTTGGGGCACTCCTGCTTTCAGTTGCAAGGGACTCGAAAATGTTTGTCCAACTATTACTCTTTGTGTCCTGTTAGATAAATAAGTTTTAATCCAGGCCAGAAGTCGTCCATTAGGCCAATGCATTCTCTTACATGTATATATGCGAGGCGACCTATGGTCGACTCGCATATATAAGAGAATGCATTGGCACAGGGTACAAAAATCCCGACTTACGACTGGATTTGATATGGCGGGTCACATATTTTAAAAATGTATTTCATTAAATTTACGCCATTAAATACGTCAAGGAGTCTTATTTATTTACGAGGGCAAACAACGAATATTTACGTGAAACGTAATCGCACGCCTTTTTAGAAGCCGCTGTTTTTTCATGTCCCATTTATGGATTTAAGTATGTTTTATGGAGGTTTTGGAACAAGTAATAAATCAAATATACACCTCGTCCCAAGTCTATAGGGAAATTTATAAAACTCATCGAGTAAATTAGGTCTGGACCTCGCCCAACGCTCGGTCCAGACCTAATATACTGGACTCGTTTTGTAAATGGCGCTATAAACTTGGGACTCGTTGTACATCTATATCTATATTTGCGAATGTCTGTCTGTCTGTGTTCTATAGCAATTCACAGGGGACCATCTAGATGGCACCAAAAGGTTTCTACTAGGGGTAACTATTTACGAGAAAGATAATGGTGCGGGTTAGAATGTTCTAAAGTGACGCCGTTGTTGTCAAGGGCAGAACAGGGGAGGGGCAGAAATATTTTTTGTCGCCGAATGCCACGAAACTTATATATAATCATCCCCATGATATAAGGAATCTAACAGTGTGGTTTAAATATGTCAAAAGTGGCGCCGTGCGAGTCAGGGATGCACGGAAGAGAAGACGGGCACCAAAATTGATAAAACTAATTTTAGCGCCGATGGGCCATCTAGATGGCACCAGAGGGGTCTACTAAGGGTAACTTTTACGAGAAAGATAATGGTGCGGTTAGAATTTTCTAAAGTGACGCCGTTGTTGTAAGGGGCAGAAAATGGGGAGGGGCGGAACAAATTGTTGTCGCCGAATGCCACGAAACTTATATATAATCATCCCCATGATATAAGGAATCTAACAGTGTGGTTTAAATATGTCAAAAGTGGCGCCGTGCGAGTCAGGGGTGCACGGAAGAGGAGAGGGTCACCAAAATTGATAAAACTAATTTTAGCGCCGATGGGCTATCTAGATGGCACCAGAGGGGTCTACTAAGGGTAACTTTTTTACGAGAAAGATAATGGTGCGGTTAGAATTTTCTAAAGTGACGCCGTTGTTGTAAGGGGCAGAAAAGGGGAAGGGGCAGAATTTTTTTTGTCGCCGATTTCCAAGAAACTTATATATAATCATCCCCATGATATGATACATCTAATGGTGTGATTTAAATATGTCAAAAGTGGCGCCGTTCGCGTCAGGGATGGATGGAAGGGGAGAGGGGAACCAACATTGATAAAACTAACTTTAGCGCATATCTCCACCAAATTGATATATATTCTTCTCCTTGATACAAGGAATCTAATTATGTGATTTAAAGACGCCAATTTGTTGTTTGGATGAAAGATTATGGGGGGGGGGCACTAAATTTGATAAGAATGGGTTCAGTCGCCGATTTCCACCACACGTATACAATATCATCTCCATGGTACGAGGAGTCTAATGGCGTTGCTTAAATATGTTAAAAGTGTAGTCATTCGAGTCAGGGGTGAACTGAAAGGCAGAGTGGCACCAACATTGATACGCAATATTTTTAGCGCCAATTTCCACAAAAGTGATACGCATTCTAATCCATGATACGAGGAGTCTAATAGTTTGATTTACAGATGCCATATTGGTGCTGTTTCAGGTGTGAGTTGGGGTGGGATTGGCTCTAAATTTGATCAAAATGTGTTTAGTTGTCGATTAGCACCAAACTTATAAATAATCTTCTCCATGATATCAGTAGTCTAATTGTGTGGTTTAGGGATGTCACAAGTGGGGCCATTCGAGTGAGGGATGAATAGAGGGTGAGAGGGACACAACAAAAAAGATAAAAAGTATGTTTAGCGCCGATTTCCACCAGATTGACACATATTCTTCTCCGTGATACGAGGAATCTAATCGTGTGGTCTAGATACGACAAATTGGTGCGGTTTTTGGCGAGAGATATGGGGGCCCTAAATTTGATAAGAATATGTGTACTTGCCAATTTTCACCAATTGTAGATATATATGCATTTCCATAATGAGTCTAAGTGTGTGTTTAATGGTGACAAAAGTGGCGCCGCTTCAGTCTGGTTATAAGTCCATAACGTGATAATTTTCGCGAGAACAGGTGAGAACAGGCGAGAACAGGCTGGTGGGATAACGTTTGTGAAACCATGCACAGGAGAGCGGCAGAAAAAAAAAAACGAACACCGGTCTTCGTCCATATTTGCCCGCATGCAGTCCTCTATATGGTATCATAATAGTATCATACCGAAACATCATGGCCTCGTATAATTTTTAGTGTGGTTCACCCAAATACCAAAAACGAAGGAGACTATTTCAGGACTATTCTACCAACATATTTTAATTTCCGTGTACCATTGTCGTCCTGGTAAGGTTTATGTCCCACGCGGAAATTCACTATTTCCTGTGTAAGATTAAGCAATTTTAGTGCTGTCATTCTGTTTTGTCAGGGATCTATAGGTGCAGGGAGTTTTCATGCAAAATACGTTGGTGTTCAGATGGAAATATCACACATCACAGTTGTCACAGTGACGTCCATTGATTACAGATGCATTCAGGATCGCAGAACCATAGTTACAACAACAAGATAATCAGTCTTATTTAGCATAATTTTCCTACTGAAAATAAAATATGACTTATAAGCTAAACGAATTAATACCAAAGATTATCATTTTGTTATTTAAGACTTAAGAAAATTACTGTGGGTGTCCCACTAAAAGTACACATGCTATGCAATAAATACAACTAAACCATATAATTCGATTATCCATGCAGGAAAATTGGAGTCAGGGAGGCTATAACCGAGGTGACGATTTTTGTTTGTTTCTGAACCCGGTCTATAATTGTTACAAAATTCTATCCAATGGATGTATGAGCTGTAAATAATCTCGATTGACGGCGTGTCTTATGTGAGAGTACGGATTAGCGTTATGTCACAATTGATTCATTCTCACACGAGAGTTGTTATAAGCGTGCACTTGTTCTCGCTAATTAATGACGTTAAATAACCATTATACGCGGGCCTGCTTGTGGTCCACCTGATAACTGGGTTGTTTTATTTGCATGCTCATCTCACCGGGTAGTCATTGAACGACAGCAAACGCCCACATAGAACCGATTGGTTGCACCGCCATGCAAAATATAGGTTTAAACTGGCACGTATGACGAATCCAACCAAGCTTTTAAACGCGCCATACATTTCTGTTATCCCGTGTTTGGGCTCTGAGATAACATTAGGACACAGAAGAAGATGGACGATTTAATAAATTATCATTATATTACAGTTTATTTACATACATACATATATAATTACAACTACTTTCGCTTTGACTAAAATGCGTGCATTTGATTGGTCAAGGCCCTTAGATACGCTTGGTAGCGACAATATCTATCAGTGGAGGGAAGTGTCGTTTCCCGCATCACTGGGGGTAGTGATACCTTAAAAAGTTCGCAAACCAAGTCGAATATCCATGGGGCGAATTTACCCGGAATTTGATTTTGTCCACCAATCAAATCGCAAGAATTAACTTCCGTTTCTAGTGGTAACACAAGACGCCAAATCTCAGCGAAAAATGATCGCCGATTAAACAGCAAAATAGTACATTAATTTATTTGGGGATAAAAGAATGTATTACATAACTATTCCACCATTAGTATTAGCATTTATCCATCTTCGTGCCAATACTATTATGACATGGCAGTGGTCATGAGAGCATAGAATGCACATTTGTATCGATTGTTTACTTTTCGAGTCGCCGGAGACCACATTTATTCGATGGCGAAGTTTGGGAACACCGCTTCGGAATTGCTATCGAATCGGATTGCCTTTATGACAATACATGTTCTAGAATCGTTTTAATAAGTGAAATTTACACCAGAAAGTACAGTTTAATAGTTTACGGGTGTGGTCTCTTGCTTTTGTGTAGTTGGAATGTCGGAAACAGCGATCGAATTGTGTGTGTTCATCTCGCCCAATTTATTCTCGACCCAAATTCCCATTTCGGTTAAAAGAGCAGCTGAGTCCAGACACAAATATCACTTGGGTAGTTTTACCATTTTAGTGTTTTTAATATAGTTTCTTTAAAAAGAACTTGTTTAATCACCATCTAATATGCGGATTGTCGTAATTATAAGCAATCAACGTCGTTTTCAATGCATCTGTCGGCGTATAGAAGTGTCGGATGCCGAACTACATACTTTGTATAATTTCGCTTCGCGAAATTATACAGTATGTAATTCGGCATCCGACACTTCTATACGCCGACAGATGCATCGAAAACGACGTTGATTGCATATATAAAACTACTAGTCGACGTCAATTTATTTTCACATACATATAGTACATGGGTCGCGGTTAGTAGAAGGTGAATCCTGAAACTCACCTCTGACGTAGCTCCAAGTCAAGAATGACTATTTGAATCTTTAATAGAACAGATATTTTTTACAATTTGTTTTTGAAGTCAAAATGTTCTAAACACATGCAGTACCATATACTTATATAAGTATAAGCTTGATCGAAAGGGTCGCTCTTATCACACTCTCCGTGACTTTATATCCAAGGGACTTAAATTTACAGGTATCTCACAATACTGAACATAATAATTTGAATTAATGTGAATATATCTTCCGACTGACATTATGCACGTACACACTTGACGTTGCCAGCATGGGATATTATTATATATATTGGTAATTGATAATATCAATTCGTCCTCCACATCACCAATGTTTTCCGGTAATACGACCGACCTCTTCCCGAAACACCTGGTTCAAATTTACTTCACACAATGTTTACATAATTTTAAAATAATACAAACTCATTTGATATCGGGACTTCGTAACAGTTCTCTGCACGTAATGTTACATTTAAGTTGACTACTTTGCTCTGTTACCAGGTCTGGCACAACCTCAATTCAACCATTGTAGTTGAATATGGCAATAACAAAGGCAGATTTTCTCTGAGTTTGTGAAAACTATTGCAATGCATAGCTTGATGCACATAGCATTTAAGTGTACACAATAGCGAGGACAACCGACAGACTCTAGATAAAGTATGTTGCACAGGACTACTTTAACTCAGAATGACATACTAAGCTGCCTCACCACATGATCGGTATGTCAACAGTTCATAGGAATATTTACATGTAGATGAAATGATTTATCAAACAAACCCCCTTAAATGTCGTCATGAAAGACTAGCACCGATCCTTTCATTCTCGGGTGATGTCATTTCGGATAACAAGTCTGTACTAAACTACTGCATATGTGACAATATTCTGAAACTATATTCATATTATCTTGCTTATTGGGTTATGCCTTGTTTATCGAACTTGTTAAATAGCAAAAGCCATATCGAACTATCGAAATGTAACTATTCTTGTTCTTATTAGAGCATAAATTCATAAAATTTATGAATCCATTTATGTTAAAACTCGATGCATTTTATGAGTCACATGTATAAAACAGTTATAGGTAGCAAGGTTTAACTCACGAAAATATGTTGATATGTTTTTATCATATAGACCAATACTGCATGTATATTATACAATGATTCATATCGATATATATAGCTTCATTTTTTTTATGAAAATCACTCAACGATGATTTATAATAACCTATTGTATTGCTTTGGAGATGCACATGGCCGAAATAGTCACATGGTTCCACGGTTCCAATCTAAAACTGCTATAGATATGAGCGGACATTCAGTGGCGAAACGAGTAAATAACAGATGAGTGGTGATGAATACAAATATCTGCAATGTGAACAACGATGCGCTTCAATTAAAATAAGATATTGACGCGCAGGCAAATCCCATTTCCCCGCCGCCTGCACAACATTTCTCGATCAATCGGCTATCAGATTTGTGTTTGTTTGCTACAGTATGTAAAGAGTGTGAGATTAGCAAAACACGCAAAACAGGGAGGAACCCACTGAGCCCACTGTGGACCACAATAATTCACGATGATTTTTTCTCTCGGTGATCCAAGGTGAACTTGCGTTAATTTCATAACAGTATTAAGTAAATATTGATAACTATTGTGTCTTGACTTGTTCAAACTTTTAATGACCGCTGAATGACAATTTGTGGAAAATGTAGACCTATGCCATGGGTTTCCCATTGCATAATACGAAAGGTATCCATGATGTATCGCGGTGATTGGTGGTTGTGTATAGTGAGGTTTAGATACAAATTCCGCCACCATGTTGTTTACACCATATCGACCTCTAATCCTCGCCACTCAAGCTTCCGGTGTTGAGTGGCTCACCGTGAATCACTCTCCCAAAAAAAAAAATCCCCCACGCGGTGTTGAGTGTTTTGCTTATCGCACACTATTTGCTCACTGTACAAGTTACAATATGTACGTGTTGTATGTACATGTAGCTGAGTCCGCATAATGCAACAGCCTTAACACACTCGTGTATACACTACTTCAATTACGTGTATATCATTGTGTACATATTAATTTTGGTATACTTTACGGAAATTTTATTTTCTGGAAATTTTGTGTTCAAATCATCATGATATTCTGTTCACCGCCTTTCTATACTAAATGGATTGTACTATCAATTATAACATTATACATAGGAATGGTGGTCATTTTTATTTGAAAGGCGTGTTCAGGTTATATTAGCAGACGACATTATGATGATAATATAATACAAGTGCAGAAAGATTCATATAGTCATTTGTTGAACTTAGTATCTGAGCATTTCCTAAGGGCGTCAATGAATATTTAGTATAGTAAGGATTAATGAACAAGTATACACTAACACATGCACGTTTCGTATAAACGTCCACACGAAACGATAATGGTCAACAAGGAATGTGTGTATGATGTGATGGTATTTACAAGAAACAGGAAATGAGCACATATTAGATATTTACATCAAAACACGGGATGAAAATTGCACACTGTTTTGCCACGACCGTTTCTGTGTCGTGACTATCTGGGCGTAGCGACCGTTTCTGTGTCGTGACTATCTGGGCGTAGCGACCGTTTCTGTGTCGTGACTATATGGGCGTGGCGACAGTTTCTGTGTCGTGACTATTTGGGCGTAGCGACAGTTTCGCTTCCCACGATCTGACATAATAAGCACACCGTTCACAACAATCTTCTATTCGGTCAATTGAACATATTTGACCGAGTGTCTGTGTCATTAAAGGCCCACTTAATGTTTGAACCCCCATATCACATATATAATATATAATAATGCCATATATAGTATATACCATTTGAAAGAGGAAGCTCAAAAACATTGTATTATCAACTTATCCGGTGCAATAAACTGAGAACATGTTGTTTTTGTTGAGTCACCAGCGTGTATTTTGTCATCTAGGTCGTAGTAAAAAGTGTATTATTTTCAATGGAGGGGGAATAACTCTATTTCTGAAAGATAGAGTTGTTCAAATTCCATTAAAAATTCATCTTTAGTTTGAATTGTGTTGCATTCTGGGAGCCAAAACGGGGGTAATCTTTCTATGATTTCAGCTGTTTTCTATTTCTCTATGGGCATTTTCTGAGACACAGATGTTTCATATGGTGATGAATTATAGTATTTTAATCATATTTTATGGCATAGGTTGGTATTAAAACCGTATTTGAAGTCACTATAAAACAAAAAATAACCGGTGACTCGAAAATTAAGTAGGCCCTTAAATGAAGACAAATTGTTGGTACAAATCGAAGAAATTGATTTACTCTACCGTTGTGTCGGCTATAGGACATCACGCCACAGTTTGTATGTGCGAATACCCTGACTACATAGTAACCAAACCCTAATCATATAGCTGCTACTCTCAACTGCCGAATAATAATGCATGCATGATTATTTAATTTCAGTAAAAAATACAACCCTGCACTATTATTAGGAAATGAGTCATATAGTGAAATTGCCTGCACTATTATTAATGTCAGCCGAAAATACAGCCCTGCACTATAATTCGGCATGAACTATTATTCGACAGGAGAGAGTATCAGTGAATTTTGTGAAGTAGCAATCTTACCAAATCACTATGAGGCCACACAACACTGGGATACACAAACACCGGATCATACAAAATATATATTTGCCTGACTCGTCTTCTTTTGTTTTTTCGTTGCATACAGGTATCATCCGGCATAACGTTAAATGAAGACTGTACGTATATATAAATCCAGCCATTGTATAAGCCACCTGCTACTCCATTGAATAGAAAATGTGCAACAGGTGAATGAATTAGTGTCAAGGATGAGTGCAATATACACTAATGTACCCTATGAACGATGTAAAACAACATGGTAATTATAATGAAAACGAGTAAATTATGCTTAAGCCGTTTACTTAATTTCGTTATAATTATCAGGTAGTTAGTTATACGTGGTGCTTTGTGTACGTGACTCATTCTTGATTCGTGTTAATGATTTTAATTTATTTTACAAAAACAGTTGGGTACATGCAGTAGGAGATGACCCCATAAATGGGTGGATTTAGGTACAGTCTCCATTTAAAAGAATGCAACTTAATATATCAATTTAGTTAAACGTCAGCAAGATTTATGTGCTAATTACAGTTTCATTTTAATTCGTTTCACGCATTGGAGCGAATTCGACAGGCCTATCTAAAGACCTTAATCAAATACGCTGGCCACATTCCGCACAATGAACTACTACTGATCAGAATTACGAATAGGGTAATACGTCATTAGGGTGAGCTATCATTGAGCCAACCATTGACTATTTATTACTTTATAATTACTTAAAATAACAGATAATTAAGTACAAAATAGTCACGGCAAACAAAACCATATCACCTTAAATGTGATGGCAAGAACGATTTGATCACAAACAGGCTCGTAGTCGTCCATTCGGCGAAACGGTTTCTTGACCGTCCGAAAAAATACGACTATGCTATTGAATTGATTGGTAATTGTGTGTATGTCATTTGCAGAATGATGTCACCAGAGGTATGAATTTGGTGACGCTATCCCGCATAGCGGGCTAGCATACTAAATTCACCCTCTGGGGACCTCATTCTGCTTAGCCCTCATCTTCTCAAAAAAGTTTCTTTATTATCAAATTTTTATAGAAACTTCTTCACGTAAATCCTATTTCTTTTTTAGTATATCTATATCTGCAAATTGACAGACGACGCATTGCATAAGCGATGTTCCCAGTGGGTATATTACATCACAATATTCACCAATTGGGAACTTAAATCTGAGTCTATGTCTCCCATATCTCATAAAAATTGATTTTAAATTAGTCGTATGTTAATTATTATTAGAATATTGATTTGTTTGTGATTTTTTTTAGTGAAATTCCAATGGAATTTGAAAGGGTATTCCACCAGCGTTGAGTTTGACTTTCGCAGACGAACGAGACATTGATACCTGTATGACTCGTTACATTCGGGAGATCACGCGTGTCTGTTTGCACATTTGAGAGATCCTGGGTGTCTTTAACCCTTTACCCAACAGAAGGGCCCTGTGCCAATGCATTCTCTTATATATGCGAGTCGACAATAGGTCGCCTCGCATATATAAGAGAATGCATTGGCTTACCACATTAAAAATTAAAAAATTGTTAAAGAATGTAAGAAAACATGATAAAAAGTGTTAAATGCATTCTCTTATATATGCGAGGCGACCTATGGTCGACTCGCATATATAAGAGAATGCATTGGCACAGGGCATAACTGTAACCATCACAATGTGGTCAATGAGCCGGTTCCAATGATATCCATATGTGTATGGTTCTATTGAGACAGACCGAAGATATTTTAGGCTGTTGAAGTTTTATTTGGCCGGTTTTGGCCGGTTTGTTGGGTAAAGGGTTAACAAAATTAATTCACCACTATACTATTACTATTAGCTTATTCTTGTCAGCAGTAGTTCATAAAAGACCTTTCCCAGGATCACTAGTACGATTACGGATAAGATATATTGTCCTAGTATAAGGTGGACACCATCAAAATTTACCAACGATAGTTAATTGGTGAGACGGAGTATATGCCCTACTAAATGCAGTCACGTATATATTTGATGGAAACAGTAATTTATGTCTCTTTCAGATCCCATGTTCTTATCCGTGTGCTTTTCACCACACTGCTAATGTTAGAGCGTCCCAATCACGATTGATGGCACATCATTGACACATCTGCACACAATTAAACTGAGTGGGGCATATTTCGTCTGGCATACGAACCCCCGTAAAGACGAATTTTGGCCGTACTCGGAGGGTATTGTACATATCCGTAATCGTATTCGTGATTTTACGAAAGGTCTCTATTATGCGAAAGGTGTCTCGAGCTGTCGAATTAATCATTGGGATACGTGACAACGGCATACGTATAGTATCAAGGACATGGCTGTGTCCCAGTGACGTGGCTCGTCAGTTCTTCAATTGATGGCAGCCGGATTTCTGTCAACCGGATAAACGAGTTCAATCACGATAGATGACAAGACTAGATGCGTCGAGCTTCATTAAGACCATAAACGAACCTCTGACAAGATTCAGAGATTTCAAGAATCATATATCATATGCCGCTGAAACGTCAGCCTGTGAACTTTATATCACAGTCCCACTTCGTGCAGATGCGTGATATTACCGTTATAACGCCAGTTAGTTCCGACAGAATCGCGGCCGATATGTCACAGAAGTGTGGTTTCTCACAACGTCAATAGCAGTGTCATCAGAAATATGATAGATACAGACACGCGAAGATGGTTTCCATCGTTACCATATTTCCGGGATATCTTTTTCTCCGATTTGGACTGCACGTGCATCCCTACAACGACAGAAGAAACAATGATTCGACAAAGTTCGAAATATTGTTGCATTAGTGTATTAGTAAAACAATCAGATAACTAAAAGTAAAGTTATCATCCGGAAACCAAACTAATCGACAAATTTTAAATCGACAAGGACCATAACTCCGAACCCAAATTCGAACTTGACCTGTATTTGGAGCTGATAACCTGACATACCAAATTTGGTTCAGATCCAATCACACAAACTAAAGTTATCATCAGGTAACCTCAAAACGACAAAATTCTAAATCGAACTCCAGCAAAAATAGGCGGTTTCGATACGGTAACCCAAAATAAATTTATCATCCGGAAACTTTCCATACGGACGTCCGTGCGGAAACTTTCCGGGTGAGAACTTTATTTTTGGGCTATCGGATCGAAATCAAATTTGGTATGTGAGATTATCAGCTCAAAATACAGGTCAAGTTCGAATATGGGTTCGGTCCGCCCATTTTGCCGGAGTTATGCACCTTTTTCAACTTATAAAATCTGTCCGCGCGTCCTATCGTTTGGAAAGTTTCCGGACGATAAATTTATTTTTGGTTATCGTATTGAAACGAAAGTTGGTACGTCAGTTTTCGAGCTCAAAATACAAGTGAAGTTCGAATATGGGTTCGGTCCACAGTTTTTCCGGAGTTATGTCCCATTTTCGACTTAGAATCTTACCGCACGTCCGTCCGGACGGCTCGATCGACATCGGCTATTTTAATAGTCTCCAAATAAAAAATTTCCCTGGGAAAACTATATATATACAGTCTCGGCCATGCACTGTCAGCCATTATTTGTACTATTAACCCATACCGTATTCACCCCTTATAATGTTAACTATATATACAACCGCGGTCATGTCCTGGTGGCCAGTATTTTTACTATTAACCCATACCGTATTCATCCATTATAACGTTAGCAAAAGAGTCGATCCCATGACCATCACTGGTAGATAAAAGAAAACATTCACCCTCTGTTTGCACACTTAGCCCTGTCTATACTATATGGATTCTCTCAACAGTTATATATACTCAGTTATATATACTCAAGCACAGAAGGGGTCATTTGTATTGGAGGGGAAAATTCAGATATTAATTCAACAAACGACCATGGCCACCATTAGCACTGTGGTCGTTTGTTGAACTTAGTATATGAACATTTCATGAGGGATAACTATTCGTCAATGACTATTTAGTAGAGAAAGGCTTAAAGTCAATCGTACAGGTCATGCATTTGTCAATTACCGATACATGTATAGTTATTGAAATATATAGAGCGTACGTGATATACTCACCCCGTTTAACATTAACTGTTCCTGCTGAAAAGAAAAGAGAATACCTTGTGATCAACACGCCATCGTAATGAATGTGAGAGAATACCATGTGATCAACACTCCATCATAACGAATACCATGTGATCAACACTCCATCATAACGAATACCATGTGATCAACACTCCATCATAACGAATACAATGTGATCAACACGCCATCATAATTAATGTAGGGGCATATATGCACATTTTAGAAGAAGAAAACTTGGACGGTGTTAGTATGTGTATTTATCATATGACTCAATCATTATTTACGTTGGAAAGTATGTCATAAATCAATTTCAAATGAATTACTAGTTCATATCACCTTCCGATAATTTTATTGGTTTGTTGACAAAAAAGTGTGTTCTGATTGGCTGAATGGCAGCCGGGCCGAGCCGCATTTCTAACTAAATGCAGGTCAAATTCGTGCGCGTCAATCAACGCGATTCCGAAATTCTCGCAATTATAATCTTGAAATATATAGTTTTGGACATTGTTATACGATACATAGAATATGTAATTCGTATTTATCTAATAAACATACGATATAATGTCACAAACTGAGAACAGAATAGCGCACTATATCTTCGCGTGCATATTATGTCTGCTAGTTCACCAGGTGTAATTGGGCTTCCGGTGCAATGAAGTGACGTCACATTAACTTTTTGCTGCGATGTCATACAGCTATTTAGTGATTTGTGTGCGTTTTGGACATCATAATCAATGTATAGGTGTCATATGATAAATAGAATATGTAATTCGTGTTTCTCTCATATGATATTTATGAAACTCGTCACGAATTTTCAGTTTTCTCTCGCCAGAGGCTCGAGAAAACTGAATTTTTTTAGACTCGTTTCATAAATATCAGATGAGAGAAACACTCATTTCATATCCTCTATTTATTACATGACGCGACTCTTATTCCATTCATCAAAACCACTGTATCAATACTATCATTGTATAACAGGAAATTGTGTCAGGTGTACCCAAAAGTATTATTGTTGGGCATACGCCACCTTTGACTTCCGGCTTGTCGGCCATTTAAATTCCTTACGCTACATACAAGGAATGGAAAATAATCGGTGTATGTGACTTATATTTATATAGTTTGAACAGTTATTTCATTAAATTTACGCCATTAAATACGTCAGAGTTTTTTTTATCTGGGACTAATTCTTTATGCGGGCAAACAACGCATAGTTACACAATACGTCACCACATGCCTTACAAAACCGCTGTTACTTTCACGTCTCATTTATTGATTTAAGTATGTCTCATGGCGGTTTTGGATCAAGTAATAAATAGAATCTACCACTCGTCCCCAGTTTATAGCGAAATATACAAAACTCGCCGAATGATCGGTCCAGACCCGTTTACTGGACTCGTTTTCTAAATGTCGCTATACACTGGTGACTCGTTGTGGGTTCTCTATTTATAAGACACCATTAGCAAACTACTCGCGACGGAATCGATAACTTTCGTGCAGGATCAACTTGTGGGCATTCCACCCGGTCGCGTTGAAGAACAACATGTCTAACTTTGCACGAAACTCCATTACACCTCCTTGAATTCCTCAGTTTTATTTTTCCAACTGGTACAATCGTGTACTACCATCCATCGGAACATTTTAGCATATAGCAGCCAACGATTTGAAATGTTACAGCCGATTTTTATTCTTAAAATATCTGGTATAAAATCGCACATACACTACATAGTTGTCAGATAATTAACTATCAAACCTTTGAAATCTTTCGCATTCATGTAATGAACTACTATTGATAATAATTACGAATAGCTTATAGTGCAGTAATGCTCAAAGTAATCGACTTCTTAACCACAGCAGAATTATGGGTAACTTTTCAGGATTTAGTCGGAAATATGGCTTGTTACCATTCATCGGAAAGCTCTCCCCGTTAATTTTGACGACTACGAGTCCCTTCGTGAGAAAATAGTGCATTCCGTTCAATTTTCTTGCCACTCGCAGTAATGTGATATTATTATGTTTGCTGTGATTATTTTGTACTATAATTATGTTGCTATCAGATCATTGTCAGTGGTAGGTTCGATGATTCAACGCAAAGCTCGCGTGCCCATGATTGGCTTCTTGGAACTGTAATCTTAACTACGGATATGACAAAAAGGAGAGCTGATAGAAAGAACGCAAATTATAATCAATAGTAATTCATTATGCGAAATCTCGTCCTATTTCTTGTCTGAAATTTGGGCAAATGTCTTTACACAGTTTAATAATATTTGGAAACAGAGATTATGTAATAAATATTATAAATACATGACTGGAGCTTCCTGAAATTTTGCGAAAACCCGTACCCTATATAATAGGGAGCCTCACATATATAAGGGAATGCATTGGCCTATATTGACTTTGTAAGCCAGTGCATTATCTTATATATGTGAGACGAACTGGCACAGGGTATTTAATGCTGCATCAGCGCATCTCCCGCCATAGACGGGTTAATAAAGCAAGAAGCTCGAATTTTAAACACGGATGTGCATGGTAGAATGAAATAAACATACTTATACATAGCATACATAGCCTGGGGATTACAATTCGCGCGTGATGAGTTTTCATACTCAATTTGTGAACAAGATGACATGATTAATTCCACAACCAATACAACGAAGAACAGGCTATCGCCGAATATCGTAAAATCGTGTAACACAAATTGAACAAAAGGGCGAATTTTACTCGACAATTATCTCAATTATATCTAAAAATGGAGAACTAACTGTCTTCTACGAAATGATTAGCTATACCTCGGGGTGACAACAAACCATGATAAAGACGGTATTTATCGACAAATACGTATATTGGCTCACCCAGACAATCCTTCATCTATAACCATAATAGAATAATATCTGTTCTTTAGAGCGCTCGGTAGAATTATAGTGACATATCCTCACGTCACTTGTTAGCCCCGGGGGTGATAACCCATGTTATCCTTATTCGGGAACTATAACATATATTCCCTACTCGAGGAATGATAGCACTGTTTGCCCTACATAAATTATAGATACATTATCCGATTTACTGTTCCTAAATTACTATTTCCTTGGCTTCGGGAGTAACACACACGAGGAACACACACATCAAAGCACAGAGTTATCAGATATCGATTTTTGAAATCTATTATTTTTCGCCATATTTGGCGGCCTAGCAAATATTCGACGAGAAGACCGACATACTCTCGATACCAAATTGGATTGAACAAAATGTTGATACATAAAACGTTTTGGAAAATAGTATACTATTGAGTTGACGAGGTTAGTATTATTTTTTGGTAATTAATATATTCTGATAACTAAAGCGTATTTTGAATAAGTGTTGTTGTTGGCGTCGGACAATACGGGGACCATCGAATCGAATTTGTACCTTTAACTGTGATGGTAATCATGAACGTGTTGGACTTTCACACACAGGAAGAAGGACACGAATCGTAAATAGTGTGTGGTCTTAAACGTATTGCCAACTGGATTCTCCCATCAATTGTATGCAGTCAGGACCTGTACTAATCAGAACTCTATGTGCTGACTTTGAAAATGAACGTCAATATTTAATTAAAAATAAATATTTATTATAGCCAATTACGTGCATGGAAGTTGCTAGCTGGTGGTAGGGGTGGGATCTACCTCTGAATTTTACTGATTTAGAATGGGTTATTATTCATCTGTAGGGCTATTCCGGAGATATCAGCAGACGACAGATCATGCAATTGCAGAATGATTACTTGCTATTTATTGGCGGGAAATGTTCGGACTATAATAAGTCCAACACACGGCATATGGTTGTTTGTTGAACCTATTATTTGAACATTTCCTTACAGAGAACTACATGTACCTGCCAATGTGTGTGTAGTTATTACAGGGTTAAACATTATAGCATAGTGAAATATCCCACTCAAAACAACCTGAATCCGAACATTTGAATGCTGCTCAGTGTATCTATTTAAATATTGGGCCCCCGCAATTAGAGTCGTGACCATGTCCTGCCAAGTTATACACCGGATTGTGTTCGGCTGAATCTGTGCTCGATGTACGAATACCCAGTGTATACTTTCAAGAACAAATCGTAATAAACTAGAGAGGCTTCACGAACTCAAGGATAGCAGTTATTATCTCAGTTAGGGTACTATACGTCACCAAGTTAAGCACACACTCTACGGATCTAACCAACAATCCCTAACAGCCGTAACCGATATGATTTCAATGTTATTTTCTTCGATTTGTACCATAAAGCATAACGTATTTCAAATATACAGACAATCTGTCAACTAGGTGTGTTGTATCATGCAGCCATCACATAGGAAACCTGTGGACAAAATTAATGTCACCGAATACAATGGGAGATATGTGAACGGCGTGCTTAATAACGTAGATCAAATATAACTGCGCAAATTACCTGGATTAGCCAAACGTTGTCGAGTATAACCCTTTATATACTAAAGCCTCATTTATGAGTAGTTATCCCTTAGGAAATGTTCAGATAATAAGTTCAACAAACGGCCATATATCGTTTGTTGAACTTATTATCTGAACATTTCCCTTAATAAATAGGGCTCATTATGTACTTTTATTAACTATTGTCTGCTTGTTTTATTCTGAAAACCCCTCCAGATGAATAACAGACTGTTCCAATGTATACTTTCATAACTCAGGGGGAAAATCCATTTAGTATAGAAAGGGTTAATAATCCTACTAGTCGTCGTTGTTTGTTTTTCTTGCGAAACGAATAGAAACCATTCGCATTTTGAACGACAACAGACAATTATAAAGAGTAGCTATTAGTTTTCGTATTTTTTGCGGACGGTCCAATAAACTTTTCGCAGAATTGACGACAACGAGTCCGTTTGTGAGACAATCGTGCTTGCTACTCGCAGTAATGGGATTACGGGACAGCCTGTTGTGATTATTTTGTACTTATTTGTGAGTTTTGTTTAAAATCCGAATCTTTAATCGTAACAACGAATAGGGAAAACGACAACGAACATAAAGAACACAAATTCTAGTGACGTAGTACTCTATACGTAATAATTATTTGTCGTCGTTCATGATACGAAAGGTCTTTAATAATAATTGGCCCGACATAAATTTTACGACGACGAAACAATAGCTACACATAGTCGTAACTGTTACCCGTGAATTTGCTAAACATCTCTATGCCAGGTGCACCTATGACGATTGTGTGAAGGCTATACGAGTTGGCACACGACGCCATGTATTGCATGTTCATTTGGAATTCCGGAAGACTTGCACAGGGATGACTGGGTTTGTTTTCAAGTTTTTAATGCACTAAATCCCTTGAATGCCTCAAGGATTGAATGAACAGATGTAAACAATGAGGTATTACCACTAATAGTGTATGCACTAAGTAAGATAACATGGATAAGCTGCATCATTATCATCGTCCGTGAGCTAGATAAAAGGTACATACTTCTATCTGAAGCACATGAAGTGTGTAAAGATTGTGCGATAAGCGACCCTCCCAAAACATGTGAACCCTATACTAAGGGTGGATACACACATGCATGTAATTGCTGTATGTAAAATACATGTATTAATGTATTTTACATGGCCACACCAATAATTGACAACATTAATCACCTGCGCGCAAGCGGTTCGTTGTTAACATGCCAATCAAGTGAGTAGTGATAAGCGAAGTCAAAATGTCTGATATCAGGACATTTAAGGCCAGTCCAAAACATGTCTTCTCTGCGGATGCGGAAGTTAGTCAAGTCTGTGTGATAGTTGGCATTTTATTAATGCACGAACACCAGAAGCGACACGTCTGCATGCATGCATATACAGGCTTGATATAGAACATTTTCGACCATGATGCTTGTTTGGCGTGAGGTCTCGAAAGCTTCAAATCGCTAAGGGACTTAGTGGAATGTATCGGTCGGAATAATCTGGGCAAGAAGGTACAATATAATATGTTTTACTTAAATAGATCAGAGTTAGCCACCCCCGCCTGGTAGCTTTTGAGATCATATATAGCCCCTGCGTCGGGGAAATCCTGATCCATCACTGCTATAAATATCCAGAGAAGACTGGTAATTATTTAAATATAACGTCCACCATATGGGTTATCACACGAACAATTATTTTAAGTGGCCTGGCGACTCGGTCCAAGATTGTGACTTCTCTACATTCCGACTTAATTGGAACTAGAACTCAGTGCGGTCAACACGTCGGGAATGATTAGGTTGTCAGTGGACACATATTACATTGTCTGTATGATCCACGTAAAACGCCAAATACACGATAATTACAGAGATTACATGCATGTGTGTATCCACCTTAAGCCAACATTCGCGGTTATTTTGTTCGCCGTGAGCCATGGTGACCTTGCGTGGGACGGATTAATATGAACCAACATAACTAAATGTGCCCCAACGCCTTGACATATCGTGTTCGAGAGTTAAGCACGCGGAAGACTCGTCCAGTGCTCGTGTTGATTGTGTGCCATGATATAGTCACACTAACACTGAAAGGGTAAGGTTACTACGATTCGAGCAGCTGGTTCAAATGTGCGAATTTCGGCAACAGCTGTCTAAGTCATGGAAGTAAATGTACATTCTAATATCATAATTTGGTCTCAAAGTTGATATAATATATTACTAAATGAACATTGGTATATGCCTGTCGTCAGTAATAGTTTCTGCGACTCGCATATATGTTTAATTGAACGCTCAATAGTTCTTGATGAATATAATTGTTCCTGGTCCAGAACAGCAAAACTATGAAAACGTAGTAACATGACACCTCCAGCGTCAGTATAGCGTTTAAACTGGGACAACCTCTTAAATGCCAGAATGCAATTCACATAATTCAAACTAAGATATAGAGTTGTTCCCCTTCCATTGAAAATAATGAACTTTGAAGTCAGTTCAGATGAAACTTAAGAACAGAAACCACGTCGGTACTTCAACACAAACAACAACAACAGTTTATTACACCGCGGATACGTTGATAATACAATATTTAGCGTCAACTTTCAGATGGCATAATATATGGCATATATTTTATATAATTTGATCTGGAGTTCGAAAATTAAGTGGGCCTTTAACTATAACATTAAATGGGTAACAGTTCAACAATCGTGACCTTTGAACTTACCGTTGAGCACATTGACCTTTGTACCGACGACCTGCATTTCAGGTGACGTCCGACAAACGTACGTGGCGGCATCATCCATGCTCACCCGTTTTATTTCTAGAATACTAAATATAGTCTTATCACTGTAGGAAAATTTCTTTGTGATGAAAATACCGGCGCCACTGTCGGTCACAATTTTATCCCCGTCCTTGAACCAGTCTATTTCGTCTGGGGGGAACTGGGAACCAGTCGCATTACACACGAGGTAGATGTCGCCGTCCTTCTCCACGAACTGCTTCCCAGTTATCTGGATATCTAAAATGAGCAGGTGGGCACTGTTAAAGGCAACGGAAAATACATGATTCATGGTTGTTGCTGTGTGGATACTAATTTTAAAGCAAAGTATGGTCCACATGACTCAATATACGAACATGGCTCATTTGAGGGGATGACATAATTAGGCTCGATAAAATGTCTTCAGGTTACCCCCTTAACAATAAATATGTTCTATATGGTGGGTGGTAAAATGTATACGAACATGGCTCATTTGAGGCTCCAGGTTATGCATACGGTATTGGAAGGATATGATACATGTAGAATAGAATATGTTATTGTCCAATATACACATACATGTATATCATCAGTACACAATATAGTTAGCATTTATATTATATTGTATATTCGAGGGGTAACATAGTCAGGCTCGATATAATGTATTCAGGTTACCCCTTAACAATAAATATATTCTAAATGGTGGGTGATCAAATTTTCTTGAATAAGGGAGGGATAAGGTGATTCGTCAAATGCGCGACATGCCAAATTACATAATGCATGTACTGTTTTCAGGTGTCTAATTGTTATATACATTACCCCGACTGAATATATATTTGACTTGGTTTGGTTTATATACTGAGGTGTATAGTCGTTCCAGCCCAGGGTTCTGTCGGTGACCAAATTGGCCAAAATTGGCCAAATATAGCAAGGCTATTGTCAGTAATCACCTCTTTAGTTATCATCAGATCTCCATTAAACCCTTAATTTGTTAACAGATAACCAACAGTTTATGGCATGTGTATGGATAACAATTTCTCAAAATTCACAACTGCTTACTTATCATAGCCAATAAGCCATGGTGAATAGGAGCTTGAACGGTGCCCTTGTTTAATCAAATGGCTATACTTCGCTGCTTTGTGGTTTCAAAATAAGACAATGTAGACAATTCAAATCGATAATCAGTTATTTTTGTGCGTGTGTTTTTATGTTTATTTTAGTTTTCTCGATGACCCATATTTTGGTTTTAAATTTTCGGAAAATAATATTGGCCAAACATATTCAGAAATGGCAAAAAAAAAGGCAAAATGATTTCCCTGCCCAGTGTGAGCTCTCGTCCAGCCGCTATACTTTATCACGAATATTCAATGTTACCGGCACATGAAATACGAAGCAGAGAGCAAATTAAGGGAATTGCATGCGCACGCAGTCAGCACAAAAGTGCTCACGAGTCGTGGGTGTAGTACACTTGAACATTCTTGCTCAGCACTCTGCGAACGTAATTGTTTCCAGACGATCATTACATGACTATCCGTCAACCGATAATTGGCCACGTGACTCGGCTATTTATTAATTTTGTTGTCGAAATTCTAGAGGATGCCATCGTTGTTGAGTTTTGCTCTGTTGCATTCCCATCTCTATTCTTGAATTCCGTCACACGTATAATATGCTGCTACGCCTAAAGTTCGACTATCTTCGGAAACATACATGTAAATGTATTCCGCCATTTGTCCAAGTCTCATTGCACAAAAGTGTAATTTGATTGGACCTACTCACAAACAATAATAATAGCATCACTATAGGGCGTAGCAAACTAGGCCCGTTAGCCATTTTAATTGTACTACCGCAAAATACAATAACAATTTGAGCTT
Source organism: Siphonodentalium dalli (assembly GCA_032622095.1). Classification (NCBI taxonomy): domain Eukaryota; kingdom Metazoa; phylum Mollusca; class Scaphopoda; order Gadilida; family Siphonodentaliidae; genus Siphonodentalium; species Siphonodentalium dalli. Next base: position 233,978,323 of record CP136063.1, read on the forward strand.
CAAAGAATATCTGATATACCCCTAATTTAAATGTAAACATGCAGTCAAATTCTAAGTGGAAACAGAGCCATAACTCATGTGAAAACAATTGGGTGGAACCATATTAGAATTTGGTCTGTACTGTTAGCTGGAGAACTCACATATCAGCTTTCATTCAGATAAAATAATCCAAACAGGAGTTATCGCTCGGAAACAAAATATGCCAATGGACGGACGGACTGATTACATACATGTAATAGTATACGACTTTTTTTTTCAAACTAAAAAATAAAAACTCTTGGCTAAGCAATCTGGCTCGCGTGTTTCGCAAACTTGAGAATATGGCTCGCAATTCGGCAGACTATGAAACAGAATGTGCGAGTCCTTCAGCTGAGGATATGCCCGCAGACTATGAGTAAGATTGCTAAACTATATATATTGCTCAAGCTGCGGTGGTCTTGAGATTAACCGGAACTGAAACTATATCAAATTCAGCAAAAGAGAATTGTACGAGGTGTATTTGTGTGTTTTATATCCGAGACAAAGTTCTCAGACACATTAGCCGGAACAATGAGATAAATATCCGCGTTGTGTTCAACTCACCAGAAGAAACAGGAGCCATCTCATCTAAAAGAAGAAAATAGACGAACAGTATTAATCATATACTCAGGGACAGGGGGTGAGGTGTTCAATCCCCCAAACTTTGTTTAAAAATAGACACCTATTATCTTATTTTGACCACCAAAAGTTTGCAATAATGGTAATTATTTCGGTATTGACAAGAACAATATTGACTGAGCCAGACATGGACAATTTTATCCTAAAACATAAGAGCTCAGATCATGTCAGAAATCCTTATCAAATGTCCTTGTGGCAGTGGTACATGTATCTCTCAGCGGAGCGATGGGAGATAACCCTGCTTGGATTTTGCACATAAGGTTGAAATTGTTACCATTTCCAGTCAGTAAGTAGTGGGGAGTATGTTGCATTTATATAAACCAACAGCAGTTTATTTCTACCATTGGTAGTTGGAAGTGTTTCAACCTTAGAAGTCCTAGTGGTATCAGGTTGGAAATTACCAACAGGTGGAAACATTTAGGTAAATGTTGGAAAGTTCAAAGCCAAGGAGGCGGGCTGCAAAATTACAAATGACATGTCACGAACGTAGGAGTTTGGTCTAGTCTAGTTCACGTGTGTGGGGTATGCAGTTGGAAAAGTCAAGGTAGGCGACCCCCTCACCCACCACCACCCATCGGAGATCATATAGCCTCTGGCAACATCATTAATATCTCAACTAAACGGTTGAAACTTGCAAATTGAGATATAGTTCATAGTATAGCATAGTCATTGTGTCAGCTTTTAACCCTTTACCCAACAAACCGGCCAAAAACCGGCCAAATAAAGCTTCAACAGCCTAAAATATCTTCGGTCTGTCTCAATAGAACCATACAAATATGGATATCATTGGAACCGGCTCATTGACCACATTGTGATAGTTACAGTTATGCCCTGTGCCAATGCATTCTCTTATATATGCGAGTCGACCATATGTCGCCTCGCATATATAAGAGAATGCATTGGCCTAAACAAAAATCTTTTTTAACACTTTTTACCATTTTTTCTTACATTCTTTAACAATTTTATAATTTTTAATGTGTTAAGCCAATGCATTCTCTTATATATGCGAGGCGACCTATGGTCGACTCGCATATATAAGAGAATGCATTGGCACAGGGCCCTTCTGTTGGGTAAAGGGTTAATGCAAAAGCACAACCCTATCCCGATCTCTTTACCAGTTATCGCATGATATGTGTCGACGAACATTTTAATTGTAGTCGTTTTCCTCCTAAAAATGATGATTTTTTTTAAAATTCAATAAACTTAACTACACTATGCTAGACTTATGGGACATACATTCTGCAACATAAAAATAATTGACAGATATTTCCAAACATAATATGTAAATTTATATGAATTGTTTTGTTAATTTAAATATTTTCGGATATTTTGAGATGCAAAAATGGTAAACAGACTGTGGTATCTCTATGCCCCAGCAGCTTGCTGATCACCTCAAATTTGTTAATGCCAGAATCGAATACCTATCAGGAAATACCAGTCGCAATTTCTCCGCTCTCCGGTGGCATCTACCTCCTCCACAACCGGGTCTATACAGAATTGTATATGTTTTTAACATTTACCCACTGCGAGCGCCATGTGTCCCTTTAAAATGCGCGTTAATAAAAGCATGTATGTCCATTGTTCCCATTGTGATCGGTTCGATAGTGTCGTGAGACGCTTGAAGCACAGTTTATTATCCACTGAGTTGAATGCCAATTTAATTCAACATTGGCAACGATAATCGTATTTTTAAGACTTTAACATCACACGGAGATTTTCGTCTTGATATATGTTGTAATTTAGTTTCGGGGTTGGCGTAACTTTGCCGCAACGATCAGCGAAGTAACTGATTGCATTTGAATTTGTTTTGGTATATGTCCAATGTCGCAATTACTGCCTCTAATGTTGTTCCAGGGGCAATTCATCATGTCTTTATAATTACAATTTCCCACTGGCAAGAGTGTGCACGCCGTTATTGACCTTTCAATAATGAGTCTGTTTTTGAAGCCATCAGTTCATCCTGGGGGCTCATTAATGTCTTTTTGGCGGAGACATCTATCATCTAGCTTCTTACACACACTGGATGAGCGCTACTTCTGCTACTTAAACGTTGCACCTAGTCAACTTCACTGCATAGCTAACTAACCCTGAACTACTAACCAGTATGCAAGCGCTGAACTAACCCTGAACCACTCCTCACAAGTAGGCAAGCACTGAACTAACCCTGAACCACTCAAAGGTTTGCAAGCGCTGAACTAACCCTGAACCACTCACCAGTAGGCAAGCACTGAACTAACCCTGAACTACTAACCAGTAGACAAGTGCTGAACTAACCCTGAACCACTAACCAGTAGACAAGCGCTGAACTAACCCTGAACCACTAACCAATTAGGCAAGCGCTGAACTAACCCTGTACCACTAACCAGTATGCGAGCGCTGAACTAACCCTCCCACTAACCAGTAGGCAAGTGCTGAACTAACCCTGAACCACTAACCAGTAGACAATCGCTGAACTAACCCTGAACCACTAACCAGTAGGCAAGCGCTGAGCTAACCCTGAACCACTCACCAGTAGGCACGCGCTGAACTATCCCTGAACCACTAACCAGTAGGTAAGCGCTGAACTAACCCTGAACCACTAACCAGTAGACAAGCGCTGAGCTAACCCTGAACCAATAACAAGTAGGCAAGCGCTAAACTAACCATGAACCACTAACCAGTAGACAAGCGCTGAACTAACCCTGAACCACTAACCAGTAGGCAAGCGCTGAACTAACCCTGAACCACTAACCAATAGACAAGCGCTGAGCTAACCCTGAACCAATAACAAGTAGGCAAGCGCTGAACTAACCCTGAACCACTAACCAGTAGGCACGCGCTGAACTATCCCTGAACCACTAACCAGTTGGTCAGCGCTGAACTAACCCTGAACCACTAACCATTAGGCAAGCGCTGAACTATCTTGGACACGCATTGTGGAGTAGCCACACGACAGCTGCTGGGTCAATCAACCCAATGGAAAGTAGTGTAATAAGGTACCGTATCGGCGATATGGATTTTATAAAAAAATAAAAAAAATCACATTTTAGTTTGTGTGACAGCAACGGTGACGAATCTTGCAAAAATGGCCGAGAATTATAGAGATTATAACAAAGGTATATTGACCGGACGATTACAGTCGTCATCACTAACAGATGGAATATTATGTCACTTACTTACCGGTGGTCGAATTGGTCGATTATTTATCTGGCGATATTAATCATATACACAAAACTGAAAACGTATCTTGCAACTGAATCGAGGTTAAACTCCAAACAAATTAAGCAACTTTAGTCGGTTAAACCTTTGAATTTCAATTTAAAAATCATTTTTTTTTTACGCCATTGTGGTGGGGGGTTGAGAGACCTCTCACTCCATATTTAGCTATGCCACAAATTGTCATGGACATGGGGGTTGGGGTGTTACACACCATAATTTGGCCAAAGTGTTTAGAAGTTGGAGAATTAATTGGACATGTCAGATTAAAATTAGATTTGAATTTATTCTGATAGTTTGATGTTCCAACAAGTATTTATGGTGAAAGTTGTTGTTTTAAAGCAAATAGTCGACTATCGTTTCTACTTTCAGTAAACGTTTTGGGCCGAAATGGCGATCAGTTGGAAATTGTCAACCATATATATATGAGGACTGTTATGTTGGAAAGTCCAACAGTTAGAATGTTTGAGTTACCATGCAGTTGGAAAATTGGAGTTTGCTTCAAGGGTGGCAGTTGGAAATTCCAAGGTGGACACCCCAACATAGGCCCATAGCCACGTCAATAGGCTGTCGTGGCATTATATGTTGCTGCCACCCTATATATTCCCAGACTAAATATATCCGTCTGGCGTTTTCGTTTCCCGCTGATGTGTTTCCAATGCCGTGACGTCTTCGTTTGTTGAGGTTCCAATTGTGATATTTCTGCTGTTTCCACTTATACTTCAGTGTTATGGTTGTTATTTATTGAACATGATCTCCTTACTAATGAGTTTACTTCCACGTCACGTTTTTTTCCTTCTTGAGACAACATTTATTTCTTTTTACAGAACCGCATCAATCATCCGTCGCCCCAGCCAAGATAGACACAAATAAATTTCTGGAGAAAGTGTTATCTGCGCGCTGGTTTGCGCTTTGATATTGGTGGAACTATACAGTGTTATTTCGATTAATTGTGTGAATCAAACTTTACTTCTTCCCTTTCTAAAGGTATAAGTTGTTCAGAAAATCAACATTCAGTGACTGAATTAACCCATTATGTAGTAAATAGTCACTGACGAGAAGGTTCTGTTGGAATCGTTAAGATATTGAGCTCAACAGATTTATGTTCAACTTATTATCTGAATATTTCCCTCCAACTGTATTATCTGTCGTCTGCTTATTTCCACTGAGAATCCCCTCCAGATAAATAATATTCCATTCCAAGGTATATTTTACAACTAAGTGGGATAATCCATTTACTAAAGAACGGGTTAACATCCGTTGGACATATAAGGACAAATGGAGTCTGATATTGTTCTGATAGATATGTTTTTCTTCCTGAAATATTTAGTGTCAAATATACCGTTTTTCGACAAAGAATCGATTCCTACCTTCTGTAACCTGCTATTGATCGATACATTCGTTACCAGCCATGTAAGAGAGTGTTGTCCCTTTTAGACTTAGAATTTTCTTATTGTGTTATTGTCTGGAGGACAATTTACGTAGTTATTCGATATCATTCAAATTTAGTATTAAATACATGAACATACATGCAGGTCAAGTTCTAAATTGGGTCCAGTCGAAACATACATTTATTATGTATATATGAGGTTCGGCACAGCAGCTGCTGTGCCGAACCTCATATATACATATATATAAAGAGACCTTAAAATGTGAATATAGTGTCCTAAGTGCGACGTCGGAATACAGCGGCCATTCGAGCTTCCTTTTTTGGGGTTGCTTCGGTGGCCGTGTGGTATTGACGTCGGACTTTGAGTCGCAAGGCGCGCTCGCCGTCGGGCCGGGGTTCGTATCCCACCCAATCTCAAACAATTTGCATTGTCTCAAAAATCAAATTTGATACATTTATTAGTTTGCAATTTTCAAACAAATTGTAGACTTATTAACCCCTCCTACTTGGAACCAAATCCGACCAAAGCTAAGAGCGTGTCTAAAGCTTTCACAAAGAGTGAAATCTTTAGGAACTATAGTCGGAAAACAAGTTTGGAACAAGTATGATCCGACCGAAAAGTGTGTATTTGGAAAGTCATAGTTGGGGAACCCCTCAAGAAACTTATCTTTAATCGACGTCCCTGAATACAAAAGGCGATTAACCTAAGTGCTAAGTGGATATATTCAACTTAAGACTCATCTATTTTCTGCACAAAGCACTAATCATCCAAAACAAGCTTGACCCATCTTCCAGTGAAGCACTATAGATGGGCGTTCATGTTATCGGAAGCACTTCATCTCTTCATCTCTGGCAGACTATGTTCTGTTAATTATGTATCCTCCTTAATTATCTTCTCGTTAAGAATCCCCCATGGTGATCAAGCACTGCACTCTGAACAAACCAATCCATGAGTGTTCATGCTGTCATCACGACCATGGAGGTACAAACACCATACTTCGTATACCTATAGCAGAATATTGTGAAGACCAAGGATATGGTAAGTATCTCCTGGTTCCGTGCTAGCTTGGTCTTGGGGTATCCGTGGCGCCGGATGCAACCAGTGGCAAGGAGACATAACTGAAAAATTGGTGTGAAAATACCCCTGTACCGCCAACCCTTCCTGCCAGCCCCCACCTATTGTCGTGGTCCCTTATTATCTTTCACTCTGATCGGCACTTTGTACAGGAAAAACCTTTTTCTTCTTCACAAACTGCACCCCTAGTATAAGTATATGAAGGAATGTGAACAATGTATTACTATGAGGGCCCTTCCATATTAACAAGCTTTGCTTCAATCGGGTCCTGTTGTGTGTGTATGTATAGCAATGTCACTGATAAACTTTATTGAACTTGAACTTGAATTGTCAGAAAAGGGTACTTTTTCGGTCAGAGGTATTGGCATAATTGCCGCAAAGACAAATATTTGTATCAAATATTACAACATTCCGGGTTAGGCTCACATTCAGCTGCTGGTGTTGATATAATGTTGATACAATGTTGCTTTTCGCTGATATATCGGGGGGGGGGGTCTGAAAAAATGTTCAGGCACGTATGCTGATTTTTTTCCGTTTCGACCCTTGTTGGGAACCACCCACCCCCGCGTCCAAATTGTTTTCCGTTTTCGGTAGTTTTTTCCCGACCATTTTTGGACACCCACCCCCCTTTTAACACTAAAACAGAGATTTGAGGGGGGAATTTCACTGTAAACAGCTGTATATGAATTTCTGTACATACTATTTGTCATGGATGTTAACATTGACATGTAAATAGGAACGAGTCATTTTGGGGTCATTCGGCCAAAAAACATGACATTCTAAGGTGTTTTTTGGCCAAACTCATTGCAAAAACAGTCAAAAAGACTTGCAGGAAAAAAACATTTGAGTTGCTGAAAAAAAAAATTGTTGGTCCCATCGACCAAAAACCCATCCACCCCGGCATACGTGCCGGAAAAAATCCCCCTGGATATATGAGGTATATCTAGCCATTATATGAAGAATGATAGGATATAGAAAATATCCCTGTGACCCGTATGTGGATGGCAGGAGATGTCGTTGACCACTCTCCCCTCCCAATCTCTATCTCAATGTATTTTTATTTTCGAAAAGTTGATTGACATAGAATCCGGGCGAAAACGTCAGAGACAAAACAAATGATATTTTAGATATTTCGCCGAAAGTGGACAGCAAGTAGCCGTTATCCCGTTATATACTGAATGCATTGTCCAATTCAGATTAAAACGGATTATGTTTCGTTTGGAGGGGTGTGCAGATAATAAAGCAGACGCCGCTGTGCATGATACGCGAGAAGGCGAAAAGTTATAGATTGAAGAAAAAATAGAGATTCAACATTTCCTCAGGGAACTACTCGTCAATGAGCATTTACTATATACAGGGTTAATGCATCAACAATATAGGGATGCATTGGTATAGCATAAGATAGTGTAACTCCTATTGATTCCACATTCCGCCCCCTTGTGGCCGAGATTAATGCGCTGAGCCGATGTTAGGTCGATGTCAGACCGACATTTTATATCCGCCGTCCTCTGGGATCAAATATGAAAGAGGCTTATTTGATTTGACGTCTCTGCTTATGAACTTATGGCAGGTTTGGTTGAATGTCTAATATCGGGCAGGTCTTTACTGTCTTATACAATAAACAATCGTGTAATTTCAATTGAAGGTGAGTCTGGTAATTTGAGTTGATTGGTGTGTGTAATGCATTATGAACGTCAACTTCTGGTTACTTACCTTGGCTATACGCTGTTCTCTGTAACCCGGGATCTGGCAAATGGAAAAGGGAATTTGATTTAGTCAATGACTACAATGTAACATATCTCCGCAAGTTATGCGAATTTACTAAGCTTGTAAATCGAGAAGTGATCGAATAATCCAGCTAGCCATGGCCAATAGGTGGAACAATATGTAGAAGAATTTCAGTTTTGTAATGTTTTTATCTTTTTGTTATGTGAAATGTTCTCCTGCTAATAAAAACTTATAGAAAACAATTAACCCTTTAACGACGGGGGCTGCGGTGCAAAGATGCTGTAGCAGTGCATTTATCTTATATATGCCAGTCTAACATATGTGACCCGCCATATCAAATCCAGTCGTAAGTCGGGATTTTTTTACCCTGTGCCAATGCATTCTCTTATATATGCGAGTCGAACATAGGCCGCCTCGCATATATAAGAGAATGCCATGGCCTAACAATTTTTTACAATTAAAAAAAAACATTCTTGTATTCTTTAACAATTTTATAATTTCACCCATACAGAGCCCCAGACAAACATGAGCGGACGACACTCTTCTATATGCTTCTATATATGTGTGGGGCTCCCTGCAGGGTAATGGATGTTTTTTATTTTATGTCCTAAAAATTGTAAGAAACATTTATTTAAAAAAAATTGTTAGGCCAATGCATTCTCTTATATATGCGAGGCGACCTATGGTCGACTCGCATATATAAGAGAATGCATTGGCACAGGGTAAAAAAATCCCGACTTACGACTGGATTTGATATGGCGGATCACATATAGGGAGCATCACATACATAAGAGATGCAATGGCTTGCAAGTTATAAGGTCAAGGTAAATTGTGTTAGTCCGATGCATTATTTCATACAATGTATATGCGAGGTTCCCTATGGGTGACTCGGATATATAAGAGAATGCATTGGCACAGGGTTTTCGTAAAGAATCAGGAAGCTCCAGTCATGGAAGGTATAACGGTTTGTTTTCCCGGTTTTCCGCAGTACTTACCTAAGATATGGAGGTAAACGTATTTTCTGTATCTCTTCCGCTTCCGAACTGTGATTTGACATTCGTATTTCCCCGCGTCTGAGTAACGAACACGCTCTATCACGAGGTTCCATTCTCTCTTATATGACACGTGACGTATACTGACCCGGTCGTCTGCGATATACGTCATATCACCGATGGTCAGAGGAGACGGTTTCGGAGACTTTCGCCATGCTATCTGTGAATATACGTATTTGTATAGATTGTTAAATTTATTGCAGTATAACATATTATTATTTATTATTATGTTAATTTGAATGTAACTATGATATTCGATTTGTGTTGGACTATGTTGTGTTGACTGTGAGATAAACATGGGCGTTAAGGGTAGTTGAACAATTTTGTCAAAATGAAAAGACACATTTAAATTGGAACTATATTTTGTCATACATGTACATAGCTTGCTCGAGTTTACCTCCACGTAATTTAGTGCATCAGTGGTTATAAGATGATGCAACAATGCATCATGGATGTGTCAAGAAGGTGAGGCTGAACAACACTATGTTACAGCATGATTACAGAAGACTTGTCGCAAACCCGATTTCTTTTTATTTGGCATGTTATGAGGTCGATAGTTTTTATCTCTAAGGTTGCATCTGTGCACGTTTGTCGCGACTCGCGTGTGGTTAGTTCATACCATCTGTATTAGATGATGATCATGTAGCTACTAATAACCACTAATGACGGAACCTGCTACGACAAGTAACAACATATGGTGCATAAGAACAACGAAGATATGTGCAAGCATAAATGCTTCTGAGATGTTTAATAAATTACCATAATTATTAATATAGTGTGGGTATACAATGTATATAGAGTTGTACCGCTTTGGTACACTCTTGGTTACGTTCGGAACGTTTTAGTGCGGATTTTTATTCTAAAAATAACTATAAAAAAATACCCCGCGTATGTGATCACAATTTCCAATTATAATTGATATTAATTTATAGATTTTTTTCCAGGTGTCCTTGATTTATATCTATTAGTTGTTTTTACCCCGGAATCTATGCAAAATTTGCTGGGAAGAGATAGACCATCTTGAAGGTATCCGTTGAAAATTCCCAAAATAAATGGGCGCAATGAAGTTTCCCCATACTTTTTTAAGGAGCGCATTGGAACTTCTATGTTGATCACAAGCAATAATAAACTCTTAAACTCTTTAAGATCACTTCTTCGAGAGAAAAACGCTCTTCATATATTTTTAATTTTGTTTTTCAGTTCTGAGTATCCCCATTATTTAGTCAATTTAAAGTTCTTCTCTTTAAAAGAAACGCTTTTTAATTTGTTTTTATGTTGTGTTTAATTTCTGAATATCTCCGATGCCCGTGGTCAGTTAAGTATTTAGATTCATATAACTTAATGGTGGGCTTGATGTGCGTATACAGATATAAGTATATATGTATATAGACGATAAATAATATACGCAATTACGGATCTATATCTAATAATGCTATGCGGATCGGCTGGATATATATACGGGTGTATCTGGAGTAGAGATTCATGGCATGATCTAAGGGGAGTCGAGTTGTTATATATCTCATATGTTGATGTCTGACACAGCATCAGTGGTGATGGTTATCTAGTTACCATATTAGCACATTCTTGAGTGGGGCAGAGGAAGGAATGGATTAGTTTTAAATCTGGCTTGATTCTGTCATGGTGAATTGGTGATATCTCGTCGCCTGACCAGTATTCGCCTGCTTTCATTTTGGTTCATGACTAACATCGATCCGATAACATAATCACCCCATTACTAATGAAACCTCTCTTCACAACACGATAACCGCGAAGCTAGTGCTCCCATGTGCAATGTTTTAATGAGCATTTCATGAGAAACAAATGCAATCATTTTTAACAAAAATGGTGCTGGCATGCAACCACAGAGAGGGGATAATGTTAGCTGTTTGGCGTAAATCGTCGAACGCCTATCGATGTTTCTGTTACAGTCCTAGTTCGAAAAACTTGTGCCAATGCATTATCTTATATATGCGAGTCGACAATAGGTCGCATATACAAGAGAATGCATTGGCCTAATATTTTTTGTTATTATTTGTTATAATTGTTAAAAAAATGTAAGAAATAATGAAAAAAATTAAAAAGATTTTTAAAGAATGTAAGATAATGGTAAAAACAAAATAAAAATTGTTAAAGAATGTAAGTAAAAATGTTAATAAAAACTTGAATTAGCAATAGGCAATATCCGGGGCTTTGTGATCTAATTTTTTTGCGAGGTCGCCCGTCCCCGGGCAATATTTGAAGAAGTGTTTTTAAAAGAGTGCCTTGGGATCTATTTTGACAAGAGCAAATTTACAATTTGAATTTAAAATATTGATAGGAGTCGGACTTGCACATACATATCTCAATCTTACCACTTGATTATATGATGCCATTGTTTATATTATATATGAGTTGAATTCAGTTCCTGACAATTGACATTGTTCGTATTATGGACAACAATGCTGATAAGAATTACGAATAGTGTACTACATCACTAGAATGTGTGTTCTTTCTATCAGTTGTCGTTTTGTCATATCCGTAGTTACGATTACATTTTCAAGAAGCAATCAATTCAGTTCATTTATTTCTCACTCCCTTAATAAAGGTATGGAGATAATTATATGTGTACAATATTTACATATATACATGTGGTCAACATGGTTTATCTAGAAGTCTAGAGTCCAAATGCGCCCAAAACATTACGCGTGCGTCTTTCCAAACCCAATGACGTATCGATGTTGTTATGAGCTTGGTGTTATGAGCCGTTGCGCATTCACCGAGAAATAACTGCAACTAGCCACGTGGGCGCCGACCAATCAGAATGCTGGATTTAGTGATGACAACACTTAGTATGTAAATATATATGCATGGTTCCAAACCTCTTAGCAAACAATACATTACAACTTATTTAGATTATGTATATATGCATGGTTCCAAACCTCATAGCAAACAATACTTTACCTCTTATTTAGATTATTTATATATGCATGGTTCCAAACCTCACAACAAACAATACTTGACCTCTTATTTAGATTATTTATGTATGCATAGTTCCAAACCTCATAGCAAACAATACTTTACCTCTTATTTAGATTATTTATTGATGCATGGTTCCAGACCTCATAGCAAACAATACTTTACCTCTCATTTAGATGACAAGGCTTAGAATGTGCGTTTTGGTAAGTATATTTCTGAGTTTCCAAAAACTATTTTTTACCATATCTATTTTTATTGTTATTTAATTTGGTATATGTGATAATGTGGCATATATTGTTAGGAACACCAATCATCGGCAAATTATAAACCAGCTTGCTATACTTTTATAACATGAAACATCCTCAAAAGTTCAGTCTTTCAAAATCGATATTCCGACTGTTAATTATTTGTTCACAACCGACTGCACGATATAACAAATTATATCGCGATATGACTAAATACATAAAAACATGTGAGGCCCTTTTCACTAGGTTATTTTGTGTTTAATGCTTTATGTGAGTCATCGTTCCACATCGAACATCAACAACAAAAAGTTATATTATTCACTCAGGACCTCTCGGCCTCAAACTGCTCCCTCGCATAAATGGACTATAATTAATTATACCACTTAACGTCGCCGTCGACAAATCATACAATATTAATTAACACTGGTCCGAGAATTGAATGACCTGGCTCCGAATGATTGCTGTTGAAACACTGCCATTTTTAGGTGCGCGATATGATATGATCAAGGTCGGTCCAGACAGAATGGTGGCCAACAGGGTTGCATGACTGTTGTTGTATTGAGTGATCAATGAAAATAATGTTGCCCAATGTGCACTATTTTCACATTTGGCACACTTGGCAAGCGAACCCGATACACTTCATTTCACCGCGTTTCTGGATGTCGCCGTTTTACAGCATACAAGCCGCATGTCATATATATTAATACTGCTCTTTTCAAGTTTTCCTTATGAGTATATGTTCTTTCCTGTGGGACCTTTTGATTCCAAATTACTCCAGAATATATAGCGCTTCAATCTTATCAATAGCCCCTCTTGGGGGCCATGCTCGTAATGGCAACACAGTAATAAATTCGATTGGCTGAAATATTGATGATATAGAATGGCAATGTCAGCGTGGCTTTACAGTATTGGCAATAGAGCATGTCAGCATGAAATGAAAGCTAGTTCCCCGGCGACATGGCATTTAATTCTGATGAAATGCAAAAGTCCGAGTGCCGCTTATACAATGAAATTAACACACTCTGCAAAAACCGCATTAAACGTCGTTGGGTAAAAGTCAATAAAGTTGAGCTCTTTCCATAACATATTAACATCATAGAATCGCTGATTAGTGTCAACTTTCCCCGTTACTATGTTTGTGAAAGCCAGGGCTCGTATTCACCAGCTGGGTTTATAAAGAGGACATTGTAGTTGTATACCGGGCGAGGCTCAACGCCAAGCTACATTGCAAGTCATAACAAACCAGGAGAAAATTTATATATTAACCCTTTACCCAACAGAACGGCCCTGTGCCAATGCATTGGCTTAACACATTAAAAATTATAAATTGTTAAAGAATGTAAGAAAAAATGGTAAAAAGTGTTAAAAAAAGTTTTTTTTTAGGCCAATGCATTCTCTTATATATGCGAGGCGACCTAAGGTCGACTCGCATATATAAGAGAATGCATTGGCATAGGGCATAGCTGTATCTATCACAATGTGGTCAAGGAGCCGGTTCCAATGATATCCATATTTGTATGGTTCTATTGAGACAGACCGAAGATATTTTAGGCTGTTGAATCTTTATTTGGCCGGTTTTGGCCGGTTTGTCGGGTAAAGGGTTAATAAAAATAGTAAAATCGTGAAATGTTTTCCCAACAAAGCAATCACTGCATGGTGGAGATCGTCTATAGATGTACATGTGTTCCTCGAAAAACTCGCGCTCAATATCGCGACAAAGGCGTGTTTCAATATATACCACTTGTTCTGATTCGTACTGTATATGAGGTCGTCGATCGGATACAGAATTATCCAGTCACGCGGTATTTCACAGTGTCATATATATAGTCTCCTAAATACTTACCGCTACTGTTGATTGCCCGTTACATATGCTTAGAAATACATGCCTGACTCACTCAACCATGAGCAACCGTTGGAAAGGTCGTTGAGCGAATATTGTACAAAAGCACGTTAATAATCCTGCACATGCACAATGAGAAGGAAAGTATCCACCAGCACAAGAAATAAGAACACCATAGTCAGAAATGGTAACGCGCTCAATATCATATATTATATACCCATGATTGTAATTATAGAATATAAAATATATTGGTTTCACGAATGACCATCTCATAGAATTAATCGCTTTGCACTTCTTTTTATCCGAATAACAATTGAAATTGAAATTTGAAATTCCCAACTACACTTTTACCGGACTCGGCCTCCGGGCAGCAGTTCGATTTTTAATCCCTCCAAAAAATCCCATTCTATAAATAAAACGCCCATGCGCCCACTGTAATTAAGAAACAACATAACATTGTACACGCGGAGCGCGGAATAAATTTGGTTTATCATATCGACGAGATGGTGTGTAGAAAACGAATGAACCTTATGCGTCCAGCCGCTACCCGGTAGGGTTATATATACGTGTATCTATATCTATATTTGCGAATGTCTGTCTGTCTGTGTTCTATAGAAATTCACAGGGGACCATCTAGATGATGCCAAAGGGGTCTACTATGAGTAGCTTTTGACGAGAAAGATAATGGTCGGGGTTAGAATGTTATAAAGTGACGCCGTTGTTGTCAGGGGCAGAAAAGGGGGAGGGGCAGAAAAAACATTTGTCGCCGATTGCCACCAAACTTATATATAATCAACCCCATAATACGAGGAATTTATGGCGTGGTTTAAATATGGCAAAAGTCGCGCCGTTCCCGTCAGGGGGGGGGGAGCAGATTTTTTTCTGTCGCCGATTGCCACGAAACTTACATATAATCATCCCCATGATATGAAGAATCCAATGGTGTGGTTTAAATATGTCAAAAGTGGCGTCGTTTGAGTCAGGGATGAACGGAAGGGGAGAGGGGCACCAAAATTGATAAAAACTAATTTTAGCGCCGATTTCCACCAAATTGATATATATTCTTCTTCATGATACAAGGAATCTAATTGTGCGATTTAACAACGCCAAATTGTTGTTTTTGGATGAGATATTGGGAGGGGGTGGGCACTAAAGTTGATAATAAGTCGCCGATTGCCACCACACTTATACAAAATCATCCCCATGGTATGATGAGTCTGATGGTGTGGCCTCACTCGAGTCAGGGTTGCATTGAAAGGGACCCTGGTGCACAATTTTTTAGCGCCAATTTCCACCAAATTGATACACGTTCTTATCCATGATACGAGGAATCTAATCGTGATTTAAAGACGCCATAGTGGTGCTGTTTGGGTGAGAGATGGAGAGGGGAGGGATTGGCACCAAATTTGATAATAAAAAAATTGTTTAGTCGCCGATTATCACCAAACTTATAAACAATCATCTCCATGATATCAGGAGTGTAATCGTGTGGTTTAAGGATGTCACAAGTGGGGCCATTCGAGTCAGTGGTGTATAGAGATGAGAGGGACACAAAAAATTATATCGATATGTTTAGTGCCGATTTTCACCAGATTGATACATATTCTTCTCCGTGATACGAGGAATCTTATCGTGTGGTTTATATACACCAAATTGGTGCCCTATGGGTGAGAGATATCGGGACCTTAAATTTGATACGAATTTGTATACTCGCCAATTTTCACCAATTTCATATATATGCATCTCTAATCTCTAATGAGTCTTAGTGTGTGCAGCTTGAGTCCGAAATAGGGACGGGAGGGTCACCAAAACTGATACAAAATATTTTTAGTACCAATTATCATCAAATTCAGACACGTTCTTCTCAAATGATACAAGAAATAAAATCGTGCTGTCTGTCTGTCTTTTTGTCTGTCTGTGTGCGTCTATATCTATATTTGCGAATGTCTGTCTGTCTGTCTGTGTTCTATAGAAATTCACAGGGGACCATCTAGATGATGCCAAAGGGGTCTACTATGAGTAGCTTTTCACGAGAAAGATAATGGTCGGGGTTAGAATTTTATAAAGTGACGCCGTTGTTGTCAGGGGCAGAAAAGGGGGAGGGGCAGAAAAAACATTTGTCGCCGATTGCCACCAAACTTATATATAATCAACCCCATAATATGAGGAATCTAATGGCGTGGTTTAAATATGGCAAAAGTCGCGCCGTTCCCGTCAGGGGTGCCCGGAAGGGGGGGGGGGCAGATTTTTTTTCTGTCGCCGATTGCCACGAAACTTACATATAATCATCCCCATGATATGAAGAATACAACGGTGTGGTTTAAATATGTCAAAAGTGGCGTCGTTTGAGTCAGGGATGAACGGAAGGGGAGAGGGGCACCAAAATTGATAAAAACTAATTTTAGCGCCGATTTCCACCAAATTGATATATATTCTTCTTCATGATACAAGGAATCTAATTGTGCGATTTAACAACGCCAAATTGTTGTTTTTGGATGAGAGATTGGGAGGGGTGGGCACTAAATTTGATAATAAGTCGCCGATTGCCACCACACTTATACAAAATCATCCCCATGGTATGATGAGTCTGATGGTGTGGCCTCACTCGAGTCAGGGTTGCATTGAAAGGGACCCTGATGCACAATTTTTTAGCGCCAATTTCCACCAAATTGATACACGTTCTTATCCATGATAGGAGGAATCTAATCGTGATTTAAAGACCTCATAGTGGTGCTGTTTGGGTGAGAGATGGAGAGGGGAGGGATTGGCACCAAATTTGATAATAAAAAAATTGTTTAGTCGCCGATTATCACCAAACTTATAAACAATCATCTCCATGATATCAGGAATGTAATCGTGTGGTTTAAGGATGTCACAAGTGGGGCCATTCGAGTCAGTGGTGTATAGAGATGAGAGGGACACAAAAAATTATATCGATATGTTTAGTGCCGATTTCCACCAGATTGATACATATTCTTCTCCGTGATACGAGGAATCTTATCGTGTGGTTTATATACACCAAATTGGTGCCCTATGGGTGAGAGATATCGGGACCTTAAATTTGATACGAATTTGTATACTCGCCAATTTTCACCAATTTCATATATATGCATCTCTAATCTCTAATGAGTCTTAGTGTGTGCAGCTTGAGTCCGAAATAGGGACGGGAGGGTCACCAAAACTGATACAAAATATTTTTAGTACCAATTACCATCAAATTCAGACACGTTCTTCTCAAATGATACAAGAAATAAAATCGTGCTGTCTGTCTGTCTTTTTGTCTGTCTGTGTGCATTCTATATATAACTTCACACAGTACAATCGAGATGGCACCAAGGCGTTCTAAGAGGGGTAACTTTTTACAAGGAAGATAATGCTGTGGGTTAAAGTTTTCTAAAATGACGCTGTTGGTGGGAGAGGAAATTAAACAAATATGGTGAAATAGTTTTGTCGCCGATTTCCACCAAACGAATACATAATCACCTTCGCAATATGGCGTTGTTCGAGTCAGCGTTGCATCAACAATTGATTTAATAAACCAAATTCCACCAAATGCATACACGTTTTTCTCTAATGATATACCATGAATTAAATCACATTTGGTGTCGTTTGCGTCACGGATGGCGAGCTGATATGCACTATCATTGATAAGATTGCTATTCGCCGATATCCACATATAAGTTATATACAGTCACCAGGCCATCTCCATATCATTTTAAGTAGTTGGGCGTTCACATTTCATAATCCCGACATATGGTGACCCACATAAGTCACTTGAACAATTATATCTTCTTAACAGTCATATTTATATGGGAATGGCAATCAAGGCATTCACACAATGAGCTAGCAAAAAGAGATAACTAGAAGAAGCATTAAACGTACATTTATCATTCTATTGAAGAGATACATATATTCGTGCAAACTGAGAGACCTCGAACCGTCAGAGGATTGCATAGATATAATAACAAAATTTAGTCTGTTCCATTCAATACCGTTTCCACAAAAAAGTTACAATTTGTCAAGAGATATGGAAGGCCTGTTCAAAAATAGTGGTCACATTGTGCAGTCAAATATAGTTTCTTCTGATATACAAGAAAATGCAGTTAGTAGCACAAGACTTTTCAGGATTCTACCAATACTGACATCTGACAAGGGTTTTAGAACAGACTCATCGACTGACATAAACAACTCAAAATCTCGCTCTGTGCCTGGCACATGTAGCTGATATATATATGCGCAGCAACATTTCGTTTAAACTAAGAATATTTAGCCAATATATAGCACCATGAACAGAGGAGCACCTGGAAATTTCTTTGAAACATCTGTATCTTCATTGATATATGATAGCCACGTGTCCTCGAGATCTTAGTCCAACCCACTAGATTGATTGATACATCTCAATATGTAAAACCCAATTATCATCATTTATCGAACTAATGTGTATATGATGTTCATGTGTCATATTATAACGTCTAATGTATACGCAGTTGTAAATAAATAAATACTTCATTATTGGTGGAACGGATTAATCGTTATAAACAGAATGACAATTGACAAGGTGAGCCACTACTTATATTACATGACTGTAATAATCATGTTTTGTGATGCTATTTGAATATACAATTTATGAGAAAACTTATAACACTTTAAGCAAGAGCATTCTCTATTCCCAACAAATATCCACAGCATACATTAACCTGGGCAACGCCGGGTAACCCTGCTAGTACTGTAATACAATCAAGGTTAAACTGGACTAGAATTATAATATTATTATATATACATGAGATATCATAGGCTCATACTGTTTTTATTTGACGCACTGCGATCACGATTTTTATTTGACGCACTGCGGTCACGGATCAGAGAGTAGTTATGACCATTACCCGGAAAGCGAACCCGGGCTATCGCCCGGGCTATATATAACAAGAAATCCATAGTCAGAAATGGTAACGCCACCAAGATCATATTATTAGCCATAAATATAAATTATAATATAATTATAATATAAAATATTATTCATTAGTTAACGCTAATATAGGCGCTAACTAATGAATAATATTATTTGATTGACTTGTTAAATAACATCTAATAAATATTCATCTTATATATTCACAACTTTAAGGAGTCCTTCTGGCACACGAGAATATTTATCGCCGTTTGATTTGCACCAAGTGAACTCGGCGCATATATAATTGATAGAACAGGCCTCTATTATGATGATCGTGCCGTTATTTGTTTAAAATATACGTATCAATTGACATATACACACCCGTTCCCTCATTAAAATCTACATATATCGCCCATTTTAGGGGAACTCCGCGAATTCGGGGACTTCCGCAAAGTGAACTCCGCAAATAGGGATCTACTGCAAATCGTCGCACCCAATGCAATTTGTAAATAAATACGATTGACATGCGTTTTAACGATGTGAGCTTTGATTAAAATGAAAGAAGCAATGCTACATAAAACTATTTGTCATGGACTCAGCCAGTGTGCCATATATCTGTGTCAACTAAGGTCGCTTTGCGTGGTAAAAGTGAAAAGTGAAAGTGGAAATTCGGAAAATCCAATTTTGGGAATTTCGCGGCAGATTGAGAGAATCTATACTATTGAAAGTGAATGTACGATTCCTGGAATTCTATCAGATATCGCGACTCTGCTCGTTTTCGTGATCATAGGTTATATAGGGCCTATAGGACCACGAAAACGAGTCGAGTCACGATACATCCATCGGTACATACACATTGTGTATACGATACAATTTTTGACTTGATGAACAGAAAATAAAAGGTCGCGGTTACTACAACAGAACAGACATGCGCACTCCAATTAAAATTACCCATAATTCACTTCACTACACCAGGGATTCCCAATGGGTTATACATTATTTTCAGGCTATCAGATTATTTATATTTTCAACAACATATTATTACACCCGGCGACATTAAGTTTACAATTTCAGCCTGCCATGACTCTATCGATACGATTGAGTCATATTTTCAAAAACATATTATACACCGGTGGCGTTAACTTTACAATTTCAGTATCTACGTGATTCTATCGGTACGATTGACTAAGGTACAAACAAAATCTCCCACAATGCATTCGCCCAGTCGACCACAGAAAATCAAAACAATATACATCACATTGTGGCGTAATTATGTATCCACCCACTGTCGTCACGGTTGGTGCGCGGCGTAACTGTGGCATTTATAATAAAACATCTAGTGTCTGCATTGGGGTGAAATAGCGAGAAGTTTCTGTTCAAACTATGTGAATACTATAACACAGTCCATGTGGTTTATCCTGGACGAGAATTGCAACGATTCATCGATGCATCTCGATATTGTATAAATCGCACCGTGAATGTCTGATGCGATGCGTTATGTTTTATGTAATCTAATATCCATATATTTTCCACTCAAAACTCATCAAAATGTATCTAACATCAGAGACACACTCAGTTCATACATGCGAGAGAGACACAACATTAATTAAGCCTTCCTAATTTAGGGAGTTAGGTTAAAGTAGCCCATTGGATCTTAAGTAGCACATGCAACAAAGGCCGAAGTACTGCGTCGCTGCAGCTCTAAACTGGAATAAATAACCAAGTTATATGTGGTTGTCGCCCATAGTAAATGCGAAGCGCTAACCATATACGGTCCATACGATATGATGATATCGACAATAACAGATGCATGTTGTTATCATGGCTAGGGACGGCCGCATATTACATGTCCCCTGCTCGTTATCCCTCGTGGAAATGGCTTGATTTCAAAGCAAGCGACACATATCGCGTTGATTTAGCGACTATAACTCTGACGCAGAACCTTTGATGTAAAATACTATCAGTTTATCTGCATAAATGCCGTGGACGTGTTAACCTTGAGATCATACATGACACATTTAAGCTGATAGTACGCCAATAGTAAACCGACCACACTGGAGGCTCATTGTCAAACCGACAATTGCATGTTGAGATCTGCCACATAATCCTTAAAATCGCTTCTTCGGTTAAAATACGGTCTTGAAGAAAAAACGCTCTTTAAAAATAAAACGCTCTTTAATATATGTGTTTTTAATTTGTTCTATTTCTGAACATCTCCGTTATTTAGTCAATACCCCAACATCGCGTGGAACATGTGAGTCACATTGAATGACAATCCGCTATCTAATCGTGAACCCAGATGGGATATTGTTTTATATCTAATCCTTGGCGTATTAGCTGGAAATGCAGAGTCATGACGTCGTGTTTGTGATTCAGGCAGAGAACTTCACGGTCGTTGGCGGTTATCATGAACTCAATTCCGTGCATACAAACAGTGTAATACCGTAATGCAGTATATTCGCAAGCATCGGAATCAAGTGATCATTATGGGTAGATGGCCATAACACTAAACGTATATTGTCACTTTGATATTAGCGCAACCAACAAGTTTTTTGTTAAATGATTGCATGTCATAATGTGTACGTTCACCGCATACAGTTGTAGAGACAAAAGAAATTGTGCTTGCAAATTATTGTATTAATGGACACATGGAATTTACCAGTTTTCTGAAAAAGTTCACGATGCTTACTTTGTTGAAGTTAAGTACCAACTATATCTTGGCAACAAGCGTTCCGTGTATGGTTGCTCATCCAATTGTCGTTTTTTTTAATAACATACATTTGCGACGTCCCAAGGTTGTGATGTTGTTCCCCTTGGTTTTCTCAAAGGTGTGTTCAGAACGAATCAAGTTGGTTGGTTGACATATTATTCCAAACGTACAATGAACAAGAGGTGTGCACTCGAGTGCTAGCATACCCCCACCGTGGCAAATTCAACCCGCATTATCCGTAAACCCTACAAAAAATTTGTTTAACTTTAAAGAAAAATTCGGACTAATTATATCGATATGGTTTCACAAGAAGCTTGTACAGAAAAAAATATTCAAATTGGTTCATATTTGTTAAAGTTATTAAGTCAAAATAAGTCAAAAATGAAGTGTAATATTACGAAAAACAGGTTGAGCCAATCCCTAGCCACATCATGTAGAGAGGGTATTATGAGAAGCATGTATACCAAAAATTATTGAAATCGGTTCATATTTGTTAAAGTTATTAAGTCGGACAGAATTTTCTAAGTCAAAATAAGTCGAAAATGAGGCGTAACTTGAAAAATAAAAGTCGGACCGAACTACAATTAGCATCATGCGGAGAGACCGTCCTGAGGAGATTGCATACACAAAATTATTGAAATCGGTTCATAGTTGTTCGAGTTATGATGTCGGACGGACGGACGGACGGAAGGACGGACACACGAAGGGAGAAAGCATGACGGACGGACGGACGCAGTCAATCCAGTATACCCCCCATTTTCTTCGAAAGTGGGGGTATAATTAAAGTGTAGAGTTTTCCTACGAGTATTACCTTCAAAACGTGTTTATTATCAATATGAATTGGTGTCTGGAAGAGAATAGTATATTTAATTAATTCTAGCTATGTATATTAAACGCATTTGTGAACTCCCTTACGTATTGATGAACGAGAAACCGTTGGGCATTTCAGTGTCTGTACGACGCAAATGAGGAGATGGTCATCCAAGTATAAGCGAGAAGGCAATAAGAGAAACCACCGTTTACAACAGGAAGCACCGTGAGCTTGTCAGCAATAGGAAATGTACATCAATAAAGAATTAACAAGAACGGACATGCAAAAACTATTTAAAGCCACATGGCGGTTTGCGCTCCAAAATACACATAATATTATTCGCTTTTGAATTTTTCTCAGTATGGAAATAGGTCGATAAATATCTTAATTACCTTTCTACTAGCATTCTGTAACCCAAAAAGACGCATTGAAGTAATGCAAAATACAAATATGACTGATATGAATAAGATATGAATTTATCTCATAAGTACCGACATCGCCTCCCCGAATTCCACTAAGACTCTCCTGCATGTACATTGAGTGACAAACGCCCAAGCATAAACGCCTCCCCCAATTCAAGCTAAACACTCCCATCTTCGCGAAGAAACAACATCAATACTGGGCGAAAAAAATCGACCGAATAATTAAACCCACAAAACTAGATTTTAGTAAAAACCTGGGGTAAGGTTGTTTAACTTTGATGTTTTTTCAAAGTATAATTAATGGTATATTTTCGAGACGAGAAGTATGGTACGTATACATCATATATACAGAAGCTTATACTGATGATTATATAGCCAATTCACCACAAACCTAGTTTCAATTGAGATCGAATTCTACAAACTTAAACTGAGTTTATCACAAAACTGGGTTTAGCTACACTAAAACCCAGTTTTACTCACATAAACCTAGTTTAACTACAGTAAAACCAAGTTTAAATCCTACTTAAACCTAGTTTAAACTGGCGTTAAACCTGGTCTAGAATAAACTGCATTGACAAGTAACGATAATAAACAGACAGACCACGCCTCCTATCCTTGCAATTGGACAAGTGTGGCCCACATGTGACGCAATCGATCAAATCTATGTCGTCCCAGCGGTGGAGAAAAACTGGTTTTACTACTAAAACCCAGTTTAACCCTTTACCCAACAAAATGGCCCTGTGCCAATGCATTCTCTTATATATGCGAGTCGACCATAGGTCGCCTCGCATATATAAGAGAATGCATTGGCTTAACACATTAAAAATTATAAAATTGTTAAAGAATGTAAGAAAAAATGGTAAAAAGTGTTTAAAAAAGATTTTTTTTAGGCCAATGCATTCTCTTATATATGCGAGGCGACCTATGGTCGACTCGCATATATAAGAGAATGCATTGGCACAGGGCATAACTGTAACCATCACAATGTGGTCAATGAGCCGGTTCCAATGATATCCATATTTGTATGGTTCTATTGAGACAGACTGAAGATATTTTAGGCTGTTGAAGCTTTATTTGGCCGGTTTTGGCCGGTTTGTTGGGTAAAGGGTTAAACTGGTAGTTTAAACTAGGTCTAAGCTGGAGATGCCGATTCGGACCTATGTGTGATCATATATAATATTGGAACTTACCGTGTGACTGTCGAGATTTTCAACAGAACAGTAAAGTACGGCAGTCTCTCCAGCGTAGTATGTCATATTTCCCGGTGATGGATTAAACTTAGGCATGTTATGCGACCTAGCAGCTACCAGCGCTATCACGTCTGAAAGGAGATAAGACGAATACATATATAAAGTAAAGGTCGAAAAGTTGGTGCGCATACATTTAGTATGGCACGGGTTAGCAACTTGCAACTGCATGATGAAGATCTTATTGGCTTTGTCTCTTTTCCTTCTCTGGTGATTTCATTTGTAAATTATAAATTTAACTTTTTGGTTTTATTAATTGAGATATTTTTGTGCGCACGTTCGAAATTATTGTCCAAATTTTGTAAAACTGCTCCGGGCCAATGCTATCCGCCCTAAATTTATGACAAGTGAACAAGGAATCAGGTATCTGCATACAATTGGGTCACTGTTCCATTATTTCCCCCATATCTTCATATGCTTTGCAGATGCCCTCTTTCTCTTGTCATCCATACATTTGTACCAACTTCACTTTGTGATGAAATGTTATATGACTAATTGGTTTCAGGTCATTTTTCTTTCAGCTTATCCTAATTTGCCATATCAAAAAGCTTTCGAGCCGTCAGCCAGCATTTTAATATGACTCGATAAAGTCGTCCCGGGATGCTAGGTGTGATTTTCGATAACCCTACATGATGCGTTGCCTGGTATCACACCCACTTACCACTTACTGGTTACCTATAAAACGGAGAATGGCGTCTGGCTAAATATTTATCAGGGGCGTTGCTAGAAGATTTTTGTTAACGATGTCGAAGTTATATAGCTTCAAACTACACGCCTTGCAAGAGAAACGTTCCCAGAATACTGCCATTACATTTGGAACTCCTTTTGGGTTGGACATTTCCAACCTTACACCCCGTATGGTTTTCATCCCGACTAATATTGCCATTTATTGCAAACTTTTGACCCAAAGTATTCGACTTTTTTATCTACATGCAAACTAATATATTTAAAACTAATTACTCGTTGGAAATTTAAACAAATATCAGACCAATTACAAGCCATATGTGGTCTGAAATTTCCAACCGATGCTGTGTGAGACATGATATACTCAACGGTTGAACAATTTGGCCAAAGTTGGTTAGATACCCTAGGTCCGCAACTCCATATCGCCACTTCCCTGCTTGTGCATTATAGAAGATATCAAACGATTAGGTCTAAACGTATTATAACATCCTAATACTATACGATCCGTGCTGCACAAGTCCACATTGACGAAACTTGTTCTGGTTTATGATCAACCTGTATATAATTACGTGTATAAAGGACAATCCAAGCACTTATGAATTGTGAAATCCGCTCCATGTATATAGTTATATACCTACAAAATATAATATAACTTTGGTGTATCAGGTAACGGACTGTCGAACAGAACTCGCGGACATGGCGGAACAGATGCAATATGTTACAACACCACAAACATATCCATGTCTGGAAACGGAGTAGACAAGTTGCTCAAAATATCACGATTTATTTACACAATCCGAGACCTTACGTGGGTTAATATCCCGCTTGAATTAATTCTAACGGGTTAATGCGATACAATCGTTTTTCAAAATATAAATTGACACTTAACAGAAGAGGTGAACACCACAAGTAAATAGATAAGCGATACTGAGAGAAGGTAGACGACGAGGCAGCACGCGATGGCGTAATTAATATGGAGAAATACACTGGCGAATGTTTGGTATTGTGGATATAATTATACTTATTAAGGGCAATTGTAAGTCGATATCCAATACCATCGTCAATTATTTGCGTGCGTACCCTTATACAAGAACATAAACTCATATATACGTTTATCTCGCTTCACTCTCTCTACGTGGACATGTCCGTTGTTATTGGACCTCGCTTTGCGCGGAATATCTGTCAAGACTTCTTGTTCCAAAGGGACACATGTCATTCGTAGTTGGTAAACAGCCTGTTTCCCCGAAAATCCGCACATTATCTGCTTATAAAGAACTTACTTTTAGTTAGGTAGATAAACTGCTTAGAATCGCCTCATTTTGAGTCGACAATGTGCTGAAAATGAGAACATTTTTGTCACATTATCGACTCATAATGAGTCAGTTCTCATGTGTTTTCACTGTGGCCCGGGCCATAAAACGAAATAACGTCCATGACTCCATTATCCATTATGTTTTTTTTCCTCATATTTTCATGTATTTAGATGTTACTATACTTCACGTTGTCATTTTACTATTTAAGTTTCATTTCCAAACAGGGGCTGCAGAAAACAGCCTATCTGGCCATGCCGCTCCTGTACAATATAATCATGTTTATTTCTGAATATTTCACTGTCAGCATTTTGTTTGTAAATATTGTAAATAATAAACAATCAAACAAATCAATCTGATCATTTCAGAATCAAATAATCACATTATGTACTTATTTCATGTTGTAGGTCGATTTATGAGCGTATTTTCGCGAGGATATGTTGGGGTAAATAAGAACAAAATATAAAAGTATGTAAAAATATCACCAATAAGCAGAACATGGAGACATTTGTAAACTTTGTTCTTGTATTCATTATTGCTAGCTCTCCAGTAACGAAATGTTGCGTGTTGATACCATTGTTATGTACGCAAAAGTTTACACTGATTTTACAACGAACAAAGCTAACCGTGAAGTAAGTTCAAATAATTTAGTCTCAATATGATATTCAGCATATTTTAAGATGATTTCGCCTTTTTCAATGTTTACCGTCAAGGATTGATTAAACTTTGATATCTAATTTGACCTTGATATGTGATGCAACTGCAACAGTAATGAGCGGGAAAATTGAATATAAGTGGCCCGCACTTGTTCTTCAATCCCGTTGCCGCATGTATGTATTTATATGCATAATTGGCAAATAAATATGTTTAAATGAACAGTGATGCATGGTTATAATGTATGACATGGTTTCATTGTGGGAAATATCATGATTGGAGAGTTATTAATAGTGAAAATAAGAACTAACAGTCGATCTGTTTTGCATGTACTTATGGAGTGTAGTTGTTTTATACATATGTTGTATTAATGTTACAAGCTATTAGAGCAAAAGTTATATCAACTTAATGTAGCCCATCTCCCAACAATACACACACCTAATGTTTAAGTGAAACGCTTGGTACATGTATCTGATACATGCATATAGTTTTTAACAATGTAAAAGAATAGCTGGTGTGGAAGTTGTGGAATATGTGTGGCTCCAGTGAGAACATGATCAACTATTGTGAAAGGGATGGGGTAATCGTATTCTGTATTTGTATTGTATTTGTAATGAATACATATTTTTAAGAAGTTGTAAATTTTGTATTGTATTAAAATATTGTAATCAAGAATTATTTGGGCCAAATATTGTATTTGGGATAAATACTCTGGAAATTGGAGAATATGTTCAATTACTTTGTGATTACTTTAGATTACATCATACCAAAGTATTCTAGATTATTTATTATAAAGTTGAGATTTGACCTTGAATTGTCCATTTTGAAGGTCAAGGTGAGGTGGGGTCACGATTTGACCCGCCCAAAACACTACCCGGACAAAAGTACCCGACAAAAGTACCCGTCGAAATCCATCCAGTTTTACCCGATTTTACCTCGAATTAATCATTTTGAAGGTCAAGGTCAGGTCGGGGTCACAACTCGACCCGTCCAAAACACTCAGTGGACAAAAGTAACCCTACGTATCAAATTTCGTCGAAATCCCATCAAAATTCGTGATTTGACCTTGAAATTACCAGATTTCAAGGTCAGGGTCACGTCGCACGGGTAAACGAATAGGCTTACGACACTCTCCTTACGAACGTATCCCTAGACACTAATATTCATCGAAATCCCGTGATACTCGGGCGTTTTACCTTGAAATGACCCGATTTCAAGGTCAAGGTCACGTCGCACGGGCAAATTAATAGGCCCATGCCACTCCACGACCGAAAGTACCCCACATACCAAGTTTCATCGAAATCGGCTCGGCCGTTTTCGAGTCCATCGCGAACACACAGACAGACACACACACAGATCTCCCAAAATATATAATAGATACTACATATCTAAGTAGAGTCGTACATTGTACATGTATTATATGGAAGCCTACACAAGCATACGCAATCCTTTGCATTTGTGTGTGTGTGGTTAGTTGCGTGCTCACATAATTTTCAATATGCCAACAGATTCGAAAATATCAAGCCTACGACTATCGGGTGCACAAACCGATTGCACTAGTCGGACATCCGGTTGACTTTCATGTCATGGGTTATCACTACTGCGTTGTCACCCATTAAAATAACATTAAATTGAGCCATTCAAATATACTGTTATAACCCATGCAATAGCCCTTAAATACACAGGTCCCTGGTGCGATACCACATCATTATGAGTATATATACTAAAACTCGCGGTGTCCGTATCGCACCAGGGGACCTGTGCTTAAATGTGCACTATATAAGTGGCAACTAATGTGCACTATAACTGGCAATTAAATGTGCACTAAAACTGGCAAGTAAACCGGATAGTATTAATGCTCATTTCCATATTCAAGACCACCATCAAATTGTTAAGGTACTTTCATGAGTGTTACAATTGCAAAATTAATGTTCATTAATAGTGTATATTTGAGGACTATCAAACTGTTAGTATTAACGAGTCATTAAATAGTCATGTCCATAAAGTTTACAATATGTTAAATTTTGCATTTCTACGAGTCAGTTTCCTATATACATGTTGATGGCAAATACTAACATATCAAAATTGAACATGTAACAGCAATCTAACTGCACTGCAAAAAATAATTTCCTATAAACGCGTTTAATTAAAAACACCTGAGAGACACACTTATAAGACATGTGGTCTGTTTTAGTAAAAACACACGTGTTTTATAATTAAAGCACCAGTGTTTATATAAAAACATGTCACAGTGTTTTATAATAAGCACTCCATCCAATTATGAATAAACACCAGTGTTTATATAAAAACACGTCATAGTGTTTTAAAATCAACACTCTATCCGATTATAAATAAACACTAGTGTTTTTATTAAAACATGTCATAGCGTTTTATAATAAACACACAACGTGTTGATTTTCCAGACACACTTTATAAACACTATGACGTGTTTATTATTATGAAAATAAAACACCCGATGTGTTTATAAATATTTTATTCTCAAAAACAAATTTCGGTACAATTCAACAAATTGTTCAACATCATCTTCAAAATGTTCATTGGTTAACTAGTGTTTCGATTGGTCGTCAATTTGATAAGAACACAAAATGTTCTTAAACTCATGGAACTAGGTTGTTTCGAACTAGTTCGATGTGATCCTCGTGCATGTGCATGCAAATAACTGGTCGACATTGAATGAATGTAGAATATTATATACATTTAGAATTAAAGATGGATTTGTTCGCGGAGATTGAGATTTATTTTATATTTGACTATAATGATTATTAATTGTCATTTTTGAATCCACCTTGTTTCTTAACACATTCATGACGGGAGCTGCACTGTTGCAGCATTAAAGATCATGTGCCATTGATTCTCTTACTTATGCGAGTCTCTCACGGGGAGCATCGCATATATAAGATAATGCATTGGCTTACAAGATCAATATTGATTGGCCAATGTATTATCTTGTATATGCGAGGCTCTCTATGGGAGTCTCGCATATATAAGAGAATGCATTGGAATATGGTTTTCGCAAAACTTCAGGAATCTCCAGTCATGAAATTAGAGTAAAAACCATAAATGACTCAAATGTCGTATAATGGCACGAGTCTTTGGTTTCTTGTAAATCCATAATATAATATTTAAAGTCACGTGGTTTCTGATAAATCTATTGTGAGAATATTTAAAGTCACGTGGTTTCTTTTAATCCAATGCTGTGAATTAAAAAATGTTCTGATAAATCATGTGTATATAGTTCCTGATATAATCCAGTGATTCTTTATGTGTAGTCCAATGCCGTGCAGTTCCATATACTGTATATATAGTAATACGGTATAGACCATATTGTATGTTGAACTTCTATATATATATATATATATATATCCTATATTTCGTCGTATGTATAATCCATGTGTATCCCGTATAATGGCTCTGAATCCCATATTTGGGACCATCTCCGAGGTTTTGGAGAGAAGTGGTAGTTTAATTTTCTGGCTCCGTTTTGAGTACAAGATGACTGATCATCAGATCACTGGTGGAATCTCTGTGCACGGAAAGCTTGTGTTTCAGTTTATCACTGCATGCTCTTCATAATATTTAAATCATGGTTTCAAATCTCAGCTCGTGCCGTTATACAACTCGTGTGCTCCGCTAGTCCTCCATTTGTGTTCACTAACTGCGTAATATCTCGCCAGTTCCTTAACTTTCCCGTCTCCTGTAATATTGCCTGGTCATTCAGAATCCTGAAACAATGAAGATTTAAAATTAACTAATTAAACTTTAGTGAAAATATCTGAAAAGCAAACAGCAACTTAGATCATTCGTATATATAGCGGTCATATTATAAACCGTTTAATACGGATACTTGTTGATATTCTGACTTGTGTTGACAGCGAACTTTGTAATATTGAAAAACTAATGCAGGGACCATTGAATTGATTAATACACGGGAAATTTTCATCATTGTAAGAGATGCAAATCAAAATCGCTCACCAAAGTCACTTAAATCATGCAATCGCGAGCTTGGACATTCACCAACCCGTACGTGCAAGACAGATACATAATATACGGTCAGTAATAATGATTTTAGAATAAAGGGTTTGAAACTTATGTGCCGCTTTAAATTTTGTTTTACCACTGGTGAGACTAGCCCCCAAAACGGATTCTTTATTCTTGCAACTCAAAAAGATACACGCGTAACTGAGAGAGTTTGAGATTTAGATAGTGTCACCCTATCCATTTCAGATGAAATGCACATATACAATATATCCTTTTCATTTCGATATAGATCGATTATATCTGCATTACTTCTTGCTAATACCATAGATATAAACTTACCTCAATTTCACGATACCACAAAATCCAAAGAAGACTGTTATTCTATGAAGAATTGATTGAACATTGAGTTATAGACATCACAGACAAATAGATACAGTAAACATACACAATGCAGAGTGTGATTTAAATGAGGCCAAACTTAACTGGACTTCCATGCGTGGTAACTTAGCACAGATGTTATTCCATCCAAAGGTCACCGAATTCTACCATATCAATGGTATTGTATTACACCCAGCAGACTATTGATAGACAAATCACAGCATGATACATGTCGGGAAGTCGCTCTGGCGTGGTCATAAACGGTGGCGTTTAAGACATACATCAATATATAAACGCTGGCGTTTTATACCATACGCAACAAGTGCAATTAGCCATAAATATTTGTTTAAGAACATTTATTACCACATATATTTATTTTAAAGTTAATTTGTAGTTGAATTAATAAATTTGACAATTGTATTCAGATTTTAAATTACAGTGCTGCACTGTCGACAATAGTAATGCAACTGTTTAAAACATGTCGAGTGTTTTATTATAAACACTAGCGATTTCATATGTTACAAATAAACACATGATCCGTATATTTATAAACACTACCAATTTTAATAAAACATGTGACACGTTTATATATCTTCAAATTTTTAGCAGTGTGGGAAAAGAGCATTATTGACATGCAGGAGAGACGCCACCCATGAATGCTGAAAATTTGGGACACGGGCCCTCCCAATGTCTTTATGTTATATTAGACAATTTATGTTCATTCCTCTGTGTGATTTAGAGAAATCAATATATTTACAGCAAACGTGTTCCCAACGTTTGGACCATTTAAGTGGACGGAGAGACATACACAAAACTCACACATGTCTGGATACTAATCGTGTCCATGATTGTGGTACATTTAGGAAGAATTAAATATCCGGTGACAATGGTTAGGTTTGCTCAGTCGAACATTTGATAAGTGTAATTGGAAATATTTTGCATAATGCACTTCTGCTGATACGAATAGCTAATAGTAGTCATGGATTATTCGGACGGTGAAAATCCTTTTCGCAGAATTTACGACTACGAGAATGTTTTTGATAAAATATCGCCTTCAAACATCTTGCCACTCCCAATTATTTTTGTATCTAATTGTGTTGTTATCAGGTCATAGTCAGTGGTTGCTAAGCTCGAGTGCTTGGCTTCTCTAAACCGTAATCGTAACTACGGATATGACAAAACGACAACTGATAGAAAGAACACAAATTCTAGTGACGTAGTACCTTGTTCGTAATTCTTATCAGCAGCAGTTCATTATGCGAAATGTGTCCATTAAGCAACCACGAGCCCGGTGTCTATCCGGATCCGTGACCAGCTGGGGATTCCTTGTCATCGACACTGATATATTGAGTGTCGACTTTGATCGCGTTAGCGATCAGAGGTGCGAACCCGTGTGAAATGACCAATACAATGAGTATCCAGTTTAGCCAAACATAATACCGGGTACATGTTGGATAGCTTGCCCCGAGTTCCTATGCGACGAGCATCAGAAACAAGATCCTATGATTTGAGAAGAAACGTATAGAGTGGACATATATAAGGTACATGTCAAGGTATATAAGGTGCGAATTAAAGGTGGCCAACTAAGTTATTTATTTGGGAATATTGTTCCATGTGACACTTTGACAAACATTGATGACATTCTAAAATAGGAAGCTGATATTTTTTGGGAAATACACAAACCTGTTTTTGCGCGGTTTCAGTTTTGCATTAGGTTCAACCACTACCGTGAGTACTCCACCGGATTGGTCTAAAATATGGTGGACAAAATTGTTCGTCGTCAGTTTTGCCAATGTTTGTCTTGCTACCTATTGACATCACATCCAATATATCATAGATATGAGACATGATGATTAGTCGCGAGGTTACCATGTTTATGGTTTATGCAAGCATGGCAAAGTTGATGTCAGACCTGATAACTTCACACTGGGTGCGTAGACACCACACCGCCCCCCGTACAAGCGGGAAAATACTAATATGAAGGGTCGACATGTAACCGAGGGTGACCCCAAGGCTATCTACAAATAAAAAAAGGATACAGTATAGTAAAATGTGTATGAAATAGGTGCATGCACATCATGATGGAAAAGGAACGTAACTGAAAGACATATTAAATAAATTGGGATGTTTTATGATTGTGGTGCCCAATTTATACAGGTACTGGTTTCCTCGTCCATCGTGATAAAAGTGGTGATCCAGGAGAGGTTTATAGAAATTTGGAAAAGAGATTTGGAACGTACATACCAAAGTAAAGTTAAATAGTCAAAATAGATCATTTTTAACAGTTAAAAAGGTTCCCATATTTAGGAAAGGTCGGAATGACACCGCAGAGCATCATTAGTTGCTAGCTCTTGGTTTGTCTGTCGTCAGTGTTGCCAATATGTTTCTTTCCACCCATTGACACCACTTTCAATGGATCTTAGAAATGAGACTTTAGGATTAGATGCGATATAACCATGATGGTGCATGAGTCATGCAGCATGACCATATGTGTGGAACTGAATTAATTGTCTGATAACTATAATTGTTGTGGAGGCCATACAGGAGGGAGATTCCCGTGAGAGAAATGTGGCTGATATTGGGGTCTGCGCGATGTCAATTAATATTGATATATGATGGTATTATACATGCACACGCGTATATATGTTCTCATAATCAAGTGTCGATATGGTGTGTAGAGAGTTGTTTACAAGATAGCCCGGGTCACTTATAAATAAGTAGATTAATGAAATTTGCCTTTATGTTCACGTCGCATTGTGTGTTATACCATTGAGTACGTGGTTGCTTGGTATTCATCTTAGTTGCTGCATGGGTCCCATGGGATTCCTAAGGCGAATGAAACATTTGATATTTGCTATTTGTAACAATTCGGCCGGTCAATTCCATTCCGGTAATCACCCAATTTGCTCAATGTCCTGCGCAGAATATTAGATTGTAATTGTGAGTTGTATGAATTTATCTCGTATTGTTCAATTCCATCCGATTATTCGCTATATTAGATCTGACCAGTTTGATGGATCGCCAATCGTTCGACCAATAACCTTTCGTCTCAGGAGTATTGTAGATGAAGCCCGGTGTTACGACCTAGTCTAGCTGGCTTGACTACAATCATATTTCATCGTCGGAAGTTCTTTTATATATAGTAGATACAAGTAGCACCGCATGAACTTGTGTCAAGTAACTTGGTTGTCCCTAAGCGAGCTTCACACATGTCTCGTCTATTTCGTGACTTCTAAATCCTTTCTTCTCTTGACTACAATCCTATTTCATCGCAATCCTTTGATAAATTGTAAATACAAGTCACATCGAATTAACTTGTGTTAACTCCGTATGCTGCATTCATTCCTCGTCTGTTGTTTGGCGTCTTTCTCGGGCGCATGATCTTCACTTGGTGGGCGTTATTGCTCAGCTAACAAAGTCACAGTGATGTATGAGGGAATTCAGCTCACTTTATATTACCTTTTTGCCATTAAAGATACGGGCGGCGTTAGCAGTGGGTATGTTGTTAAAATATTCACCTCCGTCGAAAACAGAAAGAATAGTAAAATATAGACAGACTTGTTCTTATACCAATCAGAAATATGGCATAAACAGTATGTTATCGTCAAATGTTTTCCCTTTGTTATGTAAACAAAAGCAAAACACGTTACATTTCCTGGCCTTTGTTTAGATCCGGATATGGTAAACACACAGAGCGTTATTTGTTACTGTTTTCCTGATATGGATATAATAAAGAGCGTTTATATCATTTGTGCGCGATTAACCGATATAATTGCGCTGTGCTATGTAAACAGAAGCAAAGCTTCTGTAATACGAACAGGCCCTTGTTTACGTACACCATCGTACGTCTTGGCGACAATATACTATTTACGCGCTGATTATGTTTGGCATATGAACAAAACTATATATATTTTAATATTCCTTCTGTTGATGGCGATTTGAACAAATATTAATATTTCTGTAACGAACGCCTTTAATGTTTTACCACTAACCGACAGTATGCTCATCATGATACACGACCATGTGAGCCTCTGTTCCACTAATGGCTAGAAGGAACTATATGTTTTCCTTGGGGCTCTGTATTAACGTTTTTGATACGCGCATGCTCAATTCGCGAGTTCCGACGTGCATGCTCAATTCGCGATGCAGCGTGCAGGCCGACCCTTCCGACATCTTTTGCCATGTAGGAGTACTTTCCAAGCGACACATATTTCAACTTTTCATCATACGATTTCCACACTTTTCAACTTATTTGCAGAGTTTTAATGGCTGATGCAACTTATACCGAGCCACAATCTCCCGCCATGATTTGG
Organism: Siphonodentalium dalli; assembly: GCA_032622095.1. Lineage (NCBI taxonomy): Eukaryota > Metazoa > Mollusca > Scaphopoda > Gadilida > Siphonodentaliidae > Siphonodentalium > Siphonodentalium dalli. Next base: position 234,013,876 of record CP136063.1, read on the forward strand.
ACATAGTGCATGTATTCCGAATAACACAGTAGCCTTTTATCCTGAACCAAGAGAAGTTGTTGTATTTAATAGTCAGTGAAATCAAATATATAACATATTCGTGTATATGTATCATTGATAGGATAGTGCATTATTTCAGTGACATATACTTTAATATCCATATGGTTATTAACTAACATGGATGCATTTTCATTTTATGATAATTTTATACTGATTTCTTCTCCTAATATTTTCCTTCAGAAGATAGTGCCACCATACATCATCACCCGGAATGAAAAGACACTTCTGGCCTCTGGGCACCCACCGGAGATATCAGCATGAATGTCTGGATGCTTTTGGCTTGGCGGATGAATCATACATGTTGGTGATGTTACTAATATTAATTAAATATGTTTCCAGTGATTGGTGTGATGGATGAAAGAGGTATGTACGTGATGTGTAATTGATATTATTATGTTGCTTTATTATGTTTCACATAGTTAATAGTGTATGTTATATAGATATGGTTTTCAATAATAAATCATTTTGGTGCCAAATAATATTCTTTTAGTCAATATAGAAACCATTTGTGGGTTGTTGACACCAGGATGTAGGGAGTGGTAATTGGACTATCTTGGCATCAAGATATGTAATTAGCATGACGAAGATCCACACAGTATGTTCCTTCATCGATAACCTTTGATCGGTCACAAATACTCATAAGTTTGCCAATAATATAATTCGCGACCAAATATCCAAAGCGATATTGGCATTTGACACTTTCGACAAATTGATACGCAGTAGAGGCACAATTATTTTCATCGACTTAATTAGTTCCGACAAGAGGAAAACCCAAACGTTTACATGCCATGGGTATTAAATGTCCTGAATTTATATACTACTTTTTTATAAATATTATACGCCAATAGTGTGCCAGAATTTGTTTAACTCGTATTCGGGATACTGAGTAAAAACGAAAAAAAAAATATATATATATATATATATCTCTTCCTCTCGTATGCAGTCGCACACACCCTAAAACATGTCATCAATGCACTCGCTAGATAAATATGGAAAGTCATTTAATTCCGCCGAGCAAGTAATAAATACCAACGGCAAATTTTACTAGTTGGTGCAGTAACAACAACAAATCGCTTCATATCTTTCTCTATCTCTATCTATAGCTCTGTATGTCCCTCCATCTCATTTTTAATCTCTCACTCTTTTCTGGTATGCAGTCACACACCACAACACAGGCCACCAATGCACTCGCTAGATGTATATAAAAGTTATCGAATTCCGCCGAACAAATCATAAATACCTACGTGTCTGAGTGCCACCGTATTAGCGTATATATCCACTGATATATATATGCTATAAATATATTTGCGTCTCATTGTGTTGAAAATTTACTCATTGTGGTATTTGTCAGAAGTAGTGTTTTCTTGAATTTTATTACCAAGCCAATAACGTCAATAGACTAGACTTAAGTGCTGCTAACGCTTCTGCAATTACGTTAGTGGTGTAATATACGCAGCGCACTATATTTGATCATAATATGTAACGGCGTCTGTATAGTCATTGTTCGTTGTTCGAAACACAACACTGGCTGCTGCTACCGAACATTTTACAAACAACGATTTCAGCATGCAAAATCTCGTCATAATGAATGTGCGAAGATGTTAGTTCTATATGGTTCATGCTCCTCTTGATGATATGTGTTTAACATATATATAGAATATGTAGCTAGTGTCGTCGCTTAAACTGTTTATGTCCGTGAGGGGGATTTGACCATCTATTGGGCGAGGCTCTGCCGAGTCCAATATATGCCAAATCCCCCGAGCGGACATAAACAGTTTAAGCGACAACATTAGCTACATATTTTATTTATCCATCGCACAAAACTTGCCTTTTGTGAGGTAAATCTGTCATTTTCCGTAGTTTTACATTCGTTACTTCGATGACGCCATTACATTTATTAGGTCAAGCAAACTAATTAGCATTCATGACGTGGGAAAACCGGAGTGCAGCTTAGAGCGAAATAGTTCGTTGGTCTTTTTACAGTTATTCTAAGCAGATCTTGTTCTGATGATTTATAGATGTTTTAGAGCTAAAACATATATCATTTAGCGAATTATTTTAGTGAATTTATGCACGATAAAAACGTTCTGAAATCACAATGACGTCATCAAGGCCGGTTGACGTCCCTAGTTACCTGCGCAATTTGCATATCGAATTACGTCATACAAGTAGTACTAACCTAATAAAGCTACGTTGACATAATAAAGCTACCTTGACGTAATAAACGTAACGTTTATTAGGCAGGCTGTATGTAGGCAATAATGATAGTGAGCGGTGGATAAATATATATATTAATCGTTTGTATTGGAAGAAGGACTGCATAGGTTGAAAACACTTGTGCCCCATTGCCTTTTGTATTATATGAAAATAAAATGTTTCAAGTCAAGTAAAAAAGTCTGATTTTTTTCATTTTTAACCCCTTTTCATCGCCCTGATATGTAATCCATAAACACATACGTTGAAAGATGTTATTCGACATATAATGCAAACACAAATTGTTTTCTCACCATGTACACACGTTTTTGTTATCGCATTCTTGTCATTTTATAACAATGTATTGTCAAGTTTGTATACGGGAGAGGGGGCTACCTAAGTTGAAATAATTTGTGCCCTGATTCCCTTTTGTATATTCATATACGAATAAAATATGTTTAAAGTAAAAATAAAAACTTGTGTTTTACTATATACTCATTGACGGTAGTTCTTGCAGATATTGCTAATGTTCTCATACTCGTACAATGTTCACGTCGTATAGCCTGAACACTAGACATGTCGCTTCTTCGTCGGTTATATCGTGTAAACAGTATGTGGTGTATGTAGATCAAGTAGATCTTCTTAGAGGCAGGGAATGTATACGTGAATTTGTGATTACTTTAATGATATATCGCTGTAGAAACCATCGCCTGCCAATAGAAACAGGAGTATGGGTTAAAATTGACAAGAATAAAAGATAGTGTAACTTATGTAGGACTAATGCATTAGGTGACGAATATCACCACTTAATGGAATGTAATTACTGGAGTTCTTTACGCAGACGAAATATACCAGTTGCATTGACTAAGAATCATAGTACATACAGTTTTGTTCTCCTATTAAACTCCAACAATGTGACTGTCCTACATACATGTAAATTATGCGATTATATAAGACGAACGTCCACTTGACGTGTTCACCGCTCCCAACACAATCCATTCCAACTCCCATTTTAGCAAATTAGACAGCACAAATCTTCCCTATATGACCATATTCCTGATATGTAAACGTTAGAAAACATGTTTCTTAATTGTCAGTATCAACGCCATACCTCTTTTATGTATAACTTAATACATTACATGTATATTTGTGATCTCTGTATATCATATCATGATGAATGAGAATAAACTAATTTGTCATGTTCTGTATAAATTTGGATTGACCGGGAACAATGAGAGAAAATATATAATTATTCACATAATACTTCGGTGTCGCTTGTCATATCAGTCATGGTACCTTATTATTTTAGTTAGAAAAAAAAATAATTATCTTTGCGTTGTTAACTACCACAATTTAATGACAACTGCGCTCGGGAAATTAGTGCATGTAAACTTACTAACAAATTCTCATCTCTGAATGCATGAATTTCCATTCTCCATTAGCAGCTCATCCGTAATCCAGACATCGCCACTGGAATTGATATTTCACGATATACCAAAGGCAGGGCATTACATATAGAGAATTATCTTTGATTATAAGGAATAATAAACTCTCTGTCTTGAATATACACCAGCGCTTGTCTCGACATAGCCGCGTGTGTATCTCCAAATTAGTCTCAAAGAGAAACGCTACGTTACGTGTTTTGTCTATCACTTAATTATCGAGGCTTTTTGTCTTACGGGTATACAACCCCGACACGAGATTTGCTTGTGAAGAATTCCGCATGATGTTGAATACACCAATTGTATTCCTCTTAAAGTCTAATTGGTTGAAGGCACGATTTGTATCATCTTGAGTGATAGTTTGTGTTAGCAATATAGTAATTATCGCCCCAACCACACGCATCGTTATATTTGTGCAATACACCGAGCTGCAATACACCGAGCTGCACGTTTCGTTTATCTGGTCGTTAGTTGATAAACATCACGCCACATCTCCTTCACTTTAAACATATTTTATTGCAAAGGGATTGGGGTACAAGTTACAGAAACTTACAGCAGACCCCTCTCCCGATACAAAGTTGAAATTACAGTATTTTTTTACAAGATGACAGATTATTTACAATTGTGGTGTAATACTTAACTGAAAATGAAGAGGATACAAGTTATAATGGTAAGAGTGTGGACTGAGTGTGTTAATTGTCAACCGTCTCTCTGCGCATATGGAATTAGGACGGGCCAGGACGTCTATTCGTTATACTTATGTTGCTGTATATATCTGAAGGTATATTTTCGGGCGATTAATCCTGATTAAAGCGTGTTGTCGCAGCTATGTATGACTGAACAATGCGAAATAATTTTGTGTTTCTTTGAAAGGTTTCATCAGGAATTCCCCATAGCAGTTGGTTCCAATTTGTTATTCGGAAATTATGTTTATCCAGTTTACAGCAAAGTACATGTCTCTGTTCGTCATATAATGGACAGAAAAGAAAGAAGTGCATGCTACTTTCGTATGCGTATCCACACCGACACTTTGGACTATCGGCAATATAGTTTTCGTGCATGTCTAGTCGAAGATCGCTACATGAGTTACGTATCCTACAGTGTAGAATATTACTTTTCTGGTTTCCTGATTCAAAGTATTTTGGTAGTTTCGTGCCTGGGTCGACAATATTCAAGTTTTCTTTGAAATCTTGCAGATTTTCAGCTGCAGTTACATACTTTGGGAGTTTTTTCCACTCGGTCACGGTCGAAGGAAGGAAGGATTTTTTATAGTGTTCTGTAAAACAATAATAAGAGTAGAACCTATCCGGGCATCGCATGGCATATCTTGACACCTGCCGGCAGTAAACCAGTAAGGTAGTCTGGGGCTTTATTATTTATCATTTTGAATAGTGTTTGTAATTTATGTTTGTCTCTGCGATTTTTTAGTGTAAGCCAGCCTGCTTTACACAGGACGGAACTATTTGAGCATGAACGTGTGAAACCAGTTACAATTCTGGCGGCATCGATATGAATTCGGTCCAGTTTCTTCAGAAGAGGGGGCGTTTTGCCATATGACATCAGTGTAATCTAATATTGGTTGAATATAGGCCTTGTTGTGTTTATCAAGTGTTCTTCTCTTAAGCTTATATTTATATTTTCTGAGGATTGACAGCCGAGGAGTAACTCTTGTGGCGATAGACTCGATGTGCATGTTCCAGTTTAAGCTGCTTTGAATTTCAAGACCGAGATGTTTATGCGACTCGATGAGTTCCACTTTTTTGTTTTGAAAAAGGACATTTAAGGGCACATTATTGGGGGTCAGAGAGAACAATATTGCTTTTGTTTTAATCGGATTGAAATTTACAAGCCATTTACGTGCCCGGTCATCAATCTTAATTAGGTCTTCATTTATATTTCTTTCTAAGAAATCAATATCATAGTGCATCGCCGTGAGACAAGTATCATCAGCATACATTCACGTGTCTGAGTTTAAATTTTCGGGTAGGTCGTTTATGTATACGAGGAATAGGAAGGGCCGAGTATTGAGCCTTGAGGGACTCCAGCCGGGATAACTCTAAAGTTTGAACATGAGTCATTTATGAGAACTCTTTGTTTTCTATTAGTGAGGTAGTCCTCTACCCAGTTTAAACGCGGTCCGGAAATACCATATTGTTTCAACTTATAAATCAGTCCCCTATGCCAGACTCTTTCAAAGGCCTTTGATATATCACAGAACACAGAGCACGTGTAGAGGCCTTTATCTATGGTCTGGCAGAGGATGTGATATAAGTCTGTTAACTGAAAAGTCGTGCTATGTCCAGGCATAAACCAGATTGGTTGCGATATAGTAATTTATTGTTTTGGAAGAATTCCATGAGGTGTTTGATAATTCTGTTCTCAAATATTTTACTAAGGCTTGGGAGGAGAGAGATTGGACGATAATTTGTACATTCGGCAGGGTCATCTTTTGTAATTATGGGAATCACGTTTGCGTTTTTCCAATCAGATGGGAATTTCCCTTTTTTTAATGATTTTTTAAAGATAATTTATAAAGGGACTGCGATCGATTCGGCTGTTTCTTGACGCATTTTAGGACTGATTCCATCAAAACCATGGGCCTTATTAACTTTAAGGTCTTTAATAGCTTTAATTATATTTTCACGGGTGAAAGGGACACCAGAGAGTGTGTTGTTTACATCTACTTGGTATAGTTGGAATTTGATGGTCGCGGTCGGCTATCGTTGAGTTTAAAATAAAAGCCTCATTTAAGCAGTTTGCCTTTTCATTGTCATTTGTTGCATATGTTTTTCATCTATCGAGACATCGCCATGTGGACTATATAGTGGTGGAATACTTGTAACTTTCTTTTTATTTAATAAATAATTGATTGTTTTCCAAAAATCGTGAGGGGAGGGTGATTCATTTACTCTATCTTCGAGTTTTGTTTCGAATTCCATCTTTGCATATTTCTTCATGTTATTGACTTTATTTCTAGTATCTTTGCATTTCCTCCACGATTCTACTGAACTTCTAAGAGCATGTTTTCTCAATCTGTCACGGTGTCTTATCTCTCTTCGGATATCGGAATTAAACCAAAATTTGTCCTTTGTGCGTATTGTAACCGTTACTCGGGGGACGGTTTCTTCCATTATGCTGAGGAAATGTTTACCGAAAAGGGTGACAGTCGTGTCAATATTACCGATTGGATTTAATTTTAGTTCCCAATCTATCATAGATCTGGCCCTTACATAATCTCCAAATTTATACTTCCAAATAGTTCTTTTGAAAGAGACGGTATCATGTTTTTCGAAAAGTAATGTCGCATAAACTCCATAATGGTCTGAAAGTCCTAGGTTGAGTGTATCGGCATCATATACATGTATGGTCTTACTCACAATTATGGGATCTAGAAGGGTTTGTGAAGTGGGTGTTACTCTTGTTTGGTTGTTTAATTACATTATCGAATTCATAATGGCTGACTATTTCGCTGAGTTTCGAATGTGAATCAAGTAGATTGGAGTTAAAGTCACCCAGTAAAATTAAATTTTCAGTCATTTTCATCTATTCATATATTGATTGTTCAAGTCGGTCCCAGTAATTAATGTGACAAAAACTGTTCGGATCTATATGATAGCGCCAATAGAAAACGATTTGATTTATTTACCACCTCAAACCAGACGATAGACGAGTCAAATTCAAGTTCGGTTCTCCGTTTATACACTAGGAGTTCAGCAAAATAAATACAAACACCCCCGCCATCTGAATTTAGGTCTGATCTAAATGGGGAGCTGAAATGTTCAATTAATAGTTTTTCTGTAGAATAAGATTGGTCGAGGTGGGTTTCGGTGAAACATAAGATGTCATACTCGTTTATGGAGTCAACTAATTTTTCTAGCTTATTTCTGATACTACGAATATGATATTGAAAAATGGTTATTTCCTTTGTTGTGTTGGTCTGAGGGGGTCCTGGATTAATGTGAACTGGTCCCGACATTAGTAGGAGAGTCATTATAACAAGAAGTATCAGTGGCAGTCGAATATTTAATCCTTTTGGGATTATATATATTTTTGTTTTCCTATATGTGTCTATTTGTGGCCTATTATTTGTTTTCGTTGTTTCGAAACTGCCAATCGCGACTCGGTGCTGCATTGCTGAAAGCCCCATTAGTCATTAGACCACGGTCCCAGCAATACAGCCCGACTCACGGTGGCAAACTGCATATAGTTCATATGTCTCAAACGAGAGAAGGCTGACAATTTTAGATGGATGGGATAGATTAGCCGTGAAGAAATTTATGGATGTTGAACTAGAAGCTGTCGTGAATTGGTTAGATGAAACATTAAAACAGCATGACATATACAACAATGATTGGCACTGAGAATAATATATACAAATGGTCACTATTACAACGACAACAAACATGGTTGATGTGATATGAGAGGTTGGTGGGAACATGTACAGGTATACATGGATGTGGGTTTCAGTCATGCGGTTAAGTGAGTAAAAACGATTTTCCGCTTTGTTCGGAGTGGATAATTATAAATAATCCAGGGTGAGGCCCCGAATGGAAGTCGTCATTTAAATTTATTTTACAAACTATCAAGTTATAACTGCAAGGCACTTACTAGGAAACATCTAGAGACGAATAACTAAATAGTTAAATCGAAAGAGCAAAAAAGCCTTCTGTCGCATATAAAGGGAACGGTGCCTCGCACAAAGTCAGCGGCGTGAGTTTCGATGATAAGTATTACTGAAAATTATTATACAAAAGCGCTCCCTCGGTGTCGAGAGTGTACGTGCAAGTTAATAAGTCGGCCGGCGTGATTTGGATTTTGCATCTGTGGAAATTGTATGTTTTTCTTTCAAGTGCCATGACAGTGTAAGTTTCGGGACCAGGATGAGAATTTATGGAGATTTCGGCTTCAATCCACTGACATTATTTTCGTGTACATCGTTTAAACTACAACTGAGATTTTTTGCGATATTTTCATGGTCTCATCTAGGGTGACCTTTCATCTATTTATTCTACTCGGAGATTCATCATCAGAAGACCGTTTCACTGGTTTCCGCTGTCGTAATACTTGCAGGCGCTGAGATGTGGCACTAAAAGTTTTAATGAAGGCAGGTGGAGATCCCACTGGAGATGCCATGGGGCTGAAATTTGGCGTGCTTTGTTCGCTCAAAGGTAGACAGTTTTCATCCGCCACTGTGTTTATGACCTCCATTATGGTGTCGCTTGGGCAGTCATCTTTAAAATTGGCTCAAAAACTCTTTTGATTTGGGCAACTGCAGTGCATCAGGGCCAATGCCGTGTGTGTCCATACCTTATTCATTATCGTGGCAGAGTTCCGACGACGTACCCATGTCTGCATCTACTCCTGATTGACTTCCATATGTGTGCGTGATTTCAGTTTGTTTATGTTCCTCGTCCGCCATTTTGTTGGTTGCCAGGTCGATGTTATTTATAGATGCTAGATATGGAAGTCCTATTACTGTCTCAAAAAACAACAATTGGTAGTTTCTATTTAATTTTAATTTACATTGGTCAGTTTTAGAGATTGATGTACATTATTTTCACTTGGGATGCATTGTGAAGTCGCTCATTTTCTCCGAACAAAACGAGAAAACTCTTCACTGATATTTACTCCGTCTCGTCTTGTTCCGCCATCTTGTAAGTTGCCACATCTCCTTAGAGATGCCTATATAAAGCCTGCCTAATAAACGTTATGTTTATTACGTCAATGTAGCTTTATTAGGTCAACGTAGCTTTATTACGTTAGTACTACTTTCATGACGTAATTGATATGTAAATTGCGTAGGTAACTAGGGACGTCAACCGACCTAAATGACGTCATTGTGGTTTTGGAACGTTTATATCGTCCATAATTCACCGCAATTGATGCAAACTTCGTAAACGGATATGTGCTTTCGCTCTAAAACATATATAAACCATTACAACAAGGCCAGCTAAGAATAACTATTAAAAACCCCAACGAACTATTTCGCTCTAAGGTGCACTCCGGTGTTCCCCTCGTCATGAATGCTAATTAGTGTGCTTGACCTGATAAATGTAAGGGCGTCATCTAAGTAATGAATGTACAACTGAGGAAAATGACAGATTTACTTCACGAATAGAAATTTTTGTGCGATGGATAAATAAAATATGTAGCTATTGTTGTCGCTTAAACTGTTTATGTCCGCTCGGAGGATTTAGCATCTATTGGACTCGGCAGAGCCTCGCCCAATAGATGCTCAAATCCCCCTCACGGACATAAACAGTTTAAGCGACGACACTAGCTACATATTCTGTATATATACACACAATTATTGAATTATTTACATAAGATGTGTAATATACGGTGCACAGCCGATATGTGTATACATATACAAGCGCAAAATCTAATACAATGTGTATTCGTCATTGGGGTATCTGATATGATACAGATATTCCTGTCAAAAATAATAATCAGAACAGATCACGAAAATGAACCGCACACTTCGCTTGAAGAGACGATATTCATCACACAATATTTTAATTTGCACTGTGATACAACCGCCAATGCAGTATGCAAGGAATGTATCGGCATACATGTTGTCAAGAAAGATAAAAGTCGCTATTCCAAATATGCCAATCAACGAATATTAAAATGTGTTTCGGGCCATCTGTGCAAATGCCAATGCACACTCCAGATACCTATGAAACAACCGATTTGAATATGTTTGTTTGCAGCGACTGCTCTGAGTGGCATTAGCGTAAGTGGTTTTAGTAATAATATTGGCATTCGTGATACAGATTAAAACATAATCTGGTTCTTAGAGAGAGAGATCTGGCAACGTTTCCACAGTGCCTGGATGTCCGGTTTTACATTGAAGAGAAATGATAAGAGAATCGTCGCTCTGATCACTCTGACAAACCTCCCGTGAGTAGTGAGCAGAGCGACAATCTCTGACAATTGTTTTCCATGTGGACTGAACCGGAAAGAAACCCGTTTCTGCAAAAGATGGGAGACATTGGTATAAATTGAACCTGTGTAGAATATCAGATATCTCCTTCAGAAATACTTTCATCGGGCGACCGTAGAATCGGTTCCCGTGATAGTTGAATAGGAATATATCGAGAGTTGCTCTATGATTTTGGGGTATGTTAACCAATGTTCCAAGAAACAGTAATCTTTTACGAACAATTTGGGGCCATTTCAGACCATATTGTTGACAAAAAGTAGAAATTTATATACTACGGTTGAACTAACAACAACATATTGACATTATTTACTGGTTGGAAATTCACACAATGAGAACACTTTGAACATATATATGAGGAGTAAAATGTCCAACTAATGTGTCAATCATGGAATTTCCAACTGTTTGACCAAAGTTTTATCCAACCGCTGGTTAATGCGTTATACAATTAGCAGGATCAAATGTGTGTATAATATACATGTATTTATTGTACCAGACGTACACATATTTGTTTTTTTGTTTTTTTAAAGGTATGTGGCACGGGCTCAGTGGAATAAATCACTTCTGTCTTTCACTGTCCTTCAAGTTGGTGAGCATTACATGTGAGTCCCCCCCCCTCCGTGCTTGCCTTGAGGGCTGATTGAAATGTTACGCTGAGGAGTCACTTAAGCATACCGATGCTGGTAAATAAATAAACAAAGGTTAAACAGACATATTTTTTCAAAAAGGTGGTAAGTGTTTTCTCCTTTTTTTAGCCTAATTGACAGTATAAGCTATCTGCACAAATATAGGAACAATGAGTTTTGGATGTATACATATGCACAGCATTGAACGATAATCACAAGTTTTTATTCTTAATGCCAAATAATGAACCAGAAACATGCAGAATAATCTGAAACATGGTCCGGGCAGAATAATCTGAAACATGGTCCGGGTATTTTCAAAGAAAGGTAAATTTCAACTGACATGTTCATGATACCATTAAACATATTGTTTAAATTGTTACATATTTGTTAATTATGTTGATCGATTTGTTGTTGAGAAGCCCCATTCGTGGATTTTCAACAAATCTCAATTTCGAACTATCAATTTTAAGTAAAAATCATTATCCTTTTATACCCAAAACTACGATCTTTTAATTATAGGACATGCGTCTTTAAGTGAGTTTTCTAACTCTCGTGAGACCATTGTGGAGATTACCGCAGTATTGATCAATATGCACTATACAATAAACCTTGATAATTCACGTTGGAACAAGCTGACCAGATCAAATTCTCAAGTTATTCATAAATTTGTTAATTTTCAAAAATTTCAATTTCAAAATAAACAATCATCCTTTATCAGGTCAGGCACGATATTTTCCATGCAGTGGTATGGTCGTTTTCATTGAAATTTTCGGCGATGTTAGTAAAATGCTATATTCCACAGGTTGACATAACGCATGAGAACTAATTTATCAATTTCACGCACCAAACAAGTCCATTATATGGCTTTAACGTCGTAGTGTTGAGCCGAATTGCTCAGGCCTGTGTGGGACACAATCAGGCTCGTGAGTCCATTTGCTAAGCTCGATTGGTCAAGTTTGCGGTAGCCTTTGACTGAGCTTCTGACATTTGAAAATAACCAGATGTTCAACATAATTGAACAGTTTGCCTGTTAGTCAACATCATGACTTCGTGATTTTTGGAAAATTGTCTCTTCCCATTCATTTGGTGTTCATTCAAGCAATTCACCTTATCAATAGTTATTAGATATTTTGATGACATATAAGAGGTTCTATTCCCAAAGATTCATCGCATTACGACTACCACGTCTTAATATATGCTCGAAAATATCAGGGGTAACTTACTCTTTTTGGTGTTTAGTTCTGGTATTCATCTAAATTTAGATGAAGATACTTGCTTCGTAATCGACAACGTAAATCGATCAGAGTCTGTTCAGGACAATCATGTTCACCAAGATCGAAGATTGATTATGTATATATTATGAACGGAAACTATATATTTAGTATTTACGTGCGCATGCGTATCGAGAGACGGACTATGTATATGACACAAAGGGAATGTTTGGGTCGAGAAGTTTTGAGGGTATTGGGCAAACTCCATACAGCGCCCTCTACGCTATCGCTGCGACATATCATTGCCACAATGGGTGTACTTTTCAGACGATAAATCTATTTTTACATATCGTCGTGGAACTGTATTTACTACTATTTAATCACCAATTATCTTGTTTTGACCACCAATTTTTTTTTAAAGTTTGCAATAATGGTAATTCTTTCGGTATTGATAAGAACAATATGAACTGAGCCAGACATAGACAATTTTAATCCTAAAACATAAGAACTAAAAACACGTAAGAATTCCTTACCAATTAAGGTCATTGTGACAGTGGTATCTCAGCGGAGCGATGGGAGATAACTCTGCCTGGAGTTTGGGTATTGGGTATGTAAAGTCTGGGCTAGAGACCGTAGAGCCACGTATCACCTATGGCAATACTTATCGCTTGTGCAGAATATGCATTTTAACACGATAACTACTTTTAAATAACGCAGCTAATATTGAGGCATTGTGGATTGGCTCCTTCAGTGATAGCTGCGCGAGAAGCGAATCAGGATGGTCTCATGGTGCACATACACTGTATCGTAGTTATACTCGGTGGTAGTCTGGTAGTTGCTGATAGAATAATTGACGAAAAAGTGTTTAGAATATCCCACATGGTTACAGAAAGCACACGTGTGATAATTTGCAACTGCAATTTCACTTTGCCATGTTTTAAATTGTTTCAGGTGTTTTAATGTCGTTAGTGATTGATATGTGCTTGTCGGTCGCCAATGTGCACGCGTATAAACTATTAAGCGCCTTTATGTTTTGCAATCAAGTGCTTCCACCTGCCAAACAAGTTAAATGATGACTAAGTCAGCGGTCATAACACATATATGCATGTATATATGCAAACGATTTTGTATTTGCTAAAACATTTGATGACCTTGTGGTGTTAAATCAGCGGGATGAACATGGTTTGCCAATGCTGTCTATTGTACATGCGAAGTATCATTCACGTATGAATAAATTCAACATGGTTGTTGAAAACGTATATACGATAATGTTTGTGAAGCTAACTCAAGCGCTACTATACAGAAACACTAGAACTAAAACTCCAAACTCCAGGCAGAGTTATCTCCCATCGCTCTGCTGAGACACAACTGCCATAAGGACATTTGGTAAGGATTTCCTACGTGTTCTTAGTTCTTCGGTTTTATGATTAAAATTGTCGATGTCTGGCTCAGTTCATATTGTTGTTATCAATATCGAAACAATTACCATTATTGCAAACTTTTGATGGTCAAAATAAAACAATAGGTGACTAAATATAGTTCCGACGATATGTAAAAATAGATGTATCGGTCCGCAAAGTACAATCCTTGTGGCAGTGCTATATCGCAGTGATAACGTAGAGGGCGCTGCATGGAGTTTGCTAAAACTCATCAAGCGCTACTATACAGACACAACACCACACAATGGAACCAAAACTCAAGTTATTTATTGCAGACGTGGCTTAATCGCAATCTGCCACTTCCAATTGGAATTTGTTCAGCAAACTTTCACGTAAATAAGTCACGGAATTCAATTTATACTGGTTCCCGGTGGCCCGTATGCGATGAAGTTTTTCGTTTGATTGACACGTGCGGAACGGAAGCATGGCCTCTCGTGGAATTAGCTTCCCTTTTTCCGATGAGAGAACATCGACTCTGTCGTAAATGCCGATAAGCATTCCCGCTATCGGAATTCATGCTGTATTTGTGTATCGAAGCGTTACCCATAATTGTGCATCGCCAACAAATTAAGTATCCAGGCCATAACTCCATATCGTTGCACAGGGAGCGGCGTAACAGTCTGCTATTGCATGACACCATTGCTGAATATCACCCATAGATAAATAATGTAGCGTGGTGGATGGACAAAATTCAAGGTTTTGCACAGGGATTCAATATGCAACAACACCGATTCGCACACTGATCCCTTGGGCATTTAATGACGCGATTATGCTACACAACATGTGCTATAAACCTAATCTTTAGCTCTTTAATTGTACTTCAAAATATCCCGGTTCTTTAACTGAACATGTGCCTAAAATACAATAATTATGCAGGCACGCAAAGGTACTTGCTTCAGTCACGGCGAATGTGAATAAACTCTCATTTGATAACCTTTCCTTTATTATTACTTTTTAGAACGAAAGCGCAGTAATCTTAACCTGCTATGTAGAGAGGTGGCGAACGTATTCCAGTCTCTTTTTGGACGCTGAATGTGGAACTATATTTATTCAGTGCTTCTTTAGTTTGCTTTGCTATTTCATCTGGAAAGTTAGTTTTTAATTGTTCGTATTTGGTTCACCTCTTTTGTTAGATTATGCTTATTTGTAATTTCCACAATTTTCATAATTAACTGGATGCTCACATGCAACATGTCAGTCCATATCCAGTCAGGTGTCAACTAATAGCCATTCCTGGTGTCTGTTTGGCAAACAAATGATAATATATCTTTCGTGAATAGGATATTTTGCAATGCAGATATATAAATCGAATGCAAAGTCATTAATCCACTATATCAATGTTCGTGATTTACTTGTTACGTTACGTTACGTTATGTTATGTTATGTTCGGAAACTGCCGATTAGTTGCATCCACGTTATAATGCAACCAGACTTACCGATGTTTTGCGGACCTCTGTAAATTGTAGCTAATTCCGAAGAAAGTCTCATCAATTATTCAAGTCAAATACGTTCAATATTAGCTTATCTTCAGGTGCACATGCTGGTCTTATCCCTTTACCCAACAGAAGGGCCCTGTGCCAATGCATTCTCTTATATATGCGAGGCGACCTATAGTCGACTCGCATATATAAGAGAATGCATTGGCACAGGGCATAACTGTAACCATCACAATGTGGTCAATGAGCCGGTTCCAATGATATCCATATTTGTATGGTTTTATTGAGACAGACCCAAGATAATTTAGGCTGTTGCAGCTTTATTTGGCCGTTTTTGGCCGGTTTGTTGGGTAAAGGGTTATAGCAAAAGCTACATAGACTCCTATACATGATTGTGGTAAATTGGATGTAATTCCTGGGGCCAATACAAAAAAAATCATCTACCCGTTTTTTTACAAGGGAGTAAACTGAGTACATCGTATTTACTCTCTTATCATGGCATTCTTCTTAGTAATACCTAACACTAATGATGTCAGAAGAAGCTGCCTTGGTTTGTAAACCGCTGACTTTCATTGACCGTCTGGTGTAATTACACGAATAGAAGTTTCATACTTTTTATAGTATTGATCCCTGATCTGACGCTGTGATGCCAACATAATTATCATCACGAAACTAGGTTCACAATCGACCCATACTATTCATATAATATATAGGTTCATATTGGATTATTTTATTCTAAAATAAGCCCATGGTGCATGGTCTTACACCCGTTATTCCAATTGATAACGCGGGCCACATTTAAAACACATTTTAAAGACCGTATACATGTGCATCTAGTAAATAGTGAGTCGGTTTATTAGAGTTATATTCCGCCCACAGTGAGCTTATAATAAGTCAATATGAGTCGATAATTGCACTAACACTACTCTCGTTTCAGTTCGTTATGGACTCAAATTGAGGCGATTCAAAGTCCATTATGAATCTAAAACAGCCTATTATAAGTCCATAACGTTCACGAGAACTAAAGTTTTAGTTCTGACTTCCGTACCACGTAATTAGTCAGAACGGCGTAGCTGCCATTGTATATACATGTATAATGGCATACGGACTGGTTTTTCCGAGTATTCTCTAGTCATGCAACATATCCTCGCGGAAATACGCACCTAATAGACCTATAATGTGAAATGGGTATATAATGTAATTATTTGATTCTAAAATAAGCAGATAATATGGACTCTAATCCGTTATTTGATTGCATGGTGTCAGCCACAGTGAAAACACATTTTAAAGAGCGTACACCTGAAAGTCGTGAATTGGATTATTTGTGTCATTGTCCGCACATAATCTGCTTAGAATCGCTCATTATTAGTCGATAATGTGACTAAAATGTTCTCATTCTCAGCACATTATCGACTCAAAATAAAGTAATTCTAAGCATATTATCTACCTAATACAAGTTCTGCAATAAGCAGATAATGTGCTGGTTTTGGAGAGAAGAGGCTGAGTTATCTCGTTGAACGATATCATACTAGCACTCAGTCATAGACGCATAGTTTTTAACTAGTGATGTTTGTTTTAGCGACAGGTTATCGTCTTGTCAATGCCTCGTCCATTTTGTCTTGTTATTCTGTGTTAATGTACATTTGACAATATATGGTATAACATACAAATAAACATGACTGATTGATTGCTATTAGGAGCAGCACTTGTGAAACACTCCACTCCGGGAGTTAGTTATAATTCGCCTGGCAAAACCACAACGCTTACCCATAACCATATAAGTTGCAACTGTTCACGCTAATCCTAATCCATGGTTACCACTCTCAATTTAAATTAATTACAATATTCTGCAATAGATGTGGAAAGAAGTGGCGACCAGCGTGACATTCAATCGAATTAACCCTTTCATGACGGGAGCCTCACATATATAAGATATTGAACTGGCTTACAGTGTAAATATTGTTAGGCCAATGCATTCTCTTATATATGCGAGACGGGCGACTCGCATATATAAGAGAATGCATTGGCACAGGGTACAAACAAGAAGGGTTAACTACATGTGGATAGAGGTGCTAACTTAGCCTTCCAACATACATTGTATCCATTGACAATAGGTTCATATCGGACCTAAATATCCACATACGTCCATATTGGACTGATTTGATTCTGAAATAAGACCATCGTGAGCGTATAGCAGTTATTCCGTTGAATGGCGCGGGTCGTAGTAACAACACATTATAAAGAGCGTGAATCTGGTAAGTCGTGTCGATGAAAAACGGTAGATTAAATAATGCCAATATGAGCATATTTCGTGTATAAATATTCCCATGTTTGACTGTTTTAAAAACCGCGTTTTAGGTTCGTATAGAGCGTAATTCCGATTTAAATAATGCCGACATGGCCTTATTTGTATTTTATAAATGAGTCTAATATCAGCTTAGTTTCAGGAGAACAGGCTGAATCAGCATAAGCCGCTACTAGAAAACGGGAGTGTGGAGTTCACGACAGGCGGTTGAAGCAGCCAATTTGTAAATAAAATAATTTGTATTGTATTGTGTAATTGAAAATCGCCTGCCTAAACTTTTGCCAAATGAAAATCTTTTTTTTTTTTTTTTAAACGTTAATTATTTTCGTATTTGGCAAATTTGGTGAGCGCCAACGCAAACCATGTCGCCTTGACATATTAGGAAATTACGATGATCTCTTGCAAGACAGGAGACAAATCAGCCCACCATGCGAGTATCTTATCCATATCCGCGCGTCTACACTTAAGTCGAGTCAGCGTGTTCTGTCATGTACCTTTGGGTTATCATCGAAAGTACCATTTGTCAAATCATATCCGCAGCTAAACTTGTGAGTTATACGCAGCCACCTCATATGTTTGTCTTGATCTGATATCATCAAACATTCATCATGGTATTGCACACAGCGATCAACGAACACCGACTGATACGGTCAAGGGAGCCCATTTATCTTAGCCGCGCAGGAACATATATCTTACACACTAATAATGCTTATCTAGGCGAAGAATTGTGCATTCCCACACAACTTGGTTATCCACAATGTATCAAGTGATACTTATCAGAACAGAAATAGTCTAAGTTGATATCGATAGAAGCGCATCCGTCATGTTCCGTGCGGTATCACAAAAGATTTTGCTTTGCACCTATTACCTCAGAAAAAAATAACTTGATATCGATGACTTTCATAGGGATCATGCATCCCCGAGTCTTTCAATCTTGCACAGGTGGCATCCGTGTGTCACACCATATCTACTCGAGATACACTCCTTGTCGATTAGTGTACCTCAAAATCAGATTATTGTATCAGGGCGAAAGCATTCCACGGAGATACAATGATTTCTCAGTCTATCGCTGCATTATTCGCTGTCAAAGAAAAACAGCTAATAACTGATACCGTGAAGGAAAGAAGGCCAACGGAACTTAAATTGCGACTCGTATGTTGTAATTATCTCACCTGAGCAATTTGAGGGTGGATCCCCTGTATAGCCTGCATTCCAACATTCCTGATAACATCTGTATATCTATATATAATTTGCTTCCCCAACTGCACAGATAATGGCGATGATTTTTTTTGTTTTAATGTTTTTATTTGGATCTATATACATGGTCATGTTTTACATTCAAGTAATAATCGTAATAAGTTTTTGAATGAAAATCATTCTTGCATTTATTATATGTCGCGTTGTTTAACAAATCATACTATAGAATAAATGAATCTAACAGGTTATATGCATAGAGAGAATGTTAATTCATATAACTTATGATAGCTAACGGCGATGTGCATGTGTATGATATGTTTTCTCATGTACCAAATTACCAATTGGCTGATTGGCTGGGAATAAAGCATTACTTACTTACTTGCTATTTGAGCGCAAATAGACATGACACATTCTTCAAAAAACTATATATATACTAGTATCTGCAAAAACTCAGATTTTTGTTTGTGTGTTCTTGTTTTGAAATATTGCACGATATAACATCAGATAGAACAAGTGCAAACTTCAGATATGTTTCACGAAGATAAAATGCTGTCGTTTCTTTGGAGGAATGAGATAATTCTTCTCATGCACTAAGCAGTATGATTATATCAACCACTAAAACAATGATTGTGTGCATTAACGAGAGATACAATTGTATGGGTCATGTTACTTGTATACCGATGTGTGTATGTGTGCCGACTTTCACAATGCACTCTCTAAACAGGTCAGGCACATCCTGGATTATACCTATTATATTTATATTCAACTACAATATCCACGACTTCTCTGTATTTGTGGAAATTTAGGATCGTGCGTATCAGTACTGAGCCACGTTGCTCACTCTTAACAATACTGACGACAATGAACAATATCCAATAACATGCTGTGTTCAGCATGATGCGCTAACGTATTTGAGTGCATAATCGCGCTAGTTGATTGTCAAAAAGACAATAACATTGATACATAATCCTTCTCCATAACAGTGTTTAGACCAATTTAATGATAATTGACTTCGTTATCATGTGCATAATCATTAATCACATGGATCTGGACATGTTATTTATTCACAAAAACTAACATGGTACTGATTTAGTACGACACTGTTTTGTTTTAATTTGTTGTGAAATATGATATTGGGTTATGCCTCTTGTCACAAACCGACGATATCCATATTCCCATGTTATAGTTGAATATTAATATAATAGGTACATCGTGGATGCGCCTGTATTGTTAGACAAGCAGACAATGTATATATGTAACTCATGTAAATGCGATCCCTCAACTTAGGTTAGAATGCAACGTCGCGTATTGTCAACTCCAGTGTTGAACAATATCACCCAGTTGCCCATACGTCTGAAATTCTCTATAAAATGCCGTCAGTTTGAGCATAAAAATATTCAATTGTTGGCCAAAAAGCTTACAGTTTATAAGCTGGGAAATTTGAAATACCACAACATATCAACATATAATTATGCTCCAGTCAGTAATGTAAAACTATTGTAACAGTTAGTGGTCCAACTGTTGAAAACTGTCCTGGTCCATTATTATTAGTAATATGTTATCTTCACACAATATCAATATCAAAGCCAAGGGTTTGAAACCATTGATTTTTCGTGTTAACCGTTATTGTAATGTACATGTATATAGAAGTTGTATAGCAAAACGAAAAGATAATAGAAGTGTTGAAGTATTCAAATTCATTGGTGGGAATTTGTCTCCCATTCAGTTATAAAAGTGTATATTGGAACGGTTTATCATTAGTTTGTACACAAGTAATACAAGACAGAAGAACAGTTAAACAAGAACAAAAGGATTTCTGTTCAAGAACAATGTTCAGGCAATAAGTTCAACAAATGACCTATGGGAAATACACTAAATGGGTTGGTCTGGTTGAAGAAGTGCAGTTGGACATTGCAATGTGTGTAGCCCCCAACGGAGACTCTATAGCCACGGGTGTGTATGTTTCCCGAGTAACTAAGAGGCGGCATATATATAGCGGCCGTTTCTGTATTCATTATTTAATCAT
The DNA here is from genome assembly GCA_032622095.1 of Siphonodentalium dalli. Taxonomy (NCBI): domain Eukaryota; kingdom Metazoa; phylum Mollusca; class Scaphopoda; order Gadilida; family Siphonodentaliidae; genus Siphonodentalium; species Siphonodentalium dalli. The sequence goes on from CP136063.1 coordinate 234,034,754, forward strand.
AAGATGTCAGTTCACTGAATACTATAACAGAGCTGGCTGTTTCTTAATTAGTCAGGTCCAACATATTTCCATAAACCTAATAGTGGTCGATTTATATGGTGATCGATTTATATGGTGCCGATTATGTCAACAGCAGTGCATAAAGAGTGTGCGATAAACAAACATTCAAGTCTGCAAATAGTGCGAATTAGATCAGCAGAGGGTGAATTAATTTAGTGACGCGCTCCCGCATGACAGGCTAGAGTCACCAAATCACCATCTGGGGGTCTTCATTCTGCTCAGGCCTCAACTACTATGGGAGACATAGGATCATATTGAATTTCCTCAGTTGGCGATTGTCACCTCGATTGTGCACTTTATCTTCTGAAAATTAGGGGATCGATATAGAAACTTACCAGAAGTGAAAAAGTCACTAAAAACAATGATAATTTGAGACTATAGATACTTCCCAGAATAAGAGGCCTAAGCAGAATGATGTCCCCAGAGAGTGACTCTGGTGATGCTTGCGAGATAACATCACTTAATTCACCCTATGGGGACCCCATTCTGCAAATGACAGACACACTATTTTCAGGCTTGAAAACACTCAACAACGTGGCGCGAATTTAATATTATAAAACAACAGTTTCTGGCTGTAACTTTACCCTTGCTATACTAAATGGTTTCTCCCATTCAGTTACATTGGAATGATATATTTTTCATTTTTCAGGGGTGTTCAGGTTGAAATAGTAGAAAACTGTCAGACGAAAAGATAATACAAGTGATGAAGTATTCAAATTCATTTGAGAGAAATGTTCAGATAAGTTCAACAAACGACCGTATATCATCTGATCATTTTAGATAGGGAACTACTCGTCAAAGAGTATTTTGTATGTAAATGGTCAATTAGTCAGGTCCCATTTATTCCGATAAACTTAATGGTGATATATTTGTATGGATGGTGCCGATGATGGCATCTATCGTCGGAAAAGGTAATGAGCATGAACCAGCTTTGATACAATATAGCCCAACATGTGACAGGCATGGAATGGTTAAGTATAAATGTAAATCCATGACCAATAATTACAAACAATCATTGTCTTATAGTCTCTGATTGAGCATCAATGTAACTGTGTAGATCTTATATGTACTTATCATGTATGGATGACTACACTCAATTACCAAGCAGTATACATTTTGGGTATATCAGATCGAACGTCAAGCTAAGGTCGGCCAACAAACTGTTTCGTTGTTAACATTAATATCTTTCATCTGTTGCATCGGATAAGAAATATGCATCACATAACAGCGAATGTTGTACACAGTGTTTATATTACGATAACATCTGCGTAAAGAATTCCCAAACATAACGAGGGCAATAGCTAGTGTTCGTGACAAAACAATTACAATACAAACGAACAACACTAGAAATACCCGAGGATCAGAGCTCAGGAATAAATAACCTATCTGCTAAGACAAGCTCCTACTTCCCTTTGTTGTGCACTCCGTATCGTTTGTTTTCTGTAGAACAAACAAAGTCTTTAAATAATCCCGCAGAGGAGCAACTGAATTTTTCTATCTCCTGTATTATGTTGAAGGGTGCTGTGTAGATTGATCCAAATGTCGCCAGCATGGATGGTGGGAGCAGCTAGGAGGGTATCACCTCCTCCCCCCTGAATCCTGAATACCAGTTAATTTTGGGGGGGTGAATCCTGAATACCAGTTAATTTGGGGGGGGGGGGGGGTCCTGAATACATGTTAAGAAATAATATGCGATAAATGACATACAAATTGTCTATTTTAATATACCGGTTAATTAAAAGTTTGGAATTGGAACACAAATCAAATATTGTTTCCGGACGCTTTCCGGTTAACGACCGAAGAGACGCCGGTCGCGTTATGGGCGTTATGAGGCCGGTATGATACGATTAATGATACTTTATGATGGCATGGTGGTCGAATATGCCCAAAAAGCTATTCTACCCACTCATTCATACAGATAACTAGCACAAAATATTATTTTGCTCCATCAAAACCTGCGTCCAAGATAGTTTGCTTGAACCCGAATACCAGTTAATTCGGGGGTATGAATCCCACGTACGGCTTCCAAACACCCTGAATCCCGCGTACCGAAAGGGGGGGGGGTGATAGGTCACGTGTCCTTAGTGAGTGTTTAAAAATTAAACTATAAACAAGTTGTAAGGATTATGCTACGTCTTGCAATGTAAAAATATATAATACATTGCCAAGGGCAATGGACTTGGAACACCTGCATAATATGTCGGCCCGTGCCGCTGGTGATTCGATAAAAAATAGCACATGCATTTCCAACTGAAGCGGCAAATTTGAAGCAATAAACAATCATACTGGGTCCGTTACTCTATAAATGTGTTATTTATACTGACAATAGACGGTCGGAAAATGAGTGCAGTGCATGCATGGGCACCGCTATATCACCGCATCATAAGGCAGACACATCAACATCCAGAACACTCAGTGTTAGCTACGCCACCGAAATATACATGTCCGACTATTCTGGAATATTATGATAAGTGTTAGCTAAGCCATTGAATTAAACATGTCCGATTACAATGGAATAATATATTAAGTGTTAGCTAAGCCATTTAATTACTCATGAAGTCCGACTACAATGGAATAATATACGAAGTGTTAGCTAAGCCACCGAATTACACATGTCCTAATACAATGGAATCATATACGAAGTGTTGGCTAAGCTACCGAATTGTACATGTCTAACTAACTAAGTGTTAGCTAAGCCATTTAATTACACATGTTCAACTATAACGGAATAATATAATATGTGTTAGCTAAGACATTGAATTACACATGTCGGATTACAATGGAATAATATACTAAGTGTTAGCTAAGCCATTTAATTACACATGGTGTCCGACTACAATGGAATAATATACGAAGTGTTAGCTAACCACCGAATTACACATGTCCGACAACAATGGAATAATATTGGAAGTGTTAGCTAAACCACCGAAGTACACATGTCCAACTACAATGGAATAATATAGACGTGTTCAGTTTGGCTTTTCTATTATTATCTTTAGCAAATGTTAAGCAGTTTTGCGGTTTGGTGCCTGAAATAGTTTTATATGTTTTTACATTTCGGTCAGCTTCCGGGATAATAATTGTTCGAAGGGATTAAATTTGGTGTTGGTTTCTAAATCAGCAATAGTCAAGGTGTCTAATGTTTTTTCTTTAAATCCAACTTTTTAAGATTTAACTTCATTTATGAAATATCAGTTGCATTACTGGAGATGATACATACTGCATCGACCCGCAGACAGCCATTCACAACAAGGGACCCATTATTAATCAAATGGTAGCGACAACGGCGAATAGAAAATAAATAGTTGTCTGTAACCTACATGAAACAGCAAAATCCATCTCATGCCGCCTGAATTATCGCATTTATATGTTGACTTGACTCCAATGATCTGCTTTGCCGTCACGATTATATCGTATACATTCCGATATTCCTCAGCATTTTTATGTGTCTTAATGCAATGCGGTTTTCTTCGATTTTTCTTGATAGTTGACATTCTCCGAACCTGAATCATATTATAGTATGACTGATATATATTACAGTGTGTATATAAGCAATCGTGTGACTTATTGATTCGTTCATTAAAAATCGCTAATAACCTTCAAAGAAATAAGCCCTCTAGTCCGCCAAGCACTTATGGCTAAAGAGGAACATTATTAATAGCAGTCACCCATTAGCTTCATAAATACCAATATAGAGGGACTGCCGATCCGACGATGGCCATCATAAGTCTACCATTGTCCTTACTAATTTCTCTGCTGACGAAGGCTTTTTGCTCATTCCTTTATAGACTAATGTAATATCTTTTGGTAGGAAGTAATTTCCTCGCAGGATCAAGGTCAAGGGTATGGGATGTAGCCACGGAGACTCGTTTAGGAGTATGATGTCCAACTGTGTTTCCAACTACACCCCTCTCATAGAAGCTAATCAAATTTCCAACTTTTGGAAGTTCCATTTTTCTCTCATTTGTTACATCCCGGTCCGGGTCACGTGTTTTGTTGCATCCGGGTCCGGGTCGTGTATTTTGAATTAGCGCGCCTGGTGCATGCAGCTTCTTAATCGACGTTGAAGAGAAATTTTATGACCGCCATGCACGACAGCAATGTAAGGTCTGTACATACAGTTATGCTACATGGCGTTTCGATCATATAATGTATTACTACTGCATTTGACCGAATAAGAATTTTGTTCTTAATTATTATTACTATTAGTTAAGGGCATCGATGACATTGACATAAATTCAAATTCAGTAAAGTGACATCCACGACCATCGATAGACTGCTGACTTGACGTTACTTCGTATGTTACACGTGTATTGAGTAATACAAAACCATCTTATTGTCCCCGGTTTGCGCTGAATTATTTAAGTCGTACTATTATTAGCTCAGTTTAAATTCGCGCACTGATGCGTGCGCCAAAAAATAGTACTCCGGAAATTACAATACGAGTCGATTTCAGGGATATATAATGCTCGTAGAACGGTATAGTTCAAGTATTTGTCGACCTTTGTCGAGGATAAACTCAAAAGCAAATATTATTAGGTGTATCATTGAGCGCAAACCGCCTGGTGGCTTTCAAATAATCGACAACACAAGACAGGCAGCATTCATAACCGATAAGATTCTTCCATCAGACATGGCTTGGTAAGATTTTGGTAAGTGGTTTTGGATGTTTGACACACTGCATTGCTTTACCGGCGCGGTGTCTCCAATGTTAATACGTACTATTAGGTTATGATGCATAGTACACTTTATATATTCAATTACTGAATGGCATCCGTAGACAATCGATACAAACATGGGATTTAGACATAATTAATTCATTGCTCATCAGGGAAGATATTGCGTGATGGCATGCTCGAGGGAAATTTTTTTTCTCCAAATTTACTCACGAGTTCTTTAATCTGGGATAGAAAAGACGTGACTACTGGACTATACTGTGGCGCTTTCAATGAAGAACTGTAATATATATAACGCGTATGGACGTGACGCCATGATGGGCTACGACCCCCGACAGGACTAATGGTGGGCTATGTCATCCCGGCCTAACCATTTCCCGGAAGGGGGGGGGCTAACCCTCCCCGACATGGGGCTGTAGTCCACCCGACCCCTCCCCAATGGTGCCACACCTATGCGACAGTGGGGTTATACAGGCTTGGCGACATACATACATGTATCAGAACGCATGCCTGATATCGGAGACATTACATATATATTTAAAACATACTAAAACAATTATGCTGATATTCCATTCATAATCATAGTTTGTGTAGTACAAACTCATGCCTGCTCTTTCGTTCCACAGGCTATCAATAACATGCACACATCCTTTCACTCACCTGTTCGTTCACTCATCGTGACATGTATATAAATATACACGCTTCTGGTATGGGTCCCGCAAGCTATGTGAGACATAGATGTAGTCAAAGAGCTAATTGGTCCAATGTTTATAAGATATTAATGTATATATAGCCCTTTAGTGGAATCTTGATTAATGTTTGTTTTAGTTTATTCCCTTTCCTGCTGGATCACATTGACGGATCCTCGACACTCGGAGAACTTTAGATACCAGTTGGAACGTTCAGGTGGTAAAATTGTCATGGCACAACATCAGTTGGTAATTTTACTCCACATATGTGACCCGCCATATCAAATCCAGTCGGAACTCGGGATTGTTTTACCCTATGCCAATGCATTCTCTTATATATGCGAGTCGACCATAGGTCGCCTCGCATATATAAGAGAATGCATTGGCCTAACAATTTGTTATCATTTAAATAAATGCCAATGCATTCTCTTATATATGCGAGTCGACCATAGGTAGCCTCGCATATATAACAATTTTTTATCATTTAAATAAATGTTTCTGACAATTTTTAGGACATAAAATAAAAAAACATCCATTACCCTGCAGGGAGCCCCACACATATATAGAAGCATATAGAAGAGTGTCGTCTGCTCACGTTTGTCTGGGTCTCTGTATGGGTGAAATTATAAAATTATTAAAATTGTAAAAAATTGTTAGGCCGATGCATTCTCTTATATATGCGAGGCGACCTATGGTCGACTCGCATATATAAGAGAATGCATTGGCACAGGGTAAAAAAAATCCCTACATGTATATTGAATTGTTATAATTGCTTGATATGCCAACCGGTAATTAGTGGGGACTTTGTTATTTTTAGACCAATAGTAGCTCTTTTTTCTACTTTTAATCAAACTTTTGGTCTGAAATGGCCATCAGTTGGACATGTTCGGAAATTTCCAACATTTGGAAAGCAGTTGGTATCAGTTGGTAAGTTCCATCCCAAAGGGGTGCAATTAGATTGCTCTCGTTCAAGAGGGTAAGTTGTAAATTTCGATGTTCACCCAGACCCAAACGGGACCTTTTAGCCACGTCCCTGTACGCGGCTGTGAGTTATATTAGCATTTAAGAATGGTGAACGAGGACGCACGTCCCCGTAACAGATTCTGCGTAAATTCCCATGATTAATCTGCTCTCTGACACTGTGTTCCATTAAACGTCTCCGATTTTATGTTTCGTGCCGTCAATCTAAGAAGGAGCATGCGAGTGACGAAATTAATATAAACGATTTTATATCGGGAATATGCATTCCACTGTTACGGTATGGAAAACTGCTCTGTGCATTATTGGGATTCAATTTTTTCCCGATTGTGCCAGTGTGTCTACTGCACAATTACTTTTCAGAGAGGTATGCGTCTTTATTAAAATTCCGCCCGTACGGCTAGAATCACGAGACGCATAGAGATCACTGTGAGGCAATGAACCTCAATGATATCGAATAATGAATATATAGGGACACATCTGCAATTGTATACGTTTTATGGGGCGCTGCTGTATAAGTACAATAATACCCTAAATAATCGACTCCTTAACCACAGCGGAATTATTGGTAACTTTCCAGGATTTAGTCGGAAATATGGTTTGTTGCCATTCATCGGAAAGCTCTCAGTGAGAGCTTTCCGATGAATGGCAACAAGCCATATTTCCGACTAAAATCTGAAAAGTTACCCATAATTCTGCTGTGGTTAAGGAGTCAATTATTTAGGGCATTACTGTAGTTCTAAGTGGGCGACGAATATGTAGTCACATGGTGTGAATGTAGCCTATGGCAACATTGAATTGCAGCCGTTCTAAGTGGAAGTGTTGACGTCATAGTTTGTAATTCAGGATCTATATCACCAAGTCCAAGACGAACGGACTAGATGCTCTCCATCTTCGTCAGCAATTAAGAAACAATTATTGGATAAAAATGCCATGATTCTTTTAATTGACAAATTTTGGTACGATTTAAATGACATAAAACCGAATTGTTGGCAAAGAATGCATGCCATTAAGTAGATTTAATTCTAGTAGGGCCCTATTCTGGAAGTACAGTTACCAAAGTGTTGGCAGTTTGAACAATAAATCATGATAAAACAGTGATTAGCTGGATATAGTGACTTCCGGGCTTATACATCAAAATGTATCATGCAATCAAACAGTAAGAAGGAACATGTGCGTCATTTGTACATTTGTGGAGAATTTCTATCGCTATAACTGATATAATAATACTCTAGGTTGCAGATATCACCCCATGCATCCGGATATGCTCGTAGCGGAAGACATGCTCGTAGCGGAATAACCACATGGCCCGCGATTTGCACATCGTCCTTATTTGTCTGACTGCGCATGTTTAACCATGCGTTTCCCAGTTCAATAACCCTGCTCGACGTGATGTTTGCGAAACTTATTTTACGACAACGAAAATAGTTAACCCTTTACCCAACAGAAGGGCCCTGTGCCAATGCATTCTCTTATATATGCGAGTCGACCATAGGTCGCCTCGCATATATAAGAGAATGCATTGGCTTAACACATTAAAAATTATAAAATTGTTAAAGAATGTAAGAAAAAATGGTAAAAAGTGTTAAAAAAGATTTTTTTTAGGCCAATGCATTCTCTTATATATGCGAGGCGACCTATGGTCGACTCGCATATATAAGAGAATGCATTGGCACAGGGCATAACTGTAACTATCACAATGTGGTCAAGGAGCCGGTTCCAATGATACCCATATTTGTATGGTTCTATTGAGACAGACCGAAGATATTTTAGGCTGCTGAAGCTTTATTTGGCCGGTTTTGGCCGGTTTTTGGGTAAAGGGTTAAACGTATTTTTTAACTCTATCTGTGAGTTAGCGAAACATATCTATTATACTGTACTGATGGATATCGGCATGGGTCCAGGAATTCGTAATCGTTTCTCGAATTCCCCACATCTTGACTTTCGTAATTTTTCCGGAACGTTACATGTCATGCCAGCATGTGAATATTTCCCACGTGTCTTTTGCAGTGTAATGCGAATCGTCTGGCTGAAACGTTATTAATCATGCTTTGGATGAGGGCAATGTTACATACAACAACCCTTTACCCAACAGAAGGGCCCTGTGCCAATGCATTCTCTTATATATGCGAGTCGACCATAGGTCGCCTCGCATATATAAGAGAACGCATTGGCTTAACACATTAAAAATTATAAAATTGTTAAAGAATGTAAGAAAAAATGGCCAATGCATTCTCTTATATATGCGAGGCGACATATGGTCGACTCGCATATATAAGAGAATGCATTGGCACAGGGCATAACTGTAACTATCACAATGTGGTCAAGGAGCCGGTTCCAATGATATCCATATTTGTATGGTTCTATTGAGACAGACCGAAGATATTTTAGGCTGTTGAAGCTTTATTTGGCCGGTTTTGGCCGTTTTGTTGGGTAAAGGGATAATGTGAACTAAGAATGGAGTACATTCACACTGCTGTCGTTAGACTCGATACACACGTAGTCACACACACGTGGTCAGTCGGGCTATGGAAATACATGGAAATTCCCAAAAGATTGCTTGATGCAAAAGGCTATTATACCTATCGTTTTATAAGGTGTCATCGATTCGTGCAGAATACATTGACAACTGATTCACGCGTTCTCAATACAGATGATCGCGTACAAACGGATTCTTAATAAACACAGAACCTGTTTCGGTTCTTTAAGATTCTTGCTGCAATACTGTTTCACCTCTGAATAAGTGACACTGCTATAATGTTATGGTGTTGGTGGGTCCTGCTGATTGAGCTTTAATATGAAGTTGTTGGTACAAAATGATGTTGTTAATAAAAAAAATACAGTCAATTTAACTGACTAGTCCTGACTAGATCTCACAAACCTTCATATACACTCGATCATAACATGCAGTTATAAGCTTGTGCGTAATTGTTCATATCACATGTATCTGTGTATTGTTTTACCAGTAAGTACATTTGTCTGTATGTATGTCTGCCGTTTGTTTGTTTGTCTCGTATATGCCTGCATGTCTGACTGTCGTATGTAAGTTTGTATAGTACGATGCGGCTGTATATATACATGTACATGAGTGGTGCTTGGAAAATGGTCGGCTCCGAGTCGGCAAGACTGCATAAAGGCATTGGCGTTTGTGGGTCTTCCAGAGAGAGAGATCCCTGATTTGGGTCCAACTCCGGTTTGGTCTCTCGGAGTATGCTATTTCTCTGTCTGTAAGTACGATATGGCTGTAGAGTGGAATGTCTACTTTATGTGATGCATGATTGTGTGTATATGCGCATGTGTAGATGATTCATCATACATATTAAGACATGTATTGTAGATATGTTTGTAATCTTAAATTTCTGATACACTGTTATGTACCAAATTGTGTTTGTTCTCATAATATAAAAATTTATATATCAATCTCCATATATGGAGGATAATAAAGATATATATATATATTTAACAGTCATGATCCCGGACTCCACTTATGTATACTGCATGGTTGGAGTCTGTGATGGTGGCGATAGTTCCGGTTCCACACCTACACGTTAAATTGTACAGGATAGCAGTAGTACTATATAGTGAATATGTCATTGGTGGTATTTTCTTTCCGCCATCTTCTTCTGTTAAATCACGGTCATCCACGCAGAATCACGTCGCGGCGAGATGCTATCTTTCACCAGCATTTCGCCTTCGTCTTTGCGTCTTCGTTGGGGTTGGTAGAATGCTAATGGATTTGGTCGCCAACAGTCCATGACCATTATAATACAGGGTCATAATAAGGACCGTATACCAGTGTTGTATGGAGGTCCCAAAGCTTCCTGCACGTGGCTGTCTGAATGCTCACATGCAAGCTTGATCGGGGTCGCTATATCCTCTCGTGAATTAGACGCTGATAAAGCACCAGGTTGTACAAGAATCCTTTCGATTCAAGAAAACGCTCGTGCAATACATGTACGAGGTTTGGCATCATCAAAATTAAATGATGACGGTACTAATAGTTTAATCGTGTTTATAACATGTCCGTAATTATTTAAGTGACAAGTTTCTGAAATAAATGCCGGATGTGCGTGGGACTATTTTCCTATAAATTTCAATTCAATTATTTGATTGACTCCACAGAGAAGACGCATTTGCAGCAGCAGTTTTCAAGAATTTTAATATGGATCGCATATCACTGAGTCATATTGGTTCAGTGATAATTTTAAATTAATTTAACAGACAGCACTTTTTTATAAATCGGTAGTGTAGTATGTAACCTATTTGAACATTGGAGAGACGCTTTACATATCTGAATGATTTTGGCCTAATGAATTGCGTGTGCATTGCAAACAGTGGTCCAGATACAGGTTGCGCAGCGCAAACCTGGCATCGGAGGATAAACAGGTAAATCGCCGTGTACTGCGGAGTCTATAAGTGCAATGACGGCATTCCAGAATAAAAACCCCGCAACCCACCGGCGTGCGACAAGTGAAATTATCTCGGTTGAAAAAGATCGTCCATATTATTCAGGCAATTCTTTAAGAATTGGCAATTTATAAATGAACAATCGGAACCCAAAAAGGCCATTAATATATGGTCAATCGCAACCACGCGACGCGTGGTCGATTGTCCATTTAGAAAGAACCATTAACGCTAATCATTTAATTTAATTTGTATCAACTAAATAACGGAGATATTTGAAGAAGTGTCTTTGACGAAATAACTGAGATATTTGAAGAAATAACGGAAATATTTGAAGAAGTGTTTTTAAAGAGCGTAACCCCAACACCCCCCAAGCCCACCCACCCAATAGCAGAATTTGACTTATATTTCACCAGAGTTGATCTATTGTGGCGTTATTTAGTAAAGGTACATTCTTTATAGAGTTATTACCCTTCAGATTAAATATGAAGCTGACATGCAGGATTATCTATATATGTCGTGATTTATGGGTCAAACCCACTCATGTGTCACGTGTTGCAAGATTGACCATTAATTAATTAAAATTTAGGTACGGATTGTCCATTTATTAATGGTCAAACTTATGCGCATTAGGTGATATTGTTCTACCGCATTTTGAATACAGACATTCAAAATGCAGACGAGTGATGCCGATATGGACCAAATTACTAAAATCATTTCACAATTGCAAGTGACATAACATGTTATCGTTGTGCGAAACCTTTCAGAAAACAACTGAGTAGTAATGTGTTCATTACCATGCAGGACCAGACGACATTTCGATAATTTGGTAGCGCGCTTTATGAGCACGACGGATTCCAATGTTATGCAGATTGCCTATACACGCCATCGTCTGTCTGGATCACCTCCCTTTATTCGAGTGCATTTGTATACAGTCTGAAACCATTTATTAGAGTGCGTTCGTATGCTGTCTGCGCGGCTTGAGGTTAACTACTCGGCGACGAGCGAATTATCAAAGTGCCTACTTGTGTTTTGAGGAATATTATACAATATTTTAATGTGATACTTTTCCGCTGGCAACAACCGCACATGAACAACGGCCAGTATAGTCATGACGTTGATCACAAATGACGCATGTATGACGCTTAGTATGGTTGTGCACATTTACATGTATTACATGTTCTTTGTATATGCCATTTAAAATCTGATCGAATTGAAAACAGTTGTCCCTTCGGAGAGAAAAAATGTCGGTTTGTCTACATATATCAGCAAGGATTCTTCGTGATATAAGGTAAATATAACTGGGTGATCCAGTGGCACGACATCACAACCGAAATCGGCGTCCGACTATAGTAAAATGATTTCAATTGAAATTGATCGTCTATAGTATTCAGCCGATACAGACATCCAGTTCAGGCGAACAATGCTGATATGACACAAACTGTAATTACTAAAACCACTTCACAACTGTAAGAGACACAACATGGGATCGTTGTGCGAAACCTTTCAGAAACCAACTGAATAGTAGTGTGGCCATTATCAGGAGGAGACGAACACTGCGATAATTTGGTAGCGCGCTTTATGAGCTCGATGGATTCCAATGTTATGCAGATTGCCCACACGCCCGTGTCTGCCAGGATCAACTCCCTTTATTAAAGTACATCTGTATGCTATCTGCATGAAGTGAGATTAACTATTCGGTGATGACCGAATTATTCAGAGTGCCTACTTGTGTTTTACAGGAAAATACTATAATATGTTGAAGGTAACTTTTTTCCGCTAAGCAACAACACACTGGAACAATTGTCAGTATAATCATGATGGTGATGATTACAAATGGCGCATGTACTATGGTTAGTATGGTAATGCAATTATACATTGTATGACACGTGATTGTTATTATTCTAGTTATTTTCCAGTTCATGTAGTGTGATATGTTGTCGCTTCGGAAATAAAAGGTGGCCATGCACCTCCAGCATGTAACAGTCCCCATCTACCAGGATCATACTATCTGAAGCAGACTCCCGCAGTGTGCCTGTATTCAGCGTCGTATGGGCCTACGGCCCCTTTGTGCGCTTCCCACACATTTTTATCTTAGACAGACCATTTATTCAGCGGCGGTCCCCTTTCCAAGCGCACATTTTGATCGTTTAAATATTTGGAATAAAAAAACAAAACAATTATTTGTTTTATATCAAAATGATGAAAAACTATAGCCGTTATAACATCGGAAAATGTACCCCGAGTCACCGCGCAAAGTTTGGTTAAAATCGATCCAGGGTCTGGGAGAAAAATCCGAACAGACAGAGACAGATCCTACTATTATATATAAGTAAATATTAATTTGCTGAACTTACCAGCTGAAGGTACTGTAACTCTTACCCATGCACTAGCAATATCGGCATAGAGTCAGAGGAACAGTACTTATACCAGAATAGTTATCATGGCGGTCACCAATGACGTATGCAGTCAGTTTGTTATATATTGGTATGTACAGGTGTGACATGTTCTCGATATTTTTCTGCATTTTGTCACTTCAGGAAATCTATATATGCCATTCCAAGCCTTGTCCATTTTGAAATAATTTATCGCGTCAAAGAGAAAAAAGATCAGTGTTTCTCCAGCATGAACTGTATCAGGAAAGAGCCTTCTGTCAGGAAATGTACGATAATGATAATATAAAGAGCGTTCGTGTCAGTTGAGTGCGGAACGTTGAACGTCCAGCGATTGATTGCTTGCGTGTATCACGTTTCTGTGAACAAAATATGTTGACAGACACATAGTATACTTAAATGTGGACTTGATATACTCTGAATAGAATTACAGAGTGACAACGATACAATGCATATGATGATTTCGCTATACGCACACATGTTCTTTACTTTTACCTTAAAAATCTAACTATTGTCCATCTGTATCACCTAATTAGCCCCTAAACCCGGCATCATATTTTTAGTAAGACACACGTGTATTATCGGCACGCACATATCTTAGGGCAATGATGCCGATGTCAATACCGAAACTTTATTAATATGTTAATTATAATAAAATTATGATATTCTATTTGAGTTGGGTTATTTAGTGTTGATTGTTAGATTAACATGGGTGATAACGGTGGTCAACATGAAAAACACATTTAAATATAACTATCTTGTTTTCTTGAAGGCGTCTCTACTTCCTCTTTGGTTGTGTGATCAAATGGATCTCAAATTCGTCGCAATTCCATATGAAATAGATTAGCCAGGTCCACTAAATTCGTTTCGCGAATCGAATTTAGTGCGCTCGGTTAATACATTTGGTATAGAATTGGGACTCGTTAGATATCCTACATATGTTATATGATTTGTTACATGGCGTATAGAGAAGGAGACCTAAAACAAATGCAATATGTTCTGCGGAGTCACGTCAGTGTTATATAGGTATTATACCTATTTCATCCCCAGGTCGTGCTAGGTTTAATATGTATAGTCTGAACGTTCTCACCCGCTATAATACTATCGGGATTTGAATCACGCTTCTGATCTACTAGGCGCTTCGGGTTATGACAAGTAAGAATGTATTGCAGCCAACATTACACACTTCGGTCGGATCGTATGGTGTAACCACGACCTCGCGTTACATTGAGTAAGATTGTCAGATTTCATAAGTGCTTCTGGGACATATCTACCCTACATCGCAGGGGATTACGCTGTCATAGCTCCTCAGACAATTACTCAATCACTCCGCTCTTGATTAGCTCCATGCGGGATTCCGGATATAGACGCGTTACGGGCATGATCCCCAGCATCGATGATTCCAGTTTAAAGTGACGAAAAGCGAATATACTGTACAGGTACGTTGTTCGTCACCGTGTAAAAAACGTACATGTATTGCGATACCCGTGAAGTTTTTATTTGCTAGCACACCTTATGCACGTCATATATACTTACTATGCACCACAGCAAACAACCATGCCTACACAATTCGTGCACATAAATACAAAATTCTAAATTAACTCATTTGATACATTACGGCTTACGCATTCGTACAATATTTTTTAAACCCAACTATACGTATATATCAAGGCCCCATATTATTAAATAATGTTTAAACCGTCGGTGAAGTTTCATCCATGCATATACCTACATTTAATACTGTTCTGACCGTTCATATACCACAGTGTATCATATCACTGGTACATGATGATAAATAACTTTATATAAATTAAAAAAATACCAGACATACTGCCTTTTTACTTCAATTCAGCAGACTTCTAAATTATACATGTGACACCTTCGGAATAATTACCTAGATGTATGTTTTGCCTCTATCGGTGTTACAGGGGTCGGGTTGGCTCCTTGTATTCCGAGGTATTTCACCCCTATCTCTATGTACCATACGATGGACATATCGACCCGACATCGCCGGGGATTATGCTGCTGGTTCTTGTCAGACAATTACTCAATCACAACCTCTCTTGATTAGCTCAACGCGGGGATTCCAGATATAGACGAATTGTGGGCATACTCCACATGGTCGAGTGATATATGATGGTGCTATACCGACTATGCTGGCGATCATTTGGTGATGTATGTGAGTATTGTGACTAGATGGAAGTCTGATTACCCCAGGTAATGGTACTTGTTGCGTCTACCTTCATGAGTTCGTCAAAGCATATTGACTTATCACCTCTGAAGAAAACAAATGTTCTCTGTTCTTCCTTGGCTTGGAACCTTAAATGGCGTTTTGTTTTAGTCCTTTCATAATATGGTGAAATAAAGAGCGCTTGGTTGTGACTTTGCTTCTCTGCCATCGTATAATCTAACTGCAGTGCTCCACTTGATTCGATGTCAAGCTGTTAACAAATTCAGATGAAGCAATGTTATCATTCATTCAGATTACGCTACATGCATCAAAGGCTCTATCTATATAATTACGCCTGATCCCTGAACAAGTTTTGGTTTTATAGTTACCGGAAACGTTTCATTCGTGATTGCTCTGCGAGATTCCAAGCATCCACATTCAATACTGACCATTTATCACTGCGTCGCACCCTCGAGATGAAAGAATTTGTTCCTTTTCTGTTTCTTCTACTGCTCAACTGTGGTTAGAATATGTTCCATGAATGTGTATCGTGTATACATGTTTACTCAAAGGCAGAGTTCGTTGTGCGATAACCGTCTGAGAATTTCATGGCCAATTCATATGCACATCATGCCAGGCAAAAGTGTAATATTCCTCTCTGGTTAGTGTCCTTTTAAAGACATATTATGCACTTGTTCGGGTGGATGGAACTGATCAGTTAATATTCAGGCGCTATGCCAACTGGAGGGATTTGGCATTCTACTAACATCGCCGAAAATCTCAGGCAAGTCGACCGCACCACTCTATAGAAACCATCGTCGGAACTAAGCCCAATTGTAAATATTTACTACTCGATTCGGGGCGCATCTATCGGCGATAAATTAACGCCATCAAGAGTCACTGAATTTAATTAATATATAAGACTGATGGTGTGTGTTGTCAACTGTATGTGTGTGGCAAACAATGAAAATAGCTGGGTTTGAAGGAATTTTGGTCCTTCTTACAAACATAAACCACAGTCGATTTATTGAGAAAATGTGTGTATCAAGTTGATAAATTAAGTCATTTGGATCTTCGTTATATTTGGCGAATTCAGTGCAACCAATGTGCTTTATGAAGCACGCGTGTTTTTTACATGTAACACCCTTGAATAAAGTATATTCTGATGATCATATCTAACTCAGCACTCTCTTTCAGCCAAAGATCTTGGTCATAGATACACGATTGCAGTTATGATAATGATGTTTTTCTTCTCTATTTGCCTGATAATTACCATCACCGGTCGTTTTAGTGCATTTTATATTAATACTTGGCGTATAGTAGTTAATACAGCGACACGCTGATAACTAAACAGCTGAAACTATCAACTTGTTCTTGAGATTATCATCTCAAATAGAATATATATATAGAGGATATCTAATAAGTCGCAATTCTATACGATATTCATTAAAGACATATTATGCACTTGTTTGGGTGCGTGAAACTGATAAGTTAGTATTCAGGTGCTATGCCAGATGGAGGAATATAGCATTCTACTAACGTTACCGAAAATCTCAAGCAAATCGACCTTATCACTCCATAGAAAACATTGTCTGAACTACGCTAAATTGTAAATATTTACTACTCGAATCGGGACGCTTCTATCGGCGATAAACAAACAAAAACGATCTCGCTATCGGCAGTCACTGCGTTTAATTAATATATAAGAATGACGGTGTGTGTTGTCAATTTAGACATACAATTTCTAAAAAATAACTACTTTGAACAAGATTATCCTCCATTTATATGTTATCACCATACTGCAGTGTTTCACATCACTTTAACCGGGTCAATTCGATCAGAACATTAGTAAGGCGAGGGTAATACATTTCGTATATAAATGCGACGAATTTGAGACCCATTTTATCACATAATCAGATTCTAGAAAGGAAAAACGATCTCGAAATGGCTGCGTTAAACAATAATGTTGATTCCCTTATCACAACCAACGAGGAAGTAAAGACACCTTCAAGAAAAAACTATAGTTCCATTTTAAATGTGTCTTTTCATGTTGACAAAATTTTTCAACCACACTTATCATCCATCAGCACTAAATAACACAACACAAATCAAATATCATAATTATATTATAATTAACATAATAATAAAGGTCCGACATTGCCGTCGACATCATTGCGCTAAGCTCTTTCGTCACTGCTCGTGCCAATAATACACGTGTGTCTTACTAAACAAGATATTAGACAGGGTTTATGGGCTAATTATAATGTCATGTATTTGCACAAAAAGAAAAATTTTGCGCGGATTTTCAGTGTGCGTAGAAGGAGTGGCCTTGTATTCGTGTATTATATGTAACGTACTATATGCGGGTATCACTGTCAATACATGTTCTACAACTATCAGGATTGACTGTTCCGAGTAACAGAAACGGGGCGAGTAACAGGAACAGGTTCCGAGTATTGCAAGTAACTCGTGACTATTCCGAATAACATGAACAATATAAAATAGTTGTATCGCGCTCTACGCAACACAACGATTCATATTATACATATATTCCCGACACTTCGAAGACATATATGGATCCTTTCCCCCTCAAGTCATTGTTGCATGAAGAATAGTATGACAAATTAATGAAAAAGACAGTTCAAATTGCAACGAACGGCGAGCTGTGAACTGGCAATTACATGTAGCAAATTGTATAAGTTTTTCGAAAAATTACGTAATATCACTGTCACATGTTCATAGACACACAACCACTCCACCGGATCCTGATCCTTAGGAATCCTATTTTAGGATGTTTTTTATTCAACACATTTCTGGAAAAAGACATTGGAAAATGAGTGACATGTGTTCCGGGGGTATTCCTCAGGAACATGACCATATTCTTCGTCAATCACTGGAATCGCATGCTGGTTCTTCTTACATACACGAGCGTTCCCCTGTGACCCATATACAAGTAGCGATCCGGTTCCGACGCGGCTAAATTACTTTCATCTGACGCCTAATGTCACAATACAAGTAACGACCTGGTTCGGCGTTGTTAAATTACTTTCCTGGGACGACCAATGTCATCCATACAAGTAACCACTGCGTGGGTTCGCCTTTGTTACAATACGTTCCTCTAATAATCACTTTCATACATGTACATGTAGGTATCAAACTGGTTTGGAACTGCTTAGCCAGTTTGACATACATATGGCACCCATTCTCGTCGATGCAGGCAGTGACCGGGTATCGACGTTGCTAAATTAAGTTCCTCTTACAACAAAATCACCCATATACAAGTAGCGACCGTTTACTTTGCTAAATTACTTTCCTCTGATGACCACTCGCGTCGATACGTGTAGCGACCGGGTTCCTGTGACAACCAATGTCAGCCATACACGTATTGCGACCTGGTTCTGCGTTTCTAAATTATGTTAATTTGACGACACGTGTCACCCATAATTATACGAGTAGCGACTGTGTTCGGCGTTGCTACATTGCATTCCTCTGACGGCCAATTCCACTCACATAATTAGAGACCGGATTCCAAGATGCTATATTGTTTGACATACATATATGGCACCCATTCTCGTCGATGCAGGTAGCGACAGGGTATCGTCGTTGCTAAATTAAGTTCCTTTTACAACAAAATCACCCATATGCAAGTAGAGACCACTGACTTTGCTAAATTACTTTCATTTGACGACAAATGTCACCCATGCAAGTAGCGACTGAGTTCGGCGTTGCTATACATTGCGTTCCTCTGACGGCCAATTCCACTCGCATAATTAGTGACCGGATTCCAAGATGCTATATTGTGTTCCACTAAAGACACACCCCCCCCCCAAACTATGACCCAGCATGCACGTCCTCGTACCTGCCCACGCATTGTGTTGATGCTTTGGATATGTTAGCGGACAGATGATGAACAGCGCCTGAGGTTTGCGATGATGAGTAGTTTGTACACATTACAAATATATATCCACTGTAATTCAGTAAACTGGATGTCGCACTCGAGCACACGAAGGTAAACAACAAGAGGTGTGGACTGTCCATAACAAATATTTTAATGAAAATTTCAATCGATCAAGTTTAGCGACTTAATTGGATGTCATGGAATCGTGGAAGTTTTCTGTCATGCTCCTCGGACGATCTGCGAACGTTGCTAAACAATGTGCATTTTAGTTACCGCTGGTTGGAACTATTAGGATCAATCAACGCCGTTACATCGCGATGTGATCATTTCTTGGCAGAGAAAACATGGTCTGTTCGCGTCAGCAGTACGTTATGTCTGCGGGTTACTTCCGATAATTTCATCGATCATTATTCGATGACTAAATTAGCGAAACCACCGGTGGCCATGGGGGGGGGGGGGGGGTAACTACTCCGTCTTATTTGGCTAACACAGGTATATTTTCCACCAGTACAAAACCTGGGAACTTTTGTATGTTGCGACAAGGAAGTTTATACCATTGAAAAGCAGTACCAGTAATATATTTATTAGTTAATACCTTTTCCTTAACAAAATTTAACTCCCTCGTTTTGCAAGCTTCTGTCACCTGCCTATGATCCCTATGAAATATAGTGACATAATTTGATAATGGAAGCGTGGACGTTTTCTGCCATGCTCCTCGGACGATCTGCGAACGTTGCTAAACAATGTGCATTTTAGTTCCTGCTGGTTGGGAACTATTAGGACCAATCAACGCCGTCACATCGCGATGTGATCATTTCTTGGCAGAGAAAATACGGTCTGTTCGCGTCAGCAGTACGTTATGTCTGCGGGTTGCTTCCGATAATTTCATCGATCATTATTATTCGGTGACTAAATTAGCGAAACCAACGGTGGCCATGCGGGGGAGGTAAGTGCTCCATCTTATTTGGCGAACACTGGTATATAAATATTTATATGTTACGACAAGGAAGTTTATACCGTTTAAAAACAGTACCAGTAATATAATACCTTTTCCTTAACAAAATTTAACTCCCTTGTTTTGCAAGCTTCTGTCAACCACCTATCATCCCTATGAAATTTAGTGACATAATTTGATCATGGAACCGTGGACGTTTTCCACCCACTCGTCGGACGATCTGCGAACGTTGTTAAATACTGTGCATTTTAGTTCCTCCTGGTTGGGAACTATTAGGATCAATCAACGCCGGTACATCGCGATATGATCCTTTCTTGGCAGAGACGACATGGTATGTTCGCGTCAGCAGTCGTGTTATTTATGCGGGTTACTGCCGATAATTTCATCGATCATGGTTCGGTGACTAAATTATTGAACCTACATATAGTAAGGGCGACACTGAGCCATAGATACATGGGGTTCACGCCCCTTCAGCTTTTTGTGGAACATTGGTATATATATATATATAGCTAGAAGGTGACCCGACTTCGTCCGGGCTTTGACCTTGAATTGACCATTTTGAAGGTCAAGGTCAGGTGGGGTAACGATTTGACCCGTCCAAAACACTGCCCGATCAAAAGTACCCGACACACGTACCCATCGAAATCCATCCGGTTTTACCCGATTTGACCATGAATTGATCATTTAGAAGGTCTAGGTCAGGTCGGGGTCACGATTTGACCCGTCCAAAATACTCAGTGGACAAAAGTAACCCTATGTATCAAATTTCGTGGAAATCCCATCAAAATTCCCGATTTGACCTTGAATTGACCCGATGTCAAGGTCAAGGTCAGGTCGCACGGGCAAATGAATATGCTTATGAGACTCCCCGTACGAAAGTACTAAATTTCATCGAAATCCCGTAATATTCGGGCGTTTGACCTTGAAATGACCCGATTTGAATGTCAAGGTCACGTCGCACGGGTAAATTAATTGGCCAATGCCACTCTCCGGCCGAAAGTATCCCCACATACCAAGTTTCATCGAAATCCAGTGATATTCGGGCGTTTGACCTTGAAATGACCCGATTTCAAGGTCAAGGTCACGTCGCACGGGCAAATTAATAGACCTATGTCACTCCCCGGCCGAAAATACCACCACATACCAAGTTTCATCGAAATCGGTTCAGCCGTTTTCGAGTCCATCGATTACAGACAGACAGAAACACACACACACACACACACATATCTTCCAAAATATATAATAGACTAGCCGACGAGCCCGACGTTGCTATTCAAAAACCAAATTTCAAGTCGATAGCTCTACCCAGCCCGACGTTGTCCGGGCTATTCAAAAACCAAATTTCAAGTCGATAGCTCTACCCGTTTCCGAGATCTGGTCTGCGCATGCGCGAAGCTGGCGTCGCACGGGCTCGGCGACCAGATAAAATTCGTATCCGGGGCAAGATACATTCACATACCAAATTTCAAGTCGATAGCTCCACCCGTTTCCGAGATCTCGTCTGCGCATGCGCGAAGCAGGCGCCGCACGGGCTCGCCAATACGACAACGTTCACCGCCTGGTCAAACTACACTCACGTACCAAGTTTCGTCCCGATCGGTCGAGAATCGTAGATTTGTATTAATGACAGACAGACAGACAGACAGACAGACAAACAAACATACAGACAGAGGTCTTCAAAATATATATGAGACTAGCCGACGAGCCCGACGTTGCTATTCAAAAACCAAATTTCAAGTCGATAGCTCTACCCAGCCCGACGTTGTCCGGGCTATTCAAAAACCAAATTTCAAGTCGATAGCTCTACCCGTTTCCGAGATCTGGTCTGCGCATGCGCGAAGCTGGCGTCGCACGGGCTCGGCGACCAGATAAAATTCGTATCCGGGGCAAGATACATTCACATACCAAATTTCAAGTCGATAGCTCCACCCGTTTCCGAGATCTCGTCTGCGCATGCGCGAAGCGGGCGCCGCACGGGCTCGCCAATACGACAACGACGACCGCCTGGTCAAACTACACACACGTACCAAGTTTCGCCCCGATGGGTCGAGAATCGTAGATTTGTATAAATGACATACAGACAAACATACAGACAAACAGAGGTCTTCAAAATATATATGAGACTAGCCGATAGCTCCACCCGTTTCCGAGATCTGGTCTGCGCATGCGCGAAGCTGGCGTCGCACGGGCTCGGCGACCCGATAAAATTCGTATCCGGGGCAAGATACATTCACATACCAAATTTCAAGTCGATAGCTCCACCCGTTTCCGAGATCTGGTCTGCGAATGCACGAAGCTGGCGTCGCACGGGCTCGGCGACCCGATAAAATTCGTATCCGGGGCAAGATACATTCACATACCAAATTTCAAGTCGATAGCTCCACCCGTTTCCGAGATCTGGTCTGCGCATGCGCGAAGCTGGCGTCGCACGGGCTCGGCGACCCAATACAATTCGTATCCGGTGCAAGATACATTCACATACCAAATTTCCAGTCGATAGCTCCACCCGTTTCCGAGATCTCGTCTGCGCATGCGCGAAGCTGGCGTCGCACGGGCTCGGCGACCCGATAAACTTCGTATCCGGGGCAAGATACATTCACATCGCAAATTTCAAGTCGATAGCTCCACCCGTTTCCGAGATCTCGTCTGCGCACGCGCTGCATGGGCGTCGCACGGGCTCGCCAGTGCGCAACGACGACCGCCTGGTCAATCTACACACACGTACCAAGTTTCGTCCCGATCGGTCGAGAATCGTAGATTTGTATCAATGACATACAGACATACATACATACAGAGGTCTTCAATATATATATGGGACTAGCCGATGAGCCCGACGTTGTCCGGGCTATTCAAAAACCAAATTTCAAGTCGATAGCTCTACCCAGCCCGACGATTTCAAGTCGATAGCTCTACCCGTTTCCGAGATCTGGTCTGCGCATGCGCGAAGCTGGCGTAGCACGGGCTCGGCGACCCGATAAAATTCGTATTCGGGGCAAGATACATTCACATACCAAATTTCACGTCGATAGCTCCACCCGTTTCTGATATCTCGTCTGCGCATGCGCGACTCTGGCGTCGCACGGGCTCGGCGACCCGATAAAATCCGTATCCGGGGCAAGATACATTCACATACCAAATTTCAAGTCGATAGCTCCACCCGTTTCCGAGATCTCGTCTGCGCATGCGCGAAGCGGGCGCCGCACGGGCTCGCCAATACGTCAACGTCCACCGCCTGGTCAAACTACACACACGTACCAAGTTTGGTCCCGATCGGTCGAGAATCGTAGATTTGTATAAATGACAAACATACAGACAAACTTACAAACAAACAGACAGAGGTCTTCAAAATATATATGAGATGTTCTTACATATTTAACTATAGCATCCCTTAGAGAACGCACCCGATGGCTCAATCGGTAATGTTCGTGGCACATTAGGCCGACGTAAGTTGCCCAACGACGGCTGAGCTTGCTCGAATCCATATTAGCGCGGATGTGTGCATGGTATACAGGGAATGTAACGTTATTCGAGTATCTTGATAAGACTGTCAGTTGCTTTCTTCTGGTCTGTGATTTCGGTGTGGAGGGAATTATCTCCAGGTGAAATTAACCCTCTGCCTTTTTCATTTACCCGTATATACACCTGGTAACGTCCTTAATTGGCCTAGCCACTGAAACGACGGTAAACCCCAAATGAACTAACGAACTACTTATACGCATGTAACTCATTACTTATAACGAAATACGTATCGTGTTTGAACTTTAGTGGTGTTTGATGCTAAAGGTCTAAAAGTTTACAACGATTGTCGCATGATCTGGATGTCAAAGATCATCATTCATATTCCATAATATATCATTGGTGACACTAAATTGGAAACTACAAATGACGTCACGATGTTATTTTGAGGTTGTGGATATTGGCATTATAGTTTATGTTATGTACATATACATATATAAATGGGCGACAAAATGTGTTCCATAAATAATAAATTGGTGTGGTGACCACTCACTTTCTCCTAAATGTTTGCAAGATTCACTTACTCCTGCGTATACTATACCTTTTACTAAGTAACCGGTGTGTATGTCACATGGCAACAGTATAGCCATGTCATGGTGTTTGGTTAAGTGAACGGAGTTAATACATAGACGTGAAACTAAATTGCGTGGACTGACCGACGCCAAAATACCCGCACTAATACTGATCCGCAGATTCGTGCATTGATTGGGTTGGGATGAAACCGCCTGAATGCGGAAATAAGGTTTCCAAAATTAAGCAACACAATCTTGCATAGCACAGTAGTTCGCCATAATCCGCCCTGGAAATGATCCTATATTTGATGGCACAGAGAAAAGATACGACTTTAAGGTAGAGCTTATTGGCACCGCTCTCCTTCTGAGAAAAGAATTCTGAAATTTTGCATACAGACTATATATATATGCATAACAAATACTTATTGAAGTGAAATAAATTATCACCTGGAAAATCATAACCGCGGCTCCGGTACGGTAAATATAAAAAGCTTACCAGTATTGATGTGTGTTCAGTTAAAAGCATTGAATACATGCTATCACTTCAATACGTGGACAGGTAATGCACGAAGAAGCATTTACGTGCATAGGTATATGTATATAAGTATCTTACGCAATGCAGAACTATATGACTACTTGGTCACATTTGAGGCTTGAACCTTGAAGAGTATGAAGAGTACATAAACGTATATGTCACCTCAATGTTTCTGGTGCTGGGGATAGTGATGAATATCAAATTACATTGCATATATTATCAAAGCAAGCGAACGGTTAATGTATAAGTACAGACTGTGAACATCGTGTTCAACTTTGAAGTCATGCAGAATCGGCTGTTAAGTGATGTGCACGTTTTGATACAATATGAGCTATATATTTTTTAGTTCGATATTAATGAATAACGTTTGAGATTCTGATTTGAAACAATATGTTAAGCGGGTGTATACGAATACAGTCTGACGTTTTACATACACATGAATGACAGGGGTTTATGTCTACCCCCCCCCCCCCCCCGACTTTGGTTAACATTGTTCACCAGTTGGAAATGTCATGCCTCGCATATTTGTTGGACAATTTGCACCACGTGTAGTAGTCCAAGTCTTCTCGTACTAAAACCGGCTAAGATATTGGGATGGAGGTGCCGGTCTTTAGTCCGAGTTCCAGGCCCATGCATTCTTATGACACGACTTAAGCGTTAGTGACCCGCTCAAATAAAACCACAATTATATGAAATAAAATATCACAATTGCGACAATAAACGGATATTTTCCGCAGAAGACATGCTATTTGATCTGAAACCCACATCAGTTGTGAATTGAAAGCGGTAATTTAATGCGAAAAGAGACATTTACCGCAATGTTTACAAATTTTTAAAAGTATGCGAACTCAGTTGACCTCGCGAACTGTGTTCGGCATTTTCCGTTGAAAATATTCCGTAGATTTTCGACTGACAACGCAAATTACGATGAATTCTCCATTGTAATCGTAATTATGTGTGTTAATAAATAAAAAATAAATAGATTAATTAAACATTGAAGATATAAATGTAATACATTAAATAAATTACGGGGAATTACAACCCTCTCAAAGTTTAAAACAGTGTAAACACAACGACCATTAGAATAAATAATATGGTGCTACATTTCCCACATTTGGTGGACTTCAGCGAAATTAAGATATATACTAAGCGAACAGAGCAATATACTGCTCTTGTTAAGCACACAAAAAATCAAACAAAATTTATATAAATTTTTAACCTTAAGTTTGAAAAGTCCCACTAAAACGGAAGAACTATATTTCGAAACTGTGTGATTCGGTTCTCCGATTATTTTATCAACACAAAAGTCAAAATGCACATGGATGAAAATCACACGCATGGCAAGTCAGACACAAGAGTTCTAATTTGCTCAAATTTTGACAAGTTGCTTGCGAAAACTGTCAACAAAACTACCTTTCTGATCCTCCATTATGTCATTAAGTTTTTAGTGCGGGAATTGTTCTCAAAGCACATTGGAAACTGGACTTTGCGGCGATCGGTTTTCACCATTTTGTTCGGAAAACCCCGCGCTATATATAGAAACGGAAACTAGAATACTCAGAACAAACACCGGACAATGCCGAAGTTCTTCGGAACCTGAGTTCGGCTTTCAGTTAAGTAAACAAACAGAAAAAACAGCGATGTTGGTGACAATCAACCGGAATATTCTATGCGTAATTTAACATGAAAGTTAGATTATTATACACCATTATGACCATAAGATGTCTCTCTTTCCGATGTATATAGCATCATGTATTGATTCATTAGGTAAATCGAGTAAAATACACCACAGATTCCCGCCACAGATCGTGGGCGTAACTCGTGTGATAGGATTGATATAGAAGCGGGCTTGGACTAAAGACCGGCACCTCCATCCCAATATCTTAGCCGGTTTTAGTACGAGAAGAATTGGACTACACGTGTAGGTTGAAAATGTCCTCATTGATTGATTGTCCAACCAATAGCATATTTGTGAATTTGTTGTTTTTAGGCCAGCAGTAGCATATTTTCTAAATTAAGTCCAAATTTGTGTCGGAATTTGTTATCACTTGGAAATTTCAAAAGATTGGAAACTTCCACCCCAAGTTTATATCTGATTCAAGTGGGGTGCCTGTGGAAATTTCAAGGTGGACACGTACACCCAACGGACATGTCCGTGTAGTAATGTGCATGTCTGTAACATACAGTTGTTCATTATTGGACGGAGAGGTTGCGCACGAATACACATACAGTTACAGCCTTCCCTTACCATGCTGATACATGAACACGAACGTTGCTTGTATATGCAACCAAATCGTTCGTAACATATGAACTATATTAATAACACCCTACCTGAGAGCCAGGGATACTATATAATTAAGCTCATTAATGATTTGCGCTCCCTAATATTTATCGATAATTCGGCATCGAAAGCATAAACGCTCTTTATCAGCGAATATTCTTTGAGTTTGTGGGCGCCATACAATACGTCTAATATACAATAAAATTCTTAAATCGGAATTAGTACATTAGTGTGAGGTTTTGATGGCCGGATATGGACTTTCACAAGAGGAACTTTTAACACATTTTGAAGTATTGTCAACCGAGCAAAAATCCATCGATCGTCTCTTATAAAGAGCGTCCATGCTCACGTCGTCAAAAAGGCGAAATATAATAAAGAGCGTTAGCAATTGTGATTTGTTCTACTCGTTTTCAAAATAAACTATTTTATATTATTGTGTATATTTTAGCGAGATTGTGTATAGCTGTAGTAAGCTGAAAATTACATAACTTTTAAATGTTGGACACATTTGTATCAAATCGTACAGGGCATCTTTAAATGTCATTTTAAGTACAGAAAATATGTAAATACATCATATAAGGCGGTGAGGTCGCAGTGTCGTTAACACTTTAGTCCAATTAATTTTACTGGGCGTAAACTGACGGTATTTTTTTCGAAATACTCTTAAATAATTTGCTGCAACACGAAGAATGCGAACAATCCTAGATATACTGTATGTTTAACTTTTTGAGGAGTTGGAGAATTATTCACGCATTACGGATATAACAGGAGCACGTGTGACGACACTGCGTGTATCATGGACTATAAGCCATATCCGCACAATGTGCATGGGCAGGACTCAAATCACTCTAATGAACCAGCGAAAGTAAAATTTCATCGATTTTATATTTTATAGAAGCAATAGTATAATGATACGCCTTCCACGTGATTTAAAGGCATGGGCGGCGTTCGTTGCAGAAATATTTATATTTGTTCAAATCGCCATCAACAGAAGGAACACCAAAATATATACAGTTCTGCTCATATGCTAAACATAACCAGCGCGTAAATAGTATATTGTCGTCAAGACGTACGCTGGTGTACTTAAACAAGAGACTGCTCGTGTTACAGAAGTTGTTCTGGTTACATAACGAAACGCAATTCTATTGGTTAATCGCATAAAAATTATATAAACGCTCTTTATTATTTCCATATCAGGAAAACGGTAACAAATAACGCTCTTTATGTTTACCATATCCGGATCTCAACAAAAGCCAGGAAAAGTTACTTTTTTGCTTTTGTTTACATAACAAAGGGGGAAAAGTTGACAATAACATACTGTTTATGCCATATTTCTGATTGGCATAAGAACAAAGTCTGTCTATATCTTACTATTCCTTCTGTTTATGGCGGTTTTTGACGGAGATGAATATTTTAACAGTATACCCACCGCCAAGACCTCCCGTATCTTTAACAGTTTGTGGACGTCACACGAATTTTGCTACTGTCCCACCCATTGAAACGGGTACCCATAGAATGCGTGTAATAAATGGATCGATTACTACTATTATTACTATTATTATTATTATTATTATTATTATTATTACCCGGGGACCCTATTACACACTAAAGATGCCATGTCAGATTTACCACCAACCAAGCCAGACTTTTCTTAAACCAAATGTCAGCTTGTTGAAGGCAAAAATAAGGTGAAAAAATACTTGCAAATACAATCATTTGTGTACGTGCATTGCCGAAATCGACAAAATCACACATAAGAATACACAAACATCACACATAAGAATACACAAATATCACAATTAAGAACGCTCTGTGTTATCTACCACTTGTTGGTTAACGGGAGTTTGGACGCTCTTCATCAGAGACTACAAATGGAATTTGTGCCGGGCTGACACTAATTCACACTGTACTAAAAGTCTAAAACTCCCTCATTTGTAAATCGACATCTGCATGGCCACCAAAATCTTCAACTAATGAACTTATATGTACGATATAATTATTATCTGGTGTTGAATACGTATATATAATGTGAAATCGGACACTTCGTCTTTTAGAACCATAATATGTAATCGTGCTTTTGGGAAACTTAAAAAAAGATATAGAATATCAAAAGAGGAAATTATCACACGTTTTGAATTTATGTCTGACTAGCAATAATCCGATGAGCGTCTTTTATAAAGGGCGTCCATGCTCACGTCATTCCAAAACGAAATACAATAAAGAGCGTTTTCAATCATAATCGTGTTTTT
Source organism: Siphonodentalium dalli (assembly GCA_032622095.1). Taxonomy (NCBI): domain Eukaryota; kingdom Metazoa; phylum Mollusca; class Scaphopoda; order Gadilida; family Siphonodentaliidae; genus Siphonodentalium; species Siphonodentalium dalli. The sequence goes on from CP136063.1 coordinate 234,064,070, forward strand.
TTTTTAAATAAGACTCACCTGCGACAAGGCATATCAGGATGCCGTATACCGCGCCGACTATACCGATCCGAACTGTCCAAAGACGACGACAAAATCTACACTCAAAACAGATGGATGGCATAGTCTGGTGTACATCCACACTAAACTCAATTAATCCGGGTAAATGAAACTTCACAAATTGTAAAGTTTATAATCGATGTTTTTAATCCAAAATGCGCGAACAAAAACAATTGATTAAACAGGATAGTGAGATTACATCAAGTTCCAAATCCAACATCGAATTCCATTGCGGCTATTTTGCTGGATCATTCACATGATTTCGAACTGAAGTCTGCTTCATTGGCGAGTTAGTGGTTAAATGATATCCTCCTACTGTATAGTAAGTTAAGTTCCTTCTAGAATCATATGCGAATGAGGGGTTAACAAATACGCTCTCCACTTTTAATGAATTCCTGATAAATGTCCGTGCGTCGAGCGATTGGCTTCGAGTGAAAAATATCCAAACTTCCCGATAGAAAAATCCAGAAATTTAAAACAACGGTCCAGAACTTTTCATCGCATGCACAGCTGATGTGAGAGAAAAAAGATTACCGTTGACAAAAAACATTAAATTTCCAAACAGTTCCAACAACAAACATTCGTGTTCTTTAGAAAAAAAGTCCGGAGCGAATAGCTAACGGTGATGGTTCACGGCATCGCTGATTACTGACAAGCTAGCATCGCGTCCGATGATTCCCGCCGAAGCCAATGTTTGGCGGCAGACAGTCAAAGAATCATTATCGATGTGTATACACTATCCTAACTAAATGTTCCAAGCGTGAGTGGTTGCGTTCGCTTTTGGCATTTCATACTACTGTCCGTTTATGTCTGCGGACTCCTGGCATGCATTCGGAGTTTACGACCCATTCTAGTCATGCAGATAAATAGAAACGCCGACTTCCGAATTCCCGATATCGCTGTCTGAATTAATAACGCCGATTCTGACTATTTGACTCATTCCGGATACGTTGGCTGTGTTATTTTATTGAACGTTAACGCTCTGTTTCATCCGTGCGGACACACATGCTGACTGCTGATAGATATCAGTGGATCTGGAATATCGGTGAATCGGAACAATTATTCCAACCATGCACCGATGAGTGTGCTGAGAGTCTGAAACGTTATAGATATACGCGATCCCATGGCGACGAGGGGGCAATTCCCCAGTTTACATGGCGTGATTCTACTCGTTCCAGAACGTGATCACAACTTCCGACGTCAATTAGAGTCTAAAAGTGACCATCCCCAAAGATGGAGAAAATCAACAGACCAGATCGCGCTTTCTGATAAAATCTCGTTTAATATATCAATTATTTCCGTGATCAGTTCCATTGAACCTTCCCAGCTCACTGATTCCTCGCGACTTCTCATTAAGCACGTTTGTATCTGACGATGGGCTTCAAGATCAGACTAACGTCAGGGGTCCTGTTCAATCAGGGTTCACTTATCCGTTTCTTCGCAAATGTATCACGCTGGGTCCAAATGTTAGTATATATGCTTTGTTAATTGCCGCCGTGGTGGTCTGTCTATGCAATGGACTCGGACCGCGGTTGTCATCGGAAAGCACCACAGTATGACGGTCAGCGCATTATATTCACCGATGGTGACTTATATGGTATGGTGCACAGCGTATTAGATCGAAAATAGCCGCCGATGACGATATTACATATTGGTTCTATTCCCGATAGGCGCAGCATGGGTTAACATCATGTTCTCCCAAAATCCGCACATTATCTGCATGCTTACAATAGAACTTTTTTTAATCAATAATCTGCTGAAAATCGCCTCACTTTGAGTCGATAATTTGCTGAAAATGAGAGCATTTTAGTAATTATCGACTCACAGTGAGTCGATTCTAAGCAGATTATGTGCGCACAATGACAAGTATAAGCCAAACTCACGACTTTTCAGGTGAACACTCTTTAACATTTCCCAACCCCATAAAATTAAATAACGGCTATGACTCCAGTATCTGCTTATTTCAGAATCAAATAATCACATTATGTACCTATTTCACATTATAGTTCGATTATGTGCGTATTTGCGCGAGGATATGTTGGGATTAAAGACACTGTTAAAAAATCCCTAACTGCACGAACAATATGTGATTGCAGCAAAAAAAATATATGAAAAAATGTTCTGTTTACCGGCATATAAAGCAGCAATTCAATATGGAATTTTATATATTAAGAACAGATGCATTATCTATTGTCCGCTTCCGACTGCGAAACGATCGTTTGCCGATTTAAACCGTTTCATGGGGGCAGTGACCGATTCTGAACACATGGGAGCACTAAATACAATGATCGATTCAACGCCGGCCGCGCTGCATACTATAGTATATGTATACATGTAGTATATGTCCCTGATATGTTCATTACAACAATTGACATTATATACCAAAATTTCGAAAACTATTGATTTTGGGAAATGCATACAGGTAGCACCAACGCCATTAATTCATTGATACAAGATTGTTACATATATTTTGAATAACCTCCTGATACACATGCATATGTGTATTATTTGAGTGAAATTAAACTATAGACATACAGATTGATCTAGTATTATAAACCAGATACTATTTTAGTGCACTCAACGCGAGAATACTGAACATTTCATATACGGGTATTTATATATCTAACGTACATGGGTATTCACGTCACTTGTAACGTTTACTTCGTGTGTATTTGTATAGCATCATCATTGTGCACTTGCCTAATGAGGTGTATTAGGCCCCCAAAAAAAGTGTTTTGGTTCTCGGGCAATTTTTTTTTCAAATCAATGAGGGAGGGAGGGTTTTATTTTTATTTTATGTTTTTCTGCGCATAGTAAGCATGGACAAAGATACCTTCCTCTGTCTAGTAATAACCAGAAATGTAGAGGGAACTGTTATGCATATAAACTCATTTAGTCTTATATAAAAATGACATTGTACTACCAGTGTATGACTGTGATTACATAACATTATACAATGCCCCTGACTTTAACTACTGTTATTGTTGTCTAAAAACTGATACCTACCCATTCTAATATGTGATCCTGAATTTAGTCCTGTGCCTTTCAATTGTATAAAGTTACAATTAGTGTAAGTTGTTCACAATGACTAATTGTAAGAAGAGCATGAGGATCAGCTAATCATTTTCTTAATTGTAGTCATCTACTTCATGTTATAAGCCTGCAAGTCACTTTTTAACATATTACATGTTAGAGCCTAATGCACACTAATATTCAACACATATCTACTATGGACATGTTGATGAATTAAAAAAAAAAAAACCCAGTTTGTTTGTCATAACATCAGGCATTGCCATAAAAAAGCCTAATGCGGCCCTTTTTATTCAATGCGGCGGGGCCTGAGAACCAAAACCTTCTTTTTGTTTGCCTTACAGCAAAAAATTGTATCATGTGGAAATGTGAAAACACCATTGTTAAAACACACTGAGATATTCCTTTAGTTCATATCTTCATATCTTAAAGACATATTATGTACTTTTTCGGGTGCGTGAAACTGATAAGGTAGTAACCAGGTGCTATGCCAACTGGAGGAATGAAGCATTCTACTAACATCACCGAAAATCTCATGCAAATCGACCGTTCCACTCCATAGAAAACATTGTCTGAACTACGATAAATTGTAAATATTTACTACTCGAATCGGGACGCTTCTATCGGTGATAAATTAAAGAAAACGATTTTGCCATCAGCAGTCACTGCATTTAATTAATATATAAGAATGACGGTGTGTGTTGTCAATTTAGATATAATATTTGTCAAAAATAACTACTTTGAACAAGATTATTCTCCATTTCTATTTTGGTCACCCTACCAGGGTGTTTCACACCACTTAAAGAGGTCATGTTCGATTTTATACCAAATTAATCAAAATTTTGCAAATAAGTCGATCTTTTGATTACTCAGAAAAGGAATAATGAAATACCCGTGCATCCACCATCGTTTGTGTATGGCACAAGTGCCACGAACATACAGAAAATAATACACAATTTTACGTTGAAAACGAGCGCAAAAGATCGCAATTGAGAACGCTCGTTATCATTTCGCTCTGTTTTGGGTGGCAGAAGCAAGGACGTTCTTTATATGAGAGATCGTTAGAACTGTACATTGGCTGACAACAATTCAATAGCTGGTCATCAAAACCTACTATTTAATGGACCCAATGTGTCAGATCTAATTGGTTTCTAACATAGAGAATACGTATACGTGTTAGTTTTATAGTGTGGAAATCGGACAGGATATCTTTAAGCTATAAATATTCATACATTGTACATTGGGCTGTCTACTACTAACAGTGACCATTCGATATCCATGTATATGTATATAGTGTATAGGAGATGGCTTCCGTGAGCACAATACATGCTTACTAACAAACCCTAGTATAAACATACTTCATTTCACCTTCGTGTAATGTGAACCATGTAAACTTTTAGCGACATATTCTGATCGCCGGGACTTGACAAAACCAGGAAAATACTTGATTTAAATTGCGGCTTGAAGATTGTGTTCAGTCGATACGTACTATTCGTTCTTTGTACTGTCCACTGCTTAATGGACAGTGTTGTTCTGTTATTGTACAATTGACGTTGATCGTCTTCGGGTTTGGTGCTTCATTTTGTGATTACAATGTAATGGTGATAAATCAGTGCCAGCATTATCACAATATCAAGTGACGTCGACAACACAAAATCCGTAGCCAACCATATGCATTCGGTAGCATGTAGACATTTGAAATATAATTGTAGATTTATTTAGTTCCGAGATAATTAATATAATATGGTTGTTTAAATTGTATAGTTGAAATTGTACCGGTACAGATATGATCTTAAAATAAGGTAGTGTGTTGTAGTGGGCGATCGTGAAAATAGTTCGTATCTGCTGGGTGCCCATTGTATTTGTGGTACACCGTTTGTTGTTCCATTTGCGGAGTTTCCCCGCCTTCGCACAAGACTTGTTATAGTTCACAGATACCGGCCGTGTATCTAACGTACATTATGTAAAGAGTGTGCGATAAGCAAAACACTCAACACCGTGGCGATATTGGTTTTTGTGAGAGTGATTCACAGTCAATAACTCAACACCGAAATAAATGGTGTAATATGTACAATTCCCACAAATTGTTTGTTAAAAGTTTGGTCAAGTCTATGCAAGACAAGACAAGTATCAATAGTTAGTTAATACTATTATAACATAAATAAAATTTCGGTAAAATATTATAATTAGTTGATGGTGTTTTGATGTGATTCTCACTGGTTCGCGGTGATTCTCACTGGTTCGCGGTGAATATTACTGGTTCGCGGCGATTATCACTGGTTCGCGGTGATTCTCGGTGGTTCGCGGCGATTCTCCGTGGTTCGCGGTGATTCTCAGTCTTTCGCGGTGATTCGCAATGGTTCGCGGTGATTCTCAGTTGTTCGGAGCGTATCTCGATGGTTCGTGGCGATTCTCAGTGGTTCGCGGTGAATTTCAGTGGTTCGCGGTGAATTTCAGTGGTTCGCGGTGATTCTCACTGGTTCGCGGCGATTCTCACTGGTTCGCGGTGATTCTCGGTGGTTCGCGGTGATTCTCACTGGTTCGCGGTGATTCTCAGTGGTTCGCGGTGATTCTCACTGGTTCGCGGTGATTCTTGGTGAGCTCTGGTTAGTCTCCAGGATTCATGTTGGTTTATATTAATCCGCTCCACGCAGGTTCACCGCAATTCAATTTATTATTTCAATTCAATTATTTATTTATTCACTCAAAACGTAAAGTATGACACAATATAGAGCGTGGTGGAATACAATTGAACAGTTCATATCATTTATGTGCAAAAAATACAAAGTAATGCGCGGTGAAAATTACACATATTTTAACAAAACAGTTGATTGAGATAACGGATAACCGAAACAAAACAAACTCTCCGTGAATGCTGGTGAACCACAGTGGGGTTGAGTGTTTTGCTTATCGCAGTATCGTACACTCTTCCACATACTGCAGTCTACACACACGCACGCCATATAGAGCACACGTATATGTGTTTAACTGAACCCAACCATCACATTCAATGCTTATAAAATAAGTTATGGTCTTCAGTAAATCTTGCCATGAATATCTACTCTGGCTAAGCCTGTAGATATCATATTCCACCCATCAAAACATGGACATTTGATGTTCTGTAGAGGAATTTTATAGCATTGAACTAACAACGCAGTGAATTTATTTCTTTATAGATGATTGTTTCTTAATAATCTATTTCACCGTAGGGGTGGTTCCTGTTCGGAATTGCATTATTTATGTGACTTTTCTGAGTCGACGTCGCAATAAACTTTCAATTGGTTACCTGGGAGGTAATTAATGATTGTAGGCGACGCAAAGAAAATTCGTCTCACAAGTCACCTAAATCATGCAATCTCGTGCTGACACATTCAACTACTGTGAACTAGATTATTAATCAACAGGTCTGAACTAAGAAATGTACACATGTATTACCTGCATTGTTTTGAGTGTTATAAAGTTCCCCGTCATTACAGCAAAAAAGTTCCAAGGTTTTGACTGGTGATGTATATATTATCTCACGGGTGTATCCAGAGTAGAGATAAGTGACATGATCATATATCACACGTACATTTAACTGAACCTGGCCATCACCCGCCTTTAATTATTACATCTAATATAAATCATATTCTTCCAGTTCATTATTTCTCATTTCTGGCCTCGATATTATTTCGCAGGTCAAAGTGTGTAGGTAAGTGTGCCTCATGTGGTTCTGGTCGAAACAGTCGACCCGATAACCCACAACACATGTCCATTTGCATACGACGTGTCTGGAAACGAAGAAAAAACAACATTACCGCTTTCAATATAAAGCAACCAATAATGACCTGTTCCATACACGTGTAAGCTGGTATTAATGTGATTCATATTAATTAATATTACGCTAAGATGAACTTTTTGCATCGTCGTAGAGAACTTTGGATATTAATGCTAATTATTTATATTTATAATAAACAGGATATCTTTTCTGAACTATTTATTTCTATTGGGAGATATATAATAAGTCAATTATGAAATAAGCCTACATGTATATTGGACTTATACCAGATATTCCGTTTTACGGCGCGGTGAAAACGCAATACATAAATGTAGAGCGTGAATCTGATAAGTCTTGTCGATAAAAAAGTGTAGGTTAGGTGATGTCAATATGGGCTTATTTCGGAAATAGTCTCACGAAGGAGCCAATTTATCGATCATTAAAATAAGCCCGTAATACATGTATGTGCTTATTTTCACGAGAACAAGCTGATTCAGAATGCACTGCCAGCCAGAAATATTTTCCAGCTTATGTCGATGTTTAGCATCGACGTGTGATAAACGCTCTATACATCCCTACCATGTCAGGATAAGACTAACTCTGGACGCTCTTTATTGTTTCATGTTGAAGAAACACCCGATATGTTTACATTCTACAGCAGTCTGTTCTCTTAAAATTATCACGTTATGAACTTATTTCGCGCTCCGCGTGTATATAGAAATGGGAATTTTTGGGGCGGATTTAAAAGTCGAAATGGGACCCGGGGGCCGAGTCCGGTAAAAGGTGTAGTTGGGAATTTCAATGTCAAAAATGTTGATTTTTGGTTTGTGACAAGATATATGAATTACAAATAAAAGAAATAAAAAAGATAATTTGTAAGTCTTATATTTTAACTTTTATAGACATTTTTCGTTCTGCAGCCCACCGAGTCGGTCGCTGGTTCGTTAATTATGTGCTGGTTGTTATTGTTATTTTAATGGAATTCTGAATTGGTCATTCGTGAAACCAATATATTTTATATTCTATAATTACAATCATGGGTATATAATATATGATCTTGAGCGTGTTACCATTTCTGACATTGGTTTTCTTGTTGTTTCATGTTGAAGAAACGCCTGATATGTTTACATTCTACAGCAGTCCGTTCTCTTAAAATGATCACGCCATGAACTTATATAGAGGATCTCACATGAGTTTCTATTTTGTACAGAATTTATCAACCGAGTTCACTAAATTCGATTTGAGCCGAGGTGTAACGCGAAGTATTCATCGAAAACAACAATCATAAACTTCTGCAATCGCAAGTCATTTAAATAATGGCGTGACGTCATCGCACGCGCTAATATTACACGTGCATGTGTCTTACCAATAATTATTAAGCTGGTTTTGTGGGTTAATTATGTGATACAATTAATAGGATTGGTGCTAGGTTAAATTTGTAATGGGATTTTTAATCCCCTCACTTAATAAACCAACTCACGACATGCCAGCTGTACGTTCTTTATACTGTGTTTTCGCTTTAACCCTTTACCCAACAAACCGGCCAAAACCGGCCAAATAAAGCTTCAACAGCCTAAAATATCTTCGGTCTGTCTCAATAGAACCATACAAATATGGGTATCATTGGAACCGGCTCCTTGACCACATTGTGATAGTTACAGTTATGCCCTGTGCCAATGCATTCTCTTATATATGCGAGTCGACCATAGGTCGCCTCGCATATATAAGAGAATGCATTGGCCTAAAAAAAAATCTTTTTTAACACTTGTTACCATTTTTTCTTACATTCTTTAACAATTTTATAATTTTTAATGTGTTAAGCCAATGCATTCTCTTATATATGCGAGGCGACCTATGGTCGACTCGCATATATAAGAGAATGCATTGGCACAGGGCCATTATGTTGGGTAAAGGGTTAAGATATACCAGCAGAAGATGCACGATTCAGCTTAATCGATGGAAGATTCGTTTTCTTTTTTGTTCAAATATTTCTCAACGTGAAACACTATGCCACCTTAATATGAACCAGGTTAATGATAGGAACAAATTGATTTATGTTTAGATTTCCGCTTTTTACATATGATTCAACGATACGGACATCTTGTCATACAGTACCACAGTTTCTTTCTGTTTTAATCAATTACAGTGAAGAGAACGCGGTTGTATAATAAGGAAGCCCTCGAAGCAGAGATGAATATCTCATTTGTTTAGTAACCGCGCTGCTAGCTAACTAACAAAAAAACGTCTGTTCATGCCGGAATAACATTATCATTCCTAACTCGTTCTGTGGATTTGTTGTAATAATGAGTGTCTGTTCTCATTGCCGATTTCCGACGAAGGCCAACAACCGGGAGTGGTTAAATAAAGAAGAATCATATGAAGGTCACGTGTCAGGGGCAGCGGAAACGATGAAGAGCAGGGGTCATAACCGTTCTTCAAAAAGACACTTTCCCCTATATGAGTTTGTAAGGACCAGGAGTCCCTGCATGCATGTCCCTATGCCCCCCCACCCCACACCGATATAACAACACCACATATACTATTCGAAACTACGCCTCTCTGGCGACATTTTGTCTTCGCTCAATATAAAAAACCACAGAATAGTACCCAGCTGGTGACATAGTCAGAAAACAAGTATGAAGGCAATGTTACGCTCGGGTAGATATTGGGAATATGTGAGTGGAATCAAAGAAACGTGGCTTTCAAATGGGCAGTGGTGTGAAAATGTCACCCCCTCGCTTTGTGAAGCCTATCTTTCGGACTTAGCTATTTATGTTTTCGGGGCGCATATAAACACAGTATTGGCTGGATCTTCTGTTTAAACTCGAACCATTATACCCACACGTTGTGGCCAGTCTCACACAATCAGCTAGCAACTGGACGACCACAAACGCCCCCTTTGGCCCGGTTTGGCTGGGTCGTAAATGTATAGGTTTAAACCAGGTTTAACTCAAGAGTTTTAAACTGGAAATGATAACTCCCACCAGTATAGGCCTACATGGTGACTGCATTAATCAGTGTACATCCTTATATATTATCGTTTCATTCTACATAAACGTAGGACCCTTACATAAAACTGTTGGTCAGCCACGGGGGAGAACGGATTAGCCATTGGTCGGATGTGCCGGGCAAAAAAGCATAACTTAGTCGCTCGGGTGGCATATAACGTATAAAACAGGTATTTAAATATTTATCTACCTACATTATTCATTCCCCGGACCGCGATATAACACACTCGAAAATAATTTCAGGATTCTAACCGCCATGGGGTTTGAAAATTAAGAAAATTGTTCTGCATTTTGAGCAAACCCACTGGTTATATAGGCTTGTCTTTATTCGATTTGACATATATATAGTCTTGTTTTCCTTTGTCCTGTTATGTACTATGTATATATGAAATATAAACCATTTCAAATGCAGGCTACCTATACAATATACCTGATACTTCCTCTTCAAACTGTCCTGCTGTCGGAAAACCTAACATCCATTATGGTTGATAACATCAGTTATGGTTGGGAATTTTCCAATTAATTGCCATACCTGTGTAATATTTTGGCTGAAAGAGTCTTTGTCTAAACGTAAAGTTTACACTAATAATGTGTTGTTAAGACTATTAGCTAATTATAAGTTGTAAAACTATAAACATTCAAAGTAATCTAAACATATTTACTGTACAGGGAAATATACGAATAGTATGACAAACTGTTGTTTCGTGGATAACCCCTCCAGCCGTTGAATAACTACCAACGTTGTGGCGAGACACAAAATGCGTTACCAGAGGGTCACAGTTGGAGGGGGTGTCCACCTTGAAATTTCCAAGTGAATCCCCCTTGAAGCAAACCAGTCCTGTGAACTCCAGTTGCACCAAAACCATGGGATTAAAATTAGAGATGGTACGTACTATCCATATATCAAATGAGAGACATTATATAGCATCTATATCTATATTTGCGAATGTCTGTCTGTCTGTCTGTGTTCTATGTAAATTTACAGGGGACCACCTAGATGGCAGAAAAGGGGTCTAATAGGGGTAACTTTTTACGAGAAAGATAATGGCGAGGGTTAGAATTTTCTAAAGTGACGCCGTTGTTGTCAGGGGCAGAAAAGGGGGAGGGGCAGAAACAAAATTGTCGCCGATTGCCACCAGACTTATATATAATCATCCCCATAATATGAGGAATCTAATGGTGAGGTTTAAATATGTCAAAAGTCGCGCCGTTCGCGTCAGGGATGCCCGTAAGGGGAGAGGGGCACCAAAATTGATCAAAATAATTTTATCGCCGAATTCCACCAAATTGATGAACATTCTTCTGAGATCTTCTCCATGATACAAGGATTCTTATTGTGTGATTTAAAGACGCCAAATTGGTGTCGTTGGGATGAGAGATTTGGGGGGGGCGGTGGGTGGGTACTAAATCTGATAAGAATTGGTTTAGTCGCCGATTGCCACCAAACTTATACAAATTCATCCCCATGGTATGAGGTGTCTAATGGCGTGGCTTAAAGCTGTCAAAAGTGGCGTCATTCGAGTCAGGGGTGCACTGAAAGGGAGAGGGGCAACAAAATTGATACACAATATTTTTAGCGCCAATTTCCACCAAATTGATACACATTCTTATCCATGATATGAGGAATCTAATCGTGTGATTTTATAGACGTCATATTGGTGCTGCTTTGGTGAGAGATGGGGTGGGGTGGGGTGGGTACTAAATTTGATAACAATTTGTTTAGTCGCGGATTAGCACCAAACTTACAAATAATAATCTCCATGATATCAGGAGTCTAATTGTGTGGTTTAAAGATGTCAAAAGTGGGGCCATTCGAGTCAGAGGTACCTATATAGAGAGTGAGAGGGACACACACGTTGATAAACAATATGTTTAGCGCCGATTTCCACCTGATTCATAAATATTCTTCTCCGTGATACGAATAATCTAATCTGTGGTTTAAATGCGCCAAATTGGTGCTTTTTGGGTGATATGAGAGATATGCAAAGGTGGTCCTATCAAATTTGTATACTCGCCAATTTTCATAAATTTAATATAAATTCATCTCTATAATGAGTCTAAGTGTGTGGTTTAATGATGTCAAAAGTGGCGCCGCTTCAGTCAGAAATAGGGACGGGAGGGTCACCAAAAACTTATAGAAATATGTTTAGTGCCAATTACCATCAAACTCACACGTTTTTCTCAAATGATACAATGAATCAAATATTTGCGAATATCTGTCTGTGTTCTATATACATGTATAACTTTAAGGGTACAATCGAGATGGCACCAAGGCGGCCTAACAGGGGTAACATTTGAGGAAGATAATGGCGCGGGTTAAAATTTTATAAAGTGACGTTGTTTGTGTCAGGAGAGGGGCTATTTTAGCGCAGATTTCGACCAAATTGATATATTATTATTCTCCGTGATACGAGGAATATAAACGTGTGATTTAAAGACGCGAAATTGGTGCCGCTTGGGTGAGAGATGGGGGGGGGGGGGTGGTAATAACTATGATAAGAATGTTTTTAGTTGCCGATTACCACCAAACTTATATATAATCATCTCCATTATATAATGCATGCATGAGTCAAATAGAAGTGATTTAAATATGACAAAAGTGGCGCGGTTCAAGTCCTGCATGAGGGGAGTTGCACCAAAGTTGATACAAATATATTTAGCACTAATTGCACCAAATTCATGCACGTTCTTCTCTAATGATATGATGAATTAAATCACATTTGGGGTCGTTTGGGTCATGAATGGCGACAGGAGATTCATTAGCATTTATAAGATTGTTCAATACGCCGACATCCAACAAAGTTATATATATATAGTCATCTCCCAGGCCATCTCCATGTCGTTCTAAGGAGTTTTTGGCATTCCAATTTCACAATCTCGACAAATGGTGACCGAATTAAGTCACTTGAACAATTATATCTTCTCAACTGTCATATTTATATGGGGATGGAAAATAGGGCATTCCTACAATGATCTAGCAACACAGATACATAGCAGAAAGCATTAAAATTATATTTATATCAATCTATTTAAGAGATTCATTCATTCAATCTGAGGGACCTTGAATCGTCAGAGGATTGCATATTAGAATGGCTCATGTATATATTATAACACGATTGAGTCTGTCCCATTCAATATAGTTTCCACAAAAAAAGTTACAATTGCCAAGAGATATGGAAATGTAGAGCAGGCCTGTTCAAAAATAGTGGTCACAGTGTGCAGTCAAATATGGTTACTTCTGAGATAAAGGAAAACGCAGTCCGTAGCACATGACTTTTCAGGATCCTCCAATCGTGACATCTGACAAGGATATATCTGCCCGATACAGAGAATTTTTTTAATTTTTTAGAACAGACTTATCGCCTAACATAAACAACTCAACATCTCGCTGTGTCTGGCACATATATAGCATATATCACCAGAACAGAGGAGCACCTGGACATATCTTTAAAACATCTGTATCTTTATGAAGATATGATAAACTAGATTAATTGATTGATTGATTGATACATCTCTATGTAAAACACAATTGTCGTCTTTTATTTTTTCGAACTAATACGTTTATGATGTTCATGTTTCATGCTGCAAAGTCTGAAGTATACGCAGTTGTAAATAAATAAATACTTCTTTGTTGGTGGGACGGATTAAGCGCGATAAACAAAATGATAATCGCTCCGACCTGACAAGGTGAGCCACTACTTATATTCCATGTGTAAGAATCGTGTTTTGTGATGCCATTTGGATATACAATTTATGAGAATACGTGCAACACTTTGAGAGTAAGAGTATTCTCTATTCCAATTTCCCACCAAATATCCACAGAGGGGTTCACATCACTTTAACCTGGGCAACGCCGGGTAACCCTGCTAGTTTTATATATACCGCTCCCAGACAGACTGAGACAGTCAAAAGAACACTCGAAGTACACCAAACCGAACCCATTTGTTTTTCCAAACAAATACTGGATTATGGTTCACTGAACCCCGCGTATACATCTCCAATGAGAAACAATCTACTGTAAGTTATCGATCCCAGACATTCCATACGCCCGGACCCGATCCAGAATGAACAACCAAAGTACACCAAACTGAACCCATTGTTCAAACAAATATTGGATTATGGTTCACTGAATCGTCGCGTTAGTGTATATACTGTCCATATATCCATGGGAAACTATTTACAATAGTTTACAGATCCAAGACAGTCGAATGATCACCCAAAGTACACCAAATTGAACCCATTTTGAAAAAAATAATATTGAATTATGGTTCACTGAACCCCACGTTAATATACTGTCCATATATAAATCTCGAATGAGACAACCTACAGTAATTTACCGATCCCAGACATTCCATACGCCCGGACCAGATTCCGAATGAACAAATCACTCACCACAATTACGTAAACGGTATCTGCGAGAGCACCTCACCTCGTGGAGCTGACAAATAATAGTCTTCTTTTATCGGTCACATTCCGACGCGTGGAGGCTATTATCTGACTTGGCTGAGAACACACGCAGATATCATATGTATATCTACGTATATTGTACATACAGCCACCTAGCCAAGGTTAACTTTAAAGTGACTCATCATATTCAGGACTCAAACTAAATCCATTTAATTTCTCGTTTGTCTTCAACATTTGGGGGATATATAGGTCCTTATTAATTAGATATGACATCTTTGCCCAGGACTTCTTGTTGTGGAACTAGGTGAATATCGCTTCAATTTGCCCTCAAGCCGAGTAATATCATTTTTCGACATAACAAATCCGAATAATATGGTTTTACGACATGCTGTAGCTAGGTTCCTGCGAATCGATTCGATTCGATGCGATTCTGAATCTTTCGTCTGATTCGATTCGATTCGAATTGTATCGAATCGTTGGCGCCACTTGCATTTTCAACCGACACTTTTGCTTTGTCGCGAAGATAGATTATGATACCAACGGAAGACCACACACACAAACACTGTTGTAGACTGAGCTATACTATATAGACCACCGAAGCATTGAACAACTGGTGTAACTGATCTATCAAAATGTCATATATGTCGAACTCCAGCTGCGTGAATGTGATTGCTTACTGGCTTCATTCTTGCTTAAATGTTTCATTGTTTTATAGCAGAGATGGACACAACAAATACGCACTTAATTGTTTAAATGCGAATTTGATCCATTTATGGATAATATTCACATTATATACCGACGATCACTTATTGTGGTTACAAAGTGAGCAAATTGATACCGGTACGGCCACTCAGTCCAGTGATACCGGTACGGCCACTCAGTCCAGTGATACCGGTACGGCCACTCAGTCCAGTGATACCGGTACGGCCACTCAGTCCAGTGATACCGGTACGGCCACTCAGTCCAGTGATACCGGTACGGCCACTCAGTCCAGTGATACCGGTACAGTCACTCAGTCCAGTGATACCGGTACGGCCGCTCAGTCCAGTGATACCGGTACGGCCACTCAGTCCAGTGATACCGGTACGGCCACTCAGTCCAGTGATACCGGTACGGCCGCTCAGTCCAGTAATACCGGTACGGCCACTCAGTCCAGTGATACCGGTACGGCCGCTCAGTCCAGTGATACCGGTACGGCCACCCAGTCCAGTGATACCGGTACGGCCGCGAAGTCCAGTGATACCGGACGGCCACTCAGTCCAGTGATACCGGTACAGCCGCTCAGTCCAGTCATATCTATATCTTCACTCTTCATACCGGTACGGCTACTCAGTCCAGTCATATCTATATCTTCACTCTTCATACCGGTACGGCTACTCAGTCCAGTCATATCTATATCTTCACTCTTCATACCGGTACGGCTACTCAGTCCAGTAATATCTATATCTTCACTCTTGATACCACTGATGCAATGATTCGATTCGAGATTAGATTCGGAATCACTTGACTGATTCGATTCGAGATTCGATTCGAAATGAAAACGCCCGATTCGCTGTAGCTGTATCTCACTGCTAAATACATTTGTCACATGCTCGTCGAAATCGACGTTTCATCTTTCAACAAATTAGGCGACAAATACGGACGAAGTGAGTTCCAACTGTGTTAAATAATGTGTAGACATAGGTTTTTGTGACGTCACTCATTTGAAAGAGTTGTCAATTTACACTGTTACTGAGAGACAACCTAATTAATAAATATGATATTACTTGGTTGGTTTTGATATTATTGGTCGGATATCAGCCCGAGGTAACGTCATATCAGCCTTGGACCTTCGGTCACTGGCTGCTACGAGGTTACATTGGGCGGATATCGGGCCTAATATCAAACAAAGAATAAATATTATTTCGACTATTGACACAAACGCTCTTTATTATAACCATATCAGGATTAGCCTAACAACTAACGCTCTTTATATTAGGGTACGCATGGTGTGAAACTTTGCATTACGCCAATGGAATTTTGGATCATCGATGTCCCATTCGAGTTGGTGCATTGAACTACTATTATAGTAAACTGTGTTGTATATACCCGATGCAAAAACGCTCATTACAAATTTTGTAAATGTTTGGCTGCATATACTCAACTACGAAGTGAATAATGCGAATAGTTTCGAAGCAATAACGTCAACGACTATTACTATACTTGTATATACTGACAACTGACAGTCCATCTACATGCCCATACCAATATGCAAACTGATTCATATATTATTCAGTGTTCGTTGTGACCAAACAATGATTAGTTAACTATTATGTGATATGATCCCCCAAGACTCCTGCATATTGACGCATTTACGTAATGTTTTGTTTATATATGCTTGCGTCCATTGTATTATCAAACTGTGTGGAATTTGTTATAGTTATTTAACACAGAGGTGGCTATTCTTGTATGTGTTACTCGTCGGTTGGACTGGGGAAATATCGAACTGTTCGTTTTTGGAATTTAATCAGAATAATCGATGACATATACTATAAGATTATATTCTGAACGAGAGCGACATGTCCTTGACCCTTCTATACTGATCACCATTGATGAGTAATTATCCCATAGGAAATGTTCACATGATATGTTCAACAAACTACCATACATGCATGTCGTTTGTTGAATTTATTATCTGGAGTCCTTGACATTTCCCTCAATAAATAGGGCTCCTTCTGCACTTTTATTTAATTGTCGTCTGCTTTTATCTCCTCAACATCTTTCCAAACCAATAATAGAACATTCCGATTTACAATTTTTAACTGAATCCATTTCGTATAGACAGGGTTAACTAAAATTTAAACTAAATTCCCAGAACAATCTATTTCTCATCGATCGAAAACCGCGAAGATCGTCGTTCAAAAGTGAAGAGGAGATGCACTCATATGTGAGACGTGTATTGTCGCTGGAGTGTATTCGAAGTATCCGGAGATGACCCGGTATCTGACAATATTCAACCTCTAGTTAATGGGAGGCCTGAACTCCTACCAAGTGTAGAAAACGTATTGTACGATGCGGCTCGCTTAGATGATTGGGTGGTACTACGGCGTCAGTTATCTTCTGGGCAATTCCCTGTCGGCAACTTTTCATTCAAGTTGTCATTGGATGTTGTTAGATGTCTGGAATTGGGAAGTTTAGCATGGTATGCGATACTCACTATATGTAGTTCGTTTCTGGCCCCTGGCGTACCAAATATTCGGAGGAAAGTTCACCCGGTTACGGTTAATGGGGATTGGCAAACTGTTATTCATTAGTTGATTCTCGAAACCGGAATGATCTTGACCCGTCTGCATTCTGGATCATGTTCGATTATGCCCAAGTCTGAACGCTCTCATACAGCAACTCGACTTGTGAGTGTGTATGTGTACTGTTCTCAAAGCATCAGCATAAAGCATCATTTGTGAATGCACGACTGAATCGAATGGCAATGCTAAATACTTCCCACGAATAGCTCCTCATTAACCAGCAGTATATATGAGTCTTCGAAGTATATAAAGCATGACACAGATGACAGAAATGATAAATATATTATGATAGTTGTTTCGGCCAATTTGGCCGTTTACTTCATGGCTGTTTTTCATCTGACGTGTGTGTCGGGATAAATGATGTGGAGGATTTATGTAAATGTTAGCCCAAACTACATTTCCAAGTAACGATGGTTTTGTTGTTTATTTTGAGGAATAATACCGCGTCAGATGAATTCAGCCCAAATATGTTAACAGTTGTCGTGTCAAACATTCGCAGTAGGTTAGCGTTATTTAGTATTTGTGGATGTCCTTTAACATGGGGAAAATAGACTACTGCGCTTGAACGAGCATGTGAATTTGTCGTTTTTAATGTATAGCAACTTGATAATCAATAACAGAGGCATTCTCTGTCAAATAAGGTCGCTCTATTTACGATACCAATTGGGGAACTTTGTAAATTAAATTACGCGTAAATCAGCGTAAACGTATACTTGCTGCAAATAGAGAAGCTGTCGGAATCGGCGTACTCGCCCCAGGGCTAACTCGCCCCAATCGACGTGTGCCAACTCGGAATAAAAGGCCAGCTCGGAATAAAAGATGTATACGGGGTGCTATATGGCGTTTGGTCCGTTGTTTCTCAATGAATATTATTGAAATTTTGTGTATATGTCCGGGCTGGGACATGGAATACAACAACGTTTGAATTGTTTTTAAATTTACAAATTTGTTGATTTTATTCATTTTTTTTTTCGTTCTGAAACCAGCTGAAACACACTATAACGTGTATATAATATAATAACGAACACGAGACATACATAATTTATAAACTGTTAACAAAAGATATCAAATTCAATACATGACAAAGATGACTCAGTGGAGTTTATAAAGTGAACATAAAAACATTGAGGTAAGAATCTTTTTAAGGAATGCAACTTTATTTAATGATAATAAACACATAAATTAAAATAACAAACATGAGACATACATGATTTATAAACTGTTAACAAAAGATATCAAACTCAATACAATGACTCAGTGAAGTTTATAAAGTGAACATAAAAATATTAAGGTAATAATCTTTTTAAGCATTACTAAACCGTTTAGCACAGTCCACTTCACTCATCCGATCATCACCAAACTTCATATTTATCTTGATCTTGATCTATCAGATAAGAGCTATCAAATATTGTTTTAATTTTATAGGAAAAAATGGTCGCCAGCGGCCATATTGCATTTACGTTATATGTTATCGCGTCATGTCGATATCTAGTATTACTTAGAAATTTCAACTTTCCAGATTCATAATTGCTCCATTGACTGTAACAGATGGAATTATTCCCCTCTTCGGATAGAGTGTCACTGAAACTTTATTTTGTCAGACTGTCTGTATAGTCACTGATTATATATATATATGAGATAATCTGTAATAAGATGTAGCACTATTTTATTTTATATTTAAATGCAGTGCTGTTTTTATACAACAATTCTAATCCCCCCTAGATCATCATGTGATCGACCATACATCGCGCGAGGACCTGGTTGAATTAAGGGGGGTTTATGGATAACTTCTGTCATCAAGCTAGATCATACTTATGACATTTAATGGCATGTTGCTAACGTGGAGGGTTAGATATACTTGAGACACCACCACTCTTCAATTCACACCAAGTTATCAGCTGTCATATTCGGATATTAGAACCCATATCCATGATATATGGTTTATTTTGTGTATACTAGTAATATTGTTATTTTCAGTACCTTTATATACCAGTACTGTGTATAACAATGCATATAAATTAATCCATGTATACATGTATATTGATTCAACGGATTCAGTGGTTTTGTTCATCAGTCATCAAATTTGCGGGGAAACATGGCCACAAGCAGTACACCCTGCTAAATTTCGAATTTGAATCAATTGGCGCACCCTGCAGCCAGATTTTATTGGAGAACTTTTTCTTATGTGGATATTTTGGGTCACCGCTAGATGTGAGCCATATTTTGTTCTCAAACTGTACTTGTGAAGACATCACTGCCAACGGTGATCTTGAATTTTACTATTTGTATGGCTAAATAATTTGGTTGATCCTACAGACGACACCCCTTGTCCGATCGTCACCAGATTCCATAATGATCTTCTGGATAACCAGGGTGAGAGTAATCTAATTTTTCCGAATTTCGTTAAAAAAATTACCACAGGCAGCAATTTGGTATCTTACTGTTTGATCCTCTTTTGCACGACTGAATTGTTTAGCAACTGTACAGACATATCCCTCATCTGATAGTCACCAAACTTCATATTGATCTTCGGGCTGACAACTAGATGGGAGCTATCGAATGCTTTGAATTTTTTTGGAAAACATTGTCGCCAGCAGTCATCTTCTATTTTGGTTTTTATATACATGTATATCTCTTCATTCGGATAGCCAGTATTACGTAGGTACTTCAACTTTCCGCATTCCTGTCATCATTTGAAATATAAAAATTTACCTGATACATGAACCCTTCAAAATTTGTTTCGTCGTATTTATGTTAATGACCCGTATGGTAATATTGATACAGATATATTTGTCAAACATTTCTTTGTACAATATACAGGTATTTAGTTTGTAACTAAAAATAGAAATATATAATAGTAGCTGGTGGACCCGACTTCGTCCGGGATGTTCCCCTCTGATTTTCGGAGAATTGCGCGATTTAACCTTGAATTGACCATTTTAAAGGTGAACGTCATGTCGGGTCACGATTTGACCCGTCCAAAACACTCCCCGGACAAAAGTCACGACAAATGTACCCGTCGAAAATCGCCCGGCTTTACCCGATTTGACCTTGAATTGACAATTTTGAATGTCAATATCAGGTCAGGGTCATGATTTGACCCACCCGAAACACTCCTGGGACAAAAGTAACAGTAGGTATTAAATTTCGTTGAAATACTTCCGTTTTACCAGATTTGACCTTGAATTGATCTTTTTGAATGTCAAAGTCAGGTCGGGATCAAGATTTGACCCGTCCAAAATACTCCCTGGAAATAATTTCCCCTAGGTATCAAATTTCGTCAAATCTGTCCGGCAGTTTTCCCGGTCATAGCTAACATAAAAACAGACAGACAAATGTCCAAAATATATATTAAACTAGCTGATGTACTCGACTTCGTTCGGACAATTTAGGGATTTTTTTGTGATCGCCTCCATCTTGACAGTACCCAGTATATACAGCGTCTGGCCAAACTATTGTTTAATTGGTCAAGAAACATGCCTATATCAACACGTTCGAGAACATGGTCCCACGTGAAATTGGACCAGTCCATATTGCTCCCGGGATCGAAGTAGTCCTACACACAAATTTTTAGTCGGATCGGTCAAGGTCCAGAAACATGCCTATGAGCGAGGTCAAGTTCACACGTTAAATACCAAATCCGAGTCGGATCAGTCGAGCAGTGTTAGAGTCTATAACACATACACACATGCATACACACGTACATACAGACAGGTGTTCCAAAATGTATAATCGATAGCTACAACAATTCTATGGTAGATAGTTCACGGCCGACCTGATGCATGCATCTTAGTTTTCTTGTATATACTATGAACGAAATCAATCAAAAATGACTTAAATCACCCAATGTACCTTTCCACAGCTGTCACTCAAATAATTATTAGCGGATATTTTGTCCAATCAGCGACTGAGCCGGCCAATGGCTGCATTGATAATTCTGCTGCCATCTTTCTTCACCCTAATTTTGATCCATGCATACATTCGGCGTTAATTTTGCTATATACAAAAAAAAAAATTGTTGTCAAATCATAATATATTGAGATTTATATTTGCGCCATGATGTTATTAATTTATCCGTGATTATAACAGTTTTTTCTTTTCATTTAGTATGACACTTGTCATAATTTTCACATTTAATGGCAAAACGAATGTCTGTTCTTTGGTTTAGCTATATTAAAGATTTCAGGGTTCTGGTCTGTTCGTTATTTTTCTTCCAGATCCCTTGACCGCTTTCAACCAAATTTGGTATGGTGCCTCGGGGTACCCCGGCATATGTTATAACGGCCTTATTTTTTTAAAATAAAATTTTTAAACAAATTAAATTGATTTTAATTTTGTTTTTCAAATTTAAATGTTTTAGCAACAAGTTTCAATCAAAAAATCTTAAAAGAAAATTAAACATTTATTTAAATGTTGTTTTTTAAATTAAACTAAAAATTAAAATAAAATAAAATAAATTTCAGTCTAAAAATCGAAAAAGAAAATTAAAAACTTAGAAACAGATATATGTTCTCATACTGAAAGCGAATAACCGCATAAGTCCAAGCGATATAAACGTTAAATACCTTTATACAGACGTGACATTCCACATAACTACTTACTGACATTTTCTATACTGAATGGATTCATAATAATATGCTCATTTTAACAGCTAATCGGGCTTCTCTTGCTGTTGAAAAAAAGAAATATTGATTTGAAATGTTTGAAAACTATGATATGAGTATTGTAAAATCACTACGTATTTATTCTATATCATATTTTCTTAACTGGTACGTATCATTCACCCGTCTCTTTGAACATCGTATCGGATTGGAGCCAGCCTAAATATCCAGCAAAGTCTTGCGCCACTATATCCATATTATCACATATATTATTTGGCAATAAAATATGTTTAACTAAGCCTGTATTCAGGATTCGTGGTAGGGGTGGCAACCTCCTCCATATGTGTATTCCATAAGATGTTCACGTAATCGGCAGCGAATGGGTGACACATTCCCCAATGGGCATGCTAGGGGATGCATAATATCAATATCAGAGACGAAAGCCATTAATACAATCAGACATTACACAAGGCCGTTAAAGCGCCGCCTTTTACTGCTTCCAATCTGAGTAATTTATTGTATATCTACTATGACGCAACGTTATCTACCCACAAGAGTAATAGCTGGAAGTTACAGCATTCTGATTCCATAGACTTGCGGGGGTTTAATCCATTTTAAACAGTAAC
This sequence comes from Siphonodentalium dalli, assembly GCA_032622095.1. Lineage (NCBI taxonomy): Eukaryota > Metazoa > Mollusca > Scaphopoda > Gadilida > Siphonodentaliidae > Siphonodentalium > Siphonodentalium dalli. The sequence continues at coordinate 234,086,840 of CP136063.1, forward strand.
TGGTTAACCCCTCATATTACTAGGTCATATTGTTTCCCATAGCTTACAGTGATGCGCAATACTCCACCGAGGTGATCTGATGATAATACCACCCCAAGTCAAGTGGTCCTACTTATCTGCTATGATGTTGGTGGGTCCTGCTGATTTTCTATGACGCCGGTAGGGCAAAATGATGCCGTTAATAAAAAATATCGTTATTTATTCTACAGTAGTCATTGTTGCGGTGTTTGGCTAATCAGAGCGATTTTGGGAACAACCAAGTGTTTTTACTCTGTATGAACATTCAATGACATATATATTATTTTATAAAATATTCAAATGGCTGGGCTGATGCTTGCAACACGATCTAAATAGCCGTCCCGATTAAAGTCGATATGCAACAGCTGATCCAACTGTAGTATTAAACGGACATGGCTCATTCGAGCCTGTCTGAATGAATGAATGCTTTAATGAACTCAATCGTGAGTTAACACGCATTATATAGAGTTGACAAACATATTTACACTATTTACATATAATATAATACATTATCACCATCATCGTCACCATTATCATCACCATTATTATTATTATCATCATCATCATCTTCATCGTCGTCATCGCCATCACCATCAACAACAACAACAACAACACCATCATTAACAATAACAGCACTGGTCATATACATCATATTAATTATCATCATCGTTATTTCGCATCGACGACTCACTACTATTCGATCTTACTCAGTCCTATCTTAGTCACAATGCCTAAGCCTTTCTGGATTTCTGGATTGTGGGACGCTAATAGTATGTAGAATTTCCATCTAGCAGGTTCCTCCCAGAACCATCGTGGTATATATTTCTGCCTGGCCCCAACTAAGATTGTGCAAACGGATATGATATGGTATTCGTCATTTGCGTCTGTCTGCCCACATAACGTACAGTTTTTACCACGCTTGATTGCTTTTCCCCACCTGCTAGTTTCGACTCCTAGTCTATGATTGGCTGTCCTCAATCTCATAATGTTGTGTGACAAATCGCGAGGTAAATTCGTAAAATACGTCTCAAAACCAAATTCCTTTTTAAAGTTCCGATAGAATCGACCGCGTGATGAACTATCGATGTCCACCCACCATTTTTGGATAAATTGGTCTTTAAACCTATTCTCAATATATCTAATATCAAAACCGGAAATACATTGTGCATCCCATACGTGGTTTTGTCCAGACGAGTCGATTAACCCCTTAATGCACGAAATCCACGTTACTCGCTTATTAGTTTTCGCAGAATCTTTGAGGTGCAATAACAAATGATACAGCTTTTGCACAACTTGGGAGCATTTGCCATCAAGAATTCGCCTCCAGTAGTTCAGCATACGCATTTTACATTTAATGCTCAGGGGATATCTACCAATTTCACCATAGACCATGTATGTGGGGGTACTTCTTTTCATCCTCAGAACCTGCTTATAAAATCCCAGGACTAGACTGTCTAACTCATACAATTGTTCCATTGCCCAAACCTCGCTACAGTACGTAGTAATTGGTTCAATTGTTTTATCAAATAAGGTGAGAACTAGGTCGTTACTTAACTTTCGCAGATATCATCGTTCAGGTTATTTCCCTCCCCCAGTATGTGTTCCGCGCCAATTAAATAATCAGTCGGAGTAAAATCTTTTGAGATTTGCGGTTCTAGCATTGACGTCGCCCAAAAGAATTACAGAAGCATCCAAACGCAGTTCTCGCAGTTCGGCCTCTATCTCAGTTTGCCAACTATCGTTCACGTATCGCGTGTTTACTGGAGGGATATATAGGGCACCAATAAGTATGTCTCTATCTGTCCCAGTAAATTTCGAAGCTAATCTAAACCATGTGACAAGAGAAGACTTTGAGTTTATCAATTTTACGTATTTGTCAATACTGTGTTTCACCGCAACTATGATACCCCCGGATACACATCCACTCATCTCCCTCCCATTGGTCGGATATACTGTAAAACCTGGAATTAAAACTTTCACACCATTAAGTGTTTTCGTTTCTGAGAAACATAGTATATCATGTTTGTCGATAAATGTTTGAAATTCCGGATATTTCAAACGTTTTTCTAGTCCGCACACGTTTATGGCCAACACCCGCAATGTCCCTTTTCTACCTTCACATTCACCGCCGCCCACTCCATCGTCATCATCATCGTTATCATCATCATCATCATCGCCACCATCATCTTCATCACCATCGTCATCATCATCATCGTCATCATCACCATCATCATCATCATTATCGTCACCATCGTCATCGTCGTCGTGATCATCATCATCATAATCATCATCCTGGACATCGTCGTCATCACCATCATCATCTCTACAGTTATCATCACCATGCTCGTCGTCGTCATTATCACCATTGTCGTCATCGTATTCTACATCTACATCCTCATCATTTTCATTGCCGTGATTATCATCGTCATCGTCATCATTCTCATCGAAAATGCAACACAAAATGTCCTTAGATGTAGGATAATATGTACAGGTACATAATCAGGTAGAGTCGGTCTTTTGTTTGCTTGTTTTCACTGGGGAGGGTGTTAATTCTATGGGTCTTTTCTTGGCACCACTTTCGGCACGCTCAGCTGCATCGACGAAGGAAGTTGCCAGCTTGTCCTTCCCCTCCGGACTCAGGTGGAGTCCGCTAGGTTCGTCCTTCTCGAATAACGTTTTTACGATGTTGCTGCCATTTTTCAGGTACTCCGTAGTGTCAACAAAGTCATAGTTCATATCGTCACATGTTCCCTTTATATACTCGTTGACAAGAATTACAACGTTATTAAATTCCTGTCGCGCGGCCCCCTTGCCCTTCCGTGGTGGTACGCTGCACATGCTGATCTGGGCATTTTGGAACAAGGCAGTTATGTGGGGAAGTCCGCGGTTTATCAAGCGAATAACCTGCATAGCGTCGCTCCGTTTGTGCAAAATATCGTTCGTGCCCAAGTGAATAATTATTTATTTCACTTGGTCAGGGACTATATCTTGTGCCTTTTCAACCCTTTCGAGAAGAGATTTAATGTCCTCAAAACAAGCCCCTGAATATTGGATAATTCTCATATTGTCTTTGTTTGTATAGACTCTTGCGCAGTTGCTTGCACCGAGTACTACAGTATCAATGACTTGGGGTAGCTTATCCGCTTTCGGCTCTTTGTCATTCGAGCTGTTACCAATTGGCAAATATGGGTCATTGGGTTTAAAATGACCGTCCACTGAATTATAAACACTGCCCGCGTCGCTCTCCGCGTATACATTGTTAGGTTTAGTGTGACCACCGTTAACTCGCGGATCCCACCACCGCTTATCGTCACCGTTATCCTCACCTGTCCCTCTCATTGGACAGAAAGCAATCACGTGTCCAGAATTACGACACCCTCTACACACGACCTTGTTTCTACATTCTCGACGGCTGTGATTGGTTTGAAAGCACCGGGTACACTCACGATTGGCTGACTGTGACTCGTCGCACACGACCGTGGGAAAATGAGTTTCATGACAGTACTCACATGTTATTTTGGTCATATCTGAAAACACTCGTAACTGGTAGCCCCCAACAGAAATTTTATTCGGAATTTCCTGACAGTCTCTGATCCGTACAAATCTGGTCCCGTTTTCAATAGAACAATCATCCTGGGCAAAAGTATTCCTCCTAAAACTCTCCGGCACAATCGATCCATACTTTGAAAAATATTCAGAAACAATATCGTCTTCAATCTGGTATGGAGCGTCTTTGATAGTTACAAAAACACATTTGTTTTCGGCATCGTTTGGCCTAACTCTCGCACCGAACATCCAGAAACCTTTCTCTATTATGTCGTTTTTATCCTCATTTGACCTCAGTGTGACAAAGCACTCTTCTTCAGTTATTTGAATCGCTCTTATTTTGTCGATACGCACTATACGTTCAACTGACCTTAATACGTCCCGCTCTGACACTCGCCTGAATGGCGCGGTTTTGAACGAAACTGTCATTGTTCTTTTGATCGATGTTGCCATGACTGGTGTATGTAGCCTTTACAACAGCATAGTCTATAACTGTTACCGATTAGTATTTATCTACATATATCACATTAAATCAGTTCATTTGGCAAATAATATCGAAAATATCAGAGCACAAAATCAAAACAAACCTATCGGCGCCATCTTGTCACGTCATTCCTCCAAATGTTTTCCACGTAATTTGGTGGGACGGATACGATAGGTCGATAAATACACGAAATATTGATATGCCGGCTTTGAAAAACACTTGTCACAGCAATTTTACAGCCATTTTCAGTTTTTAGCCCGAAGTCAGACAAACGCTCTTGATTGTTACCATATAAAGAAAAGAATAACAATGAAATTCGCCTATTAAACAAATTACTTCCCTATAATATTTTTTCACTAAAAATTCTGCTATTTGGAGACCCTATTCTTCGTGATTGCGACAACGAAAATTTGTTCTTAACTGTACAACCATTCATCCGTGAGACAATAGTAGATTCAATCGACTAACTATTGAGATCATTTATATATACAAGCCGGCTAATTGACTCAAACATACACGACTTCCAAACCAATACATATATAAACTCAAGACTGACTCGGGGTGGGGAACGACCGGTGAAATGTACATGTATATATGTTCAACTTGCTTTTTGGTAATCATGTTGCAATGTCATTATTCTTGATTTATTTTTCAGTGTAATAACAACGGGAGAGGAGGTACTAATAAGTGAGTCAGCACTTTTCCTCCAATCCCATTGTCTGTATACAAATGTATGTGTTATTTCCTATATGTGTTATTGAAATTAGACAAATAAATATGTTTAATCTACGCTCTTTTCTGTTCCATGTCGTCCAAATGGCTAATTTTTTTTGGGACCCAAAAACCTTGTTCATATTTGCATTTTTCATTACTTCTACGCGTCTTTTTAGGTTACATAATGCTCACAGAGAGGTAGTTAAGATATTTATCGACCTATTTCAAAAGCTAATAATATTATTTGTATTTTAGAGCGCAAACCGGCTTTAAGATGTTTTGCAATAAGTTTAATGGGTGATACACATAATGGCTTTTTCTGGATATCTTGAGATTATCCGAACATCGGGAAAATGACAACTTTAGAAAAATTAATGGTAATTGTTCTTAACAGCATCAGTTTGCCCTAACAGCCTCGTATCAAATAATCATGAGCGTGTTATCACGCCACATGCACCGTACATTTATTATCCGAATGCAATGGATGCAGTTATCGTTGATACAGCCACATTCCTATTGAATTCGTGTCGACTCACGCGCAACTATATAGTTTAGATCGATGGCATTTGCCGATGTGAATGACGTGACTTTTAACTTCAATCAGCTGCATAATTGCGTGTCAATTTTGATAAATGCGTGTCAATTTTGATAAATGCAATATTTCTACAGTCTCCTAAATACCAGAATGTAACATACTACTATAAAAAAAATTATCGCCTTCCTTATACACATTCGTTTCCATATTTCGAACAGTATACAAGGCAAGGCATTCAGCGCTCTAACCACAATGCGGCCTTCTTTTCATGCGACTATTCCTACACCACGGTGGGAAATCACGTGGTTTCGAGTTGACGAGTATCACGCATTCAAAATGGCCGAGGCGATCGAAAACGTGACCAGAAATGAGAAAAAAGGTAATAAACTAGGATAATGATATATTACCTAGTATTTTGGCAGTTACGAGCATATTCTATGCTATTTTTCATACAAGCTGATACCTCATTTCTGTCCAAACTCACAGCTATTTGCTCTAACATTCTGACGAGAGTTGTCAGAGGATTCTCCTAGATGTATGGAATGGTTTGTTCCACGAACCTCCGAGTGGCAACGGTGCGGTCAGAATGTCCTAGAACACTACTGAATATTTCCGAACAAATAAGGTATCAACTTGTTTTTAAAATAAACTAGCATACAAGACACAAGAATTTATTGCAAAACACCTCAATGGGCAGTTGCAAGATACTGATGAGTACATATACATAAATATATATGCTCGTAACAGTCAACATGCTATGTTTTGTGTCAAATCCTCATACAGTATGTTTTTGTGCGTTTGCATTCCCCTCGGCCATTTTTAATGCGTGGTGATCACCAACTTCGAAACCACATGAATTCCCCACTATTCCTACAAGTAACGTTGATTCATCTCTGGTAGACGCAGGACGACCGGCTGGGTAAGATATCCACACAACCCTGCAATAGTATGTTCCATCATGTGCGTATTCGTGGTATTAATATAGATGTACATACCCATTGCACATGCAGTGTATTATATAACACATAATCTCTCCCTAGAGGAGGCAATAAAGATATCACGTATCAAATAAACATGATCGTGTTCTCAGACCAACCATGCACCGTTCATATTGTTGGGTCGTATACGATATGAAACTTGTTCAAACATGTCTGCGAATCTGTCGAATGGCCAGGCGCAGTTGAGGTTACCTATACATTTTCCAAAGTTTTTCAGGCACAATTGCATGCGACGTTCGTATAGAAACAGTATCTCCACCTGCTTTTGTCAGCTATAAAGACTATCTTCCCAATTGCCAACACAATAGAGAAGATAGACTTCGCAACAGTACATGCATTTGCCTCACCTAGATGTATAGTCAGCTTCAGTGCGTCATCGAATTAATACAATTCTCGATAAGTACGCAACGGTCGGCGACCAGCCGAAGGCGACCAGACTTTGGGAAATGCCGTCCATATTTTTTCTAATTCGGAGAATGTAGCACCGTCACAGATTGCCCGCCGCCTGAGCTAATCATTACCCCGCGCTTAATGGAGTTTTGATTGAGTCATTTAAATCAATTACTGTCCACCGAAGGGACATCAGCGGTGTTAGCGTATAAATCGTTGGGAAGATGCCCGCGACTATCGGTGCCAGAGCTCAGTAACACTGTCCATGATCATCAGGGGATTATAGAATCAAGTTACTCCAATATTCGGATTGACGGCGGCCACACGAGTAAGGGTTGGTGACTGCTGCCCGTGGACACATGATATATATATCAAGGGATGGGAATATGAACAACGATGCAACGATACATGTGCGGTGTCTATCAAGTTAACTTACTACATACATCGATTGTGTCCACGGCTGTCAGTTTGAGGTCTAAATCAAATCACGCCTGTCTAAATTAATACCAGCACAAGTTCGACAAACGGCTATACTGTGACCGTTTGCTTAACTCTTTCATTTGCGAAAGCCCTTTACCAATGCATGCGCTTATATATGCGATTCGACCATAGGTCGCCTCGCATATATAAGATAATCCATTGGCCTAACAAATTTCATGTTATGTTTTATAAAAACAATGGTTACTTGACCCCCCCCCCCTTAACACCAGCACAATGCCCGAGATGGACACCTTAATTATTCCCATGTTTACACGAACAGCTGCCCAATTTCAGCCCCACTTAACCCTTCTATAGTAAATTGATTTTCAGTTACAAAAGTATACGTTGGAATGGTCTATTTTTCATTCGGAGGGGTGTTGGTGATAAATTCGCAGACAACAGTCAGACGAAAAGATAATACAAGTGCTGAAGATTTGCTATATTAATGGGTGGGAAATTTCCGATAATAAATTCAACGAACGACCTATTATTAAACTTATTATCTGAACATTTCCCGAGGGAACTATACTCATCAATAATTATTTAAAGCATCTAAAGGGTTAAACGGACGTGGCTCCGATTGAGCCGCAAAATGATTGACCCGAAAGTTTGATAGACCTGGCTTACGGAAACCACTAGATTTAATCACTGCGTGACAACAAAACACGGTGGTTGTTAAATCATAAGATGTAAGATGTGTTCTTATGTTATTGAGGTTTTAATATAACTCAACTGTAGAGATGGAAGCAGAATGATATTATACAAAGTAGTGATGCTTATCTATAATTGAGTACGACATTTGTATAAGGTACTAACTTCTATATTATTGAGTTCGTGGGAACATGAACTCTCTATATATAACATCCTTCTTTTTCCAAAAACATTAAAAGCTCCACTTAAGTCGCAATATTATTTACAGTCACGATGAGTCATTGTTCATCTCCAGTTGTATTCATTTTCAAATCTCAGTGGTGGTTTTGATATTCTGCCACTTCTGGGTTTGTGAACTCTGATTTGGTCTACTTATGATTGTACTAGAAGTTGGAGTTATGTCTTGTTCATAATCATCATATTTAAAGTTTGTATACTCCTTCTCATTTGTTGCCAAAATGTCTCCTCTATTCCTTCGATATATTCCACCAGATTTAGTTTCTATGATGTAAGAGTTCGGCGCATCAGAAATGTCCTTCACCTTTGCCGGTATCCACTCATTGGTTTTCACATTCCTCATTCTAACAATTTGTCCTTTTGTTACAGGTGTTAGTTTCTTGGCTGATCGATCATGGACAAATTTCTGCTTCTGTTGTCTCTCTCGAAGTTTATTAATCACATCTGGTGTTGTTTTAGGTCTAAGAGTTTTATTGCTTACTGGTGTGCGTGTTCTCAGCTGTCTACCGAATAGAATCTCAGCAGGTGATGGCATTCCATTTTCAATAGGTGTATTGCGAAAGTCTAATATTGCCAGGTGTGGATCCTCACCTGTGTCCTCACATTTTTTAAGAATGTTTTTTATTGTCTGAATATTACGTTCAGCAAGTCCATTGCTTCGAGGGTAATATGGTGACGATGTTTTTATTGTAATGCCCCATTGTTTGGCGAACATGTGCATCTCCTCACTGGTAAGATTTGGTGCATTGTCACATACTATTGTCATCGGTATGCCACGTCTACTGAACACTGACTTTAGACTATTTATAACACCGCACGTCTTCAAGGATGATAATAAACATGTCTCTGGAAATTTTGAGTGATAGTCCACTATCATAAGATAATCCTTTGATTTATAGTGAAATATGTCTATTCCAACTTTATTCCATGGGAGTTCAGGAATGTCATGAGGTTGGAGTGGTTCCTTCTGATTTGCATTTCTAAACTTCAAACAAGTGTCACATTTCGAAATATATCTCTCGATGTCGTTCGTCATGTTTTGCCAATACACTGTTTGCCTCGCATTGTTTTTTGTCTTTTCCATGCCAAGATGTGAACTATGTAGTAATTGTATGATTTGAGTTACACAGTTTGTAGGAATGACCACTATGTCCCCTTTATATATTACATCATCGTGCACATATAAGTCCTCTCTGAATGTCCAATATGGCTGAATTGTTACGTATTTCCACCAGAGTTAATGCTTTCATCGGAATGTTGGTTGTTACTAAATGTATCTGGGCATCAACATCATCATCTAAGTCATTCATTGTGTCATTTTCCATGTGTGCATCACATCGGGATAATGTGTCCGCTATGAATAGTTCTTTTCCTGGCTTGTACTTGACATTAACTTCGAAATGTTGTATTCTCAACAACAGTCGTTGCAGTCTGGGAGGAGCTGTTGACAACCCCTTCTTGAAGATAACTTCGAGCGGTGTATGGTCCGTCTCGATGTTCACAACTGTTCCATACACCATTTGTCGAAATCTCTCCAGACCGAACACTATTGCCGTCATTTCCTTTTCCAACTGACTGTAGATTTGTTGACAATCAGTTAATGCTTTTGATGCATAAGCCACAGGAAGCTGATTGTGTAGCAAACACGCACCTAACGCATTTTTTGATGCGTCAACTGACAATGTGACATCTTTATTCACATCGAAATTCTGTAGAACAGGTGCATTCGTTATCGCGAACTTTAATTCCTTGAATGCAGCTGTGTGCCGTGTATCCCAATGCCACAACACATCTTTCTTTAGTAATTCCCTCAACAGAGCAGTTTTCTCTGTTGCATTTGGAATAAATTTTGACACATATGTAATCATTCCGATGAATCGGGCACAGACATATTATTTATAATATGTACTTTAGAATGATCAATTTGTATGCCATCTTGGTTTATTATGTGGCCAAGATATTTAATTTCACTGACACATATTTGTGATTTCTCCTTTCGGAGTTTCATACCACACTCACGTATACGATTAAGAACGCACCTCAACCTTTGATCATGTTGAATGTTGGTGGACGCGTACACACATATGTCGTCTACGTAGTAGGTCAATCCAGGAATTCCTTCCAGCAACTGGGAAATACTTTTCTGAAATTTCTCTGTCGCACATTTTACCCCATATGGTAATCTTAAGTACCTGTACCTTCCGAAAGGTGAGTTGAAGGTACACAACATGGAACTTTCGTGATCCAATTTCAACTGCCAAAATGCATGGCTTGCATCCAGGAGACTCCAGTATTTTGCACCAGCCATCATTTCCGTTAATTCCTCCACTGTCGGTATCTGGAAGTGTTCACTCTGAATCGTTGTGTTCAAGTCCTTCGGATCTAGGCATATCCTTAGACTTTTATTTGGTTTTTCAACGATCACCATCGAACTGACCCATTCTGTCGGTTCATTAACTTTTGTTATTACACCAGCTTCTTCCATTGTCTTTAATTCATGTTTCAGTCTTTCTTTCAGTTTATGAGGTACTCGTCTCGGTGGATGAATAACCGGTCGAACTGATTTGTCAATATGTATGTGGTGTTCCCCTTCAATTGTCCCAAGTCCTTGAAACACATCCTGAAATTCGTCAATAATGTTATTCGGTTTAGACTCATTGATCACATACGTCCTCTGTACCAGCTTTAATTCTAATGAAGTTTTCAGTCCAAGAACTGGTATTACATCACCATCGACAACTTGAAAATCTGAGACATGATTTCTGTCTTTGTAAGAATACAGTAAGGAAGCTTTTCCAACACTGTTCATTTTGTGTCCAGAATACGATACTAGCTTGACTTTTGACTTAGCCATTTTGTCCTTGCTCAACTTGTCATGAATTCTTTTGGGAATAACATTACACTGTGCACCAGTATCTATTTTGAACTGAACAGTTTTATTATTAATCACCAAGTCAATGTTCCATTCATCTGTATCAGAACTGTCAACAGATAACACCATTTGTTCATCACTGTCAGCTTCATCGGTGACCATTTGAACTTTCTTCTTTGTTTTCTTCTTAAAACAACAGCGTTCGTAGTGATTTAACCCGTTGCAATAATTACAGCTCTTGCCATATGCAGGACAATTCATTTTGGTGTGAACTGTACCACATTTTCCACAGGTGTAGTTATTATCAGACATCGCACCTTTCACATTCGTAAAAACAAATTTGACCGCGGCACGTGAAAAGTTGACCTCGGATCTGAAAATTGATGGGCCCATGCCACCCCCCGGCCGAAAATACCCCCACATACCAAGTTTCATCGAAATCGGCTGGGTCGTTTTCGAGTCCATCGCGATCACACACACACACACAGACACACAGATCTTCCAAAATATATAATAGATGACGATGTGTTGTTTATTTGGATATAATAATTAGAATTACTACATTGAACAAGATTGTTCTCAATTTCTATTTGATCACCCTACCGGGGTGTTTCACATCACTTTAAACCGACAACTAAAGCACACAATTCAACGGTCCAGCTAAACCAGGTGAGGGGGGCTGGACCTGAGATGTCGAACCCGTCTTTCTTGACCGTGGTTTATAATTGTTATAGAATCAATATAATTGGTTAAGCTGTAAATAAGCTCGATTGACGTGATTAACTGTGAGAATGGTGGTATGTCAGAATTGATTCATTCTCACACGAGAGTTGTTAAAAGTGTGCACATATTCGCGATTACTGAGGTCGTGCCAATAACGATTATACCGGTCTGTTTGTCTGTCTGGTAACTGGGTAGTTTGATTGCATGCTCATCTCACCGAATCAGCTTGCCACTAAATGACCACAAACGCCCCCACCCTGACCCGGTTGTGCTGACCGTGAATGTAGGTTTAAACCATGTTTAAACTGGAGATGACGAATCCGGCCATAAAGTCCTCATAATTTTAGTTCAAGCATATATTGAAATGTGTTGATCCACACAGCATCTAACATCATCGAGTATTTCATGATTATATGTAACATATGATGTATCAAACATCAATGTGGCTTATAAAAGCCACACAGAAACGCGGAAGCGGGCTCTATTCCCGATAAAGGCTTAAAATTACAGTTGTAAAATGAACCATGTACGGTCTTTCCTCTACCAAATCAATGAAAAGTGTTAATGCCCAACGACTAAAACGACGCTAAAAACCAACCAATGCGAAGTCAACATATATTTGTACTATAATCCGCACTGGTAAACACGATATGCGGTCAATATCCGCCTGGTGACGCCAATATTAGTTTTAAGCAAGTGGTGGTAGCCGTAGTTCGTCAATATGTTTTATAAATGTATATCACCATTAAAGACTCTGTAGTTTTTATTATTGATATGCAATCTTTCGACTATATGTGAACAGCCTTCGCCATGCAAACAAAATGGCTGGACCGTCAGTGTATGTTTGCCCGGATTGCCTTCTAGCATGTATAGGGATAGCCATTTAGCTTCAGGCGAAATTGTGCGTGGTTTTTGCCTGATGAAGGCTGTTCACATAGTTTACATACCAATAATAAAGGCATGTAGGTCTGTAATGGTGTTACTTTAAACCACAATCATTGACATACAAACCAATACGGCTACCAACACCTGCTAACCATAATCAATATTATGTACATATCTCCGGCTATACACACCCCCGGTGGGCTAACCATCCCTCCTGTGTATTTATTATTTATTTTTTTGAATCGGATGCCACTTGGTTTATTATGGTTTACCGTCGTTTCAGCAGCGATATCATCTTCTTCTTCTACTATATATTTTGATACTTCCGTATATATGTGGGCTATAGCCTCGAGAACTGCTGGGCCGATTGAACCCAAACTTGCTGTGTAAGGGTACAAATCAACATGCAGTGCACTCGGACCATCCACGAGCCCGTGCGACAACTCCTTCACCCTTCAACTGCCACCGTAATGGGGATTGATGGGTTAATGATTAAAGAGCGTTCGTATCTGCGGTGTCGTTGTTAAAGAGCGTTTATATACACGAGTATAAATACGGCTCAATCGACCGTCTCGGAAACTGGGGATATCGAGACGAAATTTCGTACTTAGGGCTTCCAGGAGACGGGGGAGATTTTCGTCGGGTCAGTTTGTCCGCCTGAGGTGACATTGACCTTGAAACGGGTATCCACAAATGACCTTTGGCGATATCTCGGTCGTCAGCGGTGACATCGACGTGAAATTTGTTATGTATTGTCAACTCGGGACGGGGAATATTTTTGTCGGGTTATTTTGTCCACCCAACATGACCTTGAACGGGTACACGCAAATGATAGCATGCTGTCGGCGTGCCTGTCCGGGGTTACCTTGAAAAACACAAAAATTAATGGATCGACCAAAGCCATGGGACCAATCCCGCCAGTGGCGGGCTAATCTAATTATATATATAACAAGAAACGTGGTCAAATGCCATATCACAACGTTACCAGAAAAGAGTGGAGAAAAGATCACTCAGATCAGCATGTTCTCCCGATAAACTGCATATTATCTGCTTATAAAGAACTTATTTTAGGTAGATAATCTGCTTAGAATCGCCTCATTTTGAATCGATACTGTGCAGAAAATGACAGCATTTTAGTCAAATTACCGACTCACAATGAGGCGATTCCAAGCAGGTTTTGTGCGGACAATGACACAAATAAGCCAAACCACTACTTTTCAGATGTGTTATCAGTGTGGCCCGCGCCATACAACTAAATAACGGCTATGACCCCATTATGAGCTTACTTCAGAATCAAGTAATCACATTATGTATACCTATTCCACAGGTTGTTTATGTGCGTATTTGCGCGAGGATAGGTTTCTCAGATGGTTATTTTCACTCGGAAATTACTCCACTGCACGTAGACACCACCGACCACCGCACAGCAATTGACAAACTTGTCCGGATATATGAATAAGGTTTATCATCCGCTTTTCATGATTATCGGGATCGAACCATCATTTCCATTGCTGGACGTCTTATGTACTTCACCAACTGAATCACCATCTAAATAGGGTAGACTCAGTCTCAGTATGAATCTGAGTGCATGTTAACCCAGACTGTCCAATGTCATCGTGTTGCGTTGTATTCACGCTCGATGAGGGCAAGCGTCTATAGGACTGATTCAATCGATTACATAACCACTAACATGGAGACTGGGGAATTTGTTTAATGGTCCTGGTTACCTTCAGACTCTCCAGTGAACCATTACATATCATTTAGGGATAGCCATTCGCTCAGACATTCATTTTCTGAGCTTATTCTGGTAACAATATACACTGCGACTCTCTGTCGACCCATCGCGCATTATGGGAGGATACACAAACTCCCAGAAAACCAATCTCTGCGGCTTATTCACCGGTCCCGAAATCCGATTACGGCTCGTATAGTTACCGCCTGTGATAGGAAGCTTGCGCACGTCATGGGTCCCGTCGCGCCTGCCGTCCCGGCCGATAACATCATTGTTACGGATTCGTATGACACTCCCGCTCCCGAGCCTAAGTTTACTGCATCGACCTCTAAATGGGAGTCGGAGTCTGACGTGAGCTTGCTTATTAATGATAGGATTTGTGGATGCGAATTTATGTATGCTTTTAGAAGAAGTGAATTGTAAGGTAACTATATATGCAGGCGCACATATAAATAGTGGGTTTGGTTACTTGTAGACTTTCTATTTCCCAAACCATGGGATTCCAATTTTGTATAGTGCCAATAAGAACTCACTATTAGTAGCATCAAGATAAAAGTGATCAGTGTAGCGCTATATGAACTTAGTTAAAACTATGTGTATTGTATCGTACAGCAATCACATGTGGAACCGGGCGACAACTCTCAGCAATTGGCTGAAAATAATAAAAGATTATTGTTATTATATATAGACAATGCATGGATTGGAGTTGAGTGTGCCAACATAATGGTCCGAGAGGAGGAATAGTCCACGAGGAGTGGCAATTGGTCAAACATACCATATTATAAGACTACTGTTATTTTATTATAATAGAAAAAGTCCTTCTCTAGCGAGTTCGCATGTGCCGATGATTGTTACTCTAACGTCTAGCATCTCACTGAAGAAAAACTTTAGCCAATATGATTAACTTATGTTAGTCAAACGTTTGTCCCCATGATGTCTTAGCTTAGTCAAAATGACTAAGGTAGAAATTAGTCGCAATGACTAACGTAATGTAAGTCATAACGTCTAAGAAATGGTTAGTCAAAACGACTAATTGAGTCATTAGATTACAGTCGTGTTAGTCTAAATGACCAGGATTTAGTCACAATGACTAACCATCCTCAGTTACTGGGTGAAGTTTTGAGCAAATAATTCCATTTCTCAATCAGATGATATATTATCCAAAATCAGACTGAGTTGAAAGCATGTCAAGCTTTCCATTAATTCTCTAACACACAGATTCCAATACTGGTCTGTTGAGAGGTATAACAATAGTTTGCAGTATAGGTCTGTTTTACTGGTTCACTTTTTTTCCGAAATGCATATGGCGTCTATGAAATAAGAACAAGTCATACAAATAATGTAGCATTTCGCATGGGAGTGAAGTTCTGATATAATTGTATATGTCATATCCTCCCATCACATTCGTTCAATTGTAATTCCTATTATAATTGCCATGTGTGTACCCCGTGTAGAATATGCCCACCGGTTACACTGATGTAAATGTTGTCCATAGGCCTCAGTACTAACGTTTTAGCGTATAGTGTTGGCAATATAAATGTTGGGTCCAAACTTTTCTGTAAATCTGAAAAATTGACATTTTGGGAAACTTTTTACACAAAACAATCATGTCTGTCTAGCAGGGAATTCGTCTTTAAATCTTATGTTTTCGTAACTAGTGTCAGAACCGCATACAAAAAATACTGTCATATTTTAGACCACACCAAAAAACTTCACTACAAAGGGTTCATCCCTGTGCCACTGGTTATTTTACCTATTATGATTTTTTATGTGAAAAGCACACAAGGCTATTGACCAATCAGGGCCCAGTGTCTATTTTATTCTCTCCTATATATTCCTCCCGCATCCGCTAGATGTCACTCCGAACCCTATTTACACCAGTGTAACCTACCGCCCCACTGCGAGGAGTAAGTTTCCCCTAATGGGGTACCCTGTTTGTCGTGGGGTGTGGTGGTGTAGGAGTCCTGGTGGTACTATGGCGGCCGTATCACTTGTTGTATCTGCCTATGGGCACGGCTTAGCTCATTGTCTACGTTGGTCCTACATCTCTTAAAGACCGGTGGTTGAGTTGACGCGGCTCAATCAATTGGCTGGTCACGCCTCTCCGCAGTGTTTCAGATTCAATTTGTATTATCTGTTGTATTGTTCGTCTAATGTTTGAAGTACTGTTTTATGTTTGTTTACGTATGGTGTTTCTGTTCTTCTGTATATCTGGTTCCCCTTGTTGATTGTTAAAGCATGTATTTCCATGCCTGTCTCACTGGGGAAGTACCGGCTGCACTGCTACAAGCAGTGGCTAAACAGGTCACCGATTCAGCTATGTACCAGTCTTTGACCTGACCAGACTTCGAAGGGTAGTCCGCGGCGACTTCTTGGCTAATTGTCGATTTTTACTTTTTATACGGCAACTCAAAACAAAAAAACAACAACCTGATCGTAAGAATGATGACTAACTTAGTTCTAATGATGCTGGGGTATTCCCTCGGTATTCGATTCGACTGTGGACAGACCCTCTGTTTTGTCATTGATAAGACACTTCAAAGTATTAACGGACAATTTAAATATGTCACGCCGATCAGGACAGCTAGGGCCAGTGGCTGGCTCTCTCCTGATTGAATTTTCAAAGAAAGTTCCATTTGATTATCAGTTGCAGTTCTATTGCACAAAAAACCAGACTCGGTTGCTCCTCACACACAAACAATGAATAGTAGCAGAGCAGTTTTGAGAGCCCGCGATATCTCTGACTCTTCTCTTCTGAGTAGGATATATTGGCTGAGTTGGCACCACAAATATGTTTTTACCCTGTGCCAATGCATTCTCTTAAACATGCGAGTCGACCATAGGTCGCCTCGCATATATAAGAGAATGCATTGGCCAAACAATTTTTTACAATTTTAATAATTTGTTCTTGTATTCTTTAACAATTTTATAATTTCACCCATACAGAGCCCCAGACAAACATGAGCAGACGACACTCTTCTATATGCTTCTATATATGTGTGGGGCTCCCTGCAGGGTAATGGATGTTTTTTTAATTTTATGTCCTAAAAATTGTAAGAAACATTTATTAAAAAAACATGATAATTTTTTTTTAAGCCAATGCATTCTCTTATATATGCGAGGCGACATATGGTCGACTCTCATATATAAGAGAATGCATTGGCATAGGGTAAAAAAAAATCCCGACTTCCGACTGGATTTGATATGGCGGGTCACATATATCCTTTCCCCCAACATGTGCTATCAAAGCGTTACTGATGTTCGCAGACTTTCTAATACAGTTTATGGACTAAAGGTTCCTTTGCAAAGTTATGTTTTGACTCCGCCTGCATCGATATATGGAGATATATTTGTCTACATATGTTCGATATTCCCTACGACGCTTTAAATGTCAGGGGTATGGTCGTGGTCAGGAACATTGTAAAAGTAAAGAAACCATAACCAAAACCACTGTTCTGTTTCTCGTTAAGACCACACGGATTGTAGTAAACCAAACAAGTGCTCAAACTGTCATGGTTCGCATGCTGCAGTGGATCGTTCGTGTCCCACGTGGGACTATGAATTCAAAATGCGACGATGTAAGGCTGAGAAACATCTATCATATTTGATGCAAACAAAATGGCTGGTGTTAGAACAAACCAGACAAATACTCGGCTATCGTTTCTAAAAAAGGTGTGCTGATATCAGCACCCAGTCAGACAATAGCCAGACCAACACCATTCTTGTATCACTTAATCACAACTTGGCGTAACTGATCTAACTCATCTCCCAATGGAAACGTCTAACGGCGATGCACCCGTCGCCCTCAAACAATCCACTCAAGTTGAGCCATGAGGTTCATATTTGAATTATCTAAATATGACCAGAAGATTGATGAGAAACGATTAATACTATATATACAAGGCACCAAACAGTATTTGTAGATTGAGGATGTCAGTTGGTGAAAGATCACATTCTTATGTTTCACCCACCCGACCGTCAGCTTAACGCATTGATAAAGGTTCATGCGTCAAAAATAATAAATACCTTCTCAATGAAAAATCAGATATTAAAAGCTACTTTACTTATTTCGATGTGCAGACTTTGTAATTTCGTGTTATTTATTTGCTATTTAGTATGTATTCCTGTATTATTTGGATACGTTTTATAGTATGCTCGCACACGAGTCAGTTCTTGAATTTATATTCCTGACTCAAATTGGGAACACTACTCTTGGGTGCTTTTATTTGTGCATAGCTCATTGTTTTAATCTAATCCACTGTCTGACTTGTCTACACAGTTGCTTCGCTCCGATCTGTGGTTATACATGATTATGTTCTTGGTCGGGTTATATATGGCCTAGCGCCTAAATCGACGTTAAACCCTCAATCAATCAATCTAATAGAATTGCGATGCAATGGAAATGGAACATTTAGCAATGAACATGTAGCATCATAAATGCAATTCTTCTTGTAACTTAGATTTAGTCATACATATGTAGTGACTCGCTGAAAGATGTGGGTTAGGCAAAGTTACTCCAAATGCTTGTAACTAACTCTAAGTTATATTGACCGAATTATTCCAAGCGTGTTGCCTATTAGTGACTGATATATGCGAGTGCAGCTTTGTGTGTATATATATTTGCAGACACAGGGTGTAATTCTAATTGCGCACGAATGTCCTTTTGACATCTACTGCTGTTTCGTGATTTTGAGCATTTGTAAATGTTAAAGTGGAGGTGTCTTAGATTAGCTGACAAAGTTTGTGATATAGTCGTAGCAAGAATAACTCGCTACCGTCAGCTTTGACCACAAAGCATGCAAAATTTCCGTCCTGTACAGTTAGTGATATCGAACGTTGGTGAGTATTCGGGTGTCAAACTGAATACACAGGTTTTATTTATTTAAATAGTTGCATGACTACATCCTAAATTGAGTCCTAATTGAGTAAGTTTCTAAAATCACGGTGAATATTTGGCCCTGTAAGGCCAACACAATTATAGCATAAATAAAATACACTCACAGTAGGCGAGATTACAAACTGTTAACCATAAATTTTCACCAAAAGGCTCGTGGTTAAAACCACAATTCCACTCGTGGTAAAAATGTTGTATCCTCGGCTACTATGGGTGTATTCTATATACAAATGATAACGAGCTATTGAAACATCTCCAAAGCTTTCGGTCCTTGGACCGAAAGCATTGGATATGTTTAAGGGCTTGTTATCATTTATTTACTTGTAACCTACATTCAGGACTACAATATGACTTAGCATATATGTAAAGATAATGACATGTAACATCTACCGTGTAATACTGACATTTGTTGTGTACTGGTTGGTCGTATGCGTAAGTTCACAAGAGTAAGAGGCATGCCTGTGTTCACACGAGTAAGTCCTATATAATATGTTTGTTATGACAAGTTTAATTGTATAACAAGACAATTACATTTAATACCATGTATATGTGTCATTCACGTACATCTGGACAACGAGTGGAATGCAATATTTTGCAAACTTGAGGTTATTCCAATGAGCTTTATACAACTGAATATTAAGGTGAATTGGCGTGTGATATAGATATGTGTTTCTATCCGTCCATCCTGACGTTGGAGCTCAAAACTAGGATTTGCATTATCTCTACCTTCGGTGTGCATATCAACCACAACTGGATAAGGATATTTAAATACTTGTTGTTGAGTTATTGGACTTGAAAATGGATTTTATTCTTTGCATTACTAAATAATTCGGCACATGCACCATACAGGCCACACCCCTCACCCGATCACCACCAAGCTTCATATGGATATGCGGGGTGGCCCCAGATGGAAGATTCCAATTTTTGTTCGGAATTTCGTTTTTTTTAAACATGACCTTCTTGGATTTCACATTTGAATCCATCGGTACACACTGTGGCCCACAGTCACTTGTATTGGCGAAATGTTTTTTGTTAAATGTACAGGCATGCATAGATAGGGTCACTTCAAGATAGGAGCTATTCAATTTCAATTCTCCGTCATCTTAGATAGAATGTGAAAGATCTTTGATATATTAGCAATGTGATGAAGGGTATCTACGTCATACATGTTTTAGTCAGGCCAGATTAAGACATCTTTCAAATTATGCAACATCAGAAAATAATAAACCTCACAGCGGAAAGCCACCCTTCCAGCACGTACTTTCTGAATATCCCTTTACATTACTTAATATGATGTCATAGAATTATTCCATGTCTGTCGTCTGAAGGAATAGACTATTCCAATGTATATGCGTGACAGTGCTTATAATCAAAGCTTTACGAATAAATTACGACTGCAATGTTTCATGTCAAATTATGCCATGTTATAGTTTAATATATCAGTCGCGTGCATCGGTAATTATTGTATTGTGTTCATTTTAATGTTCCATCATTCGCTCTATCGTGATATACTGTGGATTTATATACAATACAGCTTGACATTGGATTCGTTGTCAGACTTGTGCAGCTATCAACACGAATATAATTGCATCAATTCTCTGATAACAAAACAGGGGACGGAGATTCCATCTTTCTTCGTCGGATTGAACTATCGGTTAACAACATGCAATACGAATAACTGACCAGTTTCGGACTATCTATTGAACGACATAACA
Source organism: Siphonodentalium dalli (assembly GCA_032622095.1). Classification (NCBI taxonomy): domain Eukaryota; kingdom Metazoa; phylum Mollusca; class Scaphopoda; order Gadilida; family Siphonodentaliidae; genus Siphonodentalium; species Siphonodentalium dalli. The sequence goes on from CP136063.1 coordinate 234,107,714, forward strand.
TCGCTTCACTACAATGTAACTGTTCGGAATTTCGGACTAAATACATGTACATAAATTATGTGTGTAGCATACCACACAATACACTGTTAGAAAATACCGTCGGTTTGACGTTATCGGACCTTGGTAATCCGACGGGTCCGTAGTTTATCGGTTGTATGGTGATTCACCGTTTGTATGCGTTTGCCTAACATAAGTTAAAATTGTGCGTGATTCCAAGTTCATGCCGTCAAATTTAACAGTATTATCGGTAGTTATATACGGAATTTACTGCATATAGTATGACTAAATCTGAATCCACCGATATTTACCAATTTTAATAAGTATGCGTTTTCAGTGCAATGCATTCCGGCAACGTTATCAGGCACGTACTTTCGATGCAATGCATTCCGACTGGCGGCTGCGTTCGGTAATTCAATGTCGATTGTCGATTATCGTGATCACTGTTTACTATAGTTATAATTAAACATATGTACACCTACACGTACATGTGATTTATCCTGATACGATTCATACGAAGCTACAACATATCCAGCACCGTTATTATACAGTCCATTGAGAAATCGAGGAGCGATCCGACATAAAGCTCTCTGACACTTGTAATATCTTCAGAATGGTATAATATATTTATTTACGAGTGAACGGGTTAATTTCTATCTGTTTGCTACTAATCATAAATGTAGGTAAATCTACCTCAAGGTGCCACGAACAATGTAGTTTAATAAACAACTTATGCAATTAATTGAACGCAACAGCAGTGTAACCTATACTCCGTGTTCTCTCGGGAATAATGATGGGTATGCATGTTCCCCGAGCGAGGTATACCCAATCTTACTCACATGTATTACATAACTACGCTAACTCAACATGATTTCCTACATTCGATTAATTCCGATGTCTATCTTCAATCACACGTCGGCATATCTTGTTTGCCAATGTATTGCATGGTAGGGTTTACACGTCAAGGGTAACATCGCTTAATAACCCAACAAGTCGGAAAGTTGGCCAATCGCAGCACACACATACCGCGCAGGCCTAAAATACCAAGACTCCCAATGACGATGAACCAGGCCACAGCGGCGACGACGTTGCTTCTGATGGGTCAGTAAGGGGAGGCAAACATCTACTGTAGAGCATGATGGACCGGTGTTTCTTTTAGATTCCTGGGACATAGGAACATCTGGTTTTTAATCTTCCCAATATTGTCACAATATTCAACAGTTGAACAAATCATGAACTATGCAACACTGCCAAGCCTTCCAAGGACGATGCACCAGGCCACATCGGTGATGAACTTGCTTCTGTTGGATCATTACGGGGAGGTAAACGTCTGCTGCGGAACATTACGTACAGAGGTTTATAGATGCAGGGTCATAGCAACACAGGGTTGAAATCAACCCCATTATTGACAGCATATTCAACAGACCATGCCTGAAATAACAATATTTTGAATTTTGAACATGCTACATAAGATATATTTAGGTGGATAGATTTATTTGTACAATAAACATAACAAAATACATTTAACTACATGTACCAAATTAATAACGT